>JAOTON010002112.1:0-600000 GCA_034440635.1 Lepas anatifera | reverse complement strand
CAGACCCAGCGTCAGACTCTCGGTACCGGCAGCCAGGTCGCTGACGCTGAGTGAGAGCCGTAGCCGGCCGTCGGCCCCGGGCGGGAACGGGTGAGGGCGCACGTGACACGTGAGCAGCACGTGGTCGGCCGTCTCCCGCTCAGAGCACAGCTGCGGCACCCGCACCAGCCGCAGCGGCTGTGGCAGCGTCACCTGCGGAAACAGAGGTCAGGTCACACGCACCGGTGCCAGGTTTTATACGGTCAGTGTGTCTGGCGGAACACCTCCAGTAACGCACCACATCGTTGTGAGCGGCAGTGGCGATTTGATGGCTACCATCACTAACGATCATCAATATCCCTATCGACGGTAACGTTTTCCCAATTATGTCCAGTAAGCATCATGATTGGAATCGATGTTCTAAAAGGTATAATATTCGTTGGCATAAAGCGTTTACTCGTTATCAGTTGTACACTTTCTGCGCCACGGCTCGTTCTACGAAGCTCCCTCGCTGGTTCGTGGCCAAGGGCGTCGCCATGGATTTTCGGGCGGGGGGGGCATACCCAACGAAGGAAACACACACACACATACATACATACATACATACATATATATATATATATATATATATATATATATATATATATGTGTGTGTGTGTGTGTGTGTGTGTGTGTGTGGGGGGGGGGGGGGGGGGGGGGGGGGGGGGTTGGGGGGGGGGGTGTGTGGTGTTGTGTGTGTGTGGTTGGTTGTGTGTGTGTGTGTGTGTGGTGTTGTGTGTGTTGTTGGTGTGTGGGTGTGTGGGGTGTGGGTGGGGGTGGGGTGGGTGGGTGGGGTGTTGTGTGTGTGTGTGTGTGTGTGTGTGTGTGTGTGTGTGTGTGTGTGTGTGTGTGTGTGTGTGTGTGTGTGTGTGTGTGTGTGTGTGTGTGTGTGTGTGTGTGTGTCCCTATGTTTGGTCGGCGAGATAGGGAAGTGGAACACTTCCCTATCGTATTAAACACCGGTATTGTCTCATGAAAGTAGGAAAAATGAACATGTTCGTCCTAGAATGACACATTTTCGACGACAACGGGCCAAAAGTGGCGGGGGCCGCTCCCCACTTTTCGAGGGTGAGGGCGGCCCCAGGCCCCTGCTCTTGGCTAATACATCCAGAAAACTCCCGCCATGTCGCCTAGGAACTCCGTCGCGATTACGCGGCGTGGTTCCTATACCTTCGTATATCATGTGATGGGCCAAACATTGCCAGGGCCTAATCAGTATACAGAATCACCGGTGTGTTCACAGATTTGACATTCATACGGTCGATGCTGTAGTGAGCAGTGTGATTATACACAAATATCCGTGGGTTGTGATACATTCTCTTCTCGGACTTTTGGCGATGGCCAGCAACCATCTCAGCATATTGCATTTGCCAACATTAACTTTGCAAAATACAAAGCCAGCTATTACCTTACCGCTTGACACCATTCAGCCCCTGGTCCTGTTTTGTAAAACCTTGCGGAACGACTTGACAGTGATGACAGAGAAGCGGATTAGCATTTGCAACATTTCAAAAGCGGTGACATCCACATTTTTCCTCGAAATACCGGAAAGGAGAGTGGAGTTAATCCCTCTGCTGTTCTGTCACCGTTGAGGCCACTGGCATACGCAGACAATGAGACTATAACCAGTGGCGGATACAAGGGGGGGCTAAGAGGCTAAAGCTCCCCTCGAAATGTCAGGGCGCCTGTAGTTAATGCACATCGGGAGGCTGACAGGGGAGGGTCCCCCGAGATGTTTTCCTGGATGCACCACTGACTAAAACCGACCAAGGGTCTCCGACGGCTCCGTCCCGCCACAGCAGACCCGGCCCGGACGGGCAGCGTCCCGCTGTCTCGGTTATCACACGGGCAAGCTGATGCTCTTTTGAACCCAACCGCCACCCGGTGGTCCAATGCTGTGATTGTTTTTTTATTACAATACGGTCTGAGCCTCCTACGCTCTTTCAATAGTATACCAAGTGGGGATTCTCAATCGGGTGTTTCATGAATTGAGCTGTTGGATCAAGTCAGTGCTAAGCTTGCACTGCTGAAGTTGGTTTTAGACATCAACATCTCTTCTCTTCCCACCAGTTTTTACAATTACCACGAACACAATATGTAAATGCGAGACAGGAGCGATTGTGCGTTCATCTCCCCAAAAATGCTTCAAATAACGTTTTCCACTGCAAGATCAGCCGCTGATTCGCCCATGTAGCTTCATGCTGACGTAAATAAAACCTCTCGAAAAATCTGATTCAAGAATCAGCCTCAATTTGACGTTGCCTCAATTCAAGAATTCGAGGATCAGCCTCAATAATCGTTGCCCTATTGACCATTGCACGTGCCAGTCGGAATCATCACGGATATCTCTCCAAACGTATGACAGCAAAACCAAGATGTGGAACGTTACTAGCCCTGGGGTAATTAGTCTGAGCGTTCAATGATGTAAGCCCATACGACTTTAATCGTGCAAGGAGATGAGGTAGACTACAAATGCATTTTCGGTAGCCGTGGCTAAAAAACCTGGCATAGCTTTGCGCCAGGCGTATTTGAGATGATATTTATATGGACACACCGTAACGTACTAAGGAATAACATAGAAGTTAGACAAGCGAATTGCGCTTATCGTAGGAGCCAAAGGCTACAATTCTACCGAATCATCTGTTCAACCCGCATCTCTGGACTCTGATCTTTGTGCTCATGAACAACACGCCCGTTGCTGCAAGTGGAATTAGATATTTGTGTACCCAATAGAATCACGCTAACTACCTCTAACAATAATTGGAAATCCTATGAATAGCCATAAGTGACGAACAGTCGTAGGATAAATGGTGTTTCGCCGGCGCGGAGGACAGTCGGGCGAACACCGAGGGCTTATGACCGGGCCTGCGGAAGCGGATGCAGAATCGATCAGAACCGGCAGTTTGGCCGGCGTCGAGGTAGATAAAATGACAGGGTCTGGGTCACGGGAGGGGTGGGACAGTGTGCTGAAAACTCGAGCTCAAAAGTCAAACCCAAGCTGGAGCCCGAGGCAATTCTAATGAAAAGCCGTCAGCCTCGCAGCCCTGTACGATTTGCGCTGAACACTTCTGCGCATGGAAACATTTCCAAAAGGGACGTTCAAAGTCAGAACTCAAGCGCCTTTGTCTGGATCCGCAGTCTTAGATGTTAACAAAAGCCAATGGGTCCTAGACAAAGAAGACTAGTTCTTGTTCCATCAACCAACAGTTGGTTTGGGTTGTCAATCAACGCTCAATCAATAAATCAATCAACGGCTGAGTTGTCACGAATATGATTGAAACATCGTATTATAATAATATCCCCCACACCGGGCATATCCTCATAATAACACGTGCAGTTTGCTAACGCGTTTTACGAGGGCCGGAACCGGTATTTCATTGATCCACCCAAAGGCCGCACCAGCTGTTAGCGCTGCCGCATCATCTGTTGGATCTGTTGGATCTGCCCTGCAAGGCCTACTAAGCTGAGAAGCCGGGAAAGGTTTCAAGTTCGGTGTCCTGAGGTGACAGCTTAGATCACCCACTTACAAATAAAGAAATTTCAAAGACTGTTATTATTTTTTAGGTACATATTATTTACGCACTGGAGTGTAGGCAGGAACAACTGATATCTGTATATACTATGTTTAAATCTTTTTAGGAATACCTGTAAAAGAAAAACATTTGAACCAACTGAACACCAGCATCACACTGTGATGGGCCCACTTGTTGGGTTTTCATCCACCGCTAATCCAATGTCATGTTAGCTTACTTCTGCACTGTGCTGTACATCACCCACACAGCCGCAGCTGGAAGCGTTGACGATGACCGTCCCGGTGGTGATTTCCTCATACACAGCTGAGCTACTTTCTACTTTAAAGGGAATGTGGCACCTTCACAACGCGATTTTAACTGAGATAGCCAAGTTGTAAAGCAAGTCGGAAAATCCGGTACTCCATATTTCATTTGTATTGGAACTCGATATTTCCATAGAAAAAAGCTAAAACCTTCCTGACACCAGCCCCCATCAGCCCCCCGTCACCGGCGGCCATTATTGTGAGCTTCTGGTGTGACGACATATGCTGACGTCACGATGAGCATCAGCCAATCGAAGCCCTTGAAGCGTTTCAAGTATGGTAGTGGTTGCCAGATCGTGACATCATCCACAGGCTGATATTTATTTCTTTTTCTAGAGGAGTATTTTTAAAAACAAAATATTCAGCTTATTGTACATTTTTCAGAGAAATCATGAGTGGTTTCATTATTTTTGGCTAAACGTACGCCTAATTTCACTAAATTCCAGGATTTGACCAAGGTGCCACATTCCCTTTAAAATCATCATGACGCTCTTTGCCATCCCAGCTTGCACATCAATGGCTGCCCTGGTGTAGTTTTCCACACTACGCACGTTTTTGTGCCTAGAAAGCTTGGCTATGGTGTTGTTGCACACTGGCGGAATGGGGTGCCGCCAATGTCTATGTGACATGGGGAAAAATATTCCCCTTAACACCAGACTTTGCCAGGTTTCCTTGACAACAGTATTCCCTAAACGTCTAAATTTGTCAGATTTTCTTTAAAAAAATATGCATTCACGTTTTGGGCCCCGCTGCTCTCCTCATGAACGACCGCTGTAGTTCCGCTACTGCTGCTGGGCATCCTACATCCAACACTCTCGGGACGCACACTTTCCCAACGGAGTGATTTCACCGCACGCGGCATGAACAATGCATTTTTTTAATATGCGAAAATTTCATGAGGTTATAAAATGGTTACATAACTCTCGAAAGTCAACGAAGTCCGACCATCTGCTCCGACATGGCAGACAGCATACATAATTGAAGATCATGCTTCATTTTTATTTCCAGCTAGCATTTGGACGTTATTTTCATAATTCGAGGGCCTGCCTTCACTGAAATGGACACGTCTATCAGACAAAGGCAGGAACATCTGGGTTCTGCACAGGAGACGGGGTGATCCCCCTTTTGCAGCAGACTGCGGCTCCCAGCAGCAGTCTGCACAGCAACGCGACGCGACGCCGAGTCGCTCGCGTGCGAAAGGTCAGGGACAAGAGTGCCCAGATAAGCTCCAATCTGTCCCTTCCTTTTGCAAGTCAATCATTACTTGTCAGGATTGAGCCGCCGAGCAAGATCTCGTTCAAGATAGGTCAAGGGAATCACAACCTGCCTATTGCGGCTTCAGCATAAATCTTCTGATCGGGCCACCAGCGAATCATCTCAGCGAATGCCCGAACTCTAAATTACATACGCGTGCCACCGCACACATATGCAGACACGTAACGCACCACTTTCACTCAGTGTGCAAGAGAGCATCAAGGTTAAAGCAGGAGGCCACACTTTACAACGCCAATGTTTAAGGCCATGGGTGGACATCCGGGGGGGGGAGGGGTCAGGAGCCCCTCTGGGTTTTGAGTCTCCCTTAGGCTTCGTATAGGGTTTACAATGTCGCGCCAGCGTTAACCCATCCAGGACTCCCTGGGTCGAGGACAGGTCTCTAGCCTTACAGTAAAGCATTATAACCGATCTCTGGCATGGCCCTTTCAAATAAATCAACAACGCGCAGATGTTGACCGATGCCATAGACAACCAGGACAAACAGGTTGACGAACACTTCGCAACGTTACCATAGAACCACCGGCGGCGGCTAAATTGCTAAGAACATGCACACCGATGTTCCTCGCGCGGGTAGGTATGCGTCCGATTAGTATTAATGATAAAAACTATCTACTATCAACTTAGAGCTGAATGGCAGACAGGCAACGCGGAGCTGAATAAGAAGGCACTCTAAATTAAGAACGCACTCTACATAGAGCGGCAGATGTCCCGAAAGCGGGAAATATGCATAGCTGAGCGCCAGAAAGTCCCGGTTTTAGAATAGTGGTATCCTTAGGGTCATCATGGTTTTGGCTGCCTAAATCATTACCGCAAAAGAAATGACCTAAATCATGGCCCCAATAAAATGATTTTAAAAGCGCAAATATTTGACATTTTGAGAGAATTTTCAATACTAAAATACATGCAAAAACCTAAATTGGGCTCCATTTTTTCCGCATGCATTTGTGGAAAACGCCTATACGGCGGGCCTTAATCGCCCACTGGCCCAACCGGGGCAATCGGGGTTCTCCTCAATGTGCCTACTTCCGTTGAGTTGTGGCCACTGGTGGACCAGGGCCAAATCCAGGTCAACACCCTGGTTACTACCTTGCCCTACCGCAGCGTCATCGAACGTGACACACGGGCGTCAAAAAACGTCACACCGGGGGAGGGGACAAAGTTACAAAATATGCGTTAAGTAATTGATGGACAACCCCTAATCGAATATCATCGCTTTAAATCCCATAGTTATTTAAAGTTTGGCGACAAGTTCGCAGCAAAGAACAGGCACGGCACTAGAGGATTATCCGTGAAAAGGGACAGACATGGAACATTCTTAAGTTTGGTGTTGGTGGGCCCATAGTCAGGGTAGCGAGCAAGTACTGGGAAAATAAGGAGCCCCGGCACGTAATATTGGCGTCGCAACATTCATGACCAAGAATAACAGGACGACTGACTAGGTGGTTCTAATCACCTCCTCATTGGTGCAAGCGCCCCGGGTTCAATTCTCAGCGGTGCCCTGAGCAAGACACGATTCTAAACACGACCATGACCTCCGCAAACTCTACCTATGCGTGCCAGTTGACGTTATAATTTCCAACGTCCTATGACACCGTCAACTTATCGTCGGTCGGAAGGATTACACGGACCAGGTGATACCTTATTCAGGGGACCCGTCGAAACCTGAGTACGGGACACATGTCTCAGCGAGCCGAGGCTTATCACTAGCAAACAGTGCGTCAGGCATGGCTTATTCTTGAGGTCGGCGGCGCCAAAATTAACCAAATGAACTCCACATTCATCTGAAGTTATGCTACACCTTAACGATGCTCCTAGCAACGCCAAACACAATAACGGTCTTGTTTGTCAGTCTTCTCCGCGCTGGAAATCATCCATCTGGCCAGGAGCGCCGCCACGGAATTTTCGCAGGGGGAGGGGGGACCCGGGCTGGTGCTGACCGGGGGTGGCGAATTTTGAGCATATTAGGTACCTGACAGCATTAATGACGATTGGCCAAAAATTTGGGGGACGTCCCCCCTGGTTGGCCAGCAAGGGGGACGCGTCCCCCCGTCCCCCCACTTTCGGCACCCATGCATCTGGCCCATTTTGGGACATGAGGGGCGGGGGCATATTTTCTCACTCTGTCATAATTACGTCGTGCGAAAAAGTCACCAGTGCATGATATAATAGAACATGTCCAGCATTTAGCTAGGTCAGACAAATAGTCTAAGCAAGAATCCTTGAATTTTGCGCCGTCATTTAAAAACCACACCTGACATTAATTTACAAAGATCCTGCACATGGCTCGCTGGTTACGTTGTACAACTGACTGGTCTGTAAAACTGAAAAACCTACACAACCACAGTCTCTCTGGTAAAGACTGCTCCTATTCAAAGTGTCGAGCTTTCTAGCATACATACATACATGCACAGTTCGCCGACTGACCTGTACACTGGGCAGTGACGCCGGCTCGCCGACGTTGGTCACGTTGACGTCCAGGTCGATGTTGGGCGACGCGCCGATGACGAACTGTCCGTTGTCGTCCAGGCCGCTGATGGCGGCGGTGACGCTCAGGTCCGACTGACAGATGGCGTCAGCGCCGCAGCCGATCGAGAACGGCACGCTGACGGTGACCTGAGTCTGACCGGGCGCGCCGGTTCACCACCGGACAGGTGGCGCAGAACTCGGACAGGTCGCCCACCAGCAGCGGGTCAGCTGCAACAGAGGGCACACATATAATGACCAACACCGCACCGGACAGGTGGCGCAGAACTCGGACAGGTCGCCCACCAGCAGCGGGTCAGCCGCAACAGGGGGCACACATATAGTGACCAACACCGCACCGGACAGGAGGCGCAGAACTCGGACAGGTCGCCCACCAGCAGCGGGTCAGCCGCAACAGGGGGCACACATATAGTGACCAACACCGCACCGGACAGGAGGCGCAGAACTCGGACAGGTCGCCCACCAGCAGCGGGTCAGCCGCAACAGGGGGCACACATATAGTGACCAACACCGCACCGGACAGGAGGCGCAGAACTCGGATAGGTCGCCCACCAGCAGCGGGTCAGCCGCAACAGGGGGCACAGGGACACCGGTGACCAACACGGCGCAAACGGCGCAGCTAATGTCAGCACACCAGGACAGTCTCCAAACATGGCGGTCTACACAGCTGGTTTGAATATATTTGATGGATCTAGCACTATTGAAAGTATCAGTTATAAATCAGAAAAAGTTTGAGCTGAAGAAAGGTATCTTCGATAGTTTCTAACCATCCTACTCTGAGACTGGCACGTGCAGAGGTGGGTGCCGCCAACACATTTGTGAGACTGCTAACGCTTCTTCCGCTCCCTTGGGTAGCCGAAACCACTGCCGCTGCTACTTCTACTCCATCAAAATCGCAAAGCCGCTACCAGCTACTCCGCTATGACTACTCTTTATCATAGCGCGCTACTAAAGCGCCGCCCAAAAATGATTTTTCGTTATTCTTTCTAAATGGATTTTGAAGAAAACTATTGTTCGTCTTGACATAACATAAAATTATCAGGTTTATTGCGAAATATCCATAGAAAATCACACAAAAGACATACACATAATCTTTCTTTTTTCTGACGAGAAAACATCCCTTTCAATCTACATGTCCTATTTTTGGGGTGGCAGCCCCCTTCACAGTCCGTCGGTAACGGAAGCAGTTGAATTCTGAGTCTGCTATCCGCTATTCCGTTTCTTTTTGGTTAGAGAAACCACTAATGCTACTCAACTACTCTGCTGCGAGAGTCTGCAAATAGCGGAGTAGCGGACTTAAGTAGCAGACCACCCGGCTATGCAAAGCACGTGTGTGTGTAAGCACAGTTCGGTGCAAGCACCCTCTAAAAATCAGTATCTCTCAATATGCAGAGAAATAGGTGAGCGAGCCCGAGGATTTCCCTGTTCAGCCAGAATCATCTTGAGGCCTCCAGGAGGGAGCTTTAGAATTCAGGTTGCATTCATATGGGCCACACATATCAGCTCAAGTTTGCAAACAGTGGTTACAGACCGAAAGTTCTCCAAAGTCCAGAATAGTCCTCAGCAGTACCTCGTTTTTTTGTCGAGACGAAACGCAAGTTTTACAGCAAGAGCTCAGATCCACAGCATAAGTAGCACTTATTGTATTGTAGCATTTATTGCGTGTTATAAAACATGGGATGCGTCGGGGATGCGTTCTCCTCCTTCCACGCTGCTGACCCGGATTCAAATCCCGGGGGTACTTTGCAGAAGTCTCTTCGATGTCCATAATACCCTCCTAACAGGGCGAAAGTTGGAGACGCCGAATGACCTCACCAGCGGGTGGGTCGTAAAGCCCCAAGGCACACGCCAACTATTTTAACACATCAGCATTTAAAGGGAATGTGGAACCTCGGTCGAATCCTGAAATTTAGTGCAATTAGGCGTACTTTTAGCCGAAAATAATGAAACCACTCATGATTTCTCTGAAAAATGTACAATAAGCTGAATATTTTGATTTTTTAAAATATTCCTCTAGAAAAAGGAAGAAATATCAGCCTGTGGATAATGCCACGATCTGGCAACCACTACCATACTTGAGACGCTTCAAGGGCCTCAATTGGCTGATGCTCATCGTGACGTCAGCATATGTCGTCACACCAGCAGCTCACAACAATGGCCGCCCGGCGACGGGCTGATGAGGGGGTTGGTGTCAGGTACGTTTTAGTTTTTTTCTACGGAAATATCGAGTTCCAGGACAAATGATATGTGGAGTACCGGTTTTTCTGACTTGCTTTAGAACTTGGCTATCTCAATTAAAATCACGTTATGAAGGTGCCACATTCCCTTTAACCTCTGGAATTTACACATTTTTATGCTAAATATTTTATAGCTAATAATTCCACAATGGAAGCATTGGTTTCTCCCTCACTTTCATGTCTGTATGTATGACTTGCATGCTCTCAAAGCCCTTTTCTTCACAAGCTGGGCAGAAAGCTGTGAGAAGTGAGCCAACAGATGTCAGTTCGAGATCTAGTGCAAGTCATACAAATACAAATACAAAAACATTTATTATTGACAGAAATTCAACATGATTTCATGAGATTGGCACAAAAGCCTAAGCTTAAATCTAGGTGCCTCTCTCCCATACGCCATACACATTTACGCACAAAATATTCAGATTTTTCTCTGTTACAGTTTTCACACACAAACTAACAAACTTACACACTCTTCAGCCAATTTAGAAGTTACCTAATAAATATACACACACATACGCACACACACACATAAATATTGAACTATTCAGTCGCTGACCGCCACTCGGGCACCGGGTAACAGGGGAGCACAGTTTGTTACTATCTGTCGCTGCATCAATTTCGAACACTGAATCTTTGGTATGGATGAGAAATGACTGAAAGGAATAAGCTACGGCACGCCCGCTGCCGGCACTCAGGCCGCTGCCTCGTAGGAGAAGTTCTATTTGTGATGCACGTTTTAGCGTTCGAAAGTTAAAGTTGAGTATTTGGGACAATGCCTGAAAAGCGGGGTTCGGGATGGGTCATGTAAGGGACAGTCGAGTATGAAATGTGCTACAGTTTCAGAACGATGACCGCAGTTACATTTGGAGAGTCAGTTAAATTGAATTGATAAAGATGAGAGTTTAATGTGGATGCACCAACCCGCAGCCGAGTATGTAGCCGATTACCTGTTTTTGAGCCTAGTGTAAAGTATTTGGGTGGAGGAGGCTGACCGTAGTATTTTGAGACCTTGCTTTTGAAAGATTGATAATCATTTTGCCTGATGGTTAATGGTGTGGTATTCCAATCCCGTGTGGTTTTAGGTACGAATGAATTTCGAAATAATTTTGTATGGTAGCTTGGTGCAGTTTGGTTTTGTGCGTTTCGTAAGGTTCTACCGGCATCGTTGAGTCTTGTGGGAGGAATGATAGATCTAATATAGGTAGGGACTTCAGAAGTTTGACACTGTAGAGCATAGTAAACATTAAGTCTGTGAATTTTTCGTCTTGTGGTCAAAGATGTCCATCCAAGTTCTTCGTATAATTTCGCATTACCGGGCCTGTACGAGCAGTAGCCTCCGAATGTTTTTGTGACTCCGCCGACATCTTACGTCATCATTACCGGGCCTGTACGAGCAGTAGCCTCCGAATGTTTTTGTGACTCCGCCGACATCTTACGACAACATCTTTTAATGTATGTAAGCAACTTTACTGTCGCGTAAAGCCTCTAACAAATGTGTGAATCAAAACATTTTCTTGACACCAAAGTATCAGATTTTGTCACTTTCTCCTGTGAATTTATCTTGCTTTTGACGCAATCGTGTCAGGTAAATAGGTTTTCATCTCCGGTTTCATCACAAGACCTTGCCTATAAAAGGGTCCTTATCTGGTAGTGATTCTAATTTAACAAAAAATAAACAATAGTATCTTAGTTTTCGAGTTCGAGACGGCCACAAGTCCTTTCTCACCATGGAAAATTAGGCTCATTGACATGGATGTCGATAGCGGGAAAAGGGAGAGGACAGATACGTCCTCCACTTTTCATAAGAAATTCCGACTTGAGCAGGGCGAAGTTCAAAATCCCGGAGCGGAGTATCGAACGGAGTACAAAACCGAATTTTCGGTTTCAGAAGGGGCAATTTTCTGTCAGCGCAAGGTTTCAGTTACAGGCCCCTCCTCCTTCCATTTTCACTGGTGGCGTCGATATGGATCGGAGCCCAAAACAACGGCGTAACCACAGAAGTACAGACATCTGACGTGTATTTCGCAACATAAACAGCAAATACATAAAAACAGACTGCACGTGCAGACAAAATAACACACTGACATAAAAACAAACATTATTGGGATCTAGTTGTAGGATTGGTCCACGGCCCAGAAGATCTCGGGGTGATCCTGCCTCAGCTGCGCGTACTCGGGAATCTGCGCGGGTGCCACCGGCAGGTGGGCTCCCTGCGGCTGGAAGCCAAAGTCGTCGGCAATGTACGACACTTGGTAGGTGTTGCCGTCGTCGGCGACGAACTGGTAGCTTCCCTGCTGGCTGATGCTGCCCGTCTCTGGCTCAGGTCCTGGCGACACGCGACCCACTTCCTCCACCCTCTGGCCGTTGTCCTGTTCGTACGAGTACTCGTAGTTGCCCTGCTGGTCTTGGTCGAACCTCTGGCCGAGAATGCGCACTTCGGGCTGGAAAGGCTGTGAGGTAAACTGCGGCTGGAACTGCTGCGGAGCGGCGGCGGCCACGGCCAGCACGGCGGCAAACACAAACTGCCGGAGAGGAGAGGCACCGTGAACATCTGACTATACCTTAAGACAAGCAATGTAAAATATCGTTGGCATCCCTGCATGAACGCTAGTTACAGCGGAGAGAGAAGTACATTATTGTGACACTGGGTATTAAAAATGATCATAATCAAGCATTCTCGTACACTTTGCCCAATGTCACGCTACAAGGCGAGACCATCACCGCTAAAATATTCTAAAATCAATCCCGGCATCCGCATCTAACCTAAACGGCTTAAGCTGCGGCCACGGCGTCTGGCGCTGTACCACTCACCGCGTTCATGTCTGAGCAGTGAGATGAGCTGGAGACTGTGCCGAGCCGTCCGCTGACTGGTCCTTTATACTCAGCAGCACCGGCCAGCGCACACCGTGATGAAACCGGCATTTTCAGCAGTCGCGAAACAAACCGCAAAAAACGAGTGCGCATGACGAGATTACCGGCACGGGTGGAAGGAACCTGCATGCTATCTCAGGAGGATTCAGCAAGGTTTATTAGTATTTCTTTATGACAGCTGACCTCAAGAAGGTCGAGGAAGAGTACGAACTGAACCAACAGAAAAAGTGAGATGAATAAGTTTGATAACTTAAATACACTGATTTACCAAGCAGCAACTGTGCCGGATTTGAAAGGCTGGTTTAGCCAAAACTAGAGAAACGGGAGATGATTCCTTAAATTATATACACATTTGCAGCCTCTTTAACCCTCGTACGGGTAGCAAGTATCAGCCACCTTCACCATGGAGGGAAAGGAGCAGAAAGGACACCTGCAACTGGAAAACTAACAAGACTATGAATATGCAGAAAACAAATGAGAGCTCCTCCGATTTGCAATCGAAGCTACTTTAGTAACTTGTTTCGTCAGGCCAAAATTGAGGTCGCCAGAGGGCAAAATTTCTAAAACACAATATACTTGGAAAAAAGTATATCTCGGGAACAAAGACAGCTAAAAACTGTTTTTAAGGTCATTCAAAAACACTTGAATTGCTCTATCAGTGCTATTACACCACTGTTTAGGTCACGTCAAAAGCTAGCATACTGCAGGTCAATGAACATCACGATTTTTTAATGCCTTCATACTGCAACATCAAGCAGTCTTGGTTTCAACATAGTCTGTCCCGTCTAGGATGGAAAACTGACGTCTTTTGGGGGAAATCTTAACACCTGGAAAGACATATCGATGTAGGATCTTTCACGCTTAGGTTAGGTCTACGTTAAGGAAAAACGAAGTGGAAGACGACAGTCTACGGTTTTATGGGGTGCTTATTTTGTCACTAAACTTCTCAACCAGAAGAGATACGACAACCATTGGGGTATGCTTCATCGCAATTATTTGAAAATACAAATCAAATGATAGACGATCTTACCCTGTCAGGTCAAATTCAAAGATTGACCTGACCTCAGGTCAACGAAAAGGCCTGGTATGGCCACGGCGTACATACATCGGTCTACTCGCAATGTTCAGAGAGCCCAAATGAAGATAAAACAAAGGGCCTATCTTCGTTTATTCAAAAGTTGTTTGTTCAAAAGTGTCGTAGATCGCTTACTTGACCTCACATGACTCGACAGAGATCACAAGTCATTGCTGTTTAAGTTGAACATGGAGAATTAGTCCTGAACGTCCGACAAAAATCCCCCAGATTATCTGAGACGTATGTATACACTGAAATACAGACATTTCAAAAATGCCGGTGACTGCACAAACCCCAACTACTAAGAGGGACAACCACACCCTCCGCCTCCTCCCCTTGGATCTGTCCCTGTTACAGCATGCATGGCTGCAACGTTGCCATGGTACAGGTGCAGATCCAAATGTGCTACAAACAAAGACATTTCGTACTACTGCGGCCTGAAGCTAAACATAATACCCCTGAACATATGAAGCAAGCACAGCTCTGGAATGTAGACGCTTTAGAGGTACCGTCGGTTGGAGCACGCACTCGGCTCGATCCCACGATAGTGTGAACAAACTCGATAGTGTATCAAACCTTTCAAAAACTATCGGCAGCTATACGAAACTGAATGACACTGAAGAGGTCAAATGCTGTTTTTACGCCTGGGGCCTTAGACCCAGATTACCCAGCTAATTCCAAGCTGCGTTCTGGCCCAGACTTGTGCTGGAGAATTCGGCTGTGGTTGGTACTGCTGTCAGTAGCCTACTCGGCCTCCAGTGCCAAGTCTAGTGCACCAGGTTACAGTCGATGCTGCATGGGCCATTGGTTTGACATCTAGGCCGCCTTGCAGCGCTTGCGGCGGCTGCTCCAGCTCGCACTGGTACAGGCACAGTCGGGAAAGAGCGACTACTGCAGGTGAGCGTCACCCCCCCCCTCCTGGCCACACATCCTTCTGACCTTCTGCCAACCGACGCCTGGTGAAATTGCGGCACACACCACCATTTCACAAACGGCGCTCATTCCCCGGTAGTCCCTGAAAGGTCACCCCACCGGCCCACTGCGCACGTGCAACACTGTCCAGGAGCTGGGCCAGTATACACGTGCAACACTGTCCCGGAGCTGGACAAGTATACACGTGCAACACTGCCCAGGAGCTAGGCCAGTATACACGTGCAACACTGTCTCGGAGCCGACCACCGCGCAGGTGCGACGCTTACCCGACCCGGGATTCGCTAGGCGACGGTGGTGATAGCCGTTGCACCACAGTGCTCCGGTCCGACTGCTCAGGCGCCCCACTGGATAGGGCAGCCGGTTACTGCCCATCGTAATGTCAGAATGTCAGCGGGCCATTCATGTCAACCTTGAACGTCATGGGCCGTTCGGTCTCTTCCCCACTCTCCCTCTCTCTCACACACACACATTCTCTTGTCTATTTGGTACCGGTATATTCTAAAATCACAGCAAATTCATAAAACAAAATCATGCAGTTCATGCCAATTCAAGAAGTCATTCAAGTCAAATCAGCTTTCGAAAACGATCACAAGGCTTATAACGTCATGTTCCAAGCAATATTGCAAGTCAAGTCAAGTTTTTGTCATTGGGCTTGAAAGGCAACTATGCAGCTGAATGGACAGTTTCAGGCACCAATGTATGTCTTTAATGTGTGAAGGTCGTGTCGCTTCTAATCAGGACAAGAACGACATTTCAGGGGGCATCGAACTTTCAGGTGGCGCCGTGACCATCTCAGGGGGCGCCGAGAGGGTCATTCGGGGAGGAGGGCACATGCCCTCCTCCCTTGTACCCCCTGGATCCACCTGTCTGACACCCAAACAGTTTCGACGGACTGGATGTCAGGTCACTTGACCTGCAGTGGTGACCTGACCTGAGATGACCTAGCCTTACAATTTCGGCTAAAGTTGTAAGAATAACCAAACCAAAGATACATCAAGTACGGCGGCGCGTAGCGCCGCCGTTTTTATTTAATTCCCAAAAACCCGAGGGGGCTGGTACCTGTTCCCCCAGTTCATGCACATGTTAAGGGTGATGGTCCAATGGTGAACTGGTGCTGTCTGTTTGTTTGGCCCACGTGAGAGACAGTGGTGAGACATGCAAATGGACTGTGGGTGGAACGTGATCCGCAATGTTTTTGCTGTCCTTGAGCTCAGGGCAGTATATATAACACCAAGTCATGTGTCAAAAGGTGTTCAGGATATAAAAAACGGTACCTCACAGCATGTTGTCGATAACGCCAATTGTATGCACCAATGGATAATTATAGTCAAAAGGGGGAAATTCGGCCCCAAATAGTTTTTGCTGATTTTAGCCGGCTTCTACCGATGAAAACCGGATGGCGGCAAAACAAACTATCCTGAAAAAAACTCCAACTCCTCGATGACAATGCTTCAATGCCCCCGATGGCAACACGCCTGACTCCGCCACGAGTCGTTAGCTGTGTGGCCTAACCGTAGTGTAGGTGAAGCTAAAGCGACCTCAGCCACCGGTGCGCCGAAGTTTCCAAGCTCCCACGCTCGGGCAAAGCCAACGAGCAGCCCCGGCAGCAAACACGATGAAGAGAACTGATCCTATCAAAGTGGACGGTAACGGCTGCAGTTGAAGCTCGCGTGAGCTTGAGCCCGACGATATACCAATAGCAAGGGGACGAGTGAGACCGATGAAATACACCTAAAAACGGTGTGTTCAATCCATCCTAGCATTTTTCTAATGTTTTTCATCGCCCACGCTAAAGGTTCAAGAGGAAGTTGTGATTTGAGAAGCTGAATCGACAGTAGGCGAGCGCGTACACCGGTGGATATCCAGCCCGCCAGCTCAACAGCAAAAGTCAAACGGGCCATTGCAGCACAAAGCACCAGTGACGTAGTAGGTGCAGAGAGGATCGCAGGAAGGTGGAGGTATAAAACCACGCACCAACAACGGATCATCACTCAGCCTCCTCAGCTGCACTGTGCAACATCTCCACACGTTCACATCTCAGAATGCAGATGGTAAGTGAAAAAGGTGAACAACGGTCACCATTGAACGCTAACGACACTCATAGGAAATAGTTGAATCTAACATGACCTAGATTTGACAAGCCACTAAAAGTACAAGTTGTATACAAATTGCATTATAGTTCTGCACATCCAGGCCCATTGACAGTAATCCATGACTATAATATGGGCGAGGAACAATCGGGGAAAGTTCTTAGTATTTCGTGGGGTACAGGGCATATTTTAAAGAATTGGGACCGGTGGGCATCCAGATGAAAAGGACACGAATTCCCACCAGAAGGGCACACCTAGAGCATCAAATGACTGGTGACTGGTGGGCACTGATCCGTTCACTAATGGACATAGCATGGGGGAGAATGGTGGGGAAAATGACCTCCATTTTTAGCTTAAAATGTGCCCTGGTGGGGTGGATAAATGGGAGAACACGTTTTTCACACCAGCTCTTTAATATTTTCCCATCTTCCAGACCGTTTGAAAGAGTTGAATGGCCACTCTGGGTCATTTGGGGATTGGTTCCTGATGAACTGCTGTGGTTTGGTAAGATGTTCACGGTGCCTCTCCTCTCCGGCAGTTTGTGTTTGCCGCCGTGCTGGCCGTGGCCGCCGCCGCTCCGCAGCAGTTCCAGCCGCAGTTTACCTCACAGCCTTTCCAGCCCGAGGTGCGCATTCTCGGCCAGAGGTTCGACCAGGACCAGCAGGGCAACTACGAGTACTCGTACGAACAGGACAACGGCCAGAGGGTGGAGGAAGTGGGTCGCGTGTCGCCAGGACCTGAGCCAGAGACGGGCAGCATCAGCCAGCAGGGAAGCTACCAGTTCGTCGCCGACGACGGCAACACCTACCAAGTGTCGTACATTGCCGACGACTTTGGCTTCCAGCCGCAGGGAGCCCACCTGCCGGTGGCACCCGCGCAGATTCCCGAGTACGCGCAGCTGAGGCAGGAGCACCCCGAGATCTTCTGGGCCGTGGACCAATCCTACAACTAGATCCCAATAATATTTGTTAACGGTGGCTGAGGAGAGTTCCATTTCGTACTCTATCTTGTTGTCATGTTTTTGATTCGTGCAATACACAGGTGTACATAACCAGAAGCGAGTGCTTTAGCTATGTGAGGAAAATACCTTGGCGTTGTCTTCTACTGAGCGCGGTCCTTTTGGTGACGTCAGTGGAGATGACCACGGGTGGCATGAGGTGGGTTCGAATCCGTGAGTTGCCCGTGAACCCAGCAGCCTTTGACTGCACTTTGACGCCCTTTGTCTCTAAAGATGCAGTTGCACTTCTGTAACCTAGACTGACAAACACAAGTTACCAAAACAACAAAACTACTTTTTCCTCTCCCTTACGTTTTCCTTTGGTCTGCTAACTAAAGTGGGCGTGAAAAGTGAAGGAAAGCCCATTTGAGCCTTTCCGAGACGAAGTGCTATGGATATTACGATCTAGGCAGTAAAATACTTACTTCAGAGCTTACAAGAAATCCGACACATGAATCCGGAGCACAATCTGGCTGCAACATACAAGTGGATATACCTAGAACCTGGCAAGCCGATTAAAAAAGAGCTTTCTAAAAATGTAACAGCGGGAACTTGTCTTGGATTACGGGTTCCCAAATACTTTGGAAAGCCACCAGTAGGGTAAGGGCGTGAAAAAGTACGCAGGAGGTAAGAGTACGCAGCAGCTGATTTGATTACTTAGCAACCACTGATATGGTGAATACCCTGGTATAAACAAGCCAGGTCAGTGCCTAGATTGCACACAAAAATTCAACGTGCTCCTATTCTTTCGGTGGAAGTACAGACCAAAATAAGCTTCTGGGCACCCTTGAGGTAATAGTTCTTAATTAGCTAAACTTATAGACCGTGCTTATTTTATCAAAAGTGTTGTATTACGGTATGCCCTCAGTAAGAAAGCTGAGCTGGGACTGAGGCGCAGGAGCGGAGCCCACGCTAAAACACCTGCCAACATGTTTATGAAGACTTTCTTCCCAAGAGAGCATGTCCGGCAAGAGTAGGCAGTAGACCATTGTGCAAGAGTGCGCATATTTAAGAGATAGGAAAATGTAATTTTCGCTCGGGATAGATTCCGTAATTCATAGTTCGAAAACCAAACGTTGCAACATAGTTCTTGTATATTCAGAACGAAATACAATCATTCAATCACCTAGTTTGGCGACAAAAAACTTCGCCACATGGCCCATGCACCTAAAGTACAGCGGGCATCAATGCATACTCCAGCCCCCTCTTTTGCGTACTCTTACCGACCCACTCCGGCAAGAGTAGGCAAGTGACTTTCTATTTTTGATGGGCTCGTGGCGAGTTACTTTCAGAGACATCGAGTTGACACATGGACCATACATAGACAATTCTTCAGGTAAGACAACCATATACAAATTTTGGCCGTTAGATATATAGGATAAAATTAAAAGCCTTTAAGAAGCTATAAAATTAAAAGCCTTTAAGAAGCTAAGTGCGTACTCTTGCATGGACTTCCCCTACACCGTAATTGTGCATGGAAATAATCTCAAAGAGTAGACCCAAATACCTGAAAATGAAGGGCACGTCGGTGGTATGCCAACATCTACAATATACCAAGATCTTTGTTCCACCTTTCCAATATTGAAGATACGGAGGCAGAGCCAAAAGATAGCTCAATTCAAGGCAAGAGGATCACCACAGTTTCTGGGGAATCGGAGGGGGCGACAGCATACTCAGCGATAAAAATAGCTCACTTGGCTGCACAGTCGGCAAGAGAACATATCGCAGACCCGGGATTTCTGCTGGGCGGAACACTTCGTTCAGGGGGCGCCATTTGGGCCAAATATAAAATATTAAAACTCGAACCACCAAAGAGGTGGCGAATCACCTCGTGGCGGCGCCAATAATTGCATCCTATGTTGAGGGGTGCTAAATGGCAATCCAGGGGCAGGCGTTGGAGTTGTTCCCGGACCACCAAGGTGCAGTGTGGTGGTGCCGGATGACTCCATCTGAGGGGGTGGGGGGGTGCACATGAGCTTGGATAAACTTCCCTATGGAGAGAGCAGTGCAGAGCTTTTAGTGCATCACAAAATGCAGCAATCACATGATCACGGATCAACGGATCATCCGCTGATAAAGAATTGTCCAATAGATTAAAAATATCCGATGAATAACTTTTTGTATACATTACCAGAAACTACCAGAAACTAAATACCGAAAAACCTTAAGTTTGATGTAATATTACTTCTGGAAAAAATGACGTCCTACATAAGCGACAAAGTTTTAGTACAAGAAGCGACAAAAAAGGCCCAAGTCTTGAAAAAACGTAGTTATGTATGTGCCAATCTAGGGTTTACATTCACCCCTCTCTCCCGATATAACACATACTAATGACCATGCGTAAAGGTTGATAATATTTTGGCCGGCTCCTCCCTCTCAGTGGTTCCTTACAAGGGCGTGGCACTAGATCCTAGTTCCCACAGGTTTAACACCGGGAGGATGACTTCTGTCCGCCGTATCACTCATATCAGCCTCGCTCTCGCTCACTCATATAGTCTAAAAACAGTTGCAACGACGCAGGGGAATTTTTATGCATATGGGTTGAGTCCCGTCGTCCTAGTAAATGTTGGTTTTGGTGGGGTCAAAAGTCCGGCTTCGGCATGCGCCAAAGCAATGCACGCCAAAATTGCATTTCAAAGCCCGTAGAATTCAAAAGCGATCGAGCTGAGTTCTGGCTCCGATACCTGGTTCTCCGAGTTTGAGGGGGCTTCTATTGTGAACAACTGGAAGTGTTTTTCCATAGTAGATTTGAAATTTTTAATTTTCTTTTGATAACAAAAATATGGTTATAGTATACACAGTCTCATCAGTCTATTACCACGACTGATATTGCCAGAGAGAAACCATTTGTTCCGGGCGTGTCTGTGCCCGAAGGATTGTGGCGACAAAAAAGTAAGGGCTTGCAGATTTCCGCTACAACACCCTATGTAAAAAAAGTGCTCCATGAATCCATTAAGCAGCGTGTATACAACTGTGCCGTGACATTGCACGCAGAAGTTGGTATCAGCTTTACCGCAGCGACCGTGAAATATATTCACATAGCCTCTTAAAGAGTGTCTGTCTTATCTAACCATGTACGCACTGGGTGAGTGACAGGGACATAGTTGAATACAAGATATCGAAAAGCAGCGTAATCAATCCTCCGTAAGATAATTCCACTCTTTTCATTTCCCAGCCAAGATATTTCAGAAGAAAGTGTGAGTTGAGGAGCTGAATAGACAGCGGGCGAGGACGTACAACGGTGGATACCCAGTCCAACAGGTCAAACGGGCCATTGCAGCATAAAGCACCAGTGACGTAGTAGGTGCAGAGAGGACCGCGGGAGGATGGAGGTATAAAACCACGCACCAACAACGGATCATCACTCAGCCTCCTCAGCTGCACTGTGCAACATATCCACACGTTCACATCTCAGAATGCAGGCGGTAAGCGAAGAACGCCGACAA
The DNA here is from genome assembly GCA_034440635.1 of Lepas anatifera. Taxonomy (NCBI): domain Eukaryota; kingdom Metazoa; phylum Arthropoda; class Thecostraca; family Lepadidae; genus Lepas; species Lepas anatifera. The sequence goes on along the minus strand of JAOTON010002112.1, from coordinate 578,739 downwards.
CGGCTCTCATTAAACGCTAACGCCACAGCATAGGAAACAGGTGGATCTAACTTGAGCCAGACATGAATTGCCACTAAAAGGACATATTTATTTATTTATTTTTATTTATTTATTCATCTCATATGAGCGACAGGGGCTTGCCCCCAGTAAAAGTTCAAGTCAGTTATACCATCCAGATACCCTAAAATTACATATGGCACATGTTAAAAAAACAAGTCAAGACAAAAAGTAAATACAAGGTAAGAATAAAAAGATAAAAATATACAAAATAAAACAAAGAAAATTAAAAAATACATATGTAAATGGCAACAATAAAATACAATGAAATAAAATAAATGGTGCGCTCCTACTGCCTAACATATTTCCGAACTTGAGATTTGAACTGACCTGATGATAATCTAAATGGGTCAGCAAATGGACAGGCAAGCATAAAATCATTAAAAGCTTTGGGCAGCCGACAGTACACACCCCGCCTCACAGTCTCCTTTGTGTACAGTGGTACGATCAGCAAAGTGCCTGCCATTGCACGTGTTCTTCTTGCTGGCACGTGAAGCGGGAAGCTACCAAGCAGAAAGGCGGAATCGATCTGGGCCGTTAGAATTTTGTGTACAAAAGTAATGTCATATTGCAGTCTTCTCTTGGCTAGACTTGGGATTTTGAAATGGGCCAGATGTTCATCGTATCCTAGATTTACGGAGGGTTGAGCAGAAACGGATGCTAGCCAGATAAGAAATTTATGCTGAATTTTTTCCAGTCTTTCCAGATGCGTTTTGGCAGACCCACCCCAAATAATACACCCAAACTCAAGAATTGAACGAACATTGGAAAAATATGCCGTCAAAATTGGCTTGGGTTTCAATTTCGAGCTCGCTCTCACTCCTCCCATCGGATGGCCAGTCTGGAGCGACCAAACCATCACACCTAACATCCTGTTTGCTCGACTTACGATTTTATCTATATGTTCTGCGGATGTTAATTTGGAATCCAGCCAAACGACAAGGTCCCGAATGAAAGATACTTTTTCTCGGGCGTCGTTTTGAATTTTGTAGATGTTCAGCATCGGTTTCTTCTTCAGAGAAATTGTAAATGATTTGCATTTGGACGGATTAAGCTGCAGCTTCCAAAGATGAGACCAATTAGCCAAACGTGTCAAGTCAGTTTAAAGTAGCTCTGAGTCCTCAGGAGTCACAATTTTATTATACAATTTTACGTGGTCGGCGAAAAGAAGACAGTTCGTTTTAATTTTGTCCGAAAGATCATTGATGAAGAGAGCAAACAGGATCTGTGAGATAATTCCACCTTCCGGCGCTCCAGAGCGCACAGGTGTCCACTCAGAAAATTTTCCATTAACAACTACGCGTTGCTTTCGATTTGTGAGGTAAGAAGAGAGCCAATTGAGGGCGGCACCTGAGATTTGATAGGAGTTTTGTAACTTATGAAGCAGTAATTTGTGGTTGACACTCTGGAACGCCGAGGAGTAGTCGGTGTATATAACGTCAGTTTGATGACCAGATGAGATCGCCTCCCACGCCGTTTTTAGAAGACAAGCTAAATTTGTATCACAAGAGCGGCGTGGGACAAACCCATGTTGGTTTGGGGCCAGGACCGGTTGAACATGAGAGATTAGTACGTCACATACACAGCGCTCCAGAATCTTGCCGAACAGTGGGGTGAGTGGAGATATAGCGGTAATTTGAAGCGAGTTTTTTTAGAGCCCTTTTGTGCACAGGAACGATGTTCGCTTCCGCCCACCTGCCCGGAAAAGCTCCCCGCTGAAAATCACATATGACCACCCCTGGCCCATGGTCGTTTGGGGATTGGCTCCTGATGAACTGCTGTGGTTTGGTGAGATGTTCACGGTGCCTCTCCTCTCCGGCAGTTTGTGTTTGCCGCCGTGCTGGCCGTGGCCGCCGCCGCTCCGCAGCAGTTCCAGCCGCAGTTTACCTCACAGCCTTTCCAGCCCGAAGTGCGCATTCTCGGCCAGAGGTTCGACCAGGACCAGCAGGGCAACTACGAGTACTCGTACGAACAGGACAACGGCCAGAGGGTGGAGGAAGTGGGTCGCGTGTCGCCAGGACCTGAGCCAGAGACGGGCAGCATCAGCCAGCAGGGAAGCTACCAGTTCGTCGCCGACGACGGCAACACCTACCAAGTGTCGTACATTGCCGACGACTTTGGCTTCCAGCCGCAGGGAGCCCACCTGCCGGTGGCACCCGCGCAGATTCCCGAGTACGCGCAGCTGAGGCAGGAGCACCCCGAGATCTTCTGGGCCGTGGACCAATCCTACAACTAGATCCCAATAATATTTGTTAACGGTGGCTGAGGAGAGTTCCATTTCGTACTCTATCTTGTTGTCATGTTTTTGATTCGTGCAATACACAGGTGTACATAACCAGAAGCGAGTGCTTTAGCTATGTGAGGAAAATACCTTGGCGTTGTCTTCTACTGAGCGCGGTCCTTTTGGTGACGTCAGTGGAGATGATCACGGGTGCCATGAGGTGGCTTCGAATCCGTGAGTTGCCCGTGAACCTAGCACCCTTTTTGAATCAGTTATGCACGGTGGAACGCACTAATATATCCCCTGTTGGGACTTCACACGCCATTGAGAGGCAAGGCAAGTCAACAATTGAAGACCAGAAACAAAACAAACAAGTACGTAGGCATGTATATTCTTAATAGAGGAGTGGATTTCTGACGTCGATTTGGGGTACCCAAACTCAAAAGTATGTAAAAAAACCAGCATGTAACAGGGATGTCGACTTACCAGTGCAGGAGGTACCTAACAATGTAATGACATAACATCAGTCCGAGGAAAAATATATACAATTTTCATTAATATAAACTGTACTTTGGAACTCCAATGGGCGTGTTAAGCAGCATAAAACCAATTCAAATGCTATAAAATGAAAAGCAAGAAAATTCACAGAATATCATTACACTGTTTCGAATTTTCGTCCACCTTCCCGGGCATCCCCAGGAGCTATATGTACACACCCCGAAGCATTTGTCATATTACACCATCTTTCGCATTTTCTAGATCTTCGGAGCTATTACCATACTATGTTCATACATAAGAAGCTGCGTATGCTTTCCACAAATCAATTGGCAAAACTTGGCCAACTAAGATTTCTGAACGGATGTTTTTGACGATTTTCAAATTTGTTTCATATAATGAAGAAGGAATGAAGTGTAACACGTTGCCATTATGTGTTTTTTTCTAAAATGCGGTAAGTTCAGTTTTAGTTGACGTCATTTTATTTTCACACCCTCATGTTGCCTGATCAGTTTTGCACCTCACACGAGAGCATGGGAAGGGAAGTTGAATACGGGAACAAAAGACGCTCAGAAATCCAACGTAATATTTCCTTCCCCCCTTTGTACTTCCCGTTTGGCAAAGCGGGCACGAGAGCGAACAAAATACAGTGCGTAGGTGTTACAAGTATACTGCATTTGTACCTAAAACGGTGTCTATCGTTATGGGGATACGGGACACTCTGGACATAGCTAACTATCGCCAAGCCACAGTGGCCTGAGTTCGTACTTAAATCCTAAAGCTTTTGTTTAGCAATGTAACGTGGTATCTAATATTCCTCCCAACAGGTGAGGACTGGCGACACTGTACAACCTTGGCAGCTGGTAAGAGATTATATAAAAATGAAAACCAGAAAAACACATGTTATTGAATGTTAGGAGCTCGATGACCCCAACTGTTTTCCTCAACAAACCAGCGTGCTAGGTGTTTGAACTCGGTGAGTGAGATAATTAAGGCTCAAACATTAAAAACTCCACCTCAATAATGCCTTATCAACTTTATAGTGCATTTAGATAAGAATCGACCACAAACGTAAGGGAGTCTATTTACCCCTTGTCTTCTTTTTCCCTGGCTCTGCCTAAGAAGTGTAAGTATCCAATAACATAGCATGTAAAATGCCGAGAAAAAACGGAGCCTTAAATGACCATTTTTCTACAAGGTTCGCCCCAATGGTAGCACAGATGCAGAATGACGCATTTTCATACCTGAAATTTCTACACTGAAGGCTTGCATTACCACATATCCAGATAAATTGCAAGCCAACTTTAATCCAGATCAAATTCAGAAGTAAAAATAATAATTGGGGCTTATCGACGCACCAACTGCCACGGTCATATGGCGTCGCCAACTCTTTCCCTGTTGGAAGGCTTTCTCGGGAGCCAGCTTGCTCCATGTTCAGGGAAGGAAATTCAGAAGTAATGAGCTTAGAAATAAAACAAAACTTACGACAATTTATCTATGATATTTCTTGGGTAAGATGGAGAAGGGCAAATATGATATACATTTTGCACCTTGACGCTCTGTGTCTCTAAAGATGCAGTTGCACTTCCGTAACCTAGACTGACAAACACAAGTTACCAAACAGCAAAACTACTTTTTCCTCTCCGTTACGCTTTCCTTTGGTCTGCTAACTAAAGTGGACGCGAAAAGTGAAGGAAAGCCCATTTGAGCCTTTCCGAGACGAAGTGCTATGGATATTACGATCTAGGCAGTAATATACATACTTCAGAGCTTACAAGAAATCCGACACATGAATCCCCCACACACTCTGCCTGCAGGCTGTATATACAAGTGGATATACTTAGAACCTGGCAAAGCCGATTAAAAAAGAGCTTTCTAAAAATGTTACATCGGGAACTTGTCCTGGGTTACGGATTCCCAAATACTTTGGAAAGCCACCAGTAGGGTAAGGTGGGGGGGTAAGAGTACGCAGGAGATAAGGGTACGCAGCAGCTGTATTGGTTACTTAGCAACCACTGAGATGGTGAATACCCTGGTATAAACAAGCCAGGTTAGTGCCCAGATTGCATACAAAAATTCGACGTGCACCTGTTCTTTCGGTGGAAGTACATACCAAAATGAGCTTCTGGGCACCCTTGATGTAATAGTTCTTAATTAGCTAAACTTATAGACCGTGCTTCTTTTATCAAAAGTGTTGCATTACGGTCTGTCATCAGCAAGAAAGCTGAGCTGGGACTGAGCTGCAGGACCGGAGCTCACGCTAAAACGCCTGCCAACATGTTTATGAAGACTTTCTTCCCAAGGGAGCATGTCCGGAAAAAGTAGGCAGTAGACCATTGTGCAAGAGTGCGCATATTTAAAAGACACCTAGTTTGGCGACAAAAAACTTCGCCACATGGCCCATGCACCTAGAGCACAGCGGCATCAATGCATACTCCAACCCCTCTTTTGCGTACTCTTACCGACCCACTCCGGCAAGAGTAGGCAAGTGACTTTCTATTTTTGATGGGCTCGTGGCGAGTTCCTTTCAGAGACATCGAGTTGAAACATGGACCATACATAGACAATTCTTCAGGCAAAACAACCATATACAAATTATGGCCGTTAGACATATAGGATAAAAGTAAAAGCCTTTAGGAAGCTAAGTGCGTACTCTTGCATGGACTTCCCCTACACCGTAATTGTGCATGGAAATAATCTCAAGAGTAGACCCAAATACCTGAAAATGAAGGGCACGTCGGTGGTATGCCAACATCTACAATATACCAAGATCTTTGTTCCACCTTTCCAATATTGAAGATACGGAGGCGGAGCCAAAAGATAGCTCAATTCAAGGTAAGAGGATCACCACAGTTTCTGGGGAAGGGGAGGGGGCGACAGCATACTCAGCGATAAAAATAGCTCACTTGGCTGCACAGTCGGCCAGAGAACATATCGCAGACCCGGGATTTCTGCTGGGCGGAACACCTCGTTCAGGGGGCGCCATTTGGGCCAAATATAAGATATTAAAACTTGAACCACCAAAGAGGTGGCGAATCACCTCGTGGCCGCGCCAATAACTGCATCCTATGTTGAGGGGTGCTAAATGGCAATCCAGGGGGCAGGCGTTGGAGTTGTTCCCGGACCACCAGGGTGCAGTGTGGTGGTGCCGGATGACTCCATCTGAGGGGTGGGGGGGTGCACATGAGCTTGGATAAACTGCCCTATGGAGAGAGCAGTGCATAGCTTTTAGTGCATCACAAAATGCAGCAATCACATGATCACGGATCAACGGATCATCCGCTGATAAAGAATTGTCCAATAGATTAAAAATATCCGATGAATAACTTTTGTATACATTACCAGAAACTAAATACCGAAAAACCTTAAGTTTGATGTAATATTACTGCTGGAAAAAATGACGTCCTACCTAAACGACAAAGTTTTAGTACAAGAAGCGATAAAAAGGTCCAAGTCTTGAAAAAACGTAGTTATGTATGTGCCAATCTAGGGTTTACATTCACCCCTCTCTCCCGATATAACACTTACTAATGACCATGCGTAAAGGTTGATAATATTTTGGCCGGCTCCTGCCTCTCAGTGGTTCCTTACAAGGGCGTGGCACTAGATCCTAGTTCCCATGAGTTTAACACCGGGAGGATGACTTCTGTCCGCCGTATCACTCATGTCAGTCTCGCTCTCGCTCACTCATATCAGTCTAAGAAAAACAGTTGCAACGACGCAGGGGAATTTTTTATGCATATGGGCTGAGTCCCGTCGTCCTATTAAATGTTGGTTTTGGTGGGGTCAAAAGTCCAGCTTCGGCATGCGCCAAGGCAATGCACGCCAAAATTGCATTTCAAAGCCCGTAGAATTTAAAAGCGATCGAGCTGAGTTCTGGCTCCGATACCTGGTTCTCCGAGTTTGAGGGGGCTTCTATTGTGAACAACTGGAAGTGTTTTTTCCATGGTAGATTTGAAATTCTTAATTTTCTTTTGATAACAAAAATATGGTTGTAGTATACACAGTCTCATCAGTCTATTACCACGACTGATATTGCCAGAGAGAAACCATTTGTTCCGGGCGTGTCTGTGCCCGAAGGATTGTGGCGACAAAAAAGTAAGGGCTCGCAGATTTCTGCTACAACACCCTAAGTAAAAAAGGGGTCCATAAATCCATTAAGCAGCGTGTATACAACTGTGCCGTGACATTGCACGCAGAAGTTGGTATCAGCTTTACCGCAGCGACCGTGAAATATATTCACATAGCCTCTTAAAGAGTGTCTGTCTTATCTAACCATGTACGCCCTGGGTGAGTGACAGGGACATAGTTGAATACAAAATATCGAAAAGCAGCGTAATCAATCCTCCGTAAGATAATTCCACTCTTTTCATTTCCCAGCCAAGATATTTCAGAAGAAAATGTGAGTTGAGGAGCTGAATAGACAGCGGGCGAGGACGTACAACGGTGGATACCCAGTCCAACAGGTCAAACGGGCCATTGCAGCATAAAGCACCAGTGACGTAGTAGGTGCAGAGAGGACCGCGGCCGGGTGGAGATATAAAACCACGCACCAACAACAACGGATCATCACTCAGCCTCCTCAGCTGCACTGTGCAACATCTCCACACGTTCACACCTCAGAATGCAGGCGGTAAGTGAAGAACGCCGACAACGGCTCTCATTAAACGCTAACGGCACGGCATAGGAAACAGTTGTATATAACTTGAGCCAGACATGAATTGCCACTAAAAGGACATATTTCACACAAAATCACATATGACCACCCCTGGCCCATGGTCGTTTGGGGATTGGTTCCTGATGAACTGCTGTGGTTTGGTGAGATGTTCACGGTGCCTCTCCTCTCCGGCAGTTTGTGTTTGCCGCCGTGCTGGCCGTGGCCGCCGCCGCTCCGCAGCAGTTCCAGCCGCAGTTTACCTCACAGCCTTTCCAGCCCGAGGTGCGCATTCTCGGCCAGAGGTTCGACCAAGACCAGCAGGGCAACTACGAGTACTCGTACGAACAGGACAACGGCCAGAGGGTGGAGGAAGTGGGTCGCGTGTCGCCAGGACCTGAGCCAGAGACGGGCAGCATCAGCCAGCAGGGAAGCTACCAGTTCGTCGCCGACGACGGCAACACCTACCAAGTGTCGTACATTGCCGACGACTTTGGTTTCCAGCCGCAGGGAGCCCACCTGCCGGTGGCACCCGCGCAGATTCCCGAGTACGCGCAGCTGAGGCAGGAGCACCCCGAGATCTTCTGGGCCGTGGACCAATCCTACAACTAGATCCCAATAATGTTTGTTAACGGTGGCTGAGGAGTTTCATTTCGTACTCTATCTTGTTGTCATGTTTTTGATTCGTGCAATACACAGGTGTACATAACCAGAAGCGAGTGGTTTAGCTATGTGAGGAAAATACCTTGGCGTTGTCTTCTACTGAGCGCGGGCCTTTTGGTGACGTCAGTGGAGATGACCACGGGTGCCATGAGGTAGCTTCGAATCCGTGAGTTGCCCGTGAACCTAGCAGTCTTTTTGAACCAGTTATGCACGGTGGAACGCACTAATATATCCCCTGATGGGACTTCACGGACGGACACAATACAGTGCGTTGGTGTCAGATGTATATTTTCTTTATACCTTAACAGGTGACTATGGTAATGGGGATGCGGGGCACTCTGGACAGAGCTTCCTTCCGCCAAGCCACAGGGGCCCGGGTTCACACTTAAGTCCTTCTTAAGTTTTTTCTTAGCAATATATGTATGTATGTACGTGATGTCTTATATCCCTCCCAACAAGTGAGAGTTGGCGAAACTCTAAGTCTTGGGTAAGCTGGTAAAACGTTATATAAAAATGAAAAAGGGCAAGACAAGCTTTTTCAACGTTAAGAGCTCGATGCGGTCTATTGTTTCTCTAAAAAAATCGAAGTGATGGGTGTGTCAGCTTTGTGAGAGGAATAATTAAGACTAAAACATTGTGAACCCAATCTCGATAATACCTCATCAACTTTAGAGCCCATTTAGATCGAAATCGACGAAAAACGCAAAGGACTCTACTCTTTCCTTCTATTGCACTGGCTCTGCTCACCAGTTACAAGTATTTAATAACAATTATTTTTAAGGTGACGGCCGAAACCCATAAATTGTAATCCTTGTGCAATATCGTGTACGTTTGATTTTCAAACAAAGAAAAAAGGAACAGAAACTTTTCCAAGTGGCAAAGACTTTGAAGGCGAAGAAAACAGAACACAAAAAGTCACCACCAATTCCTATCTACCAGAGCTGTTTAAGTGTAGTACGTGACCATACGTGACCATACTGTGGACCAAAAGGCAACGTACGTTTTGGAAGTGTTAAAGGGCATGTGAGCTCGCAAGACAGAACCAGAAGGAACAAACACACTTGCAAGTGGTAAAACTCGAAGCTACAGAACTAGGTTGAACACAACACTCTACAATTACGCGTCGCACACATTTCAGACCATAACAAGTGTATGTGAAGGGGCGTCTAAGATCGCTATGCAAGCCTGGTGGTGGCTGAAATCTTTTGGCGTTGATAATACTCAGTCCATGTCTGACAAAAAAATTTAATAGCAAATCACATTTAACCTGTGCAGCTACTGAAATATGGGGTAAATATAGCTGATTAGTATCTTCTGTTTAGTGAGGTTGGTTGGGGTATAGGTTTTTAATTTTTCTCTTTAAGTATTAGGCGTAAAGTTATTATAATTACTTTGTTTGTAAAGGTTTGAAAGGTCGGATAATAGAAAGGAAGGACCGTATATAATAAACCAGTGAAATGGTGTTGTTCCCTCAGCTTAATTAGGTAAAGTTATTGTCAAAATAGTTTTGACCTGTATATGACTGAAAAGTCAAAGGGTAAATAGACCCTGGGATGAGGGTGTAAAAACGCTTTGACAGTCGAGTATTTCAATCATTTTTGGCTTTATATGAAACAGGTTTTCCATGCTTTTAAATGGGAGTCGCGACGACCTCAGGCACAAAATGAAAACGGATATAAACCCGGAGGGAGTGAGGAAGTTTAAATCGATCAACTTGAAATGTAGCTCTACAGAGCTCTAAAGTGAAGTGGTGACGGTTGACTCGTCGTGACCACCTGTGACCTAAAAATTTAGGGATGATGGAATGATGCAGGATGACCCTAACCCGGTGTCGCCTCGTCGTTTGCTATAAAACCTGATGGCCCGAAAAGTGCTGAGGAAAAACGGACCTTTGGAGGACCATTTTCCTCTCACTTTCGCCTCAATTGCAATGATTATGGCGAAAAAGCAATGCTTTATAGCAAAAAGTATCAATAATTATTCCTCCATCGGAGTAAATATATATTCTGAACAATTGTGTAACCAGCATTGCTAAGGCTAAACCATAAAAATGAGTGTAAAAGTTGTTCCTACACGCTTTACGACGGCAACCGTAAAATAATCCGCAGAACCCGTGAAAAATCGGCATCCAATCACTAAGCACACAGTGACAAGCACGACATTGCATAGGATATATCTAAAAAAGATGCATCCAATCTATCCAAAGATATTTGCAGAAACTGCCTTTCATCAACCAATCCAAAGTTTCCGAGAAAAATGTGATGTAACCCTTGTCCTCAGGAGGGATGGCAATAGATTCCACTCCCCGACACTTTTTGAAATTACAGAAGAAAGCTCGGTTTCGCGCAATACCGCTCGGGATATGTTCTCAACTTCAATTTCATACATCGTGACCACATTTAAAGTCTGGGTTAGTTTTGTGTTATGTCAGATCAGAAAATTTCCAAAAGTCTCCAGGAAGTCTTGGATATATCAGGCCACGGAGATATGACATAATTCCCAAAGGTTCCAATTAGTTCTTAACCGTCTTCCTTGCTGCACTTGATCTATAGGAAGAACAATTTGGTACGGACAGCGACCCCCCTCCTCATCATAACAATATACCTGATCATTTAATGCAAAAATGGCACGTCTTTGGGCCTAATACTTGTTCCTGGGCCTAATTCATTCTTTCAGCCCTGTTCATCTCTCGAGGACAAACATGACACGCCCCTGGGTGGTTCAACTTTGGGGAAATCTTAGATAGTTAGACAGCAAGCTTATATGCCTCTGACGTTTGTTAGCAAAAGGTTACTCAAGCTCTGAAGTCACATGGAAGGTCCAATAAGATAACCGACATTAAATCACTTTCACCAGTGTAATCCAACACAAGTTTGAGTATGCCGCCAGCATCAGCTCTCGAACACGTGGGTGACCCTCGGATGGCTTATTGACCTTTGACCTCCCAAGGTAAGTAAACGTCAGTGACCTAAGAATACCTAGTTTGACATGCAACAGTACATGCCGAAACATTCCAGCGCATTAGAAGCGGTTTTACTGACACTGTAGTTGATCGCGTACTCGGGGAGGCTAAAACTCGTGAAGTAATGTTGCGCTACAAACGTCTTTTGTTGTCCTTTGATATTTCGGGCATTAGATTACACGTCCAGAACACTGCAAATGTTTCAAAATACTTTTCCGTGATGTTACGCGGGTATTGCACGACATTTCAGCATACGCGTGACACCTGTGGATTTCAACATTGAATGTGATTAAAATTGATTTTCCAGTGGGAAACAAGCTCATAAACAATGTTAGGAGCACATCAAAAATAATCGCAGCCAGTGTGATCTAGTCTGTCAGCGTTCCAGGGAACAAGCTCATCGGAGAGGCTTTGAAGTTTTTGCAATCCAAGCAAGACATTCACGCCACATGATTAATTGTTCCAAAATAATAAGTTTATAAACAATAGCATAAATTCAAGCAGAGATTTGGAAGGATGAGCGGTAAAAGGCACCCAGAAATTAAAGAAGTGAATAGGAAAAGAAACAAGGAAATAAGCTCATCGGAGAATCTTTTAAACTTTTTTGTGATCCGAGCAAGGACATTTACCTCACATGATAAAGTGCTTCTAAATAATAGGTTTACAGACCATATCAAAAACTCAAGCAGAGGGTCCGAAGATGAAGCGGCAAGAGAGCCCCAGAAATTAAACAGGCGAGAACTTCCCACCTTCTCTAATCGTTATATTTGATTTCATCAGCTTAGGAGTTAGGCTATGGCGAGTGAGTTTCTGAGAGATGTTGGCAGAAAATAGACTGCTGAACAACAATGATACGGCAGAAAATAGTAAAAAATACAAATAAATATCTTTGGAAGTAAAATTTAAGATTAAAAACTGTCGCCGCAGCGATTAAATTCATATTCCCCACACTTCGTGATATATATATATATATATATATATATATATATATATATATATATATATATATATATATATTCTTTCAGGCAGATGTCGTTGAAGAGAATAGCGTTTCGAGTTTTTGAGAGTTTTCGGTTGAGTTTCAGTAGCTTGTTGAATATTTTTTGTCTGGTTCGGTAAGGGTGTTAAGTACTTCTATTATAGTCATAAGTCATTTTTTCCGACGCGTTTCGATTGTATTATACCAATCATTATCAAGGAAAACTAACACTTCATTTTTAGTTTGTTACCTACTGAGGCTAATCTTAGTTTACAAAAAGCGAATATTTTCAAGAAGGAGCAGAGGACAATATCTTAGCAACTTTCACTGAGCAAAACCACAAAGCATAGTTTTAACACATTCATAAATCACAACCATACTAATAACATTCTAATGCATACTATACCACATACTATTCAGTCACAGTTCACACACCCCACAGTGCTAGTGAAATGTGTGTATGTTTCTGTATGTTGAGGTGTGGTTTCTGTCGTGTGATGTGTATGGCTTCATGAATGAACAGGCGGTGATGGTCGTGGGCGGAGTCGATGATTTTTGTGTTGTCTTTTAGGAGTTTGTGTGTTGGTTTTGTGTGGTGTTTGTGTAGCCAGTGTTCTACGGGGCCTGTGCGGTCTTGTAGGTGCATGGTGAGGCGGCGTGATAATGTCGTCGTGGTCGCACCAATGTAGAGTCTATCATGAGGCCTGCAATCCTCATGCGGACATTCAAACTGGTACACTACATTGGTGCGATTGGACTCTTGTACTGTGGTTGGATTGTTTTTCATGACTAGTTGACGTGTTTTTTTGTTCTGATAGTATATGTTGAGCTGTAGGCGTTCACCATCTGTGTTGCATGATGTGGTTTTTTGACGATGTCTTTTAGGATTTTTTCATCTGATTTGTAGTGGGAACTCATGTGATTTTTGTAGTATAGGTGGTGGACTTTGTACTGCTCTGGTTGTTGCTGTTGTGTGTGCTGATTGTTAAGTTGTTTGTGGATCTCTTTGTCCGTTTCTGAGTTGGTGAAGCCGTTGTTTATTAGTAGCTGCTTCACTCTGCTGAGTTCGGTGTCCATGTGTTCATATGACGAGCTAGTGTTGATAGCTCGTTTTATGAATGCTCTCAGTACGCTCTGTTTGTACTGTGATGGGCATTCACTGGCAGCGTTCAGCGTTTTCCTGTGTTCGTGGGTTTTGTATATACGCTGGTGATGTACTTTTCGGGAGTGGATTTTACGTTAACGTCAAGGAAAGACAGTGAGTTGTCATGATGTTTTTCAAATGTGAACTTGAGAACTGAATTATTTTCAAATTTGTTAATGACGGCTGTGAGGTGGTCACTATCCCTGACTTCAAGGAATATGTCGTCGACGTATCTACAATAAGTTGTTGGCTTAATATCTGGCTCTCTTAGACTAGTTTCCTCCACGTAGGCCATATAAAAGTTGGCGAAGAGGGGCCCCAAGGGGAGCCCATGGCGACGCCATCTTTCTGAGTGAATAACTTTCCATCAGGGCCACGGAATGGGGAATCTTTGGTGCATGCTATAAGAAGGTTTTTAAGATGTCTGGAGATAGCGCAAGTTTTTCTAATCCGTTACTACGTCTATGGTAGACTTCGTCAATGATTATCTGGATGGTTTTATCTACGGGAACGTTGGTGAAGAGACTTACTACATCGATGGAAGCTAACTCACCCTGGGGTTTCTTGACACGAAGCAAGTCTAAAAATTCTTCTGAAGAGTTAATGCAATACTGTGAAGGGACATAGGGTCTTAAAAGCTTATTAAGTTGTTTTGCTACTTTATATGTGGGAGTGCAAACCTGTGAAATGATGGGCCTGAGAGGATTGTCTGCTTTGTGTGTTTTGACTGTGCCGTATGCGTATCCTGGAGTGTGACTGAATAGTATGTGGTATAGTATGCATTAGAATGTTATTAGTATGGTTGTGATTTATGAATGTGTTAAAACTATGCTTTGTGGTTTTGCTCAGTGAAAGTTGCTAAGATATTGTCCTCTGCTCCTTCTTGAAAATATTCGCTTTTTTGTAAACTAAGATTAGCCTCAGTAGGTAACAAACTAAAAATGAAGTGTTAGTTGTCCTTGATAATGATTGGTATAATACAATCGAAACGCGTCGGAAAAAAATGACTTATGACTATAATAAAAATACTGAACACCCTTACCGAACCAGACAAAAAAATATTCAACAAGCTACTGAAACTCAACCGAAAACTCTCAAAAACTCGAAACGCTATTCTCTTCAACGACATCTGCCTGAAAGAAAATATATTGCCCAATTACACGAATATATATATATATATATATATATATATATATATATATATATATATATATATATATATACTCATTTATCATCATTTTAATTGCATACAACAGCTATAGAAGAAATTAATTCACGGGAAAAGTATAGTTTTTGAGGCTAACTCCTGAACCGTTACACCAACCCACCTAAAAATGTCCTAGGCGTGTTCTAGCCCGCCGATCACCATCGAAATAAAGCAAAGTCATGAGAGTAAAAAGTTCATGGCGTGCGCTGAAATGTCGTGGAATACCGTACGCGACAAAGTTGAGGCTAAAACCACGTCCTGGCTGTATTTTACGAAGCTATAGCATGTTCAGGTCATGTGTAAAGATATCTTGATGTATGTGACCATCAAGATCACCAATTGACCTAGCGTAAGAAATTGAAATATCATTAACAACAAGACCACAAGAACATGTCCAAGCTTACAGCGCCTTTCTATCTTTCTTGATTTTCAATCGGCAGAGCGCGGGTCCGAGTTGGCCCTCTCCCACTGGGGCGAGGTTGTGAGATACCTCAGGTTAGGGTTAAGGCTTCAGCGTCGTTACCGGAAAACAAGTGTGACATCCAGTCCATATTCAACATGCTGCAGACGAGAATAATTTTCTTCTAAAACCGAAAAACTCGTCAGATTTGGGGGTAATTATTTTCTTCCGCACTAGCTGATTACAGGATTCAAATGCATTCCTAATTTGGCTGGAATCGATAAATTTTTGCAGGAAAAGTGCAGCGCCCCCTACTTCCACCACGTATGACTTGAGGAGTTGAACCGAAAGAAGTTGAAGTTGAAGATATTGGAAAGAGGCCTTTGATTTGGCCTGTTACTCCATACTTCGTCTCAGGAAAAATAGGAATGTACTTGAGGATCTGAATGGAAAAGACGGGAGCTCCCAGTGCCTTATTCCAGACTGTACTGCACATCTTCCCAGAGTCCGTCCAGGTTTTTCTTCAACTGGTTCAGGTTCCTAGATGTAACGATATGTTCGGGCTAGTTGTTCCAACCGTTCAGGGAGCGTATGGTTAGATGGTTTCTCCTTACTGCTTTGATTGCACGTTGCTTAACCAGTCTAAGATGGTGGCCCCTGGTCTGATGTCTTCGGGCTGGTACTCTGATGATGCCTTCAGTCTTCATCAACCCATGGACCAACTTGTATAACGCAATTATGTCACCCCTTTTTCTCCTATAGGACATACTTGGTGGATCAAGGTGTTGCATTCGCTCCTGGTAGGGCAGGCTCCTCACCGCTCTTACTAACTTGGTGGCCCTCCTTTGTACTCCTTCAATTTTCCTCTGATCTCCAACAAAGGAAGGGCCCCATACTACATTGCCGTATTCAATGACTGGTCGGACAAGTGCCTTGTGGAGCTTCTTGAAGATGTGCTTGTCGAGAAAAGTGAAGCTACGCTTGATTATAGTCAAAATTCTGTTCGCTTTTTTGACAACTTCAGCAACATGTTCATGGAATTTTAGACTCTCATCCACAATGACTCCCAGATCCCTTTCGCTGTTAGGTAAGAAGGTCAGCGCCTACTGCAGTGGATACCCAGCCCGCCAGGATAACAGAAAAAGTCACAGGTCACAGAGGCTATTGCAGCATTAAGCACCGGTGAGGTAGTAAGTGCAGAGAGGATCCCAGGAAGGTGGAGGTATAAAACCACGCACCGACAACGGATCATCACTCAGCCTCCTCAGCTGCACTGTGCAACATCTTCACACGTTCACATCTCAGAATGCAGGCGGTAAGTGAAGAACGCAGACAACGGTTACCATTGAACCCTAACGACACGGCATGGAAATAGTTGAATATAACTTTAGCTAGCTAACTTTAGCCATTATAAGAACATATTTCAAACAAGTTACATTTCAATTTCTGCACGTCCAGGCCGGTTGGAGGATCAATTACTATAATAAGGGCGGACACAAGTGGAAATGTTTCCTTTTGGTATTTCGTGGGCTGGATGGATGTGAGAACACGTTTTTCATACCAGCTCTTCAATTTCCAACTCAATCATGCCGTTTGAATGGGCTTAATGGCCACCCTGGGCCATTTGGGGATTGGCTCTTGATGAACTGCTGTGGTTTGGTGAGATGTTCACGGTGCCTCTCCTCTCCGGCAGTTTGTGTTTGCCGCCGTGCTGGCCGTGGCCGCCGCCGCTCCGCAGCAGTTCCAGCCGCAGTTTACCTCACAGCCTTTCCAGCCCGAGGTGCGCATTCTCGGCCAGAGGTTCGACCAGGACCAACAGGGCAACTACGAGTACTCGTACGAACAGGACAACGGCCAGAGAGTGGAGGAAGTGGGTCAAGTGTTGCCGGGACCTAAGCCAGAGACGGGCAGCATCAGCCAGCAGGGAAGCTACCAGTTCGTCGCCGACGACGGCAACACCTACCAAGTGTCGTACATTGCCGACGATTTTGGCTTCCAGCCGCGGGGAGCCCACCTACCGGTGGCACCCGCACAGATTCCCGAGTATGCGCAGCTGAAGCAGGATCACCCCGAGATCTTCTGGGCCGTGGACAATTACTACACTACATCCCAATAATGTTTGTTATTATTACACTAGACCCCAATAATGTTTGTTAACGATGGTTGCTCAGTCGTTGAGCGGACATCATTTTCATGTGTTTTGTTTCATGAAATACAAATGCTTACATATCCAGAAGCCAGTGTTTTATATGTGTGAGGGACATGCGATGTCGGCGTCCCCTGGGAAGCACGGCCCTTTTGGTGACGTCAGTGGAGATGAACACGGATGCCATAAGGTGGTTTCGAATCCGTGAGATGCCCGTCAAACTGACAGCATTTTGAATATATTCTGCAGGCGTAAACCCAACTAATATAACCCCTGATAATACTCCATACAACATTGAGAGGCAGGACACGGCAACAATTGTAGGAAACAAACAGAAACAAAGTGCGTAGACAAGTCAGCACTTGATAGGGGAGTGGATGTCTTACATGATTTGGGGTGCCCGAACTCAAAACTATGTCGATAACCAGCATGTTGACAGGGATGCCGACTTACCAATGCGGGAGGTACGTAACAACCGAATGAAATTACATTAGTCCCAGGAAAACAATATCAAAATTAGCTTTAATGTCATTCCCATAGGCTTGTTAAGCACGCGCATTGACGGGGGGCGGCGGATACCGCCCCCTTAGGTTTTTCGGATACAGCATAAAAACGGCGGCTCGTAGCGCCGCCGTACTTGGTATACATTTTCTCTCTTCATTTTTACAACTTCAGTGAAAATTTTAAGATCAGGTCATCTCAGGTCAGGTCACCAGTACAGGTCAAGTGACCTGACGTCCAAAGAAGTTTAAGATAGCATAAGTCGGAACAGGGTAAACTTATCCGATTGAAACTCATATGCCATAACGTGCCCACCGAGTTCTCTAAAATATGTTCCAGTATTTTTGATATCGATGACCTAAGGTCAGGTAGGAGCCATGACCTCTCGAGTGGAAATACACGGGAAAAATGGTTTTCACTGAATAACTCAGTAAGAGATGGTGATAGAGCGTTTATTTTAGCTGCATTAGATTCGCCTTGTCTTTGCAGTTCTAATGATATGCATTTTATAAAATGTGACCCTGACCTGACCCCAGGTCAGGTCAAATCCTTTATTTGACCTAGAAAGGTCAAATTATATATTATTCGATTCGGCTTGCTGCGATGATTCATATACTTTAAGTCATTTTGCTCTATCTTTACTTGCTCAGATGAAATGGCCGAAAACCTTCATTTACATGTTATCCCTATGACGGTATGTTTTGAACTCCCGTGACTTTAAATGTGACCTGACAAAAAATGGATCAAATATTTTCGATGGAGAAGTGGATGGACTACCCAACGCCGTTTACTGTTTTTCGCTACCTAGCGTGGTTCTCGATATCATAGGGGGGGGCAGGTAACCGTCCCCCCGTCAAAGCGAAGGTGGCTCAAACCCCCGCCAATGCACGTGTTAAACAGGATAAAACGAATTCAAATTCTTCAAAATTGAAATCAAGATAATTTCATGACTATTTTTACAATGTTTCGACGTTACATTGACCGTCCAGGACACTCCCTGGAAATATGTGTCCAACATGTTACAGGGAGAGTGTGAAATCCCTGGACTTAGAAGTCAGGGAGTTCGCGAAATCCCGGATAAACACTCAGGGAGTTCGCGAATTCCCTGACATTTAGTCAGCTCAAGGATGACTAGCTAGGATTGCGGACTATTGTTCTTATGATTTATTTCAAACAGTAACCGGACATTTTCCGTAAAAATCACGTATAAGGTAGGCTTTAAGCTAAATATTAGGAAGGTTTTAAGCTAAATATAAGGAAGGTCATAATTGTATTGTTGAGGTCGTACCGATACATTTATCGAGTTTCGCTTATCAATATTGTACTGCAATGTAAAAGTTCAGTTGCTGCTGATTGCAAATGTGGATCCCGGAAGAGAAAGACACTGGCCCCTGGCGGTTCCAACGCCCTGGTTCACTCCTGAAATTTGGTTCCCACACACTCCCCCACAGAATACACCTTCGCCTTCACTGTGATTTGATACTTGGTTATTTTATATTCATGATATATTTTATACGCGGATTTAGGGGGACAAAGGGGGGGCAGGTGCCCCCCCGATCGACCCTCGGCGCCCCCTGAAATGGTCACGGCGCCACTCTGAAATGTCGCTTTCCATCCCCCGTCCCTAGGGATGTAAAAATCGGCGCCCACCGATAGTATTTTGGGCCCACCTGATAGGTTTTTTCGGTCAAAAAGGCACTCCCCTGGTCCGGATGGCGCCCCGCCCTCTCTCCCCCCGGAAGATGCCCCTCCCCCCGATCGGAAATCTTGGATCCGCCTATGATAGATCTGTATATTTAATAGTATACATATGCAGTGCATGGAGTCAGCATAACTACCTAAGTAGTCAATAAAAAGTGATCTACGCTATCACCACCTTTCATAATTATGTGACGCTACGGTTATTTTATGTCAAATTTACATCACAGAATAGCGTTACGATATTTTATGTAGGTTGCATTATTATGGAATTTTATCTACGGATACGATAAAGAAAATGGTACGAAATCCATGGCTTGATCACTAGAATAAATCTGGGTGTAACACAGTTCAAGAAATGGCAGAAATATTTGCGTTACTGAAAAATGGTATAAATGCTCGGCAATGGCGCAACGCACTTACTTTTGAGCAAACCACGCCATCCGAAAAAGATGTGCCTGACGCTCACATTTTTGAAAACTCATCACGTGTCTTTTGGCTGGTGGTGTCGATGAGGTGCAATGAGAGCAATTGCAAAGTCTCTTATGACTATGCCTTTTGATAGCTTAAAATCATCACAGTCAAAAACGTTTGGTATGAGTCTTAAACTAGTTTTGCGGGATGCAATTTTTAAGACGTGCAATGCCAGGGGTCTGAGCCACCTTCACCCTGACGAGGGGTGGGCTACGCCCCCCGCCTAAAATATAAAAACTACGCTAGTTAGCGAAAAAGTAAATGGCTTTAAGTAGCACAACCTAAGATTTAAAGGAATTGTTCTATGCATTCTTTTGTCGGGCAAAATCTGAGGGCATTGAAAGCCAAACAATGTCAAAATATGGATATGGTGATATAACTGAAATACAGTTCTTCAGTCCTACCATCTGAGGTAGAAGAGATTAAATATATAAGGATTCACTATCTGAAGCTTTTCTGCAAGCGACATCGAATGATTAATAATGTGACTATTCTAGGTCAAAGCTAAGATTTGACCTGACCTTGGATCAGGTTAATATCGAATTAGGTCAGAACGCATATCATTAGAACTGCAGAAACAAGACAACCCCAATGATGCCAAAATATACAATTTAGCTCCGTTCCCAACAAAATTATGATGTTTAAACCATTTTACCGATACTTTTCCAACGGTGTCATCATGACTCATAATTGACCTTAGGTCATCGACTTCAGAAATCCTAAAAAAACTGTGTACTCAGTCGGCCCTTTATTCAATACGAATTTTAGATTGATAAATTAAGCTGTTCCTTGCTTATGTTGTTTTCTTCTTTTTTTGGAGATGATGTCACTTGACCTGCACTGATGTCCTGACCTGAAATGACCTGAACCGAAAATGTTGACACGAGTTGTAAAAAGCTACAGAAAAAAACTGTACTGGGTACAGCAGCGCTGCGCGTAGCCGTTTCCAAGACTTTGCGAAAAACCCAAGGGGTATGGTTACCCAACCCCCGCCCCGGCCATGCACGTACTCGGTACGAAGTCGCTCAGGTGCACCAACTGTGAGTACCGTTAGAGACAAAATTCTGAAGCGCTTCTTTCCAACTCACTTATCCAGCATCTGCAGAGAGATCATTATCATATCACAAGCCTCATTACTACACAAAAGAGAAATGCTGCTTATCTGATGGCCATTTCGTATTACTTTCTGGGTAAGGAAAATACAATAATGCTATATTATTTTTTGCATTAAGTTCTTTAATGTATTCCAAAACTTTGGCCAATCTTTACAGGTACGGTTCGGCTATACTAAGATAAATTTTCAGAGCTGGAACAACGAAATAATTATTCTGCAAATTAACTTAGACCATATCTCTGTTTTCAGTTTATCAGTATATCAGAAGTGTTATACATTATACAGTTTCAGCTACAGCTGAACATAAGCCGACAACTATAGTTGTCGGCATAAGCAGGACACGGAATAATGCAATTGTTACGCATATTTGCAATGTGCTATTTCATTGCCTGTTGTCATGACCGTGGCTGGAGCACCTAAGCTTGAAGTGCATTTGCTAGTCCGCCGGAATCGACAATAAAATTTTTGAAAGCCTTGGCAATGGTCAAACGATGACAGGCGTGCCGCTTCTTAAACCGAGAGCTTTTTCGAGGCCGACACTTCCTCCTGTATCAAAGTATTGTTATTGGAAAATTTGTGGACGTCCGTAGTACATTCCAACATAGACATAGCTAAAATAGACCTTTGTGAAAGTATATCAGTTCTTTGTCCGTTTCTTACGGCACAATACTTCCCATCAGGAGTCTGCTTTGTTAAGAAATCAATATATTCACTACAGATGACAATGAAAAAAGTAGTGGCATCTCTAGTTTGTTTTGAGCCCCCCCTCCACACCTACACTTCATATTGCATAAACCATGCACCTCAAGGAAAGCTAGTGTCTCGAATAGTTCGTCAGCGGGCACAAGGACCCGGTGTGAGGTAGAGCTGAGGGTGTAAAATTAATTTTCAAAAAATAAATATCAGGCCGACATACATAAAATCAAGCAAAATACAACATAGAAAGAGAAAACATGGACGGGGAGTGTAAAACCAGATCACTGAAGGATCATTCTTCGAATTTAAACTATATGACATATTGGCATGTTAGGGATTTCGCGAAATCCCTGAAAAGCATTCAGGTAGTTCGCGAAATAACTGAAGTTTCAGTGAGTTCGCGAAATCCCTAGGGAGTTCGCGAAATGCCTGGTCGGCCAGTGATTTCGCGAACTCGCTAGGGATTTCGCGAACTCCCTGGCTGGTCAGTGATTTCGCGAAATCCCTAGGAAGTTCGCGAAATCCCGGATTTTGCACTTTCCCTGTAACATCCATACCACTAAACAGTTGTCATATTACACTGCCTTTTGCTTTTTCCAGATCTTCGGAATTATTGCCATACCATTTTCATCCTTTCTGAAAGGATGTCTTTCACGATTGCCAAATTCGTTCCAAATAATGAATGATGCCGATGAAGCGCAAAACGGAACCCTTAGGTGTTTTTTTAACGAAGTAAGTTAGGTATTGTTTTAAGCGTTTATCTTTACCTCTTTAAGCTTCCAGATCAGTGCTGCAACTAGCAAAGAGAATGGCAAGTCGAATACGGGAGATGTGTAACTAACATTGCTAAAGTCAAACCGTAAGAATGAACGTAAAAGTTGTTCCTACAAGCTTTTCGACGACAATCATAACATAAGCGAAATCGTCAACCAATCACTTATGTAGGCAGTGACAGGCAAGAGTTTACATACGATCGTTCCCAAAACGATGCATTAAGTCTTTCCAAAGATATTTGTGAAATCTGGTTTTTGTCAAACACTTCAACGTTTTCGAGAAAAATGTGCTATAACCTTTGTCCTAAGGAGTGGTGAAAGTTGATTCAACTACTGATATTCTTCGAAAATGCAAAAAAAACGGCTCAGTCTAGGACAATGCCGCCTGGGATATGTAGTCAAGTTCAATTTCATACATAGTGATAATGTTTCAAGTCTGTGCTATGTCAGGCCATGGAGATATCACACAATTCCCAAAGGCCTCCAGGAAGTCTTGGATATATCAGGCCATGGAGACATGACACAATTCCCAAAAGTTTTCATGAGTTCTCAGCCGTCTTCCTCGCAGCACTTGATCTATGGGAAGAACAATGTTGTACAGACTGAGTTCTAAATTAGATATCAGGCTTCACTACACTTGTATTGGTGGCACTTGACCTTTTGAGCATATGACATGGCCTATTGACCTCAGGCGACCACAAGTAGCCCCGACTACATAATGCTAATATGTATGATCCTTTAAAGCAAACATAGCACGCCTTTGGGCCTAGTAAATTGAACGAAATGTGTTCTCGACGGAGTCAAATTAAACTTACCGTCCTGATTTTCGCATGCTCATCTTTCGAGGGCAAATATGCCATGCCCTTGGGTGGTTCAAATTTGGTGGAATTATAGATAGCCAGTCACCAAGTTCTTATACCTTTGACAGCTTGTTAGCGAGGGGTAAGTCAAGCTCAGAAGTCACACAGGTCAAATAAGGTCATCGGCCTTAAATTGCATTCACCAGTGCAATCCAACACACGTTTGAATATCCTGCGAGCATCAGCTCTCGAACACGTGGATCACCCTCCGATAAATCATTGACCGTTGACCTCCCAAGGTAAGTAAACGGCAGTTACCTGTTACGTTACGTTACCTGCATCAGTTACCTGTTGCGTCGTTTAACATGCAACAGTACATGCCGAGACATTCCAGTGCATTACGAGCGGTTTTCCTGACACTGCGGTTGATCGCGTAATCGGGGAGGCTAAAATTCGTCAGGTTACATTGCGTTGCAAACGTCGTTTGCTGACCTTTGATATTTCGGGCATTAGATTGCACGTGCGGGACATGTTACGAAGGGCGTTCTACGACATTTCAGCACAGGCCTCACACCTGTCGATTTCAATATCAAATACGATTAAGATTATTTCGTCAGTCCACGTGAAACAATTTCATAAGACAAGTTTAGAAGCCCATTGAAAAGAAACGCAGCCAGTTTGAATATGGCCTGCCCGCGTTCCGGGAAATAAGCTCATCGGAGAAGCTTTTTAAGCCTTTTGCGATCCAAGCAAGACGATCGCCCCACATGTGTAATTGCTCCAAAAGAATAGGTTTATAAATCATATTACAAACTCAAGCAGAGGTTCCGAAGGGTGAAGCAGGAAGAGAAACCCAGAAATTGAAAAAGGAGAACTTCCCGCCTTCTTTTATTTCTACTTTTTAATTTGTCAAGACGGGAGAAAGGCTGTTCCACGTGAATTTGTGAAAGGTGATAGGAAAATATAGAACACTGAACAACAATATTATGACAGAAAAAAGTTTAAAACGGTAACTTACGCGCAATACGCGAACCAGAAGTGAAAGATCGTTCAGATTGATAAAACAAGGTTGATTTTGTCATCGACCATCACCTTGTCCAATCAACTAAATAACACTTTTAGCTGAACTGAAACGTGGTTAATAACATACGAAAAAACACTACTTGAATCTTATTGAATAATTACACTTTGCAGAAAATTAAAATATTTCAAAACTGTAACCTTTGCAATTATTGGCTCATTACCCACACTTTGATACATAATTTTACCCACTTATCATCATTTTAATTGGATACAATAGCAGAAAACAAATTGATCCACGGGTAAAGTAGGACATTTTCGGAGACTATAACTCCTGAAACGTTCCAACTCCTCTAAAAATGTTCCCTGGCGTGTTCTGGCCTGTCGATACTCCCATGGACAAAACATAAATAAAAATCAAAAATAAAGGTGAAAACCGACCACGACGTGTGCTGAAATGTCATGGGATGCCCCACGCCACAAAGTTGAGGCAAAAAGAGCGTTGTGACCGTATTTGACGCAGTTTAAGCATGTTCAGGCCATGCATGTTGCATGTCATAAATGGCTATCAAGTTCACCAATTGACCTGGCGTAAGAAATTTATAGGTCATCGAAGAATTAAGACCACAATCAACAAGTCCCAGATTACAGCACCTTCCTATCTTTCTTCGTTTTCAAGCAGCTGAACCGGGGTCCGAGTTGGTCCTATCCCGCAGGGGCGAGAATGTGAAATACCTGCGCTAGGGCTAGCATTAAGGCTGAAGCGTCGCTAAAGGCAAACAAGTGAGGGATCCAGTGAATATTCAACCTGCTGTAGACAACATAACATTCGTTCTAAAAAAAAAAAAAATAAAACACGTCAAATTTTGGGGCCATTGTTGGCTTCCGCACTGGCAGTTTACACGCTTCTAATCTATTCCTAATTTGACTGAAGTCGATTCTTCCTTGTAGGAAAAGTGCGGCGCCCCTAATTCCGCCAGGTATGATTTGAGGAGTTGAATTGAAAGTAAATGGGCGCGTACAACGGTGGATACCCAGCCTGCCAGCTCTATAGCAAAAGTCACAGGTCAAACGGGCCATTGCAGCATAAAGCACCAGTGACGTAGTAGGTGCAGAGAGGACCACGGCCGGGTGGAGATATAAAACCACGCACCGACAACAGATCATCACTCAGCCTCCTCAGCTGCACTGTGCAACATCTCCACACGTTCACATCTCAGAATGCAGGCGGTAAGTGAAGAACGCAGACAACGGCTCTCATTAAACGCTAACGGCACAGCATAGGAAACATTTGTTTATAACTTGAGCCAGACATGAATAGCCACTACAAGACCATGTTTCAGACAAGTTACATTTCACTTTCTCCACATCCAGGCCCGTTGGAGGATCAATTACTAAAATATGGATGAGGGACAATTCGAGGCATTTCTTTTTGTATTTCTTAGCGTGGATGTGAGAACACGTTTTTTCCTACCATCTCTTCTGTTTTCCCATCCACCAGACCATTTTAAGCAGTTGAATGGCCACCCTGGGTCATTTGGGGATTGGTTCCTGATGAACTGCTGTGGTTTGGTGAGATGTTCACGGTGCCTCTCCTCTCCGGCAGTTTGTGTTTGCCGCCGTGCTGGCCGTGGCCGCCGCCGCTCCGCAGCAGTTCCAGCCGCAGTTTACCTCACAGCCTTTCCAGCCCGAGGTGCGCATTCTCAGCCAGAGGTTCGACCAGGACCAGCAGGGCAACTACGAGTACTCGTACGAACAGGACAACGGCCAGAGGGTGGAGGAAGTGGGTCGCGTGTCGCCAGGACCTGAGCCAGAGACGGGCAGCATCAGCCAGCAGGGAAGCTACCAGTTCGTCGCCGACGACGGCAACACCTACCAAGTGTCGTACATTGCCGACGACTTTGGCTTCCAGCCGCAGGGAGCCCACCTGCCGGTGGCACCCGCGCAGATTCCCGAGTACGCGCAGCTGAGGCAGGATCACCCCGAGATCTTCTGGGCCGTGGACCAATCCTACAACTAGATCCCAATAATGTTTGTTAACGGTGGCTGAGTGGACTTCCATTGCGTACTCTATCTTGTTGTCATGTTTTTGTGTCGTGAAATACACAGTTGAACATACACATAAGTGAATGCTTTAGATATGCGAGGAGCATAAAGGTGGTTTCGAATCTGTAAGTTACCCGTGAACCTCTCGGTCTTTTTGAATCTGCTCTGCATGCGTGAAACACACTATCACCCCTGGTGGGACTTCACACGCCACTGAGAGGCAAAGCAAGACAACAATTGAAGACAACAAATAATAATTACGTATGCATGTATACACTTCACAGAAGAGTGGGTTTCTGACAACAATCTGGGGTGTCAAAACTCAAAATTATGTCAATAACTTATCAATGCAGGAGGCAACTAAAAACCTAATGAAATTACACAGTCCCAGACAAACAATATCAAAACTATTATCCACATAGGCTGCGCTTTGCCTTAACGTAGGCCTGTTAAGTTGCATAAAACCAATACAAATGCTTTAAAATGAAAGCAAATACATTTAAAGAATATTTTCACACTGTTTCGAAATTTCATCAACCGTAATGGGCACTGCCAGGAAATATATATCAACACACCTAAGCATTTGTCATATTACACTGCCTTTCGCTTTTTCCAAATGTTCGGAGCTATTGCCCTATCATTTTCATACATGACAAGGTGTGTGTGCCTTCCAAAAATCATTTGGAAAAACTTGGCCAACTTAGATTTATAAACGGATGTTTTAGACGATTTTCAAAATCGTTCCAAATAATGAATGAGGGGTGAAGGGTGACACGGACCCCTTGTGTATTTTTCCCAATACGGTAAGTTCAGTTTGGTTGACGTAAGTTTATCTTTACATCTTCATCTTGCCAGATCAGTTCGGCACCTGGCGTGAGAGCATGGAATGAGATGTCGAACACGGAAGCAAAAGACCTTCAGAAATCCAGCGTAATGTTTCCTTCCCCCTTTTGCACTTCCCATTTGGCAAAGCGGGCACGAGAACGGGCAGAATACAGTCCATTGGTATTACAGGTATATATTCTTTATACCTAAAAAGGTGTCTATAGCGATGGGGATGCAGATCACTCTGGACAGAGCCTTCTTTCGCCAAGCCACAGTGGCCCAGATTCGCACTCAAGTCCTTAAGTTTTATGGCAATGCAACGTGATGTCTAATATCCCTCCCCACAGGTGAGAGTTGGCCGCACCGTTAGACCTTAGCAGCTGGTCAGGCGTTAGATAACAAATGAAAAAGAGCAAAAAACATTATATTCAAAGCTAGGAGCTCCATGCGTTCTGTTGCTTCTCTCAGAAAACGGGTGTACTAGGTATTTGAACTCTGTGAGTGAAATAATTAAGACTCAAATATTGAGGATCCTATCTCGATAATACTCCATTAAATTTAGAGGCCATTTAGATGAGCATTGACGAAAAACATGAGGTAGTCTACCCTTTGCCCTGGCTCAGCGCAACATGGACAAGTATTGAATGAGATATCTCATTTAAAGTTCTGAGGAAAACCAGATCCCCTAATGATATTTCACTTTCGCCTAGCTTTCCGATAATTGTGGCGAAAAACCAACGTTTTATTGCAAAAACACAAATGATTCTTCCTATATCTGAGTAAAAATACGAGTATGTTCTGAACAAATGTGTCAGCAACATTCCTAAAACTAAAACGCAAAAATAAGTGCAAAAGTTGTTCCTACAAGCTTTACGGCGGCAACTGTAAAATGTACGCAGAAACAGTGAAACATCTTCATCCAATTCATTTAAGAAAGCAGTGACGGACACAAGTTTCGTTACGATATATCGAAAAAGAACGCATTCAATCCGTCCAAAGATGATGTCCAAAGTTCAAATACGTATGGCCTTCCCATGTGTGTACTGTATTCAAACCTGTTTGCCTTTGTGATTCTTAGCTCACTTAATTAAATTGTTGAACCCTGTATATTCATTTTTCTTGATCGTCAAAAAAAACGTAGGATTGGAATCTTAAGCACGAGTGTAATCCGATGTTTTTCAACCTTGTATAGTGTTGACTTATGCGCTGGCTGAGCAATCAATCGCTGACGAGGATAGCCTTATGACGTTCGAAAGCTTCGAAAATACAACCGAACTCTGACTGGCGTCTTACACAACTCCTCAATGAACTCGATATGTCCCAGTCAAATACGAGTTATCGCACCAAAGGCCCAATAAGGTCACTAACCTTAAATTACTTTCACCAGTGTAATCCAAAAAACGTTTCGAGAATGCTGCTAGCATAAACTCTCGAATACGTGGATGACCTTTGGATGGCTCATTGACCTTTGACCTCCCAAGGTAAGTAAACGTCCGACGTCTAAGAATACCTAGCTTACTATGCAACAGTACATGCCGCAACATTCAAGTGCATAAGAAGCGGTTTCACGGACACTGCAATTTGTTGCATATTCGGGGAAGCTAAAACCCGTCCGGTAATGTTGCGTTGCAAACGTCGCTTGTTGACATTTCGTATTTTAGGCATTAGATTGTACGTGCAGAACACTGCAAATGTTTCAAAATACTTTTATGTGATGTTACATGGGCATTGCACGACATTCTAGCACGCGTCTGACACCTGTGGATTTCAGTATTAAATATGGTTAAAATTGACTTCCCAGTCAGCATAGGAAACAAGTTCATGAGACAATGTCAGGAGAACATTGAAAATAATCGCAGCCGGTGTGAACCTCGCCTGCCCACGTTCCAGGGAACAAGCTCATCGGAGAAGCTTTGAAGTTTTTGCAATCCAAGCAAGACATTCACACCACATGAATAATTGCTTCAAAAGAATAAGTTTGTACACCAGCTTACAGCTTAAGCAGAGGCCCGGAAGGGTTAAGCCGTAAGAGAAACCCAGAAAATAAGAAATCGATAACTTTCCATCTTCTCTTATTTTTTTTTAATTCGTCAGCATGGGAGAAAGGATATTGCACGTGGATTTGTGAGAGGTGATGGGAAAAGAAAGAATGCTGAGCAACACTATTGTGGCAGAAAATAGGAACGGTCATTTGTGACATACATGTGATTAATGGAAATAAAATAGAGGAATGCTCCACAAGCATAAGCAATCTCCTCATAGATTGACAACTCGTTTTTTAATAGCTATAATGCCGCCCCGATAGCTCAGCTGGTAGAGCGTTGGGCTCCGGCCCGCTGCTCCGAAGCATGCAGTGGCAGGGCATGCCCAGGCTTGGGATCGGTTCCCCTGAGACGCTCCGGCGCTCAATACTTTACCCGACGTACAGGTCGGCTGGCAACTGACTGGTGAGAGGGTGACCTGAGCGGGGCGGCCGTCCCTGTGCTTTGTGGGACGTTAAACTTTGGCTTCTAAATTAACCCTCCATTGAAGGAGTTGCTCGTTCGGGTGGTGGGGTCGGGGTCTCCGTGACAAGTCTCTTGATGACGTTAGTGAGACTCCGACTCCACCAGTCGTACTAGGAACAACTTGAACAAAATTGATAAAAAAGACAAATAATAATAACAATATTGCGCGTCTAATGGCCAATAACCACGAACAATAGTCACAATGCCTATAATGTGTGCAACATTTCTTTTGAACAATAATTTAGAAACATTTAGCAGTTAGATGATACTGAATAACGTTGCAACTGCAATTATTGCCTCATTCACCACGCTTCGATATATAATTATACCCATTTATCATCATTTTAATTGGGTACAATACTTTTGGAAGAAATTCATTCAAAGGCAAAGTATAAAGTTTTCGGAGGCTATAAGTCCTGAACCAGTACACCAACCCACCTACAAATGTCACAGGCGTGTTCTGGCCTGCCGCTAATCGCATGAACAAAGTTCAAAAACCAATCGAAGACATGAAGGTGTAAAATCAATCATGGCCTGCGCGGAAATGTCGTGGAATGCCCACGCGACAAAGTTGACGCGAAAATCACGTCGTGGCTGTATTTTACGTAGCTGTAGCATGTTCAAGTCATGCAAGTGACTATCAAGTCCACCAGTTGACCTGGCCTAAGACATTCATAGGGCATCGAAGAATTAAGACCACACACAACAAGTACAAGCTTACAGCGTCTTTCTATCTTTCTTGGTTTTCAAGCAGCTGAGCCGGGGTCCGGGTTGTCCCTTTCCCGCAGGGGTGAGGATGTAAAATATCTCCAGTAGGGTTAGCATTAAGGCTCAGGCGTCGCTTCCGGCAAACAAGTGAGGGATCCAGTCAATATTCAACTTGGTACAGACAATATAACGTTCGTTCTAAAATTGATAAACTCGTCAGGTTTTGGGGGTCCTTGTTGACTTCCACACCGGCAGCTTACATGCTTCTAATTTATTCCTAAGTTAACTGAAATCAATACACTTTTGCAAAAAAAGTGCGGCGCCCACTAATTCCACCACGTATGGCTTGAGCAGCTGAATTGAAAGTAAACGACCGCGTAAACCGGTGGATACCCAAACCACCTCTCAACAACAAAAGTCACAGGTCAAACGCGCCATTGCAGCATAAGCACCGGTGACGTAGTAGGTGCAGAGAGGATCGCAGGAAGGTGGAGGTATAAAACCACGCACCGACAACGGATCATCACTCAGCCTCCTCAGCTGCACTGTGCAACATCTCCACACGTTCACACCTCAGAATGCAGGCGGTAAGTGAAGAACGCCGACAACGGTCACCATTGAACCCTGACGACACGGCATGGAAACAGTTGGAATATAACTTGAGCTAGACATGGATAGCCAATAAAAGGAAATGTTTCATATAAAATGTCATTTAAATTCTGCACATACAGGCCCATTGGAGGATCCATGACTACAGCATGGCCAGTCACAACTGAAATAATTTTTTAGCATTATGTGGGGTGGATGGATGTAAGAACACGTTTTTCCCACCAGCTCTTTAATTTTCCCATCTTCCAGACCGTTTGAAGCAGTTGAATGGCCACCCTGGGTCATTTGGGGATTGGTTCCTGATGAACTGCTGTGGTTTGGTGAGATGTTCACGGTGCCTCTCCTCTCCGGCAGTTTGTGTTTGCCGCCGTGCTGGCCGTGGCCGCCGCCGCTCCGCAGCAGTTCCAGCCGCAGTTTACCTCACAGCCTTTCCAGCCCGAGGTGCGCATTCTCGGCCAGAGGTTCGACCAAGACCAGCAGGGCAACTACGAGTACTCGTACGAACAGGACAACGGCCAGAGGGTGGAGGAAGTGGGTCGCGTGTCGCCGGGGACCTGAGCCAGAGACGGGCAGCATCAGCCAGCAGGGAAGCTACCAGTTCGTCGCCGACGACGGCAACACCTACCAAGTGTCGTACATTGCCGACGACTTTGGCTTCCAGCCGCAGGGGAGCCCACCTGCCGGTGGCACCCGCGCAGATTCCCGAGTACGCGCAGCTGAGGCAGGATCACCCCGAGATCTTCTGGGCCGTGGACCAATCCTACAACTAGATCGTAATAACGACCCAGTTTCCATGCACAAAGAGGCGATCCGGATAGAGTTGAGAATCAGGATACAGCCATCGCAGTTTCCATGACACTTTGGCTTGGATACGGATCGAGCTGTTATGGATAGAAGAGTCTTCAATCTTAATTTTGTCTACATTTCTGGCACACCATGGACGTTTCCTTTCACTCCCTTGGCCTTCTCGTGTACTGAATTAAAATTGCGTTAATGAATAACACTTTTGTTTAATGAACGTTATGCAATGAATATTTTTTTAAAGTTTAATAAGATTTTGTTTTGTTTCATTTTCTTTAACAACAGCAACGGTTTTACTCTCCACCGCGTATTCTCCTTTGCATCTGAAATGAAAATTTTTAATATCACGTTAACAAACCCTGCCAAATATTGTTGGATACAGATTGACGAGAGGCGGATTGAAACTCGGTTTCCATTGCCAACAGCTCTATCCGTATCGTAAGTGTATCCAGATACATTGTGTGATCGTGATCGCAATTGTGCAGGGAAACTGCGCCAACTTTTGTTACTGATGGACGCTCGGTCGCTGAGTGGACTTCCATTTCGTACTCTATCTTGTTATCATGTTTTTGTATCGTGCAATAAACATTACACATACACAGAAGCGAGTGCTTTAGAAATGTGAGGAACATACCTTGGCGGCGTCTCCTTCGAAGCACGGCCCTTTTGGCGACGTCGGTGGAGATGAACACGGGCGCCACCTGGTGGGTGTGACCGGCCACCGAAGGGGCCGACTCGGAGATGTTGTAGCTCATGCTCACCAGAATCGGCTGCGTGAAGTCGTATATCTCCGACTGGAAAACACACAGCGGCTCACTACGTCTCCGAGGACACACGGTACACGTGTCCGTCACAGCTGCGAGCATGCGAACTTGACGGTAGGATCCACCCATCATTGCCCCCGAAAACTTCCGAGGCCATGGGTTAGAGGTAGAAGGCTTTCCACCAAGACACTGATACACTTCTGCTCAGAAAAAGTGACATAAAATCGCACAACTACAGCTTTCCCTGCATCCCCTCGTTTGGGGGCCGTATATATTGGAGAAGTCAGTCGGTAAATAGCCTGGTTGGCAGCCTAAATAGAGCCCATACCAATCCGGAAATCCGTTGCACAGCTCTTAAATTCACAGTCACATTTCCGCAATCACACTTTGACGTTGGTGGGCCCTAAGTAAGTTCAACTCAGAATGGGTGGGCATACAGCGTCGTGACAGGGGACTATCACCGTGCGTTAAATTACTGAAAATCGTTAGGCATTTCACGATAAGCCTTCTTCACGGAATGATGGGATGGACGTCTAGTGCCTGGGTATGTCCAATAAGTGGGCATGGATATGTTTTGTACCTACTTTTCTTCATTTCTTCGTCGTTCGGTGAACAAATTGCACATGCACTTTGGGTAACGATGAGGAGAGCTCATTTTCTGGTGTGGTGCAATTATCCGTTTTGCCAATCGATTAAAGGTATTCAATATCGGTCATTTATATATATATAATTTCATCGGACGTTTCTACGAATCAAAGGCATAATTCAAATCAGTCACATCAGAAATCGGCCATCAAATGTGAATGGAATAACACGATGAGAGCGCTGTGATCTGAGGGTGGCATTAGACAGAGCCGGGAGTGGTGTCGGCCGGCGACTGCAGCACTTCAGTACGGAACACATTGAAATGACCCAGAAACACGGGTATTCGCCACGGCCACCGTTTCGTACGCTGGTTGAGCACCCTTTGTTGGCTCTCGTTCAGAGGCTTATTTCCTCATCGCAGGAAAGTATCTAGGGGCCGTATCAAAGTCAAGCTGGCGGTGTACGTCCGATTTGTCTCCAGGACAAAGTCTTGAGTCTATCAAAAAGCTACTCCTCCTCCCAGAACCCTCCCACTGTGTCTTCTTTCGGCAAGCAACACGGAAGCGCAATGGCTAGTCTTGAGAACTGATGTTCATGAAAATGATGAAAAAGATGTTCATGAGCTAGACGTTCCGCTTCTTAAGTCCGATACTTGAGAACTTCTCCAAATGGTAGCGTAATAGCGGCAGCGGTTTCTATAAGCAACAATAGCGGGCCATGCGGGGAAAACACTGAAAAGGCAGCAATACGGCTACCGCCACCGATAACCTGTTACAGGAAGCGCCACTCAAAATATCAGACAATGGATAACTAGATAATAATAACAACTTGTGGAGCCTATCAAGCACCAACCGTCAAATTGAATGGCGTCGCCAACTCCTTCCCGGTTGGAAGGGTTTCTCGGGAGGCAGATTACTGCTTGCTCAGGGAATCCGCCGGGCCTTGAAACCGGGGTCGGTCGCGTGGACAGCGAGCACTAAAACCACGTAACCACCACGCCCCCAATAGCGATGGAGAGAAATGAATAGAAATAAAAAAATAGAGAAGCATAGGTAGAAAAGCAGAAGCGGATTGAATTAATGTTTTTGTGGTGTCATTTTGTTGGCATGTCTTACAGTAAAACTATTAGTTTTTATGGAATATACACATGCCTTAGCAATAACATTCCTAAAATTTCAATCTATGGAAAACAAGCTTTTGGGTAGCACTTTAGCAGCACTCAACATAAAAGAAGCCCTAACGGGCAGGCGAGCAGCAGTTTCTTAATTTTAAAAAAAAAACAGCGTTTGTAGCAGTAGCAGTTCCGAAAATTTTGTAGCGGTGGCCATCTCTGATGAAAACCATACATTAAAATTCCTGGTCAAGAACAAATGATCCTAATAACGCTCACTATGATCCCTGATCAAAGTTCCAGTCCAGTAATCACAGCCGCTTCAAATAGCCCACTGCCTGCGATGAGGGCCTTATGTCACGATTCTCCTCCTCGCCTACATACTTCTGAGCAATATTTCTGCGAGGGCCTCCTGGACGCTCGACATGCTTAGCTGCGTATTTCCGCTTTTGCTCTCCCCGGCATTCTGGCATACAGCCATGCACTGTAGCAATGACCAGGGTGCAAGGATTTATTCACGAAATTATGCAGACAGATGTCCCATCGGCCGCAATATCGCCATTGGCTGATCCATTAATCACCGCCGCCTGTCAACAACCAGCGCTGCTGTCCCGCCGCCTCTCCCCCGCAGTGTCCACGTCAACGTCTGCACTCACGAGCCGTGGCACCGCAAATTGCACAAGGTCGGCCATCAATGACCCTGCAATGTCGGTGCTGAGAAGCTGGGTCTTCCCTGAACACTCCCTGCAATAGCCCCCCCCCTCCCCACGTTTCATCACAGCAGCAGACCTGTTCCGTCCAATCCTCACATCCGGGCGACAGACATAGATCGCTGTCATAACGTAATCGCCCAACCATGGGATTTCGAAGTTGACTGTGCAAATGTCATTCATAAGTCTGCACGGGCGAATCAGTTGCCAGCCGAAATTCAGTGACCCAATCGCATAGAGAGCACTCATCAGCTCCGCACTGGTTATGCCTGTTGCAAAAGCAAAACTGGTACGCTTACTTACACCCGATATTTGTGCTTGACCTACATCATCACTAGGGTGTAGTGAATCTGATATATTTTTATTAAAACTGTACACTATTTTTGTGGCAGACGTTCATGGACATGAAAATACCAATTCTATGTGGATACATGAAATATGCGATTCCGTCTAAATTTCAATTATCGTCCATGATAATTGAAAATAGTCAAAGTCAATTCCTTTTGTTTTTTTTACTCCGCAAAGACATGTTCGTATCATATTCCACGCCCCAAATCGTTTATAAATAAGTCCTTCGGTATTTTCCACCACCCAAGGCAATCGATAAAAATAAAAA
This sequence comes from Lepas anatifera, assembly GCA_034440635.1. Taxonomy (NCBI): domain Eukaryota; kingdom Metazoa; phylum Arthropoda; class Thecostraca; family Lepadidae; genus Lepas; species Lepas anatifera. The sequence continues at coordinate 543,453 of JAOTON010002112.1, read as the reverse complement.
ATCAGTTGTCGAGCGGACGCACGTTCTGATATTTAATCGTGACCATCTAGGCTTCCGAACTCTGTGGTAAGATGCATTTAAAAACTGCCGGCGTTATACAGCGTCGCCAACTCTACCTCGTCGGGAAGGATTTTGGTGTTCAGGTTGTACTTGTTCAGAGAACCCTCCGGACCTTGTACCCGGGACCTGGGATTCAGGAGGCAAGTGTTCTATCACTGAGCCACAGCACCATCTCTGACGGTTGCAATTTTCCAAACATGCTAAGCACTTTTCGAAAATAAATTATCACATTCATACCGATGACACACAGACGGTTTACGAACGCAACAACACCTATAGCTGCATTGTATTGCAGCTGGGGTAACAACATATAGGAATGGATAAAACACAATTCCGAATATCTACAAAATTCCCGCCCTGTAAAAACTTTGTGCCACAGTAAAGGTTAGTGTGGAATTAGTATTTATGAAAAGAACGTATGAATCTTCTGGTAAGAGCATACAGATTAATTTCCCATAAAATATAAAACCATCCTATTGGCTCTATCGACTGAGCTTGGTCGAGCCGTGTCGCAAAATAGGCTTGGTTTTTATACTTTTTTAGAGTTTTCAAGAATACGTCCGAACGACGAATCCAGGCTTGTCGCCTCTCCTTACTCTCAACACTCGGGACAGGTTTCTGGCACCTTTTCTTACGGCGCGTACCATACACTGAGGGCGGTGCTTCCAGGTTCCAGGTGCACCGAGAGGTGTTTGCGCGCAGGCCTCCATTTGCCTGATTGGACGGGTAACTGTCGCGAGAGGGGCTCTGCGGCTGGGACTTCAGCACAGTCAGTCAGTTCCATGGCGCTCTCGGTCTCAAACTTCGCTGTAGGCACATTTAATTGCCTTGACCTAACGCTGCCTATGACGGTACCATTCCTGAGTCTCCTGATAGGGCTGACTATGAGCGCTCCTCCTACTGTTGGTTGGAGGTCAGGAGATGCAGCAGCAGCAGCTCCGGGTGGTTGAAGCAGCTGCTGTTGATATATTGCCGCACGATGCCCAGAACAGTTACAACAGCAGTTTCTGCTGATGTATGGTCGCACAATCGGCTGAAAGCCACAGAAGCAGCAGCAGCAGTAACTTCACCCACCGGGAGCCGCTGCTGCTGACTCTGCTGGGCTCTAACCAACAGCAGAAGTAACCGCTCATCGTCAGCACCATCAAGAGAATCCGGAGTAGCACCGTCACCAGTAGCATTAGACCAAGAAATCTCAATGTGCCTTCGGTCAACTTTGAGGGTGAGAGCCTCTTACAACTGATCTACCGGGCTGAAGTCCCACTCAGAGAGCCTCTCACGACAGTTTCCTTCCAATCCGGCAGATGGAGGACTGCGTGGAAACACTTCTCTCAGTACCTGGAACCTAACAGTGCCACTCTCTGAGGGTAGAATGTCCTGTAAAAAGGGTCAGAAACCTGTTGGATTACTGTGGGTGAGAAGGGGTGAGAAAACTGGATTTACTGTGCAAAACCTGTCGAAGGGCTCTAAAAATAAAATATCGACGTTAAGTATGCGGTACTGCTGACCTAGACTGGTTGATTGAACCAATAGGGGGACGGTGTGTTTTATGGGCATGTGGCATAGCACAATCTGTTTTATAGCATATGACAAAGCATGTGTTTTATAGCAAATGGGTTGGTTAGCCCATATGTAATTCTTACAAGATTCATAAGTTCTTTCTTTATATAAGCAGTCTACTCTAAGTGGAACTGTGGCAAAAACCCTCAACTGACATGGAATTCTAAAAAAACAGCATATTTTTCCTCTTTTCCTGCATGTCGCTACAAGGTGCAATACAATGCAGTAAGAGATGCCCTGGCCTTTCTTAAACCGCAGTGAGTTATGTGTGTAAAAGTGAAATATTTTCGAGAAGTGCTTACATGTTTGGAACGTTTCAATCATGATATATGGAGGTGTGTGACTCAGTAATAGAACACCTGCCTCCGGAACCACAAGTTCCGGGTTCAAGGCTCAGCGAGTTCTCTAGATAAGTACACCCTGATCACCAAAAACACTCCCAACAGGGTGGAGTTGGCGTCATCGTATAACCTAGAACCCGGCGCATCGTTACATCCCCCAATTATTATCAGTCATTAAATATTCTTAAATTCCTATGTCTTAGGGGAGAGTGGGGCGCATTGATGCACTTCTAAACAAATCGCCATAACTCCGCTCAGACCTCTCGCATAATCTATCACCTGATACTGACGTGGAAGTCATGTAATCTACTTTCAATTTATGTTTAATTTTTTCTTTCCTTTTCACCATATCGGCCTCCACGAGCTAGAATGTGCGAGCATATCAACTGTATCAACTTGTCCCACCGATGGGGTAAGTTTATGCAGCGTGTGAGGCAGCTTAATACAATGCAATACCTCCTTCAGTAAGAATATGGTACACTTTTCTTCAGCCAGAAGTAATAATCTGTTCTTCTTAGTGTCTATAAACACCTCTTTGAAACGTGGCACTATTGGATAAGCATTGGCAAACTTTCGCCAGTAACAGCCGGTAACGACTAAAATGCAGACGCAGTTCACGCCTTAGCGCAACATATCGAGCTGCCTCATTAATGGGAATGTGGCACCTGGTCGAGTCCTGGAATTTAGTGTTATTAGGCGTACTTTTAGTCAAAAATAATGAAAATACCACGATTTCCTAAAAATGTACAATAAGCTCAATATTTGTTTTTAAAATACTCCTCTAGAAACAGAAATAAATATCAGTCTGTGGATGATGTCACGATCTGGCAACCACTACCATACTTGAAACGCTTCAAGGGCTTCGATTGGCTGATGCTCATCGTGACGTCAGCATATGTCCTCACACCAGTAGCTCACAACAATCCGCCGGCGACGGGGGCTGAGGGGGCTGGTGTCAGGTTGGTTTTAGCTTTTTCTACGGAAATATCGAGTTCCAAGACAAATGAAATATGGAGTACCGGGTTTCCGACCTGCTTTACAACTTGGCTATCTCAGTTAAAATCACGTTGTGAAGGTACCACATTCCCTTTAATGTAAAGAATCATCGGTTTTGGCTTGTTTTTTATAAAGAAAGGTAAAAAGGATAACGTCGATATTGTTTTTGGCTAGTTGGGAATGACTGTACCAACTTACCACACACAAATTGATGTCACTTCTTAGCAAATGAAGTGCCTCTCACTTATAAAATATAGAACGAACCCTCTTTAAAATAACTGCTATTGACACTACAGAGCTTATTTTCTGGCTCATCGACACTATCTCAGGTAGCAGGCGATTGGCAGTCCCCGAAAGTAAAACTTTCAGACTTCCACCAGACTACTGCATCACAAGGCTCTCACCTTGATGAGAACGGTGAACTCGTCGCAGGCGTAGCTGTCGAAGTCGAGCACCCTGGCGTAGGTGTGGTTGTCACGCGGGCCGCCCTCCACGTCGAACGCACCCACGATATGTCGGGACTCCACCTGCATCCGAACGGTGGCCGCTGCCGGGACACAGACGGATGTTACACTCACCCAAACACAGGTCACACTGCCCGGATACAGAGGGAGGTTACACTCACTCAAACACAGGTCACACTCGCTCGGACACTGAGGGAAGTTACACTCACTCAAACACGGGTCACACTGCCCGGACACTGAGGGAAGTTACACTCACTCAAACACAGGTCACACTGCCCGGATACAGAGGGAGGTTACACTCACTCAAACACAGGTCACACTGCCCGGACACAGAGGGAAGTTACACTCACTCAAACACGGGTCACACTGCCCGGACACAGACGGAGGTTACACTCACTCAAACACGGGTCACCCTGCCCGGATACAGACGGAGGTTACACTCACTCAAACACAGGTCACCCTGCCCGGATACAGAGGGAGGTTACACTCACTCAAACACAGGTCACACTGCCCGAATACAGAGGGAGGTTACACTCACTCAAACACAGGTCACACTGCCCGGATACAGAGGGAGGTTACACTCACTCAAACACAGGTCACACTGCCCGAATACAGAGGGAGGTTACACTCACTCAAACACGGGTCACACTGCCCGGACACAGACGGAGGTTACACTCACTCAAACACGGGTCACACTGCCCGGACACAGACGGAGGTTACACTCACTCAAACACAGGTCACACTGCCCGGACACAGAGGGAGGTTACACTCACTCAAACACAGGTCACACTGCCCGGACACAGACGGAGGTTACACTCACTCAAACACGGGTCCTACTGCCCGGACACAGACGGAGGTTACATTCACTCAAACACAGGTCACACTGCCCGGACACAGAGGGAGGTTACACTCAATCAAACACGGGACACACTGCCCGGACACAGAGGGAGGTCACACTCACTCAAATAGATGTCACACTATTCGGACACAGAGGGAGGTTACACTCACTCAAACACAGGTCACCCTGCCCGGATACAGAGGGACGTTACACTCACTCAAATAGATGTCACACTATTCGGACACAGAGGAGGTTACACTCACTCAAACACAGGTCACCCTGCCCGGATACAGAGGGAGGTTACACTCATTCAAACACGGGTCACACTGCCCGGACACAGAGGAGGTTACACTCGCTCAAACACGGGTCCTACTGCCCGGACACAGACGGAGGTTACATTCACTCAAACACAGGTCACGCTGCCCCGACACAGAGGGAGGTTACACTCACTCAAACACAGGTCACACTGCCCGGATACAGAGGGAGGTTACACTCACTCAAACACAGGTCACCCTGCCCAGATACAGAGGGAGGTTACACTCGCTCAAACACAGGTCCCACTGCCCGGACACAGACGGAGGTTACATTCACTCAAACACAGGTCACGCTGCCCCGACACAGAGGGAGGTTACACTCACTCAAACACGGGTCACACTGCCCGGATACAGAGGGAGGTTACACTCACTCAAACACAGGTCACACTGCCCCGACACAGAGGGAGGTTACACTCACTCAAACACGGGTCACACTGCCCGGATACAGAGGGAGGTTACACTCACTCAAACACAGGTCACACTGCCCGGACACAGAGGGAGGTTACACTCACTCAAACACAGGTCACACTGCCCGGATACAGAGGGAGGTTACACTCACTCAAACACGGGTCACACTGCCCGGATACAGAGGGAGGTTACACTCACTCAAACACAGGGTCACACTGCCCGGATACAGAGGGAGGTTACACTCACTCAAACACAGGTCACACTGCCCGGACACAGAGGGAGGTTACACTCACTCAAACACAGGTCACACTGCCCGGATACAGAGGGACGTTACACTCACTCAAACACGGGTCACACAGCTCGGACACAGAGGGAGGTTACACTCACTCAAACAACAGGTCACCCTGCCCGGATACAGAGGGAGGTTACACTCACTCAAACACAGGTCACACTATTCGGACACAGAGGGAGGTTACACTCAATCAAACACAGGTCACACTGCCCGGATACAAAGGGAGGTTACACTCACTCAAATAGATGTCACACTATTCGGACACAGATGGAAGTTACACTCACTCAAACACAGGTCACACTATTCGGACACAGAGGGAGGTTACACTCAATCAAACACAGGTCACACTGCCCGGATACAAAGGGAGGTCACACTCACTCAAATAGAGGTCACACTATTCGGACACAGATGGAAGTTACACTCACTCAAACACAGGTCACACTATTCGGACACAGAGGGAGGTTACACTCACTCAAACACAGGTCACACTGCCCGGACACAGAGGGAGGTTACACTCACTCAAACACAGGTCACACTGCCCGGATACAGAGGGAGGTTACACTCACTCAAACACAGGTCACACTGCCCGGACACAGACGGAGGTTACACTCGCTCAAACACAGGTCACACTGCCCAGACACAGACGGAGGTTACACTCACTCAAACACAGGTCACGCTGCCTCGACACGGAGGGAGGTTACACTCACTCAAACACAGGTCACACTATTCGGACACAGAGGGAGGTTACACTCACTCAAACACAGGTCACACTATTCGGACACAGAGGGAGGTTACACTCAATCAAACACAGGTCACACTGCCCGGATACAAAGGGAGGTCACACTCACTCAAATAGATGTCACACTATTCGGACACAGATGGAAGTTACACTCACTCAAACACGGGTCACACTATTCGGACACAGAGGGAGGTTACACTCAATCAAACACAGGTCACACTGCCCGGATACAAAGGGAGGTCACACTTACTCAAATAGATGTCACACTATTCGGACACAGATGGAAGTTACACTCACACAAACACAGGTCACACTATTCGGACACAGAGGGAGGTTACACTCACTCAAACACAGGTCACACTGCCCGGACACAGAGGGAGGTTACACTCACTCAAACAACAGGTCACCCTGCCCGGATACAGAGGGAGGTTACACTCACTCAAACACGGGTCACACTATTCGGACACAGAGGGAGGTTACACTCAATCAAACACAGGTCACACTGCCCGGATACAAAGGGAGGTTACACTCACTCAAACAGAGGTCACACTATTCGGACACAGATGGAAGTTACACTCACTCAAACACGGGTCACACTATTCGGACACAGAGGGAGGTTACACTCAATCAAACACAGGTCACACTGCCCGGATACAAAGGGAGGTCACACTCACTCAAATAGATGTCACACTATTCGGACACAGATGGAAGTTACACTCACACAAACACAGGTCACACTATTCGGACACAGAGGGAGGTTACACTCACTCAAACACAGGTCACGCTGCCCGGACACAGAGGGAGGTTACACTCACTCAAACACAGGTCACACTGCCCGGACACAGACGGAGGTTACACTCACTCAAACACGGGTCACACTGCACGGACACAGACGGAAGTTACACTCACTCAAACACAGGTCACCCTGCCCGGATACAGAGGGAGGTTACACTCAATCAAACACAGGTCACACTGCCCGGACACAGACGGAGGTTACACTCGCTCAAACACGGGTCACACTGCACAGACACAGACGGAGGTTACATTCACTCAAACACAGGTCACGCTGCCCCGACACGGAGGGAGGTTACACTCACTCAAACACAGGTCACACTATTCGGACACAGAGGGAGGTTACACTCACTCAAACACGGGTCACACTATTCGGACACAGAGGGAGGTTACACTCAATCAAACACAGGTCACACTGCCCGGATACAAAGGGAGGTTACACTCACTCAAATAGATGTCACACTATTCGGACACAGATGGAAGTTACACTCACTCAAACACGGGTCACACTATTCGGACACAGAGGGAGGTTACACTCAATCAAACACAGGTCACACTGCCCGGATACAAAGGGAGGTCACACTTACTCAAATAGATGTCACACTATTCGGACACAGATGGAAGTTACACTCACACAAACACAGGTCACACTATTCGGACACAGAGGGAGGTTACACTCACTCAAACACGGGTCACACTGCCCGGACACAGAGGGAGGTTACACTCACTCAAAAACAGGTCACCCTGCCCGGATACAGAGGGAGGTTACACTCACTCAAACACGGGTCACACTATTCGGACACAGAGGGAGGTTACACTCAATCAAACACAGGTCACACTGCCCGGATACAAAGGGAGGTCACACTCACTCAAATAGATGTCACACTATTCGGACACAGATGGAAGTTACACTCACTCAAACACGGGTCACACTATTCGGACACAGAGGGAGGTTACACTCAATCAAACACAGGTCACACTGCCCGGATACAAAGGGAGGTCACACTTACTCAAATAGATGTCACACTATTCGGACACAGATGGAAGTTACACTCACACAAACACAGGTCACACTATTCGGACACAGAGGGAGGTTACACTCACTCAAACACGGGTCACGCTGCCCGGACACAGAGGGAGGTTACACTCACTCAAACACAGGTCACACTGCCCGGACACAGACGGAGGTTACACTCGCTCAAACACGGGTCACACTGCCCGGACACAGACGGAAGTTACACTCACTCAAACACAGGTCACCCTGCCCGGATACAGAGGGAGGTTACACTCAATCAAACACAGGTCACACTGCCCGGACACAGACGGAGGTTACACTCACTCAAACACGGGTCACACTGCACAGACACAGACGGAGGTTACATTCACTCAAACACAGGTCACGCTGCCCCGACACGGAGGGAGGTTACACTCACTCAAACACGGGACACACTGCCCGGACACAGAGGGAGGTTACACTCACTCAAACAGAGGTCACACTATTCGGACACAGATGGAAGTTACACTCACTCAAACACAGGTCACACTATTCGGACACAGAGGGAGGTTACACTCAATCAAACACAGGTCACACTGCCCGGATACGGAGGGAGGTTACACTCACTCAAACACAGGTCACACTTTTCGGACACAGAGGGAGGTTACACTCAATCAAACACAGGTCACACTGCCCGGATACAGAGAGAGGTTACACTCATTCAAACACGGGTCACACTGCCCGGATACAGAGGGAGGTTACACTCACTCAAACACAGGTCACCCTGCCCGGACACAGAGGGAGGTTACACTCACTCAAACACGGGTCACACTATTCGGACACAGAGGGAGGTTACACTCAATCAAACACAGGTCACACTGCCCGGACACAGACGGAGGTTACACTCACTCAAACACAGGTCACACTGCCCGGATACAGAGGGAGGTTACACTCACTCAAACACAGGTCACACTGCCCGGATACAGAGGGAGGTTACACTCACTCAAACACAGGTCACACTGCCCGGACACAGAGGAGGTTACACTCACTCAAACACAGGTCACACTGCCCGGACACAGAGGGAGGTTACACTCACTCAAACACAGGTCACACTGCCCGGACACAGAGGGAGGTTACACTCACTCAAACACAGGTCACACTGCCCGGACACAGAGGGAGGTTACACTCACTCAAACACAGGTCACACTGCCCGGACACAGAGGGAGGTTACACTCACTCAAACACAGGTCACACTGCCCGGATACAGAGGGAGGTTACACTCACTCAAACACAGGTCACACTGCCCGGACACAGAGGGAGGTTACACTCACTCAAACACAGGTCACACTGCCCGGACACAGAGGGAGGTTACACTCACTCAAACACAGGTCACACTGCCCGGACACAGAGGGAGGTTACACTCACTCAAACACAGGTCACACTGCCCGGACACAGAGGAGGTTACACTCACTCAAACACAGGTCACACTGCCCGGATACAGAGGGAGGTTACACTCACTCAAACACGGGTCACACTGCCCGGACACAGACGGAGGTTACACTCACTCAAACACGGGTCACACACGCTCGGACGTGTGGTTACATCAGCTCTCCATTTCCCCCCTCCCCACTAATATCTGCTGTGTTTCTTTAAAAGACAAGATGCAACGCAATTACCTCTTAGTGAGGACGGCATCGTCCTGCTGATCTGTGCTGGACACACCAGTTGCAACCTCTGTTGTAAGCTTTATAACTCTCAGTCAATTACCCACGCACCGGTGCCCGGTGTTCATCAGGTCTGACCCCGAGGCTCGACTGTGTCCCAACCCCTTGTGAAGGTGGCTCGGTATCGTGACCAGACAGCGCGGCGGCACGAGCCCACTTGAGGCACTGATCAGTGTGGTACAGTATCAGCATCAGCACATCCAGGGTAACAAGGTGGACAAGCTGGTACTGAACATGAATAGAAACATGCTTGTGGCGCATCTGGGGGATATGCTACTTGCCAAGTCAGTCTACATCCTAGTCTACCGGAAGCTGGTAGGACAGCATGCATCCGACAGCGGGCCAGCTCGGACCAATCCAGGATTGCCCGTTCCGCGCTCTGGCGATGGAAACCAACGTCTAACATAAAGCGGCGCTGACGAGCGTGTGGAACTCGGTGTCATCTAGTTGCCATATCCAGCCCTCATTCACGAAGTTGGCCTGAAGTTGGCCGGGGAGAGGGCGTTGGGGACCGGAGAACTGACGAGAGGCCAATCTAAGAGCACCTAAAGCTCTCTAGATATGCGTAATACTCAAGCTGACGTGCGCACCACTACATGATTTACAATTGATAGGTGTAGAGCACTTACGTATGCTGTCGGGCAGATGTTTCCCGAAGTACTTGAGGCAGGCCTCGATCTTGAATTGTGTGTCGGAGGGCTGCAGTTTGTCGGCGAAGGAGCGCAGGTGGGCGTGGAAGCGGAGCACCGGCTGCGCGCGCAGCAGCACCGCCTGTCCGCTCAGGTAGGAGCCCACCGCCAGGTCTGAAACAACCCCTCGGATAGCACCCAGCCCAGACAGACACTGTGCCCAGAGATGGGACGGAACTAGCGAGGAACAGTCAGTGTTCCGAAACCCGGGGTGCTAGGTGGAGAACGACACCAAGGCAAGGTGAATTTTCCTCTCAGTTCCGCTTAATTGATACAGGATTTTCCACTCACTTTTCACGTGGAGCTTTTTTGGAAAAATTCATTAATTCCGATGCACATGAGCTCATCAAAACTATAATACTAAGGGGATTTTGATAGAAAGCTTTTTATACTTTGGGTTTTGGCTTAAATAAGGGATTTAATTGACTCTCACCATTTTGTAACTTGCAAATTTTACACTCGCCAATTGTATTGTTCAATTTGAATTTTACACTCAGCACCCTAGCGCAAAACCAGCTTTGGGACACTGGGACCAGAGCATCTCAGAACCTTCGCACACCGAAAGCGCATTATATCAAATCAACAGGGGACAGGGCATAGGCTCAACTGCTCACTTGAGTACTTTATCACGGACTAGGGAAATTAAAACAAAAACCTCAGGGAACATTCAGTTCAGTGCGACGGGTTCTATTTCTGGCATCTAGAGTGCAATGATAGGGCTGGATAATCCTACCTGAGTAGTGGTTGTCGTCCATGTCTGCCCCCCGAGAGAGGGAGCTGCCAAAACCGCGCATGCTGTCGCTCAGGGACGACCCCAAGATCTTCTGGCTGTAAGTGGGGCTCACGCCGCTAGCGCCGCCTAGGTAGATATAGATGGCGCCACGCTGGTCTTCCTCGTATGGAGCACCAATGGCGATATCTGGTGACCACCACAGCGAGGTCAGTTTTGGACCATACGCGCCAAAGTCGTCTGCACCAGGGCTGGGCACAGGAGCGCCCTTTGAGAGGTGGGGAGCTCAGCGGAAATAGCAAAAAACAAAGTATTTCTTAAAAAATTCGGCCAAAATTTCGTCATTTTGAGGGGGATGGCCCCTTGGCAGTCTCTGCGTCCACCAGTGGTCTGCACACCTACAAACACGAAACAGAGTACAGCATAAAAGAAAGAACATATTGCTACCCGAGCACAAACTAACGACGACGGAAGGCTTGAGCACATCACAAAACCTCGCGAGCAGGATGTCTTATAGCCAGAGATGTCCAAACAACTCACTTGGACTAGTGAATACTCCCGATTGGTAAATCATAAAAGTGACGTGACAACCTCCCCGCGACTCACATGAGTGAAATAATAAATTTCGGGGTCATACAAACGATTACATGAGAGCCACATTCTGCTCAGATGCCCCTTGGTGCTTCTTAATGGTCACATTTGAAATCACACGATAAGAGTAACGGTATATTCGACGAAAAATGTGAACCTCACAAAATTTGAAAACCATAAGTACCCTGAAAATACACAAAGGCTCACTCTGCTTATTTCTGATAGGAAACCAACAGCCGATTGGTTCCGGCTTCATGGCTGTTTCCGCTGTTTAATGCCTGACGGACGGGACCGGTCGCTCTGCTGCCCCAGTCCTCCCCCTCACCATGCAGTCCTCTGACACACCCCACAACCGCGCTCCTCTCACACCACTGACCGTCGTATCCGTCCAGGTCAAGGTCGCCGAGTGCCGCCAGGGCAGCTCCGAACCGGGCGCGGCTGACCCGGTCTCCGGTCAGCACCCGCGGCTGCTCCGAGAGCTGGCCGCGGCCCTGGTTCTGGTAGACGCAGACGCGGCCCTCCTCCAGACCGGCCGGCGCCGCTGAGGACCCGGCCTGCAGCGAGTGCAGTGGCGCCCCCCACCAGCAGCTCCGGGCGGCCGTCACCAGTCAGGTCGGCGGCGGCCACCGAACCGCCGAAGTACTCCCCAACCTGAGAGCCCGTCCGCTCGAACACCACCGATATCTCCACCAGGTCGTTGGGCGGAAAGTCGAACACGAACACCTGAGGCAGCACGCGTGGCACAGGATTAGACATTCACCGTCCAAACACGGCCTATACTGTCACTCACTCACAATCGTGGAGTTGGCTCGTAACACAGGTTCATACATGACATTTGGTAACTTTTTTCTAGAATGTAATAACAAAGCTGCTGACATTCAATGTTCTGCTGCATTTCAGTGCCCATCACGCGAATAAAATTCACTCGAATGGCGACTGATGCGCAAGCGTGGAGCTGTGTCACCAGTTTTACCATAAGATCTTACGTAAGCGTTCGGTGTTGGTGGTAGCGTTGTCTCGTTAATGTACGAGTCCGTTAAATACGCTGAAAACACTGTTTCTGACGTACCTTTCCGTGTCCGAAGTGGGCACGGGGAGCTCCAGCCACGTAGTAGGTACGTCCATCGCCCAGGAACTCCCCCGAACTAACCGAGTAGCCTGCCAGTCAACCACACTGCGTGTCATCAGTCGCGCTACACCGCGTGTTAGCAAAGTAAGCGAGACTGCACGCTAACACAGTCCCCGACACTAAGTGCCAACCCTGCGTGCTAGTAACCGAGACTACGTATCAACACAGCCGCCTACACGGCGCGTTAACACAGTCACCGACACTACGTGCCAACAATGCGTGTTAACCCGCGCCCCACCGGGGTCCGGCGCCACCTTCGCCCCACCGGGGGCCATCGATGGCCCCCCTCTAACTCCGGAAAATATGGGCGTTAGCGCAAATCTGCAAAGTGCAATAGAAAGCTCGCGTGAATTCAGTAAGAAATTACTTCGCATGTTTTAGTGCTCAGGTCAATGGTTTGACCCCCAGAGGTCAAATTAGGTCAAGATCGGCTATTTTCACTCAAATATGCAATGATTAAGCAAACTGGGCATAACTCTTATGTCATTAGAGCTATTGAGGCCTGGTAAAGTACATTTGATAGCAAATTGCCCGTACTTTTCCGCTATGTGGAACGTAAAGGCCTCCCGCCAGTGGTTTGACCGCCAGAGGTCACCTCGTGACCTAATATGACCTGAGGTCACGAAAGGTCAAAAAGTGACCTTGCCGTATATCAAATGAAAGCCAGTGACAAGACAAACACGATGGTGTTTGTTTCACCGTTCTAGCTCAATTAGGTCAAAAGTTATTGTCAAAATACTGTTTTTGACCTCTGGTGACCTTGGATGACCTTGGAAAAGTCAAAGGGCAAATATGACCCTTGGGATCCGTGAAAGGGTGTCCAAAAACGTTGTTCTGAGCAGTCGGAGTATTTGCAATCATTTTTGTGGCTTTTATATCATGAAATAGCTTTTCCCCATGCTTTTCCAATGGGAGAGGTCGCCTCGTGACCTGACCTCAGGGCACGAAATCGAAAAATCCCGGATATACACCTTGTAGACCCTGGAAGATTCATGAAGTGTAGGAAGTTTCAAATCGATCGACTTTGAAATGTAGCTCTTAAAGAGCTCTAAAGGTGAAGTGAGGTGACCTTGGTTGACCTCGTCTGGTGACCTGACCTTGGGTGACCCGGAGTAAAAATTTTAGGATGATGGGAAAATGATGCAGTGAGAGGTAGAGCCCTCAACCGCGGTGCTGCGCCTCGTCGTTTTTTTGCTATCTCGGAAAAACCTTAGGGGGCCATCGATGGCCCCCGGTGGGGCGAGGGTTAACATAGTCACCGAGACTGCGTTGAACACAGGCACCAGCACTGTACTTTAACACAACCACCGCGACTGCATGTTAACACAGTCACCGACACTGCTTGCTAACATAGTAATCGAACCTGCGTGTTAAAATATTCACCGACACTGCGTGCCAACACAGCGTGATAACACATCACTGGCACTACGTGCTAACAAAGTCACCAAGACTGCTTGTTAACACCTGCGTTTAACACAGGCACCAACATTGTGCATTAACACAGCCACCGCGACTGTGTGCTAATAGTTACCAAAACGGCCAAGTGATACACCCTCCAACGTAGCAGGCTAACAATCCGACCGAGGCTGCGAGTTAACACGACCACCAAGACTGCGTGTTCACCACTGACTTAGGGTAGGTATGTGCACCACCCTGTCGGACAGGCGCCGGGACCACCAGTGTAAACAATGAACGGGATCGCTTCGCTGTTCCAGGCGCCGCCGACAACCCGGCCCAACAACTCCGGTTTCCGACCCTACACCTCCCAGTCAGTGCTAAACACGGCGAAAAGCACCACCTCTCGGGGACTGACCGAAGTAGTCGTTCTCGGAGACGGCGCTGCTGAGGTAGGGGTTGGGGATGCGGGAGGCGCTGAGCGGCTCCGTCAGAGAGTCGGCCTGCCGCCGCCGCCGCCGTCGCCGCTGGTTACTGTCGAAGTTGATGTCGGTATCACTGGACAGCCGCACCACGGTGCCCTTCCAGTTGTAGACGCCCGGCGCGCCCAGGATCAGCTCCGTGCCGTTCTGAAGAGAATGGAGGGTTAAACGTGCTTCCCCCACAGATCGCAGGAGAAAACCTCACGAGGTACGCAGGTCAGTTTCAAAGGCGACACACGATCAGGTAGCATGACAACCGCCGTGCTTATCCCTCTGGAGGGCCAGGTGGCCTGAAAGCTTTGGTACCAAGTCCCAGACAGGGTTAGCGTGGCCTGGCGTGGGTGGATCTCTACGGCCGGAGACCGGCTCCCATGTCGCATCTGACTCGGCGGAGAGAATTCTAAATACCTACACCAATACCCCCTGCCATGGCGTGAATGTGCATGTTGGGAGTGACTTTCATCACAGAAACATGATTGCAATGTCGTGAATTAAAATGCACTGGCTTGCCTTTTAATCATTTTCGTGGGGTCAATATCAATCACAATACTGTATGAAGGTAAACAGTGAAAGCACTAACAGCACATCAACAAAAGAACCTTGGAATAGGCTGAAGAACGGCTTTGGAGGAATTCAGTCCGATATGCGCACCTGCAAGGCGCGATAAATTAGGCACCTGCAGATCAATATTTAGCGATGATCTAAAATATCTGGTCGTACATAAACATTTCGGATTGGTTTAGACTACTTCAGAAAAAGGAATTATGAGAGCGGTAAATCAAGAACATGACCAGTGAACGCAAAAAAACTATAGACTATTTTTAAAAGATAAAGGCACAGACGTTAAAAGTAACAGCCTGTGATGAATCACAACGCGGGTAACAATACCTACGCAATGTTAAAACCTGCAAGTCTGGCTTCTTTGATGAAGCGTGCAAATATGACAGGTATTTTCTCTCCGGAGGGAATAAATGTGAATATTAGAAGGCACAACGTGAGACATTCAAATCATGCCCTTCTCTCCCCCACCGTCCAAATACTCACGTTGGCAAAGTGCACTGATATTCCAGCCTCGCCATACGCGTATAGAAACGCGTCCTCCATGCCCCTCCGCCTCAGCATCTGTTTGCCTGGAAACGGTCGGGTGCGGCCGGGTCAGTTCCAGGTCCTCTGGAGAGCTCCAGCTCTGAACACACTCCAGTCGTCAGCAAATACCCCTCGAACAGTTGCAGGCTGGCGAACGTGATAAAGGCCTGAATCATCGGCTGCAGATGACGACTGCCCTGACCTCTGACTGGGCAGTGGGTACGGACAGGGAGCTAGTCATGTTAGGCGACGCACGGCGGAGGTCAACACTCGGAAACTTCGCACTGGGGAAAAGGCAGGGGGAAAGAAACAGCAAAGACAGCACGGGCTTCTTTCAAAGATTTCAAAGATCAAAGTTTTCCTAGTATTACGCCAACTCATAACCTTAGTCTGCGGCCTCGGCGTGTGTTGCTCTGGCGTAGAATTTGATCGGTAAGAAGAAAAAAACTAGCCAATCATCCTGAAATCAGCCATTTCCCCTTCTCCACATGCAAAACATCATTGAGGCAGAAATTATCGACGCTGATTTGCAATTATTAGTCAGCAGCGCATGCAAAGTTTGGTTGAAATTGGGCATGTATGTACCTGCTGAGGTAGCCTACAATAACAAGTTATTTTGGTGCGCATGTGCACAGCCAGATAGTGCACCCCATGATCCGAATCAATATCAACACGGTGATTTATCCCGTTTTTTCAGTTTTTCCAAGGACGTAAAATCTATTCATGTTGGGGGGTGTGGGGGGCAAGCGTGGTAGCCATCGGCGATATATCCTATATCTGACTACCTTTATCAACAGTAAGACGCCTTTTTAGGCGATAGCCGAGCGAACGTTTCTGTTTCAAAATGGGAAATGAAGGATGGCGGAAAATTTCTTAGATGGTTCATGGTGTTTGTCTAAGATAAACATGACGATATCGCAAACAAGTTCAGCTGACATGAATTCATCCCTTACAACCGGTTAACATGAAACAAGGTTGAAATATGACGAAAAATATACCTAGCAAAATGAATTTTAGATAATTGATTATGAAATTAATTTTATCCGAATTAACCTCCTTGGCTTGAACTTTCTGAATCAACAAATTATTCAGTTCACAACTACATAGCCCATCATACCGGAACATTTCAGGTCGGTGGCACCAGTGCCATCAGGACTCAGAACTAAGAACATAGGACGACGACGAGACCGGTCCAAATGTAAGAATAGAAACACATTTTAGGAAAACAATGCACCTCACCCTAGTACTTCTTAGGACTATCAGACTGGTAAAACTAACAGACTGGAACCCGTTCTGAAGAAACTTTGAGCCCTTCCGGCAAGTAACTCTGACCCTGCGCCTCTTTCAACAAGATGTGAAACTCACTGACTACTCAGCGCCGTCGCGTCCTGTGTCAATACGGCTAATGCGGGACAAACCAGAAAAAAAGAGGACCAGGGCGGCAGCCATCGCTGCTTAATGGTAGAGACGGCCACGCGCACGTCACTGGCTGAATGCAGGGGAAACTGCTAATCCTGTCGCAATCTCAGTCCTTGTGCTACTACTTCTAATGATAATGCTAGTGAAGTATTAAAACTATGATAAGGCATTGGTATTCATACCAGTGAGGGGGTATTGGTACTGGTATATAGCAAAATGACTGAGATTTGCCACCCCCGTGGCGCAGCTGGCAAAGGCGTCACGCTTGTGTGGAAGGCCCTGGATCAAGGCTGACCTATGGCAGCCTTTTCCGCGGCCGCCTCCTACCCAGGAGATAGCGGACACAGGGAGTGCGCGCCGCAGCAGTGGAATCAACGCCGTGCTAGCCGGCGTCCCTGTTTGTGGGTGCACGGGCCTGATCGGCCTTTAAAGTGATCCACCGGTCTGGTCTCCCGCCCGCGGCCCTCATGTGAGGGCTCGGCCTATGCCGGGCGCTGCGGCTTGGGAGACTGGAGCAGCCATGGCCCGCCGAGTGCGGTGCCGCTGTCCCGTAAGGGTGCCGGCAAATGGAAACTTCCGCTCTGTACATAGTGTGAGTGCGTTGTATGAATGATACTAGCTACTAACACAAAAATGCTCCCGGAAAGGGAGAGCAAAAATATTTAAAAAAGAAAAAAGACTGAGATTTGAATGACTACGAATAGCAATGCCATGTTTCGGATAAACAAGAAATCTGTCGAGATCGTGGCGAAAATACCAGAAATGCATGGCAACTTCGGAACGAAACCGATATTCCGAGGCGATCGGGGGAGCCGAACTCACTGCTCTCGACCAGCGGGGCGACCTTGGTGGCGTTGTAGTCGGCCACCGACGACTCCAGCCAGTAGCAGACACCGTTTCCGTAGTGGTTCACCCGCGAGATCTGATTCATCCACCGGTGGCCGCACACCTGAGAACGAGGAGATGGGTCTTAAGCCTGGGGGCTGAGGTTGAGGGGGCGGGGTCACACACCTGAGAAGAAAGGGTCACAAACCTGAGAACGAAAGGGGGATACGTCACACCCCCGAGGACGAAAAGAGGTAGGGTCAAACACCTGAGCCTCACGTGCCTAGGGACAGGTAGTGGGTACAGGGATCACACAACGGATAACGAATGCCTGGCTGACCAGACAGCACACGTGAAAACCCAAAACCCGGTGCAGCGAAGCAGAATGTCACTGGAGACGGCGGGACGTCATTTCGAATGGGCAGAATGAATAGGAGGAGGAAACCGATATGGTCATACATAACCAAGCGCAATTGTAAAGGCGGTTTCAATAAGTTACTGAAGGTATGCATCAGGGCTGAGGCCTGTGTTAAATTTATTACTTTTGCACCAGCACGAGATACAAGATTCCTACAATATACTTTCCAATAGATTGTTTGGTCCTCTGGTCGCTGGCTCCACACAAACAAAGAAAGACAAATTTCTCCTTATAAATCTCACCTCCATAACGTCAATGTGAACAAATCGGCTGCGCACAGACACGCACGCACGCACAAAACCAGACTATGCATCCGCAATACAAATATAGAGCGAGGGGGACACACCACGTCGCATTTTATGCAAATCTGAGGGACTTGCGGCTGACACGGTCGAACAGATAGTCTGCATGCAGATCAGCACTCTCACGTGGTGGGAATGTGGTGGAGGGCGGATCTGCCGCAGACACACGCACGTGTTTCCCAGACCCTTGTCCGCATGTCACACAAATCGGCCGGGAGGTCGTAAACACAATCACGGTCATACCAAACACGCACACACGCACACGCGACCACCGGCCACGCAAGTGTGACCCAAGTCGCTCCTCATCCATGCACTTCACTAAAAAAGACTAGACATGAAAATAATCTACGGGTTAAAATACAGGGGGCCGCCTACCACGCTGAAAAATTCCAACCACATGAAACAGTAATCCTGTCATCTGAGTTATGCGGTTTATGTTTGTTCCACCAAGCACTGAAATAATGCCACCATTCTTGGAGCTATATTAAAAATCTAAGGACCTACCTTCACGTTCCGCCCCCACGATGATACCATCTCACCATCCCAGTCTACACGTGTGTACGAGTATCGAACGAAGGGTTGGATACGGCGGCAGCGTGCATCGCTACGTCCTCATCCTGAGGTGTGCAGAACCGCGCGTGAACACCTGGAGATAGTCATCTCAGACGGACGACGCCAAGGACAGGTCACACTACGGATAGCCAGATTCAAGGCCAGTGTCGCGGCACTGCTCTGAGGTACCTATTGTTTTCCTGCATTGTTCTGTGAATGTAAACAGCCTTTCAATGCGTGCCATTTTGGAGGTACAAAGATGCAGCTTTGGGATTCGCAAAATATTAATCACAGACCGTGCACGACACACCCACCGGAGTTTAGCACTGTGAACATTAATTTTAACTTATGTAGCAGGCCAAAAACTACAGTTTCAAACATTGCGTCATAATAGATACAGACTCAAAACTACCGGTTCAGTTGAAAAAAGAAGGCATCTACAGAAGCCTAATGCTATTCATCCGTGTATACTTTACCGTTAGATCATATGTGGAAACCGAGTAACGAGTTTGGAAACGTGGTCCATTGAAGATTATGACGTTACAAGTGTAATATTACCAAGGCTTTACAACAATAGTATTACTGACAACGAGAAGAGCTTTTTCCTGGCAAGAGTTTACAATAAAGAGCACGCTCTTTTTTGTGCTGGGACTCCCCGTCCAGTTTGTCTCGACACTAGGGGTGCGTATTTGTATCTGATTTTATACAGCTGATCAACAGGCCTGTGGGAACGCTAAAACACACTTCTACCATCTTTCTGATACGGTGGTAATTAATATTGTTTCAAATTTGGGTAGCCCCCATCATCTTAAAAAATACACACTCATGGATACAAGAGGCATACCTTCATTACTCGGTAATAATGGAGCGTTCCAGCACAGATAAAACCGGTCCCTACTATGCCGACTATGCCCTTAGTCGCGGATTTCGTTTCAGTTTCTTTGATGGGATTGATATGGGTGTGGAATCCACTTTGAAACCATTTTCCTCAGATGTTCAGTTTGAGATTTAGAGCTTGGAGAAATCCAATAAAATCACCGATTTCGTAAGAACATGGTGCTATTCAACCATCACCTTTGCCGTGGCTTCCGTTTTCGAGGCTCAAATGAACGGGGTTTGACCGCGCATGAAGGAGCTGAAATTCGTGTAGGTCATTAATCATCAAAATTGTTTCAAATTCTGCCGATTTTTTCCAAACGGCCTTTTCCGAAGCGTGGCAATGCATTTACGTTCAAAACACCACCAGTAAAAGCTTGGATTTGAACCTCCTCTATCAGACACAATCAAATAATTTCCGTCGTTATTGGTTGATCGGCGTGTAACGGGCCATGGAGTGGCCTTATGTGCGCAGAAGTCGGCCGTTAGGCATGCCCCATCTCACGGTCCAGTGGGTACGGCGGTAGCGCGACGGCACTCCCACCTGGGGCGTACATCACTCTCCACCCAGAGCAAATGTGGGAGTTGGTAGATAATGTTCAAATCATACGCGGATCCCGGATTTCTGATCGGAGGAGGGGGCACGCAGTCGGAAGGGGGCCCACAATCCTATCGCGAGGGGCACCGATACTCGCATCCTGGGGGAGGTGGGAGGCGACATTTCAGGGGGCGCTATTGACCTTTCTCGGGGGGGGCACCGGAAGTCGATGGGGAAAAAGCCCCCACTTGCCGCCTGGATCTACCTACGGTTTAACGATCAGAAAAATATATATTTTACACACATACTTAAAACAAAAATTACAAAATGCACAATTTACAGGCATATCCGTGGATTCGAAGGTGCACTGGGACTGATTTCATCGAACGGCACAGCGCGGAGCATGAAAGCGGGAAAACTGGCAGCCAGCGCACCGCACTGCCCGGCCGTCAAAGCAGTGCCATTGGTGGCGTCTGTTTACCCAAGCCGAGGCTCGGCGGCGCCGTGCAGCGAAGATCCATTCATATGCCGGTGAAACCCGAGCGAACGATACGCCGGCGGCGGCGGGCATCAACAATCCACACACCGTCACCGCAGCTGTGATTGCTTGGGTCGCCGGCGGGGTCACGCCCGGAGGCGAAAAGTGTGCTGGCTGTCCTCAGCGACGGCGCAACCATGTTTAGGAAGACCAGCTACACTTAACCTGGGTTACTGAGAGGGATTGATGACCTGGAAAATGTTTCGAATTCGCCTAGCTATCAGCATGTGAGGAGGATGTGAGTGTTTTTACAGGTCAGGTCACCGGTGGGGTCGGAGGTAGTGGTCTATACGCCGCTGACGAGCGTGCGGCGGGGGTAGCGCTGCCTGATGAGGGCAGTAAGTACTCTGACGCAAGCGGGAGCCGGTAGCCAGGCCATTCGATAGAGCCGTCACGGAGCTGGTACCGTTCCACGTTCTGTTATCAGAGCGGAGTTGGAGCCGGGTGTCGGTATACCCGGCCCTCCCCGGCCCCGGTGTACAGACGACCGCGTCTTCCCACCAGTCGTGGCACAGAGGCTGGTGCTTTTCACTGCACTGTCAACAGTGACTAGTTTCCTACAGACACCGAACGGCGGCAAAAACGTCCAATCACGCCGCGCCGGCCCCGACAGACAATGACGCGTTTTTGCAACGCCTTCAGCAGTTGCGGCGAAAGTGCGAAAAACGGCGGTGCCGGCCAAGGGAGAGCGTTTTTCCTGGTGATTGATGGCGGCGGGTCTCACCTGCAAGGCGAGTCGGCACATCTGTCATTATCAGAAGGGATCCATCACTGGCATAGACGGCCAAACGTTTTAGCCAGGGAGAGGTACCTTAAACGCAATCCACCACATCAGTGGACGATGCGCAAATGGGTCGTCTCGATTATAATTTCACAGGCATCACCACTTTTGAAATTTGGTTAACTAGTACCCAGGAAGAGCTCCAATAAGATGTTTGGCGGGTGTGCCGATTTCGGTCATACTGTTTTCCTTTATTCCAGATTATGCTGAGAAAAAAAAACACATTATCTGCATTTACTGGTTCCTATAGGTACCAGTAAACTGTCTTTCTCGAACACTTGTCCGCAGAAAGGCACAGAAATGATTTCACAGGAAAAGTGTATGTGCAGACGAACAACGAGCATTCGAGAGATAAGTTGAATCTGTTTGGCGCCACGGGCGGGTACAGGACCTAATCACTGGTTTCATTGGGATATTTGGTTTCCTTGCCTCGCCGAACTATTTTCACCGAACTCCCTCACCGAGTTCTCAACAACAACAACAAAAACGCCCACCTAGTGTTATCCCACTGCACAGCTTTCTGCAGTCGGTTGATGAAGAAATTAAGGCAATGCAAAAACACCAGAAAAAATATTCACCGAATGCTATGGATAGACCAGGTCCATGGTATCGTAAATTATGAGGGTGGGACAGTCGTAAATGCGCACCACCTTACTCTTTTCCTTGAATCTATTCAACCACCCTGTAGAAATGCACACAATAAAAGACAATTTCTCAAATCAAAACCATGGTTTCCGTCTTTAGGAAAGAACAAATTACAGAAAGCCGAACTGAACAGACAAACTTGCATAAAACAAAATTTAAAGATCACATAAGGCGGAATACAATATTTCATGAAACTGGCCGACGAAACAGATTTCCTATATGGAAAGAATACCAACAAGGTGGATCCGTTGTCGGATTTTTTTCAGGTCTATGAAAAATCATTCAAAGTCGCAACACCTTCCTGAAAGGCAGGGTACGGCACTAGTTCAGTGCGAAATTAGCCAATTTAGGGAGTGGGGGTCCGGCCAACGGGGCTACAGTGGCTGGCGTCTCCCTTACGTTCCATGAAACTGAGCGCACCAGCTTTTGATGACGCCAGCTAAGGTCGGCACATTGAATCAATTTGTCGTCCAAAGTGACGTCAAGTCCATCAATGCGTCGTCTATCCGTTCATACAAATGACGTCAAGTGGCAGCGGTCATCAGTCGGACCAACACCTTCACCAAGGAAAGACCCCATCACAGGAGCTGTGCAGCACGCCAGAGGGCTGAATAGCGGCCACAGTGGCAGATCTAGCCGGTCAGTTTGGGAGGGCGAAACCAAAGTTGAAAAGCTAAAAAAAAACGCTACGCAGTGAAAATTGTGCTACAATTATATGGTTTGACGGTAGAATTTGGGTCATTTGCGACGAAGAAAAAAAAACAAACAAAAAAACGTCACAGGGTGAAAAATATGGGCTCAAGATACTTTTTCCTATCCAGGACCAATATTTACACTGAACTTAACTGGTGCTGTTTGAAGTTGGCAGATGAAGCGCCAAAATCTTGCTTATAACCTAGAAAGGAGTCGGGGCATGAAGGACGTCGATCGGGGGGGGCAAAAACATAGCTTTGCCCCGAACTTTTTCTGTTTGGGGGCAAAGGCTTTTTTGCCTTTGCCCCCTGGATCCGCCGCTGAGCGGCCAGTGGCCGTGACCATTCTACTGGTTTACGGCACTCCGCAGAAAACACTATGCACTCGTTGAGCCATTTCAAGTCTACCGACCGGCTCAGTGTCAGACTACAATCAGGCGAGAGTGACGGGGTGCTGGGCATTTGCCGTCCCTGTTGAAAGGCAGGAGGCGGGAACACAGCCGACGAATCGAGGCCTCAAGGCCGCCACGTCAGTTCAAAGCACGTTCCGACCTAGAGTGTTGAAATGCATCACTGCGCACAGAGAACTGCGGCGGGAGGCCCAGGGCTGTCTGCAGACGTTTGTCTCGCAAGCTACGCTCTAGCTTGCCAAGCTCATCGCCGTGTAAGATGTGGTGAGTACTATATTAATAAGCACGACTGTACGACGTGATGAACTGAAATGACCAAATGTTTGCCAGGTAATTGCATAAATGAAATGCTTTCCGGCCGGATATACTTGTTTCTCGGTTACTTTGAGTCTACCGGTGGATAATTTAAGTGGTGCTTGTACCGGTGCTAAGCGGATAAGCAGTTCACTACTGACTTGACTGACATAAATACAATATGCGGATAAACCCACAACAGGCTCACTTCTATACGCTACGCACGCTAACTCCTTTTAGCACATAAAATCACACACTCCACTGCAGCATGAAATACGCCGTGCCCGCCTGCAGTGCCCTCTCACAAGCCGGCGTGGTCTCTCACAGGGGACCGGGCCTGCCGGCGGGGGTCGTCACGCCACGCTTTCACCCCGGGGCTGCGCGTGATGACAGGTGCCGGCCGGACAAATGGGAGCTGCTCATTTCACGCCCTGCGTCGTGATTCGTTCCAAACCGGTGCACGGCCGCGGTGCGCGCAGTCCCAGCACGCCGACGAGAGAGCAGTGGGGCCACCAAAAGCGCGGAGAATTCAATTGAGAAAGCAAACAAATGGCAGAGAAAAAACCAAGGCGTGGTGGGAGCCGTGGGACCGGCCGCATCCACCGAGACAGAACACTGAAAAAACCGAGGATGGCCACAAGCGAAATATCATGCGTAAACATAATCGAAACCACAGCGCTAGAGTTTGACATCAGCTTGACATTAGGTCTCTGGACATTAAACACGCTTATTTCAAGTCCACGCGGCCAAGACGAGCTCACGTCGGGAAACTCCAGAACAGAGCCAGCCAGCCGTCCTTTTCATCTCAGCGGCGCCGAGGGTGGCGGCCGCTGCATCTCTCCACTACAGTTGATGAGGTGTACCCAGCGCTACAAAAACATCCGTCCAGCCGCCAGAGCTGTGCGGTGGGGGCGGTCCTATTGGCGCGGCGTGGCGCCTCCGCGTCGCTTCGCCACACCGCACCGTATCATCTGGCGGGCCGACTGATTCACCTCCAGAACAAGGTGCCGGCTTTATGGCGCCGCTTCCAGGTGCCGGTAAAAAGGCGGCGTCTGTGGAGTGGAGCCCTTGCGACGTGCACGGACTGCACTTCCTGTTCCGACGGCATTGTTCGCGCCCCGGCCACGAACGGGTTTTTACCGACCCCCTCAGACAAAGCCCGCCGACTGGCCCCGTGTGTGGAGTCGGTACAGCGCGACCTTGACCCCCCAGCAACGCGTGCACGCTCTACGCTCTCCAGGAGTTGGCGGAGATAACGCACAGGGCGGGACGTCTGCCCAGTGGGTGCCATCTCTCCCATGTTTTTTTTTTTAGTGTGGCGATCAATCTAAATATCTGAATTTTGGGACAGTTGGTAAACTTATATCATCTTCCAATTTTCTATGGTTGAGATTGATGTTCCAGACAGTCTAGGCACCACGTTTGACTTTGAATGATCAGTCGTCACCCGATTTCCAAATATTCCACTTCTGCCCGAATATTTTGAGGTCAGTTGTTTCTATGTTCGGGGCTGGCCGTGATATGATGATATATGTTTGGGGGTTCGGGGAAAGCTAGCGGGCGACGTGCGCGCAGAATATAACTGATTAGATCTCACTCAGAGCATAGTATATTTGTCAGAAAATATAGTGCAACGTCATAGGTCTATGACATTGGATGACAATGACTCGACCATCTCGGCAAAGACTACAAGAGACCTTACCTTCACGGTTATAGTGCACGTTTTGTGGGTAGTGGTATATTTGTACATAATCACGGTATTTTTCAGCAGGTCCCCTGCATGACCGATATTTGACCTGGATGACCTCGTTTGACCCAGGGAAATCAAACTTACCAGTAATGTATGTAGATCACCATAGCCCCTACCAAACCAAAATCGTGCCTCTTCCTAACGCTCTTAGTTTTACAGGTATCAGTGAAGCCTATCAGCCCCTTCTCTCCCCCTTCCCCACCAGAGCGCTATTTCATTATAGTACGAAACCTATTTGCGGGGACATAAACCTTTCATTTGCGCGATATCCGAGCCGTGACGCTTACATGATCAATTCCATCCATATGTAGGGGAGACCTCGTGGGCGCTGCGTACCTACTCAGTTACAATTAGAAGTACCAATATTTCGAGTGATGAAAGGAGTGCAACACTCCATAATGTGACACTGTCGTTCTTGACAGCAGGTTGGCCGAAGCACGAAGAGGTAGGGTTATAATTTAATTTGCTTTAATTTGTCATTCGCTTTATAGAAATTTAACGGAGCGTGCCACACGAGAGACTAGCGCTGGAGTTGTTTCTGAATTTTGGTAGTGCTTTTAAGCTTTAAAATCTGAATGTTTGTGTCACTCCATATTGCGATATTGCCGTGTTGGTCTGAGATTCCAGCTGACAGACCATTTGAAGGCCTGTTGAGTGGCACGTCCCCGTCCCTGCAATCAGCAGGAGGGGAGGTAGAGTGTGGTGCGGGATCGGCTGCGTCAGTCTCCGCTCAGAGGCGCGTGCCACGGCCGCGCGCTCCGGCACGCCGCCACCCTCAGCCGCGCGCTCCGGCACGCCGCCACCCTCAGCCGCGCGCTCCAGCACAGCGCCACCCCTCAGTCGCAGGCCGCACGCCTTATGACGCTCCGGCACGCCAAATGGCCGCTCCCGCGCGAGCGACAGCAGAAGTTGCAGCTGCAAAAGAACGGCCTTTCTCATTTCTGAGGAGCCGACAGTCCAATTCTGAGCCAACCCGCAACCATTTCGTTTCATTAGGGGCCGACGGATTAGCTCAGGATCCGCTCGCGACATGTCGGGCGCACAGACCGACTTCGGCCCGCCTAGGCGGACTTTGACGATCGTGGGTGGCGGCGATTTGAAAGCGACGCTATCTGGAGCCGGGCCGTTTCATGGGCGGCACACAGCGGGGGTGGTTCATTCTCGGAACGGTGAGACAGACCACTCAGCCCGCCTGCCACAACACAGTTGATACGCACATTACACCTACCGCAGGTACGCACGCCACGTCGGCGGCGGCCCTGGGCCGGCCGCTCCTCTCGGAAGCAGGCCATGACTCAGGAGCAGGACATGCCGGCCGTCGCTGGCGCCACACGGAGCCGCCCGGCCCTCCCACCGCCCCTCCCACAGGCGCGCATGCCCTCGCCGAACCACCAAGACGCGCAGTCACGGGACTCCCCGCTGCGTCGCGTGGGCTCTGTGTCCACCTCCACATCACCCGTTCCACATACCTGCCCTCCGACCAGACAGCCCATTCGAAAGGGTGTTGGAATTAGACGGGTCGTGTGGGGTTTATCCCTTCAGTTCTAAGTCGTAGTACATAATTTTAGCACTCGTCCCATGCCGTCACACTTAGTCTGCCCCGTCCCATTCCGTCCCACTGAAATGTGACCCGTCCCATTCCGTCCCACTGAAACCTGACCTGTCTCATTTAGTTCCGAAATATATATATGCAATCAGAGACCTTGTTCCCTCAATTCAATTTTTCTTCCCCATAGTTCCAGAGCACATTTTCCACTCCACTCTGTCCAGAATGAAAAACGGAAAACTCGTCAGATTTTCTCCCACTCCATTCCTTTTTTATAATTCCTATCCGGTTTCAGGTGCCGGGCAGACTTCTGGTTATAAATGTTGAAGTCGCTCACAATCCACAGCCGCGTTCGCTGTATCATATATTACTAACACTTCCACACGATTGAGGCGGCTTCTAACCCTCGCCCCACGGGGGGGCATCGAAGGCCCCCTACTGTTTTTTCGAGATAGCAGAAAAACGACGAAAAGCAGCACCGCGGTTGAGGGCTCTATCTCTCACCTCATCATTTTCCAACCATCCCTGAAAATTTTTATCCCGGGTCACCCAAGGTCAGGTCACCAGGCGAGGTCAACCGAGGTCACCTCACTTCAACTTTGAAGCTCTATAAGAGCTACATTTCTTAGTCGATCGATTTGAAACTTCCTACACTTCATGACCCTTCCAGAGTCTACAACGTGTATTATATCCGGGATTTTTCGATTTCGTGACCTGAGGTCAGGTCACGAGGCGACCTCTCCCATTGGAAAAGCATGGGGAAAGCTGACTCATGATCTAAAAGGCACAACAATGATTGCAAATACTCAGACTGCTCAGAACAGCGTTTTTGGACACCCTTTCACGGATCCCAGGGGTCATATTTACCCTTTGACTTTTCCAAGGTCATCCAAGGTACCAGGGCTCAAAAACAGTATTTTGAAAATAACTTTTAACCTAATTAAGCTAGAGCGTTGAAACAAATACCACCGTGTTTGTCTTGTCACTGGCTTTCATTTGATATACGGCAAGGTCACTTTCTGACGTTTCGTGGCCTCAGGTCATATTAGGTCACGAAGTGACCTCTGGAGGTCAAACCACTGGCGGGAGGTCTTTACGTTCCACATAGCGGAAAAGGTTTGGCAATTCCGTATCAAATGTACTTAACCAGATCTCAATAGCTCTAATGGCATAGGAGTTATGCCCAGTTTTCTTAAGCATTGCATATTTGAGTGAAAATAGCCTATCGTGACCTCTCTTGACCTCTGGAGGTCAAACCATTGACCTGAGCGCTTAAACATGCGAAGTAATTTCTGAATTCACGCGAGCTTTCTAATGCACTTTGCAGATTTGCGCTAAGCCCCATATTTTCGGAGTTAGAGGGGAGTCATCGATGCCCCCCGTGGGGCGAAGGTGGCGGCGGACCCCCGATGGGGCGCGGGTTAAAGTGTTGTCGCGATGAGAATGAAGTGATTATAAACTATGGAAGGAGATGGGAAGGATGACGAAAGGTGAGGATAAAGAGGATGGGATTCTCTGTTGAAGAGCGATAGAGACCGGCTTCTGCAGAAGACACTGCGTCGCCTTTGATTACGTCCCGTTATATTCCGTTAGCCAGCGCAAGTGTTGATTGACAAGCGGGAAATTCGACGAAAGATCGGCGGCTGCACAACATCCTGTCGTCGGTTTTGACATGCATTTCATCTGGGCGTATAGTGTTATCTATCGTGTTGAATCCAGCTGTGAAGTTTTCAGCTCAATCTGAACTACCGTTACTGAGTTATAGCCTCGGGCATTTTCGTCAGGCTACTGCAGTGGCCAGTGGCCTGGTACAGTGCACTGTATCTTTAAAGGCCCATAACTCCCGTTTAAATCCATCAAAATAGGTAAAATAATACATCATTCAACTTAAAGCAGAGCGTAGATATGAGCATGTGACATCGTAACATTTTCTTAGCTGGACCCCGAGCATGGAAGTTTACAAAAAAAAGTTGTGTTTCCTTGTTTTTAGCTTGTTCTCCGATATATTTTGTGCATCATACAAAACACAACAGATGGTTATCTATTTACTCAATTTCTTAGCGTTGTTAGGGGGGATAGCGCGTTAACATTCACAGCCGTACCACATGTTCAGTGGATATTACGGCACATTTGATACGGATGTGATTGCTCGTGCAATATCCCCCAAAAGTATAAAAAAACACATCTGTCCATTTTGCTATATGATGCACGACATATGTAAACTGGAAAAAATTAAAATATGACAACTAAAAACTTTTAGTGGACTCGCATGTCCTGGGTCAAACTAAGACGTCGCACGGTCACATTACCAAATACAGTTTAAAAATACATTGAAGATACAGGCATACAAAGCCAGACATGTATGGTAACCTGGCAAAAACGCCGAGGACTATGACTCAGTAACGGCAGGTCAGATTGAACTGAAAACTTGCGAGCTAAATTCAACATCCCAGATAATCCCACATGCGAGTTTATATCAAAATCAGTGTCACGAGTGTTCCACATTACACAATTTTGGTCGGTGTGTTGACCCAAGGCACTGTATGAGCCATCATCAAGTAGACCCCAGTCTTCAGTTCAAAACTTCCTCGCCGTAAGCATCCACAGTAAAGGAGGTTCTAGCGGACTTCAGGGTCGACTCTGCCGTACCCGTGGGTCCTGGCAGGTGAATCCATCGCTAGATACGACCGATCACAGCTGGAGCAGCGATCCCAGGACAAAGTGCCAACATTTCCCGGACCTGAATGGCCCGATTCAGCTTCCAGCAACTCCAGCTGTAGAAGCTCCGGATCCGTCCACCGCAGAGCCGACAGGCATGCATGCTCCGTCGCACGATACAAGCCCTGTTTACACGCGTTTCATTACTGCCCGACCATGTGGCCGGCTGAATGCACGGGGCCGGGTTGATTTTTTCTGGGGGGGGGTAGCAGTTAGATCAGGTTAAAGCACGAATTGCAGCTCCTTTCTTCTGAGCTCAATTCCCATTCTTTTAGCGCACCAGTGTCGTCTTCGTATCCCAATTTCCTTGTTACTTGACGCGCGTTTGACTATGACTATGACAACGACGCGACGGGGCTTGACCATGACGACAGGGAAGGGGAGTGCCCCCACTTCCCCATGCATCTGCCTATGATCTTTCCCTTGGCCCAATCTAACAACTTGGCCCAATCTAACAACTTGCCCCTACAAAGGTCAGGCCCGGCAACATGGATGCTAGCCGTTTATGCTACCGGCCAGTAATTAAACACGTATAAACCGCGATGGGCAAACAATTAAAAACACTAGAAAACAGGACACCTCTGCCCGGGCCACCCTCTTAAGTCCATTATAAGGCACCCTTCCCGCAGAGTTCTCACATGTGAAGGGTGCTAAGGGCGCCTTCGTCACCCAACATGGACGCTCTGCGTCCAAAGGGTGGAAGTGGCTCCACGTATCTAAGCGGGTGACCTCCCCAATAAACACTCGCGACTGACCGCCACGATAAACAGTCAGGCCTTGATCACCCCGTGCTGCGCCGACGATCGGAAGCACGATTGCAAACTCGTCTACACGTGCAAACTCATCTACACGGAGTACACAGCAGCAACGACCGTAAACAGACACAACGCTGCACACACAGCGTGCAGCGGGGCGCACCAGATATGTATCTATATAGTCGGCTCGGCTTAAATGTGGCCAGAAAGCCCGTTGACAACAGTCTGTCTTCCGCGACTCATGCTACCCATTGATTTACAGTGCAACGGAAGCCCAGACCATCATCCAGGAGGAGGACACCGTTCTTTCGTGAGGGGCGACGGAACTTCCACCGGAGAGAGAGAGAGAGAGAGAGAGAGAGAGAGAGAGAGAGAGAGAGAGAGAGAGAGAGAGAGAGAGAGAGAGAGAGTGGAGGGAGAGGGAGAGATCCTAGTCCTGGTCCGCGTTATTTCAACCTCAGTAAGCTTACGCAAAACGGTAGTTTTCTGGGACCCCGCACTCAGCCTCACAAGGAGATATTGCGGCTGAGTCCGACCTTTTGATTCCGCCCGCTTCCCTGAAGTTGTGTGCACGATGGCACGTGTGTGTGTGTCTCGGGCAATGCACGAGTTCAATGCAGCCTGCAGAGAAAATAAGGCGTCACCACCGACCGTGCAAAACAGACCGCGCCCTTCACTGGCGGCCGACCCCACTAATGCCGCAGGATTGCCCTGAGATGCCGCCGCGTCAGCGCGACACTTCCGCTGCCGACGCCGGCGCCACGACACGGCGTCGCGACGCCGCACACGCAGGGACGGATCCAGGGCGGAGGTAAGGGGCGGCCACCCCATTACGTGGGGCTACCGCCTCTGCGCGCAGAACGCCCATATCGACGCCCTGGACGTCCTGAACATGCGAGAAGTATGCTATACGGACACCTAGATTTAAGAAGGCGACCATGGCAAACTGATGCTCTGTTTTCTAACGTTTTGCTTTGTTTATTACCAGTTCACTTGCAGCCGCAGACTTTCGTTCAACTATTTGGAAGCCCTTCTCAAAACCAGGGCGTCACTTTGGCCGAATTTGTTCCGCTTCTTCCCGGTAAGAACATCCAGCTCCTACAAAAAAACATCGGGAGAACGCCCCTTGGAATGCACAAAATGCACCTCAGGTGGTAACGACCGCGCCTCTACCGAAATCATAGATCCATCACTGCGTTCACGACGACATTGATGAATGCAGCCGGTGACGTCACCACTTTAACTGGTGACGTCAGCGCCGGGACCGGCACTTCTGACCGCGCAAAACCCGTCTTAGAGACAACCGCAGTAAATAACTACCCCGCCTGCAGACGTTTACCGGCTGTCAGCCCATGTCGCTGACAGGTGCCTACTGGACTCATGCCTAGAAGCGCCGGACACGCTCAGTCCCCCGAGTCCGCCTGTCACTACTGTCCGCTCCGCAGTCCGGCGAACGGCCTCCGCCGACACGCAGCCTGGGCGCTCCTGCCGCGGCTAAATGCGGATCCGGGTGGCGCGGACCGGGCAAGGGAGGCGATTCCCAGTTCTCGGAGAAACGGCGGGCCGCGTATCTGAGGAAGGACTGGAGTGCAATTGGCTGTAGATCCACCGCCATTCGTGGCGACTGCTTTGGCTGATGACAGCCCAACGGTCGACACCGGAACTAGCGGGTCCAAGGGGGGAGTAGCAAACCGGGCAATTGCCCCCTCCCAAACTCCCGATTTTTGCCGATTTTCTTAAAAAATGTTTTTTTCACGATGTTGGGCTCCGTCGCGCCTCCCTCCCCAAAACGTCGGTCTGGATCTGATCCTGGACACCGGCGAACCCCGACTCGATCTCTGGCAAATGCGGTCTCCCGAGACCACATCAAAACGTTCAGCGGGACTGGGCGCTGACACTAGCGGGCAGTACATGCTACATCTTATGGGCAATAACCGAAGAAGGAACACACTTCGGCCCACACCTGAGCAATACCAGAGCGTGACTGGCTATTTCCATGATGATTGTTGGAGCCCTGGTAAACATGATGATTGGTTGTGGCCCTGGTGTTGGAGCCCTAACAGTAAGGGCTCACGCAGGTTTCGCGGAAACCCGCGCCTACTCGCAGGCTTTTTGGCACCACGAGTGTCACATCAAATCAACGCGTCACCTCAAAGCTGCCGCCTTACGCCAGAGTTTGCTTTCACTTAAAAAGACAGGCTCTAGTGGAGCGCAAAGTCGAGGCCGTCAAAGGGCAGGCGCCATCTGATTACGCAAAGCTGTGCGCCAAGAAAACATACCAAAGACTGGCTCAGGCAAACACCACCGCGTAACGGGCCCTATTAGCAAACAGAACTCGGCCTAAATGTGCTCTGTTGGGTTGAAACGCGACTTTCCATCGTCACAACATTCTGTTGTACCTGGAACGTACTGCGGATAGTACCTGCGCCCTCCGTCAGCTGTCAACACCGCCTAATCCACCGCTGCATGCAACCACAGCGGACATCCACCCCCCCCACGACCCCCAGCTTTGGCGCATACCTCCTGGATGGCTCCCGCGCACAATCCTCACTCCCACGGAGCGGGGGTTTGTTCTGCGCACCGGTAGGGCTATCAGTCCCCATCCCCACCACCGGTGAGCGACAGGGGAGCGGCTCTGTTCTGTGCCCCGGTAGGACTGTCCCCACCCCCGCCACTGGCACTGGTGAGCGACAGTGGAGCAGCGGCTCTGTTCTGTGCACGGAAAGTCCAGTCCACATCCCCACCAATGGTTAGCGACAGGGGAGCGGCGGCTCTGTTCAGTCCCAGCCCTGCCAGGGGGAGCAGCACGGCACGTGGCTGTTTGTTTTGCCAGCCGCGGGTGAGCCCGCGCACCTTTCACACCAATGACAGCCAACAATCGCGTCGCGTTTCCGCGTCCCGGCGTCTCCACCGAGAATCCAGAGCACAGAGGCACTCTATCAACGCGTCACTTCACTGCGAACTCCACACAGCGCGCCGCGCGGGAGCTGAGAAAGCAGACCTCAGACGCATCACCCTCCCGCCGACCAGCGTCAATAGAAGAATCGAGACCGCATTAAGCTTTCTTCTCTCGTGCTTATTGAGGATGACAACCGTGAATTCCCACACAGAGCCAGCGACGGCAACGCAAAGAGGCTGATGGTCACACCAGCGTTTGAACAGCAGACTGAACAAAAGCGGCAGTCATGCTGATACGCGTAAACGTTTTATTTACCGTCATTTCATTTGCACATTTATCATCCCCTCACAAGAGATCGGTGTCACCTACGCGAGGAAGATAATAGACACTTTGAGTGAGAGGCAGACTGAATATTTATAAACGACACGCTAATTCACTTTCAGCGCAAGAAGATTGATACAAATGACTGCCGACACCTCGTTTCTCAGAGTAATGACCCCAATTTGTTTCTCCGAGGTCTTGGCTGTAAACACACTTTAGAGAAGACTGGGGATTTGTAGTGTCTCCAGTGTTTCAATAATTCATCTAACGACGATTAGTGGGACCAAGCCATTGAACAAGTTGAACGGACAAGCTTACTTACTTAGAAATAAGAAGTAGGCAGTAATGTAAGCAGTTATAAACGTCTTTTCATTAGACTTTCTGTGCATATCACGTCTGCCCACCTCTAAAGGACTGTGGTGAATAATTTGAGCGAATTGCCGTAAATGTTGCCTGAATTCTCTTCGAAGTCGAGTATAAAAAAACATTCAACAGCTACACCTTCAGCACGGAAGGTACCGGCCACACAAGAAAAATCCGAGACAAAAGTACTTTGTGATATGTCGAATAGTATTTGCCGTATACTCTCTGGCCTCATTTCAACGTCATTTTTATTTATGTAGGAACCCACAAACTCTCCGGAAACGGCTAAGGGAGTGGCTAAAAACATTCATCACATAGCAATGACAATATGATTTATCGATATGGATAAAGGGGCAAAGTAACGAAATGATTTCAAGCGAAACATTATCCAGCATTAGCCTCGCCTTCGACATCCCCTCTAAGCCTCGCCTCCGACATCCCCGCTAAGCCTCGCCTCCGACATCCCCCCTAAGCCTCGCCTTCGACATCCCTTATCGTATAACGGAGGAGACCACACTGTCCCGGTCCGGTGCGGTCCGCCCTGCCGCAAAGTCTGATTACTGAAGCTCTGCCCTGCGGCATTCTTACCGAGGTTCTGCCCTGCGGCATTCTTACCGAGGTTCTGCCCTGCGGCATTCTTACCGAGGTTCTGCCCTGCAGTATTCTTACCGAGGTTCTGCCCTGCCGTATTCTTACCGAGGTTCTGCCCTGCAGTATTCTTACCGAGGTTCTGCCCTGCGGCATTCTTACCGAGGTTCTGCCCTGCGGCATTCTTACCGAGGTTCTGCCCTGCGGCATTCTTACCGAGGTTCTGCCCTGCAGTATTCTTACCGAGGTTCTGCCCTGCGGCATTCTTACCGAGGTTCTGCCCTGCAGTATTCTTACCGAGGTTCTGCCCTGCCGTATTCTTACCGAGGTTCTGCCCTGCAGTATTCTTACCGAGGTTCTGCCCTGCAGTATTCTTACCGAGGTTCTGCCCTGCAGTATTCTTACCGAGGTTCTGCCCTGCCGTATTCTTACCGAGGTTCTGCCCTGCAGTATTCTTACCGAGGTTCTGCCCTGCAGTATTCTTACCGAGGTTCTGCCCTGCAGTATTCTTACCGAGGTTCTGCCCTGCAGTATTCTTACCGAGGTTCTGCCCTGCAGTATTCTTACCGAGGTTCTGCCCTGCCGTATTTTTACCAAGCCTTTGCCCTGAGCCGTCCTTATCGACAATTTGTGCTGATGCATCGTTACCGAGGCTTTGCCCTGAGGTGTACTTACCGAGACTTTGCCCTGAGGCGACGGGTCCACGTCCAGCGCCCCTCCAATCCACGCACCGTCCTTCCTGTCCTGGTAGGAGAAGGGCGGCTGCCCCTGACGCCGCGAATCCCCTGCCAACCGGAGGAGCCACGTCAAAGAACGTGTACGAGCGAGGGTTATAGAAGCACCAGTGCAGTGAAATAACATTATATTTCGTCTCTGAGTTTTTCTGCTAACGTTTCATGTCCGAAACAACAGAAATGAATGTTTTGTACTTCGACATCGCAACTCATTTCCATCACCATCTTATCTTTGTTTAAGTCTTAACCCGCGCCCACCGGGGGTCCGGCGCCACCTTCGCCCCACCGGGGGCCATCGATGGCCCCCCTAACTCCGAAAATATGGGCGTTAGCGCAAATCTGCAAAGTGCAATAGAAAGCTCGCGTGAATTCAGTAGGAAATTACTTCGCATGTTTTAGTGCTTAGGTCAATGGTTTGACCTCCAGAGGTCAAATTAGGTCAAGATCGGCTATTTTCACTCAAATATGCAATGATTAAGCAAACTGGGCATAACTCTTATGTCATTAGAGCTATTGAGGCCTGGTAAAGTACATTTGATAGCAAATTGCCTGTACTTTTTACGCTATGTGGAACGTAAAGACCTCCCGCCAGTGGTTTGACCGCCAGAGGTCACCTCGTGACCTAATATGACCTGAGGTCACGAAACGTCAAAAAGTGACCTTGCCGTATATCAAATGAAAGCCAGTGACAAGACAAACACGATGGTGTTTGTTTCACCGCTCTAGCTCAATTAGGTCAAAATTTATTGTCAAAATACTGTTTTTGACCTCCGGTGACCTTGGATGACCTTGGAAAAGTCAAGGCAAATATGACCCCTGGGATCCGTGAAAGGGTGTCAAAAAACGTTGTTCTGAGCAGTCTGAGTATTTGCAATCATTTTTGCGGCTTTTATATCATGAAATAGCTTTTCCCCATGCTTTTCCAATGGGAGAGGTCGCCTCGTGACCTGACCTCAGGCACGAAATCAAAAATCCCGGATATACACCTTGTAGACCCTGGAGGGTCATGAAGTGTAGGAAGTTTCAAATCGATCGACTTTGAAATGTAGCTCTTACAGAGCTCTAAAGTGAAGTGAGGTGACCTTGGTTGACCTCGTCTGGTGACCTGACCTTGGGTGACCCGGGGTAAAAAATTTCAGGGATGATGGGAAAATGATGCAGTGAGAGGTAGAGCCCTCAACCGCGGTGCTGCGCCTCGTCGTTTTTCTGCTATCCCGAAAAACCTTAGGGGCCATCGATGGCCCCCCGGTGGGGCGAGGGTTAAGGGAGCGCTGAGTTTCTAGTCTCTACCTCTATCCAGTCTCTATCTCCATCTTCCAGTCTATCCCTATCCAGTCTCTATCTCCATCTAGTCTCTATCCAAATGAAGCCCTGGATATATCCCCCTCCGAAATTAAGTCCTGGATCCGCCACTGCCTGGAAACTAATGTCTGTCAGTCTTTAACGGTCAAATAAGACTAATGGAAGCATACTCGAATGTTAGCTCAACAGATTTAAGGATTTAGTAAAATCAGTCGGACTTATATGAACAGACGCACAAACAACCATGGAAACCTTCCAAAAAATTGGTCGACACTGACTGTATGATACTATTTCCAATAAAAGTCCCTGCCACTCCAAAAAAGTTCCACCCAGTCAGAGAGCGGTAGGCGGCTGAGCATTAGCATAAATTACATTTCCACACGGTTTTCTGTCCAATGGGGTATAATTGCAAAATATGGAACACACACAAAATATTGTTCAACGTTATCTGCCTAAGCACCCATAAGGAGACCTCAGAAACGTGCAGTCAATGCTGGTAGCAATTTTACGAGAGCTTTACAAACCTTTATCGAAAGGCCCCTGAAAAGAAAACACCCAACTGAAATCTGATTAAAACCATGCAAAAACGATATGCAAGCGCAACAACAAAATTAAGGTAATAGTTCTCCTAGACATGGATCGCTCCGCACAAGGCACTGTTCCTCAAGTACTAGTCTTGTTCTGTAAATTGTCCGCTGTCAAAACTCTAGATATCCAGCTATACAGACTATGGATTCGACCCAGAAACATCACATTGGCATAAAATCAAACACAGTGGGTAATTCCCATATCATTCCAAGGCGCGATCACACAGTGGTCAGGTTCCCGTCATGTCTCAACGGTCTGGACACGCCACACCTGTTGTAGCCGGAACATTTCGGGTCCACCGAGCGGACTAGTGCCTTCATTGGACATGATTATTTAACACTCAGCCAATACCCCCGTAATTAGTAAGTGAGCGTTTAGGCAGTAGCCGTACATATTAAACAAATACATGGAACATGTTCGTCTCACAAATATGCATAAAGAAGACTAACAACTGGAAGCAATGGCTAGAGCGGGTAGTAGTACTGTGTATTGCTATGGAGCACTTATTTATCGGACTCCACCTTAAAATCATTGACAACTGCATTGTTCGGCGCCCTCAAAACACATCAGTCACAAGACCAGGCAGCACTGTTCACATCAATCGCAGATCATGGAGCGCCTTTCAGATCTGCTATATCTTTGGCCAGTGCAACCAAAAAGCAAAGAGGGTATCAGTCTAGTCAAACATGCCACGAAGCATACTATTTTCATCGTAACCAGGGCGTTGAGTTATAAAAAGGAACCGGAGCATTTCTAGGAGCAGTCTGGAAGGCCTTAGCGGACGGCACCTGTTCTTCGTGTAGCGGACAGCGTTGAGAAGGCGTCCTGATCTGGGCAGTCTCGCCGATGACAATAGCTAGAAAACAGTCTCGGAGGCTATGGGGTCCGATTCGCACGGAATCGTGGGAGCCCCGCTGGCCACCGAGCGTCGCAACCGGCGGTGGCCAGGGCCCAAGCCGTAAGAAGCAGCGCACGATCGGTTATAGCGACGTGCGTCTGCATGTCCTATTTCT
Organism: Lepas anatifera; assembly: GCA_034440635.1. NCBI lineage: Eukaryota > Metazoa > Arthropoda > Thecostraca > Lepadidae > Lepas > Lepas anatifera. The sequence continues at coordinate 504,962 of JAOTON010002112.1, read as the reverse complement.
ATTGCACGAGAGCATTGAAATGGAAAGTGATGTAAATTAAGATCAGTTTAAATTTACACAATATGCATTGTTCAACTACCCAGATTCGTTATTGCTCTTCTGTAGCCTTGCAGAGTCAGCGCAACAGACTTGGAGGCTGCGCTGCGTGTCCTCGCTGCGCCACAAGTGTCCCGCGTGCGCTCGCGTGCCCTCTCCGCTGGTTCGGAAGACGCCCTGTCCAGTCTTGAGCAGTTAACTACCACCCATCAGGTCCAGGCTCCAACCCGGACGGACACCCCTGCAATGATCCTGTCTGACCACAACGGAACCCCGCGCTGAGAAGACAGGCTGCAACAAAACATCACCGGGCCCGAACAATGGGAGGATCAGCGAGAAAAAGACGACTGCATAATAGGGTGTGGTGAAAAAGCTGGAATTCATATTGTCGATGGCCCTGAACGTTTTTGTTTTTCTTTCCATAGATCAGTGTATGTGATAAATGTTTTACACAAAAACATGATTTAGCTGGAAAGGATTTAATTTGAATTTTCACAGATTCAGACAAGCTAGCACCCCAAGAAGGTTTATGATAAACCTTAAATCAATATTTAATAATCAATTGTCATATTCATCCATAAATCCTCATACTTCCATGTTTGGGAAAATTACAACCATCCAAAAGGTATTTATAGCAGTGCGCATTACTCGACTTTCCAGCAAAATTTATAATTTATTTTCCAAGAAGCTGCTGTCCGGTAACCGAGCTCTGTTTGAGCTTTTCATCGACGCTCCATTACGAAACCAAACTGATCTAGCTTTTTGAACAAGGAATGGTGGTGTATGCTGCAGCCATGGGCGCCGAAAGCGGGGGCGGGGGCGGGGGGACGCGTCTCCCCCTGTTGGCCAACCAGGGGGATGTCCCCCAAAATTTTTGGTCCATCGTCATTAATGCTGTGAGTTATCGAATATGCTCAAAATTCGCCTCCCCAGGTCAGCACCAGCCCGGGTCCGTCTCCCTGTAAAAATTCCGTGGCGGCGCCCCTGGCTGCAGCTGATACCGGCGCTGTAGCTTCACAGACACGAGCGAATCATGCCCATTGTCCAGTGCATAACTCTAACCCACGGAAATGTGGAATAGAGTCATGCAGTCAGCTCTGTGTTTCAAGCAATTTAATGAAGTGCATTCGGCTGATCCGACCCTCGTCATCCCGTCACCCCTCCCACCACCATAAGCCGGGTATTTTCTTCCTCCCTCCCTAGATATTCTGCGGATGACAATCCTAGGTGTTGAGACGTCCTGACATTCTCTGTACTGAGGTGTCGATTGACAACGGCTCGATCAGGGTCACATTCTCCCAGCCGATCACCTCACTCCGCTTCTTGGCTGAGTTTTTCAACAATACGCTCAAAACATGTAGTGTAAATATGGGCTGGACATGTTTCATGTCTCAGACAGTATACTGTGTTTGAAAATCCACAGCAATTGGATTTCCTCATGAAGCATTGCTGGAAAGCTGTTCCAGTGCATTTACAACGGACAGCAGCACCTTGAAAAAGAAGAAATTGCAAATACGTATCGTTGGAAAGTATAGGAACATTTAATTTTAGTGAAACACTTTAATATTTAGTAACGAAAATGACCAATCATATTCATTTGGGGAGACTATCACAAACTCTCTAGGGGCACCAATATGTTTGAATTGATTTGTAAAAATTCACTCAGCTAAATCAAATCTAATTTAAAACGTTGGAAATCATGCAAATATGAAATAAAACCTTTTCGCCTCGCCCTTGTGGATAACATACAACACTTGCGACATTCAGTTTTTCGGTCTATTCTGCGCAAGCGCACCGCCAGCTTCATGTCATTCTCTTTGAAATCCGTTACCTTTCGCACCTGAAACATCACAGATAGCTCAAAAACCGTTCGCTTTTTTAAGCAGAAGATTACCTCATTTGTGCCCACTAATTTTCATTAGATACTGGCGGGGAGGTCTCGGGATGCTTCACAAAACCTCGCACGCACGGCAGGGAGAGGTAATCAGTCAGGCGCTGATGGTCGGGCGGGTCGGGCCTCGCGTGTCGGCCGCCCCCCTCCAGTCACACACACGTGACCACAGGGAGCGCGCGCTCACCCAGACGCGTGCGGGACTCGGAAATGCACGCGACTACTCTTCAGTGGTGAGGTCTGAAGCTAACTAGCTCTGATTCATACTAGTCTTATCCCTGGTGCCTTCACCACAGCTGCCAAATTGAGAAACATATTTCCTGTCTATTAGGTGTTGGAAAACATATCAACATACAGGCTCTTAAGTTATAGAAAAGTTAATATACAGCCATACAAGTTAATATATAGACGTTTAAAATATAAACTGTTAAGGTATACATGCTATTTATTTCGTCACCTGAACTGAAGAAACACTTGGAACAATTCCCATGACTACTGCCCAATGCAGAATCATACGACAGTGTGCAGCGTTCTAGTTGCTAGACGCACGCACGCACGTTCATATCCTATGAACTGCGCCAAGGCGAAACATCCTGACCTGTACAAAATCGTTACTTGCACGAGATAATTTCGCCTGCTTCACGGGCCGAACTCGACGGCAACAATACATTGGTTTCACGCGCCGGGTTATACAGTGGCATTGCACCGGTTTCACGCGCGGACTAAACGGGGACAAATCACCGGTTTCACGCATCGGGTTATAGGATAACATTTCAATGGTTTCAAGTACCAGATTAGGCGGCGTTAATTCGCCTGTTTCACATGCCGGGTTGGACGGTGGCAATTCATCGGTTTCACGTGCCGTATTGCACTATATCTTCCTGCGGTCAAAACAGAAGCCCAGTGCAGCAGTGCTATTCGAAAAAGGTGCAATTTTGTTGGGTTAACCACCTCAATGATTTCGTTAGAGCAGGCTCGTGTTCCTGAACTGAAATGCATGATAAAAATAGCCGAAGATTCTGGTCAGAAATAGAAGTACTGGAACAATGAAGAGATGCAGTGTCGACAAAAGATGTTACTGAGCTACATGAGACGAGGTGAGACGAGGCGCAGGCTCAGAGTAGTGACGGAACAGCAAACGACTCGATTATTTCAATGGAGCCCTGTGTCCTTGGCTGAAAAAGGCATTCCGATGGTTGCCTATACTTTGGCTTGCAGGCGGGCGAGGTAGATACTGCGGTTAGGGGAGCGCGTCGGGCTCACCGCAAACTAAGACTGCCGTAAAATCGACTTCATTGTTCGGGTGACGAAGTCGAAAACAGATACCACAGAAGAGAGGTCAACAAAATAACAACCGCTATTTGTCCGTAATACGCATCTCTTTTGAAGTTGTTTAGGAACGAAAATGTATGAGGCCCAGTCCTGGAGTACAGAACGGAGGGAGGTTCTGAGGTACCAGCTGCAGGTTCTGCGCCTCTAAATCCGGTGTTACACGCGCATAAGAGGAGTCTGGGCTTCAGGACTTCACTTCACCCAACAGGCTCGAAGGTTTTAAGAGCTGGCTTTATTGCCTGAGCCCTGCGGATCGGAACATTTTATGGCACAACTTCCTAATGGAACAGGCAGTGGTCCACCCGATCTAACGGCACCATATCCAATATTTACTATAGTTTTATACCGGACGCAAGATTATCGATGATTTGCGTGGGCTCAGCGGCGGAGCAGAGAGGGCCTGTTGACACGGCTCGCCAACCACCGGGATATGTACCTGTGTTTAAGCTGTAACCAGAGCCATCCATCAACTCCGAAAACGGCGACCAAACACGACAGCATCATTTCAATATGCAGTAAATCATGGCCACCTGTCCGTTTCACGGGTAAAACACTTTGGCATCACCCCTGACTGCGCAGTAGCATACTTTCCCCAGCACAAAGGGCGCCCCCTGCTCGCAACTGTCATGTCTCTGACACAGCCGGAAGTCAACAATATTTATGTAAACAGAAGTTCGCAGCGTGGCGTGATAGCGTGCCATCCCGTGGACCCCTCGGCAGCGAACAGCCACCTGCACCCCGGCACAGTCCCCTCGGCAGCGAACAGCCACCTGTGCATCAGCGCTGCGGCCTCCGCCAGCAGCGGCTCTCCAGGCCGTGGCATAGGGTGGGGTGATAATCGCATTTTTTTAGAATTTCCCACAAACCTGGTAAAATGATCTTTGTATGTATACATAAACATTGTGAAAGTTTGAGCTCTTTAACTTAATTTTAAAACCCTGGCACCTTGGACCAAAGTTGTGTGGCAAACTGAACTTAGTATGCAACTGGCCACTTTGGTAGAGTAGTCAGCTAGCCAATAAACGCTGAAGTAAATGATCATATTTCCACATTTATTGAACTCCTATAACTTTACATTGTGCATCAGGTAGGGATCACATCTCTTCTTCTCGGAGTGTCAAGTTCTCAAGCGGCTCCTGGAACATTCCGTAGTCCAGCACTTGCCGTTCCATACGCTCGCCGAGCAGCACCATGAGACATCCCTGCTTCTTGGTACTTGAGTCGGTGTAGTGGGTGAGGTTTCTCCCTTCCACTTTGCCCTGCGCCATCCTGTCCACCAGCAGGTCCAAGGACTGGGCCTCCAGCATGTTCAACATCTCCCTGTTTTTCACGTGGGGTATCGTGTCCACGTCAAAGCTTTGAGCATCCTCTCCTGGGACCTTCCAGATCCTACGACAGCTTTGACCGATTCAGTAAGCAAGAGTCCCTCACTACTCCGATTCGCTAGAGTTGTGTAGACCAGTGAAGACCCTTATTCCTTACCTTCCTTTCACTGAGCCTCACATGCCCGTATGTGGGGGGCATGGGGTCATCCTGGTCATCAACCGTCTCTGTAAACCCCGTTTTTTCCCTAACTGGTTCGTATTATCGGTAACTTCTACATTCCTTTCTTTACCAACATCTTCAGAAATCACATCATCTTCATCGTCACTGTTACCACTCCTACCACTCTCACTGGACTTCATTCATATCCCCCTCTTCATCCAAAAGTTCTTCTATCTCAGAGAGCAGCCTGAATTGAAACTGCCTAGACATATCCTCCCTGTTTCTCTCCTCCATCTCCTTCTTCCACCTCTTCTTCATGACTGCCTGGTACCAGACTGGATCCATTGAGCCACCGCACTCCATTTTCCTGTCCCTCCTCATGTCCACCAAGTAGATTTCCTTCATTTTGCCCAAGATCACCCCCACTCCTGCTGCTTCTCCTTCCTCTTCGTCTCGTCCTCCTCGATGATGTCATAGAGCTTATCCTTCTCCGAAACAAGCTCCTTGTATCGCTCCACGCTCTTCCCTGTTTTTTTCGTCCGTCCTTCTCGTGTCTCGACTACCGAGGGTGACCTCCTGGTACAGCTTCACCAGCCAGTGTGCCAGGGTCTCGAAGCTGACGCAGGGAAGCGTGTCATGGTACCACTTCGTGGTTAAAATGTTTGCCACCTCCCCAGAAGCCTGATATGACCGGCCTCCTTTCCTGGTTTGCATCTGGCTGCTATAGTATCGTAGCATCTCAACCGTGCTAGACAGAGTGGGCAGCTCTTTAGAGGGGCGGAACATGTGCATCGACGGGAAGGCGACACCCAGGTCATACTCATTCTTAGCCACGGCCGCTCTTGAAGCGGGCTTGCTGGACTTAAGAGGCTTCTGACTCGGAGTCGGAGGTGTCCCACTGTGCGGTGGTGGCTCGGCCTTGCTCCCACTCCTGATCCCCATCTGAAAATCAGCGTCAATCAAGCTTATTTGAAGTCGTTATTTCCACTTATAGAAAAGTTATCATGCCCAAAATGACCTCATAATAGCTTAACCTTGAACATTATGTGCCATTCGTTTAAAACGTGTCGAAATTGAAAGCTTATTCTCGGTATGAGAAGTTTGTCAGGAGTGTAACTTTGTACACTTAACCCATTTACGACCTGCCGTAGATATTGGCCGCAAAAGAGAAATCACCACTCCCTTCTTCCAGTTTCCAGCAATGACTGACGATCGATACTGGAAATCTGTTGGTCTCATCGGTCTCATGTCTCGTGCGCAACAATGTACGTGCGTTGGCTCGTGCTAGTTTTTTATCCGGAAGTTACTCCCGCTCCGTGAATACCAAGTATAGCAAGGCATGTTTTTGTTGCAAGAACACAACGACAGCCGTGCATAGGTTAAGAAAATGCAAGGTTTTGCACCCTAGGGGGTGCAAAACCGCAGGCGCCCTTTGAAAAGTGTTCCCTCTCCCATCCGGCCCCCTGTGTCCCAGCATGCGAGTAGCGACACTCCCAGGATGGGATCTTGGGCTCTTAAGCAGGGGCGTCGCCACCGCGGGCCTGGGAGTCGGGCCCCCCACTCTTGGAAAATGGGGGCCGGGCCCCCACTTTTGGCCGAAAATACCATTGAAAATGCTGAAGCGGACGCAGGCGTTTCAAGGTTTTCACCACTGGTCCCGCCCCCTCCCCACTTTGGCTCCACGCCCCCCCCCCCCACTCAAAAATCCGTGGCGACGCCCGTGCTCTTAAGCGTACGAAACAAGGCTCCTTCTCAAAACTTGCATCCCAAGTGCCATTCACAAAGTTACATCCCTCAGTTTGTCCCGATGGTGTACTGAACTGCACTGGTCTGGAGGACAAAAAAGTAAAAACTTCAAGCCTAGGTGCCAGGGTTTTAAATAAATATTAGAGCTTAGGTCAATTAGAGTTTTCCTTCCTAAATACACCAAAGAATCAGCACCCAGGTTTGCGAAATGCTAGTCTGATTTTGTACATTTTGACGTCATTATCACCCCACCCTACCGTGGCTCTATACCGGCGGGTACAGAAAGGAGACGACCAGGGCTACACAACAGCTGTTGAACAAAACACTTTACCACCGGCTACAGACGGAGATGGGGCTCATCCTGCCCAGTGGTTCACCGACGCAATTTGCCGGTGTGACGGTGAACACAGAGCATATAATTGGTGGCGTACCGAGGGAAGGGCGAACGAGGCCCTCCAATTCCCCTTTGGTGCCAAAGGTTAGCGCGACCGGAGCTCCTTGAGAGGGCATGCATCCCCATTCCGAGTTTCTGGGTGCGCCACGATCTACAGCCCGCTTAAAATATACCTTCTGGGAAAGCATACAGGATTACCTGATGGAAACTGAATCGGAGCCTGCCAATGTAAAGAAGCAGACGAATCTGTTTCTTCGCACAACAAACATGGCCTCGTGAACTACGAAAAGTGGTCGGGGTTGCCATTTGGACCCGGGGAGCGTCGCTTTTGGACGACAATCCTATTAGGTAGGCACCAAATCCTTCCATGGGGGCGCTGATACCGGCTTTTTGGGGGAGGGGTGGTTGGAAGCGATATTTCAGGGGCCGCCATCGACTTTTCAGAGGGCGCCGGGGTTCGATGGGGGCAAGTCTCCTTTGCCCCCCTCCCCTTCTGGATCCGCCAATGCTACCAGTATTCTCAGATTTGAGTTTTTGCAGCTGACGCCAGCAATCTCGAACAAATACAGATATTATGGTGATATTTGAGCCAAAAAGAGCGAACCATAAACTACACTGCATGCATGAACGCATATCCCGTGACGGAACAGCAGATAAAGTCATCACTGACAAATAAGGCGGCGGCTATCAGCGAGCGCGCCGCGCCGCTACCACCAGCTGATGGGCTCCACTGCGCTTTATGGCCGCTACCAATCGTAATCCACACCACCGTGCGCTCACGAACAAAACAGCGGCCACAAAACAGGGGGGAAGAAGAGCCGCCGGCGCAACAACGTCGCCACGTCACACCGGCCAAAAAAGCCGCCAAAAAACCACACAGCTCACAGCATCGGGCGCAGATGGCCGGCAAACAGATGTGGAACGGTGCAGACACCAAGCGGAGCGCAGTGGGAGACATCTTTTATCGCCGCGTCTGCGGCCATCGCCATCCGTCATAGCTCATAGCAAACATATGCAGATGGGCACAAATGGCCGCAGCGGAGCTCAAGCTGTCCTTTTGTTAATTCAATGCTGTGAATGGTCTCCGCTGGCGGGAAAGGTTGACCCCGTCTGTTGTCTGAGGTTTCCTAAATGTTCTGGTTTCCAAACATGTCAGATAGTTCTCAGACTCCACAAACATCCTCTGCGTGATGGCAAGTCGTCAATATTCAAAAGTTCAGAACCCGAGCAATCATCTCAATTCTAAAACTGCATTATTCCAATGAAGGCAAACTACGGTTCGTAGGAGCACAAGGAGTATGCTCCAGCGCGATGGATTGGCCTCACAAAGTCGCTAATCACGTCTGAAGCCGCCTCGTCAGTCCTCCACGGTGATCTGAGAAGCCGCGCACGTCGCTTGCTGAGCCGCCCTGCGATTTCTCACCGGACGGCTATCGCCCGCCAGCCGGGGTTTCATCACCTGCGCACTTGCCAGAGGGGATCAACCCAGTCGATCCGCAGCGATCAGTGCCGGCCATCTGTGCCTCTACCCGTCTGGAGCCAAATGCTCCATAACGCTGCAGCCGACTGTGCAGTGAACCCTCGCTCCTCACATTGATCGCGAGCGCCAGCTGCAACTGCACATAACGCAATGATTTTCATATTGCTAAGCCGTCTGTCTCCTCTGACAATAGCGTTACACCCCTTGCAGGCAGGTGTTTCTTAGCCGAGGTTGTCCTCAGCCACAGTCTGAGTCTCTCCGTCCCCGCTGAGTCCCTCGATCCCCGCTGAGTCCCTCAGTCCCGCTGAGTCCCTCAGTGACGCTGAGTCCCTCAGTCCCGCTGAGTCCCTCGTACCCCGCTGAGTCCCTCAGTTCCCGCTGAGTCCCTCGGTCCCTGCTGAGTCCCTCAGTGACGCTGAGTCCCTCAGTCCCGCTGAGTCCCTCGGTCCCCGCTGAGTCCCTTGGTTCCCGCTGAGTCCCTCAGTCCCGCTGAGTCCCTCTGTTCCCGCTGAGTGCCTGAGTCCCTCGGCTCCCGCTGAGCTCCTCGGTCCCGCTGAGTCCCGCAGGCCGGGTCAGCCACACTGCCTTTTGCCCCAGCCGACCGCCTCCACCGCTGCCGCGTGCGACAGGTGAGAGCACGCCTCGTGATGGCACGTGTCAAAACACCACGCCTAACCTACCCTAACGCCTGGGACAGAGCACGGCGCCACACCCGCCGCGGTACAGACGCAGTCGGCCCTCCCCTGGTGCACGGCAGAATATCGGCCACGATGTAGACGCAGCCGACCCTCCCTGACGCACGGCTTCATACCCGCCGCGGTACAGACACAGTCACACTCACTCTAAGCAAACAATGTCGACAAAGACCGTTAAAATTTGAAATAGCGTATTATACAGGGCTTGAACATGTGTGGAAAAACGCCGTCTCTACAGCATGTACCGAGCCCAGGTGATGCGTTATCAGGCATCGGTGTTAGCTGTCGGTGTACCGCACAAGTCGCCGCGCGTCAGTCCCCAGCAGGCTTACCTGAGGTGTCGAGGATGACCTCCTCGCAGCCGGGCCTCTGCGTGCTGCACTTGAAGAGCGCGCCGGTCTCCGGAATGTCGTGCAGACCCAGGGTGGAGTTGGCCCTGGGGGCACCCACCAGAACCCTGCCGGACATCGAGTCAGTCACACCCCTAAAAGTCGACGCTTTTCGAGTAAGAAAATATCTGAGCGTCGACGAATCTGACTCCGGACAAATGCGGTTTCTTACCGGGGTTTGGTGGATGAGGTATTTCTGTATCTGGTTCCCACAATACACACAAATAATGCAAGAAGACTATCTTCCAAAACCCTGCACGTATAATATATATATATATATATATATATATATATATATATATATATATATATATGCACGAGGAACCATGTCCATCAGCTGTCAGCAGCAAAAACATCCGATTCTGAGTAGGCTCGTGAGGAGCAGCTGGTACTACCGCTGTTCTGCATAAGCGTGGTCGGCCGCTACCACAGGTATGCAGGGGAGGCCGCAGCAGCCGTACACGGACGGCTACTCCGTTGTGTTTACAGCTTTGTGGCGGAATCCAAGCTCCACGTGAAGAAATCCCAGTCTCACGAGACGCAATGCACTCAGTACCGTAATATAATGCACTTCCCGAGCTTCGGCTCACTCGAATTCTCCTTCGATGAGAAAACACCGCATCCACTTTGGAAACTCAAGGTGAAGAATCTGTACAAACAAAAATAGATCAGTTTAAATTAATTTTCATTACTCATTGTTCAAATAGACATATTGGACTCCTGGTTTTCCAATTATTACTCCAGCTCCACACATCTAATAAAGATGAAAACAAAGCCCATTTGTGTAGCGATTTCTTTGGACTTGGGCTTGCCATGTGACAGCGAAGGCCGACACCACCGCAATAACTAAATGAGTGATGATATGGAGCGACAGTCGGAGGTGTGACTCTGTGGTCCGGCCGCCGCCTCGGTCGGCTGCGGCGGGCGGCAGGTCGTCCTCCCTCTCCGTCTCCGCCTGGGTCCTGCCCCGCCGCGGTGACAGGAAACAGACAATTGCGGCCCGCGCGTCACGGGGCGGCTGTAATCCCAGGAGCACTCCCTGGCCGCCTGGCTCAACCCTGCCTGCTGATGTCTGTCTCATTCGAGACGGTACCGCACACGTGTGGAGTCTTTGGCATTAGCGAGCTGTCATGTGCCGTGTGTCTCCATTGATGCATCCATAACTTATTATCTAATTATTGAAAGTTCAAAACATCGTCCGAAAATTGCAGTACCGCAGCCTAAGCCAAAGGAGAGAACGTGAACACCCAATGGATAATGACGATAAACGCCCCCCCTGAGCTAAGGCGAGCCCCCTAGTTTCACGGCACTAGTCAAGTTAAGACGAGTAGTCCCCTCCCCTTAGTTCCGCGAGACTAGAGCTATGACGAACTCCTTCCCTTCGTTTCGAGGGACTCAAGCTATGACGCCCCCCCAGCTCGACGCGAGACGTGATATGACGAGCACCCTCACTCTCAGTTCCACACGAGAAGAGGTCCACCTGTCGCGAGGATGTCACGTAGCATTCCAGCTGAGTATCTGAAGCCACTGGCCCAGTCCCGCCCAAGACCCTTCATTCTAGAGAGGGTGCCACTGCGCCACTGGAGGAGAGCAAACGAAATGGCCGTGCCGCCCACCTCTTGCTTGATCAATGATCAACCTGAGGCAGACAGAAGCGGCGACGTCTATTTTGACAATAGTTCGGTACTAGGCTGGTCATGGATTTGAGCCCACTTGGAAAAAAGCTGGTGCGTGACCTTTTATGGGTGATCAAACCTAAGAAAATACCCTCTCCGCGTCCACGGCGCAGTAGGACCACCTAATTCCACATCTGTATCCCAATGCACATCGGTAGATCCAGGAGCAGCTTTTGGAGAGGGCCAAACCAACATTCTGAGGGGGCTAAATTGAGAAAATCGTAAAAACACTATTTTTACCGAATAAACGGCTCAAGTTCGGTCCTTTCAGGGGGGGGGAAATATACTATTTGAGGCTTTGGAAGGGGCTACAGGCCCTTTGCCCCCGCCCCCACTTTGGATCCGCCCGTGCCAATGCAGGTGACAGTCGTGCGACCAGACAACTACTTTTCACTTCTCCCCGATCGACTATCGACGCTCTGATACCATCTCGTCCTCAACAGCGCCGGAAGCTGACAGCCCCGCGGCCGGCCCTCTGTCGCACACGCGCCGAGTCGAGACAGATTTATACTGTTGATTCTGGGTAATTGCTGCCACCAAGGTCGGCCCCTCTGTCTGGGAGGGCCGGGCGGTGACGAGCGACGAAGCGTGCTACCTCACCACACCGCTGTCTTGTGAGGCGACTCAACGGCCAACCAAGCGGCGTCAGGAGCACAGTAATTCCCCTCCCCGTGACGGACTAGTTAAACGACAATTAACAATTTATTGATAAAAACATGTCAGTTTGAACTTCCCCTCCTACTCATCAAAATACACCCAGCCCAGCTAGCCACCACCCCAAACTCCAGTTTGGCCCGCCAGTGTTTCCAAACCACTCGCCGAACTCACCTCATTCAAAAACACGTTGAAACATTTCAAGAGCTCGGCGACTCAGACAGCCCTGCGCGGACATAAAGACAAATGGACGGGAATCTACATTTTGTCGTCGATAAATTGTGCACCTGCATTCCGCATAACCATAAGAGCTAAAGAACATAGGGCATTTAAATGGTAGTTCAACAGTGCAGTCCAGTCAAGAAACTTGCCGTGTCCAAGAAGGACGATGACAGCTAACATGTCATGAGCGTATAAACGTCCAGAACATTGGGAAGTTTCGTGGGTGCATTTTTTCAAGTCATTTCATTCCAGTCAACGCCCTAGCGTCAATGTTTTAGAATAATGAATATGGAGGAAGGCGGGGGGGGGTCGTGGGCCTAATCACCCCACCCCCTATTCCTACGTATATGCTGATCTAATAATGGATCTAAATACAAAACACATATTCGCAGGATTGAAATTTTTCAATAGGCGCTTAGTTGCCATAACAACTAATTAACGACCGAATACTGTACATGTCCCGCGAGTGAGAAAACCCGAACAAAACAGGCCAGTGTACTCCAGAGGGCTCCTTAATCTGGTTAATAAACACTGGCACAGGCCAGTCTGGACACGTTGGCCGGGCACGACTGGACGGACGACCAAGTGGGCCGACAGTAAACCGTCAATTTGTGGAAGCGTGTGGGGCGTGCTGGGCCCGGCCGCCTGGCGCGCGCCTCGACAGAGGTCGCGGCGCGGGCCACCGGCCGTTGCCGCCTGTTTTGGCGCCAGTGAGTCACAGGCGGCCGCCTCCGAGTCCGATGGCATGCGCTAATGCGGCAGCTACGCCGGCACTGTGCACTGAGTCGGCTTTATTAGTGTCGCCGCCCCGCCCGCAGCCTGAGCGAAGCCGAGGCCGCCCCACCCTCAACAATGGACGGAAGGACGGGTGCTCATAGCTGAGGAGGAGGGTAGATCCTCAGAGTCGAGGAAACGGGGATTCTCATAGCTGAGGAGGAGGGGTATTCTCAGGGCTGAAGAAGGCAGGTCCTCAGAGCAGGAAGGAGGGGTATCCTCAGAACTGAGTGTGAAACAGGGTCATGAACACACGAAAAAATCGTCCTCCACCTCCGGTCACCTACTCATCGTCAGAGAACAGATACCTACAACAGAAAGCAATCCAGTAATTGTTGGCCAGCCCACCAAAAACCCTTGATTGAGCTCTGCGGGACATACACTCGCCAGACAGACGGATGAGTTATTCTACCTGCGCGACCCAGCTGGTGTCACTGCTGTGTCGGTCCAGTAACGGGTGGTGGGAGCGCCGGATTGGTCGCCGCTGCGCCGCCGAACTACCCGACAGCGGCGCGTCGGTTGGCTGTCGGCCGACACGCCTCAGTCTCACGCCTCCGCCGCCGCCGCCGTTACACGGAATCCAGACAAAGGCGAGGGCGAGGCGCCACCGTTGGACATTCCACGACAGACTGACCCAGATTGTTTTTCAAATATGAAACCGAGTTTTAGATAAATTTGCACAGAAGGTTCTCACAGGTCCAGGTCAACGGTCTTCCCAATGTCAAACCTTCATTTCCCGTCCGAGGGCTGCTATAGTGCCAGTTATATTGTACATTATTGGGGGAATATGTCATATTGTTCCGTCAAAGGTCATTGGCCTTGAATGGCCCATAACTCGGAGACAGAAGGTCAGATTAACCGGAACACTTGAGAGTTGGATTCAGCACCCCAAATAAACCCCCCATGCAGACGTGCAAAAAATCGGTGGCATGAAGGTGCTGTGCACCGTATGGACGGATTCAGGATTTCCGGTGGGAGGGGCCACAGTTTGGTCAGGAAGGCGCCATTTGGGCCTGAAGGGGACGCCATTTATGTCAGGGGCGCCAATTTTTCAGGTGCGACCTAGCCAAGGGGCGCCAAATTGCATACTTGCATTCTTGAGTGTGGTGTGATGTTTCAGGGCAAGCCAAAGCGGTTCCCCTGAGCAGTGGCGATTGAAGCGTTCCCAACGCCGGCCACGCCACTCGGCGTCATTATTCGTAGTACCAAGTGACGTTTACCCAGCATGTTTACCTACTGTGCGGCGGAAATGACAGAATGTCCAGCACTGACCCCCGCTGGAGGGCTTTCCAGCGGGACTGGGAGTCGGTGACGCAGTGTGATTCACACGTCTGCTTCCAGTCCTGTCAACATCAGCACGTCGCCTCGCCACCGCCTTCATACTGTGTCCCGAACACGGCAGCGGGGAGACTGCTCTTGCAGGCCCTAGTGCGTCGTCAGGGTTGGGGGAGCCGGACAACACTGCGGTGGTTCCGGCCTCGCGTCTCAACCTCCTGTGCATGTGGGCGCTTCCGGGCGTGTCCGCCCCGGGACAGCACTGTCAGGCGGAGGTCCCGGTGGGACAGCACAGTCAGGCAGAGATCCCAATCGGACAGCACCGTCAGGGAGAGATCCCGGTCTGACAGTGCCGTCAGGCAGAGGTCCCGGCCGGCCCCATCCCGGGTAGCGGGTCAGATGACATGCGGCGCGTCATTAGCACGGTTCTCGTCCGTCACCAGACCACGCCGGCTGCTGGTGTTGATCACGCCGGCCTGACAGCGGGTACTCCGGCCGAACGCCGCAGGGCATCAGACGCAGACGTCCGAAAATGCACCGATAAATCACAGCCTAAACAATGGGATTGTACGGAACAATCCAATTGAAACGGGGCAGTGATGTAGGACACGGTTTCATGGGCGTTCACGGCCTGAGCTGGCGGGGATCTGGCACGGTTGAAGAAACACTTTCCAGCCCAATAACGAACATTTTCTTACAAGAGAATACCAATTCAACAAGTCTACCGTTTCAGCCAGTCTCTCGGTGCCACCTGGAGCCAGGAGCCTACAATGCAGCTTAAAAAAATGGGGAGGTAGTAAAACTCCGGTGTCCCGGGTTTACGAACACGGACTGGCCCGCACCCTTGTTTGTGATTCTTCACATGGGATGGATCAACTGGTAACCTTCTCAGACTCGCGCTGAAGTCCCAAACCGTGCAATGACTAATGGCGAGCTTTGCAAGCTTCTTGTTCAGATGGTTCGGTTCTGACGAAACACTGTACGGTGTTTGAACTTCGCTCGGTGATGGATGTGAGCCACCGCGGTGGGGGAGGGGGTATTTAAAAGACACCCCTAACTCGAAAACTAATAAGGCCCGTGATGTGATAGCAAGCATTAAATACAAATTAAAAACGCAAGAGAAGTTACTTCGGTCATTTTTTCGTCAGTTAAACCTTAAGGCTAAAATAGATCAAAACAGTTCAAATGAAGTGCATGTACTTAGAAAACCTAGCTCATCCCAGGAAATAAATGAGATAGAAACCTTCAAAACACTTGAATTGCACTTTCAGGACAGTGGCGTCACATTTCGTGTCACGCCAAAAACTATGGAATTACAGGTCACTGAACATCACGAATTTATAAAATAAAGTCAGGAAGGAATAAGACACAGGCTTGATTTCAACACCATTTGTCCCGCCTGAGGCGATGTAGAACAATATTTTGGTTGCCACTCGAAAGCTCTTGGAAAAACAAATACATAGTCACCATATCTAGACTAGGCCTACACTGAGGCCAACCGAGGTCAAACACGACTCGCCGCCAATATTATGGGGTGTTTATTTTTTCACCAATAACTCCCAAAAAAGAGAAGACAATCATTCATACATAATTGCTTTCATTTTATCCATACAATAAAATGATATAGATTGTCTCTGATAGGTCATATTCAAATCTTGACCTGACCTCAGGTCTACGAAGTGACCTGGTATGATCATAATACATTTAAATAGATTCTCTGCGATAATACAGACTAAAAAATAGTAAAACAAAAGCTGTACATTCATTCAGGAAACTATCAGCTGAAGCACCGTAAATCAATCACTGACTTCAGATGACCTGTCAAAGGTTACAGGTCCAATTTCCTGCCTAGAACCTCGGGATTTGGCCCTAAACTAATTACGCTGAAGTTTTCAAGTTGATCTGGGACCTATTTACTGAAATACAGTCATTGCTAAACTTTCTGAAAACCTTACAACTGGGGAGGCCACGGATCTGAACTGCGCAGGCTGTTCTGATACAATGGCGGGGAGTCTCGAGGCCCCTGCAAAAAAACCCAATGGCACAAACGCTAACAGAAACAAAAACGAACGGCACAGTAAGCGCGCACGACTAATGAGGGCGGCCTGGACCCTGACATTACCCCGTTTTTGCCCGGCGAGGTGCGGACAGATTCCCTTTGTGCGCCTGTCCTCCCACGGCCCCCACATTTATTCATTGGCAGATATTCGTAAGCGATAACATTAATAACTGCAGATATTAAACAATGACAGTAAGAACACTAATGCACACCAATAACATATCATTATTAGGCACACTAACACCTGCATTTGCGAACATTTGCCCCGAAACCCCTCCCCAAGCCCCGGCCACGCACCGCCTCCCCCTGTCTCGGCCCGGTGAGAGCAGTAAGCAGCAGTAAGCAGCGAAGACAGGCCATCGGCGCCGACAGGATGGATCACCCCGGCGGACGGCGCATTAGCCGCCGGCCGTGCGCAGGTGTGCGTGCCGCCGTCACGCGCCGTCGTCGTCGACGTCGAGGGTCGTTCACCGGCCGACTCTGGTGATTGACTGGCGGATGATGCGGGCCGAAGCCGCCACGACAGCCCGCTGATTAACCGGAGACCGGTGACAGCATCGTCGTGGGAAGGAAGGCCTCGAACGTCACGTCATCCGACTAGGCCGACTCCGCCCGGCCGCCAACTATCCCTGATTTAATGACGACATGAGTTAACCGACGTTGATGAAGTGGAACTACGCACCACTCAGCGGCGCCTTACTCGGCGATGACGGACCTCCGGCGTCTTCCCTCCACGCACCGGCGCCACTGCCCGAGCTCATCTCACCGTGACGCCACGCCGACGCCCTCGCCCACGCCGTCGCGTGACACCACACCGAGACGCCTCACACGCTGTGTCCGCGGCCACGTGACACCAGCCAAAGACGTGTCAGCGCGCGACGCCTGTGTGTGTCGCCGAAATCCAACACCACAATCGGTCGGTGTTAATGGTGTTGTCCCCAACCCAGCCCTCTCTGATGACTGCACGGCGACCTGTAAAGCTAGGCCCTGTCGGAGAGGCAGGTTTGATCTAACAGCTGTTTATTTTCTGTTCGTCCTAGCATGATGTATTCAAGGACCGTACATAATAACGCGTACGTCGACCTTAAAACTCGGCTAGTTTGACATCACCTGGCTAACGCCACGTCAGAAGAAAGACAGCACGAGGGTGCGGCCATAACACCGCCGGCGTCTCGGTTCGTCGCGCCAGCTCCGTTCCTCCACCGCACCCCATGTCGCGTGACGTCACCAAACGCGTCCAACCTGCCACCACTGCCGCGGTCGGGCCGCCGCCTTCGCAGACGCCGCGTCGGCGCCAGACACCACTGCCGACACGCAGCTGCAACAAAGAGCTGTTTTGGCGTGTCGGCGCGGCCAGTGCAGCGTGCGCCGAATCTGTCGGCGGTCGGCGCCGGGCCATCCATCTCGATCGTGCAGAGTCGCCGTCGGTGACATCTCGCAGACGCCGCTGTCGTGATCGGCCGCACCAGTATCGCACGCGACGACAAAGATGGATGCGGGGCGGCGGACGGCAGGGGTCGACGGCAGACGTCGGCGGGTCAGCCGAAGACTGCCCGGTTGGAGCGGCGGACGCCGGCATCCTGATTGTCGGGAGTAACGACCATGTTATCCCGGAGTAACGACGATGTTATCCCAGTGACGGGGCCGAGAATGTTGCTTTCACCTGGTTCGCGACGTTCCCATTCCGCGGTCGGTCGGCACACGGGGCACACAGCGACATAGTTATGCCACCGCTCGGCGCTTATCAATGGGAATTGTTCCAGTGTGCGTTCTCTAGTTGGCAGGATACGCCGTTGGCAGTTCACACTGGTGGGGGGCATCGGTCGGACGGGTGACCCAGCTGAGAATGATCGACATCAGAATGGTGGCTGCAGCCGTCATCAGCTGTGCTACTTACAGGGATGCTCTTGCCGTAGGCGGCGGAACATAATCGCCGAAGAAGGGAGAGGGTCTTGAATCGGATCAATCACGTCGGTGGATTGGGTCGATTCGTTTCCTTAGGCACAAACACTTTTAAAGCTTACTGACTTTAATTTGGTAAAAATGTACACAGTTAGTCCCCGGGTAGAGATATCTACTAACGAATTATCGAACAAATACATTTGGGCCGATTAGCATGCAATATATGAATTATGAAGTGTTAGATAGAATGTGGCACGGTAAATATTGAAGAATATGGCGAACATACTTGGTTTTATCATTCTCTCCGCCTAAAACCTCAAGGAAAAGTTTTAAGATAGAAATGATATCCGAATGCCGTTTTCTACTTGTGCGACCGACAGACGACGAAGACATGAGGAGGGCCGCGGGGATGGACTGCATTTCACGCACGGGACGCAGACTTGACCGCAAACGCGCCTTAATCGCAAACGGCGAGTTTTCGGACACCAGAAATAGTAGCCCGGCATTGGAGAGCAGGCATAATCTGCAAGCGTGATATCTAAATAAAAATCCCATCAACGTGAGCTATTCCCTTTAAGAGTATATACCAGTCAGCTTTAGGTGAACCGGCAACTTGGCGGACCGAGATAAGCAGTTAAACCAACAATTCATTTTCATAAATAACTTCTGGACAATGTTTATTGACACTTGTACCGGGATAATCAGTACCTTTTGTTTTGTTAGTTGAGTTTAAGGGCGCGCCCACCAGTGAGGTCATATAGCGCCCCAGTACCTATACCTATCCCAAAAGAAAGACAGCTGAGCAATGGGGACAATATGCCTACTTAAACATAGTGCCCGATCGTTATCATTTTCCTCTTAATTTCTTCTTGTTTACTTAAAGTCTGCTTTTGGGCTGGTAACTTCACGCCGTGCGAAGTACCCTTCCCAATAGTTCATGGCCATAGAAGCAATAGATTCCAAACACCAATTACTTTTAGTGCTGATGTCATAGCACCATTAACCTGAGGGGAGAGAAGGAAAGGAAATATATGGCTTTAAATGAACAATATATTAAGTATTTGTGAAGAATACCGACAACATGGGTCCGTCATTACAGTTTCTAAGTCTGTGGACAATCATTCAAAGTTGCAATACCTTCCTGAAAGGCAAGTTTCGGTGCTTATTCAGTGCAAACTTAGTCGATTTAAGGGGGCACAATGCCCGATGCCCCCCCTCTAGGGTTTTGGCCACAGAAGCACCGCGGCTAATACCGTTGTCCATCGCTCCTAAAACTGCGGACAGAAAACCAACAATCCGCACAGAAGCCAAAGATCAACCTCGTTTCCCAATACTTACATCATCTAGGGGGAATGACGCTAAACAGCACTCATATCTATGTTTGACAAAATAAAATGGTGAAATCACTGGTTTTCTACGGAACATGCATTATTCTTTGCAAATACTGAAAGGCATCACAACTTCCCTGCTCGTCACCCCACACTCAATCAGTAGCGGAAGAATCTGCGCTGCCCCAGTTTGACGTTAGGAGCCGCCCACGCCGTACACACCCGCAGTAGTGGGGCGCCGCCCAGGTCGAACCAGTCACATGGGGTTCCGAGTCCTGGGAGCTGACGACCACAGCCGAACGTTCCACCGGCGCGGCGGTTCCGTGCCGGGGACCTGTGCATCAGCCTCGGACACCATCACCTGCAGCCTTACTGCTCCGCTAATTGCACAACCGTACAGGCTGCCTTTAGCCAGCCCATAACTAACAAAAGCCACGTCCGATTCTGGGAGGGATGATGCGGCGGTTCCCACCCCAATGCGCGTCGTTCGCAGGCTCTGTGCATGGCGTACACACGGTCGCCGAAGAGGGCTTGCATTTTAATACGGCTAAATTCGTCGTGGCGGGCATGGGCGGCTGCATATTTGGCATTAGAGATGCTGGTCGAGTGCTGGGCACTGGTCAGAGATGGCGCCAAAGGTCACGGATTAGCCGGGGTCACGTGACCCGGCCCGGCGCAGGGTCACCACCTGGACGGTCCCGTGTGACTGGGTCTGCTCGTTTCGGGCTCTGGCACCAGACTGCTCTCATCGGCAATAAACGGACTTCTAGCCTATTCGACATGGAAAACGTGAAAGGAAACAATTTCATGCCTACAATATGCCAATAAGAAGGCTTCACATGAAAAAGTCAAACGCAAAATGATAGCCAGCGATAGTGCCCAGAGCCAGCACAGTTCAATAACGATACCTTCCTGATGGAGATATTGTTCCGATGTCGAATCATGACTACAGGACAGTTAGCAGCCACGCCTACGTTGAAGAGAACTTGAAAAACACTTCGAATGCTTCTTTGGGTAGGTAAATCCTATTAACTTCTGCATCAAAAATGTTGTTCGTTATTTTCCTAAACATATGTTGACTTCACCAGCAGACGGAGGTGTGAAATGTATGCATATGCACACTTCGCCACTCCACATCAATCAAGTTCCTATCAAATCACTCCAAAATTTCAAAAGGCTATGGCCATTTTGCGTCCATATCGAAGTTCAGGGATGGACGCTCGGCAACATGACGAACGGCTGGGCTCCTGAGCGGAGAACATCGCTCCCTTCCCCAGTACCTCTCCACTCGGCTGATTATACCTCGTGCTGGTATGTAACCCCAGCCGTGCAATAATGCCGATTGTGGGGAAAAATTCGTCCCGTCTCACGCACCGCGTACCCGACAGCGGGCGCCGGGCAGCACGTGCGCCGGACTGCATTATGCTAATTACGGTACTGCGCTGGGATGGACAGATATCACTGTTCCGTCCCCCTGGTCTGGACAGAAGAGATCGCGCAAGCACACAGAGCAGTGCAGCCGGAGACTGACCGGCACCAGCCACCGAATGAGATGTGATTAACTCCGCACCAGAGCAGCAGCGAGACAGGAGTCAGAGTCAGAGAGTCAGGTCGGAGCCAGCCGGAGCGTTTCGAAGGAAACGTCTCATAACGCGCCCCGCCAACGGCTCAGGGCTCGTCACTTGTTGGTCGCTCGGGTCACTGGAACTTCAGTTCAACAGCCAAAGTACCGGAAAACAATCGCCGCCGCTCGTCGCCCTCGGAGCGCCGGGCACACAGTAGCGGTCGTATTTGGCGATCAATCACCAACAAAACTGCTCCCGCGCCGCGCCGGGCCCGGCTATAGATCAGTCCGTGATATATTGACACCGGAAGCCGCCGTTCCGGCGGCACCGGCGGTCAGGCACTGTCGGTCCGCTCGCGCGTCGTTATCGACACAATCATCGCAGGCATCACACACAATTACTCATCGCTTTTTGGGACAGAAACACACTGTGAAACGATCCAAAATATCCAATTCGGAAACCAGCTAATTTACTTAATAGGTTGTCGGCCGCAACTTTCCTGAAGCGGGCAGAACCAAGTACGTTATGGTTTGCTGTTCCCACTAATTCGCAGCGGGCGGAGCTTTAAAGACAGGCCCGGTAACAGTAGTGTCATATTTCATTGGGATGTAATTTAGTGTGCTAGTAAAAATCCAACACACCATATTATAGCCCGAAAATTAATAGCACGTTTGGCACAGGCGGTAGTAAAACACCATGACCGCATCCGTTTACCCGCCAGTGTCAGCCTATGCAATGTGCGCGGAAGGTCACACAGAGCGCAGGGTGCAGATTGCACAATGCAGGCGTGCACGGAGCTGCCGGCACAATACGGCCGGATGTGGGCCGACCGCGCTCAGCTGAGCCAGCCTGCACGGGCAGAGCGCCGCCGGAATGCCACCGGACAGAGGCGTGGTGCTGCGGCCGACAGGTAGACCCCACGGAACAGAAGCGTGGTGCTGCGGCCGACAGGTAGACTCCACGGAACAGGGGCGTGGTGCTGCGGCCGACAGGTAGACCCCACGGAACAGGGGCGTGGTACTGCGACCGACAGGTAGACCCCACGGAACAGGGGCGTGGTGCTGTCTCCGACAGGTAGACCCCACGGAACAGAGGCGTGGTGCTGCGGCCGACAGGTAGACCCCACGGAACAGGGGCGTGGTGCTGTCTCCGACAGGTAGACCCCACGGAACAGAGGCGTGGTGCTGCGGCCGACAGGTAGACCCCACGGAACAGGGGCGTGGTGCTGCGACCGACAGGTAGACCCCACGGAACAGGGGCGTGGTACTGCGGCCGACAGGTAGACCCCACGGAACAGGGGCGTGGTACTGCGACCGACAGGTAGACCCCACGGAACAGGGGCGTGGTGCTGTCTCCGACAGGTAGACCCCACGGAACAGAGGCGTGGTGCTGCGGCCGACAGGTAGACCCCACGGAACAGGGGCGTGGTACTGCGACCGACAGGTAGACCCCACGGAACAGGGGCGTGGTACTGCGACCGACAGGTAGACCCCACGGAACAGGGGCGTGGTACTGCGACCGACAGGTAGACCCCACGGAACAGGGGCGTGGTGCTGCGGCCGACAGGTAGACCCCACGGAACAGGGGCGTGGTACTGCGACCGACAGGTAGACCCCACGGAACAGGGGCGTGGTACTGCGACCGACAGGTAGACCCCACGGAACAGGGGCGTGGTGCTGTCTCCGACAGGTAGACCCCACGGAACAGGGGCGTGGTACTGCGACCGACAGGTAGACCCCACGGAACAAGGGCGTGGTGCTGCGGCCGACAGGTAGACCCTACGGAACAGGGGCGTGGTACTGCGACCGACAGGTAGACCCCACGGAACAGGGGCGTGGTACTGCGGCCGACAGGTAGACCCCACGGAACAGGGGCGTGGTACTGCGACCGACAGGTAGACCCCACGGAACAGAGGCGTGGTGCTGCGACCGACAGGTAGACCCCACGGAACAGGGGCGTGGTACTGCGACCGACAGGTAGACCCTACGGAACAGGGGCGTGGTGCTGGGTTCAGTTATATCTTTACCGCAACTTGGCTGATTAAAGGGGATATCATTGGGATTAAGGAGGCGTAGTAACCCTACTTTACTCTCATTGCCATGATCGGGGTCCTGTCTATCGCGTACCTCTGCATTGTTAACAGCCCCTTTTTAATCGTTTGTCACAAGAAGTGTCATCTTTTGCAACGACAAAAAAACTTTCCCACGCGATAATACCTTTCAAAATTTCTAAGCGTGAACAACATTATTCAACCTGCATTGAACTGCGCACCAGCAGTACACCGAGCAGTTTTTACAGCGGGAGTGAGAGGGGGAGGAGGACTAGAGGTCACTGCTGGCTCCGTGCAGTGACATACGAGAGACGCTGCTATTCCGCGCCTAATGCAGCCTCTTTCGTATTCATGGCCAGGAACCCGGCGCGCCGCGGAAGACCCGACGTCGATACCAGGATGGTACCACGGCCCGGGCCAGGTATGCACACCAGCGTAGCTACTCTACACTCCCACCCTTCACTCCCCCATCCTCATCGATTTTAAGGGGAATAAAAGTGGTAGATACGAGTAGGGCTGATAATCCCGGGACATTTTTGCAATCCCGGGATCCCGGGATTCATCGACCCTCAATCCCGGGATATCCCGGGATCCCGGGATTGGGAAATTGTTTTCAATAAACATGTCGAAAATTAGTGTCTGCTTTAGATAACGTATGTGGCGTATAGTTAATATACGTATACAGCATAGTTAATATTTCCCGTTAAGGATAACTCATAGCATACTATTCACACCATGCGGAATGCACATGACAATTCATATGGACACTAAACAGAATAAAATGCTCTGCTCCCCAAAACAAATAAAGACATGAATGATATTGACAATATATATTTCTTGGTTATATTTCTAGTCATATTAAAATAGAGGTATTTACCTATTGTGACCCGGCCTATTGTGTCCTGGTCACACAAGTCACCTGCCACGATAGTAGCACTTGAGGAAGCAAAGGGCATCAACGGCTTTGTCGCCGAGGCTCGACCGTTCTTTAGTGACGATATTCCCGACAGTTGAAAACACACGTTCCGAGTCAACAATCGTAGGGACTATGTCATTGAGCCAGCTGTAGGACAGAGCTATCATACCCGTTCTTCCAGAGGCAGGCAGGTTTTCCAACTCTTTCCTAATGGCCTTGGTCATAAGCGAAGGATTGAAGAGACTTAGCCTGGATGCACTTGAACTGTGATATGGCTCTGAAACTCTTATCTTATCTAGAGCCTGTTGAAGCATCGATTGAAGCGACTGTGCTGGCTGAGGATCATCAACGTCCATCGCTTCTGCATCTACAACTACTTCGGAAGCATGCATCTGTCCCAGGTCATTTTTAACATGTTAACTGGGGGGCCAATTGGCCCCCCCTGTCGGCCGAAATTCCCCCCCAGTGCCGGGAAATTGGCCCCCAGTAAAAAGACAAGTCATGCTTAAAACTTAATAAAAAACTCCCCTAACGAAAATAAAACAATACCACCCGTTAATAATAAGTTTGTTCTATTGCTCGTCCCAAACCGACAATCCACAAAAATTTTATTCAAAAACTACCATCAGTAGCCGTCTACTCCATCGTGCAAAAACGTAACAAAGCAAGTAGTTCCGGGAAATCCCGGCTAAGTAGCCTCAGCATCAATTTAACTAACCACAACGCAGGAAATAGCCTAAAACCAATCAAAAATCGTTTTCTATCCGACCAGAAGCTACCGCCAGCCAGTACCGTGGCACTGCATGATGCTCTCATTTCAGACGTGGTCGGTTGTATGTATGTATGTATGTATGTATGTATGTATGTATGTATGTATATTTCAGAACATCCTCATACAGGAGAGGCTTTTCATATTCCATCGTCAATTGGGTGCAGCAGGAGATAAAAAGATAAAAGAGTAAAAATCACAAGAAAACCTAAAAAGCAATAAAAGAAAGGTGATTACACATAAAACTCATTTAAAACAGATGCACGTTGTCAGCGCTCAGAGCTCGTTCGTGGATTAGGCGGGACACAGTGTAGTCAAAGCGCGTCAGACTGGTTACTGGTGTGCCGGTGTGAAGTGCTTAGCCCATTTATTATTATTGTGTTGGTAGCATATGTGAAATTTAGAGTGAGATCGTTGCATTACTTTTTCTGTAAAGTTGATAAGGAGACCGGGGTCAACTGTAACGATTCTTACTTTTCTGCTTCAGGAAGGGCAATGCTTTGTGCCAGGAAACTTTTCATCATATTTTCAGCAGCCTTGACATTTTTGCTATCTGGCAGATGTAGCACTATACCAAAATATAAACATTGATTGGTCTTTGCTTGGCTAGTACATAGCTACATAACTTGGCTTTGAAATACTTCCTTCAAATGTTAAAAACAAATAAAGAATGTCATGTCATTTGACCCCATCAAGGGTCAGTTGTGACACCCCAGGGATCAATTGTAATCTATTAAAGCCATGCGTCTGGTTCTTTTCGATCGCAATGCATGTCTCGTTAGGGTCGTTCAAAAAAAACATTTTTTTTTACTTTTCAGACTCGAGCTCGAACAGAGAAACTGACACGGTGTGAACTGTGAAGCGATGCCAGGTATAATCTACGTACATGCAGAAGGGAGAGCCAGGCTTTTGCTTGTGTTTGAACATTTCAGGTAGGTAAAATATTAAGCATAAAACAACGCTGTAGCATGTTGTTGGATTCTATAATGATTTTTATTAATATCAACGACGCTTTCCACGCTATTTTTAGTGTTTGAAAATATCGGGATCCCGGGATTCAGAAATATATAATCCCGGGATTCGGGATTAACACAATCCCGGGATCCCGGGATCCCGATCCCGGGATTATCAACCCTAGATACGAGGCAGTTGTCTTCCCGACTTCCGAGCCTTTTGGCACTTTTAAAGCGGGAGCAGGCAACTACAACCTTAGTCCTTGAAATAAAGAAAATAACACGGTTCGAAAATTGACACTCTTTTGATCCTCTGCGTCATCTGGCCCAGAATCCAAGCGAGGTGTTCCCCTTCCCTATCGCAAATAACAAACTTCAACCTGGCAAAATCTCAGGAAAGATCTGAGTGGATCCCACTAAACTTCAGTCAGGTACACAGATCATAAGCACAGAACCCGAGTCCTCGGAACTCCATACAGGGCGATGGATATCTCTCGAAATCGTGAGTCCGCCGTCCGCGACTCCATCCTGCCCGATCCACAGGCCATCCAATACCAAGCCGATTTCCCAGCACTCGTGGAGCAGAACGAGGCCGGTGGCGCTGCATCGTACCATCAACGCCACTGGGACTGACGCAGTGAAACAAACACACAACAGATGGACGCACTTCGGAGCTATGTCTTTTTTAGAATCTGAAAGGTTAAAACAAGGGACAAGAAAAACACACCGGTTTATGCTGGAAATTCGTCGTTTCTATTCTCATGTCATGTACAAAATAAACGTATGATACATGACAGTGTCGTCTGTTTTATACTTAAATCCACTTGGCTTTCAATTATTAAGATAGCTTTAAGAACGCTGTTACAATAAATGTGACGCATGATAACGTTGAACAAGAACAGACAAAACAAACGATGGAACAGCGGCACAACCCGGAGTGTTTCATGCTTAACTATTTCAGATGTTAATTAGTGTCGAAACGCATCCATCTGTTCACTGTTGAGCATTTGTTTCACCATGTCAATAGTTGCCAATCACTGTAAAACTAGTGGTATTCTCGGGGGGAGGGGGGGGCAACCACTACGGTTGCAGTCGCCGCGCCGTTTCCATGCAACCTACAAAAACATTATTTCAAACACTAAACCCAGTCAGTTCACGATCACTTTCCAGGGAGCCGGCATCGATAGACCAACCGGGCAGGACAGCAGCACTACACCACAGGTTCACAGAAGCCCTGAGCCGGAGATACCCTGGAGAGATCATTCATCACCCCCATTCCTCCCAGACAGGCCTGAGATCCGTTTCAATACCATCAACGGCCAGGCCACAGCAGACGCTCTGAACAATAACAGCGCGGGCGGGGCAATGCCACCACCGGCTTGGAAGAGCAAACAGGGGGGGGCGGAGGTACGCGCGTCGGGGCGTGGGGCTAGGGGTCCACTCCTACACTTTCCATCGAAAATGTCCAGATTTGTGCCAAATTAGGACAAATTCGGATGGATTTTGTAACCAGCGAGCGTGGACGACGACGATGTGCCCAAACACGGCTCCCGCCGTCGTGTGCGGACCAGCAGTAGACCAGCGGTACACACGGCTCCCGACGTCGTGTGCGGACCAGCAGTAGACCAGCGGTACACACGGCTCCCGCCGTCGTGTGCAGGCCAGCAGTAGAGCAGCGGTACACACGGCTCCCGCCGTCGTGTGCAGGCCAGCAGTAGAGCAGCGGTACACACGGCTCCCGACGTCGTGTGCGGACCAGCAGTAGAGCAGCGGTACACACGGCTCCCGACGTCGTGTGCGGAGCAGCGGTACACACGGCTCCCGCCGTCGTGTGCAGGCCAGCAGTAGAGCAGCGGTACACACGGCTCCCGCCGTCGTGTGCGGACCAGCAGTAGAGCAGCGGTACACACGGCTCCCGACGTCGTGTGCGGACCAGCAGTAGAGCAGCGGTACACAAGGCTCCCGACGTCGTGTGCGGACCAGCAGTAGGCCAGCGGTACACACGGCTCCCGCCGTCGTGTGCGGACCAGCAGTAGAGCAGCGGTACACACGCTCGTGTCCTGTGCCGGTCACTGCACCAGTTACCGTGGCCACCGCTCACGATGTGTAGATTGCACGCCAGCCCGCTGTACGGCCAGTGGCCCGACGCAGCGCCGGTAATCGCGCTGCCAGCTAACTCAGCGCTGGCCGCCCGCGGCCATTTCAGCGCTGCGCCGCCCGGCGCGCGGAGGCGGCCGGCACAGAGCGTGTGCGAGGCTGACACACGACACCAGATCAGAGGCAGATTATCGCGCCGATCTTGCTCTTGTCTTCCAGCAGCGCCCTGTGGTTAATGTGGGCCATTCCAGGCAGCAGTAGGCCACTGCCTCTCGGAACAGTCCAGGCCGTGTTTGAGTGTTTCCAGCTCCAGGTTCGCAGGCGCCTCCCCTGGGGGTCACGGCCCCGTGATCACGGCCACAGCGGCGTTTCAGATCGGCACATCGACGGCGCAACAGCCCAGTAATGACCGCAGTAAAGGGGCCTGCGCACACGGACAGATGCAATCTCGCCAAGCACGCGTGACAAATGGTTCACGATTTGTCCCAAAGTGAAATACAGCACCGTGCTCGCCAGAGAGAGCTTTACTGCGCTCAGTCGCAGGAGACACTGGGTCCGTCGTGCACTCCAGCCATTAAAGTCTCGTTTCGACCAAAGACAACTTGTTCGGGCCCACTTATGGCGGTCTCGCCACTAACAGATCTGGTATAGATAATTAAACAGGACCGGCTAGACGCCCCGA
The DNA here is from genome assembly GCA_034440635.1 of Lepas anatifera. Lineage (NCBI taxonomy): Eukaryota > Metazoa > Arthropoda > Thecostraca > Lepadidae > Lepas > Lepas anatifera. The sequence continues at coordinate 476,592 of JAOTON010002112.1, read as the reverse complement.
CGGCGGCTACAACTTTCAACAACACGCCCCCAGGGTCTCCCCGCACGCAAACTGGCCGGAAACCGTACTCAGCTTGACAAGGCAGTTTCAAAGTTACTCCAGCTATTTGGACAGTAGGAAAAACAAGGTACTAGTGCAAGAACAAATCGATGAACAATCTGCAGATGAGTGGATCCGGTAAAGTTTAGCCTTTACCAATTACCAACCATCATTCAAGCTGTTTCCCTTTTTTACACGGAGTTTATTTCAAGTTTGGAGAGTTCAATCCGTCGCACAATGAACACAGGATCGGAGTCAGTGACGGTTCCAGGAATTCATTAGGGGAGGGCTAGGGGGCTAGAGCCTCACCCGCCAGTACCTTGGGAGCCCCTCGCCTATGTATTAACTATAGGGACTCGGACATTTCTGGGGGGGAGCTTAAGCCCCCAAGCCTTGGATGCGCCACTGATCGGAGCGCTGTTGAGCCCCTCCTTCACTTTATAAGGGGAACAAGTGAAACGACCGCGAACAATCAGCCCAGCGCAATTATCACCCAGGGCCCGCTAGCAGGAAGTCCGGTGGCGGCGAAACGACTCCACCAGCGAGGTACCATCCGCATACGGAGCATCACATCCACATCAGTGCGGGAGGGTTGCCAGATGACGTGACGCCGCTGGTACCGGATTGTGTGCGGTCGTTGGGTTTCCAGTGGAGTTACGCTGGTCACACACCAAATACTCGGTTTCCACCGAGATTCACAACCCCTGGCATAGATGTCTACCAATTACGAGTTAGTGATCGCGAGAACATCTACCAAGGTCGTCTGTCCGCGGCGCGCCGTTGTCCCTGCAGCGAGAACATCTGGCAGGCAGTCCGTCCACTTTGTGACCCGGCCGCGCTCTCAGAGAAAAACTGCGAGTACGGCGCTGTCAGAGGAAGCTGCGAGTGCAGCACTGTCAGAGGAAGCTGCGAGTACGACACTGTCAGAGGAAGCTGCGAGTGCAGCGCTGTCAGAGGAAGCTGCGAGTACGGCGCTGTCATCCGAGGTAGCTGCGAGTGCAGCGATGTCAGAGGCAGCTGCGAGTGCGGCGATGTCAGAGGCAACAGGGAGTGCGGCGAAGCCAGAGGCAGGTACGAGCGTAGCGCTGTCAGTGGGTCGTTGCCAGAGGCACTTGAGAGTGCAGCGCTGTCAGAGGAAGCCGCGAACGTGGCGCTGTTAGTGGGGCCGTGACCAGGCCGACGTGACCAATCAGACCGATTCGACAGGCTGTCCGGGCGGCCCCGACCACCCGGGCCGCCGGCGCCAGCTGTCCCACCAGACCACTTCGTGCAAAGGTGGCGCCCAGCTCACCACTCCCTGCACCAGCAGCCTTGTCTACGTCCCTAGAATAAAAGCCCCAGTCTAAGTGCTGTGAAAAAATCGCTGCAGGATCAGGGATTATTTTTAAATGGGGGGGGGGGGGGGCAAGGATCGCCGTAACTAGTGGATCAAGGGTCCGGTCACTACATCTTGTAAAAAAATGCTGGATTTTGAACAAATTGGGACCAACTTAAAATAGTTTATAGCAAATAATAAGGACCGAAATTTTGTCATTTTTGCACATACCAGAATGTTATGTTTTTAAAAATTTCGCACATTGCTATAGTCACATATACTCCAGCTTTCTCACCAAGCAACACATATTTGAGCCCTCTTATAATGTACCCTGCATATTTCTAGTGAAATGACCAATGAATTTGACTGAAGGAATGAAAATGAATTTGACCAAGCGAACTGCAGATGGATGGCCAAATAGTCCAACGGAAGTCTGCGGCTACCATTGGACGGGCGTCATGTAATGAAAAGCGCCAGGAAACAGGGCGCCTCCGCCACGATGGCACCTCCTAAAGCCAATTTCCAGGTGCATATACCGCAAAATTCTTGCAGTTTAAGTTCGTCCAGAGCGCCTTCGGCGCCCGTCGTGGGCGCTCGGAGCCTACAGGGCAGGGGGAGGGCGGTTCCACTGACCTAAGAGGGCTACCACACCCTTCCCTCCCCCTGCCTGAGACATCTGTCCTGCAACGGCAGCTGACCTGCGGGCGTCAGCTGCCGCACCGGCTGACCAGCTGCCGTCCCGTGTCGGCTGGTCCAGAGCCCAGCCGCTCGTGTTTCGTACCAATCAGCACGCCACGTCAGCCCGCTGAAGGACACTGTAGGCGGCTTAGGGGGGCGGAGGAGGCACCTGGATAATGAGGAGGGGAATGGGGTGGTGCCGTCCATCTGCCGACCACACGGCCATTTACCAGACAATCTGACACAAAGAAATACAGCCCCAACCATACGGCGATAGCGCAGACACAAAGAAAACTAGCACCGGGTTAGCTTCCGTTCAACATGTGATCCAGCCTCGCTGCGCTGATTTTGACGCCTCTGTGCCGACTTTTCTGTCAGCTTAAGTATCTCCAGACCAGAAGAAATTTCCAGGCCGTCTCCTCTCCTTAGAACAAAGCCGCCTCTCCGCCACGGCTCAGCCCGGCGCCGAAAAGGCGAAACTTCTGCTCACTCAGCCCTGGGCGGCCGGTGACATCTGACACCACGGCCGAACTGCCGCCGCGGGCGCGTCTCCACTGGTGAAGCCAGACAACGCAGAGGGAGAGAGCAGAGAGCCGAACCCCGCTCAATCAAAATGGTGATTGAAATGGGAGCGCGGGTCGGAGAGATAGGGAAACAGCGTGGAGGACTCGGGCAAATTTGGACAGAAGGCACTACATGCTAATCTCTGAGGCGTAGCTGATGTATCGCGCAGACAGAAATATATGTTCAGGGGCTTACGAATGGATTGATCGGTTTTAGTGTGAAGGCAGCACTAAGAACACGATAGATTAACATTTGACTTCATCCACACCTATCTCTCCAGTTTTAACATTCAACAATGTTAGCATTCTGGTCTATTTTTTCGACAGCCAATACTTTGATTTTCCCTCCAACAGTAACACTTGAAATGTATCCAATTTGGGTCGCTTCAGGCACCAAACTCATTGCAAGTAAGCCACATTACCTGTCACGCACGGAAAACGGCGGACAGGGTCCGCGCAGTGGAGGTTCCCACGGTATAATGGCACGCACTGGCGGCACTGCCACCGTTGGAATTGTGAGTACTCACCAGGCTGGGCCGTCCGCGGGCTTGCTGAGAGCCACCGAGTACCCGAAGTAGGAGTCGCCTCTCGTCACGTCCGGCTCCGTGATCGGTCCCTGGAAGATGACCGGGTGCAGGGTGTCCAGGTTGAAGGCCGTCGCTGCTGTCGCCAACGCGAGCACACAGGGCACAATACACCCTGCCATGGTGGCACGGTCCTGATCACCTCTGCTCAGCCTTCTGACACAGGTGATACTCTGTGACAGCTGATCCCTGCTGTCGCTGGTCAGTTCCGGCCGACTCGCTGCAGCTGCACACACTTGGACTGCGATGCGGCGCTACACTCTGAAACAGAGTCACACACCAGGTCACACAGAGCCGACGGCGCACTCGGCATTTGTACAAGGTAGCGGCTCAGATGAACATGTCAAGGCGCACGACTAACTGTGGTCAGGCTCCCGGCTGGGTTTGTCAGTGTGCTGGGCTGGGACTGGACTCAGGGTGCACCACTGCACGGGACACGGTGGAGAGACCCGATCAGCGGCCTGGCCGGCACGTGACACTGGCGACAGGCGACCGCACGTGTCGCGTGGGCGGGCCGCGCTGTCTGTGTCGCCCGACAGCGGGCAGTCCTTGTCACGCATTCACCACGGCTGCCACTCCCCGCTGCGCCGGGGGTTCGGCCTGTTTGCTGCGCGTCCTCCGAAGACCAGGAGTGATGACGCACCGGGGTGGCTGATGGCGTTATCACCATGCACCGCGATGACGGGTGGACATTTGACCAATTGCTACACCTCCTACAATGTGCGCTCTAACAGGGTGAGCGTGACTGGTCGCATCGTCTATCCCAGCGCCTCCCACGCGCGATTGATCACGCCTCTCAGCCTGTGACGCGGCGGCGGCGGCGACAGCAGACCTTCACGTCCAATCGAACAGCGCAGGGCATACGTGAATCGCACCCCCCCCCCACCCCGCCTGGACAGGGACCCAGTGGAACTCCAGCATGCACGTAATCGGACTAAACGACGTCACACGCAGATAGGACACGTCACTTCCTGTAAGAGCGCCCAGGAGCGAGGCCACGGTAGCAGTCCAGCGGTTCCAGCGGGAGGTCAGCGTGACACGTCAGTGCTTCCGCGACGTCCGCGGTGATTCACCTGTCGTCGGAGTGGCTGGTGTCGAGCCCACCTTCCGCCGGTTCCGGTCTGACTCACCCATCAGCGCCCCACATTCCGCGCGAGAGCACTGGTCAGGACTCGCCACCTCGCGTCCCAGCGGACAGCCGGACAATTTCAATTAGTCCACGACTTTGGGTCGATGATGGAGCGACCGCACAGAAAACGGCAACACCAGCCCTGTTCTCGGACATTTATAGTCTGACTATCGATCTATTGATCGCGCTAATTATAATGGTTGTGGTTACTCCACAGCCAGCAGTAATTAGATAAAAAGATCGATCATGCTGTACCGAGGGTCTGTTCATGGCCGCAGTTAACAATGGGCACTCGTAACGGAACCAACCGTTGCGTTTATGTAGTAGGTGCTGTAGGAGAGAAAGAGCGAGAGCGAGAGCGAGAGCGAGAGAGAGAGAGAGAGGCGAGCGAGGCGAGAGAGAGAGAGAGAGAGCGAGAGAGAGAGCGAGAGAGAGAGAGAGAGAGAGAGGCGGTGGGCAGGCCAGGGGAATTCCTCATTCAAAAATTTCGTGTAGGTGCTCAGGAGAAAGGAGCTTTTAGTTGGGTTCCTCTCACAGGACACAGGAGCAGGTGGCCGCACCCGTCGTTGGTTGAGATACCCGGTGCTGGTGGATAGACAGGCGTTGGTAATTGCACTGGTGAAAAGTGCTCTGATAAGCCATTTAGGGTATCTGGGTGTGGACTGGAGCGGCGCTGCACGCGTCTGTACCGGACCGTGTGCGGGGCGGGGCTCGGCTGACCCTCAATTATCGCCCGGCTTTTTGTCGAACCGGTGCCAAATGTGAGGTCCAGGGCGGTGGCGCGCGGTTCCGTCTGTTCACAAACCCAGCCAGAGAGGCCGGGCTGGTTACGGAGCTGGCGGATGGGGTGGCAGGGCAGGGCGGAGGTGACTGACAAACACCCCCACCCAGAAGCTACGTCCAGCTTATATGAGCCACGCCACCTGATAGAAAGCTGTTTTGGAGCGTGCTGAATCCGAAAACCGTACTAGAATTGTCGTAAAAGTTTCACTACATTCGATGGTTTTCAATTCTATACAGCCCCAAACAATTGCTTCTTACATTTGGTTTGCTCGTTTTCGAAAGAAGTAAATAGGCAAAATACTGCCTGTTTCTAAAGATCTTGACCACATAGGTATGCATATTAAAACTTGTCGCAGTATCATTAAGATGCATTTTCAATTAGTTACAGTAAGTTGAAGTAGCTGTTTCGGCGTTCCCTGCTGGATGCAAAACCATACGACCGAGTGTGGCCCCGGTCCCCCGCGTCGCCGCAGCATCTTATGACTCCAGCCGCGGTTGAAGTGCTCAGGTCTATAGGTTCAAAATGTTGAATCAGTTTGGAAAGGAATACAAAATTCCCCGTCCGAGGACCTTCCAGAGCCTTCCTTATTATTTGGTCTAGTCAGCGCGCATTGAGTGCGGTGAAACTAATGCGCATCCAAACTGAGACCATAACGCACGCCGTCGAGCTTATTAAAAGTTACAATCTGCGGTATGATGGTCCTGTGGCGACTAACTCGCGCTCTCTCCAAATAAACCACACCCTGGTCGAACACCTCCAGCATGGCACATGCTCACGCCCTCAAGAGGGTCACCAGGGCATTCTGGTGTGGAACTGACGGGGCGGGCTGACCAGCTGGCAGGACCAGCTACAAGTATCCATGATCACATACCTAATCCTCTCTAAGAGTGATGTCCAGCGGAAAACGCAATCCAAACACAGGGAAATACAAAGAAAAACATTTCAAGAACTCTGGTAAACACTCAGGATGAAAAGAAGCCTGAGGGAGAGATGGGTTACAACATTTGGACGTCGTAGGCTAGATAGTGGCCTAGTTTGTTAACTGACCTGCGGCATCCTTACCATCAAAGGCCCCACCGAGGTACTGAAGAGAGAGGGGGCCGAAGCGACTTAGATGAACTTTCACCTCTCGTTTGCTAACACCGCATCCGGAGACAAGAGTCAAGAACGTCACAGCAAATGTGGCAAACAGTCAAGCCTACGACAATATTAGATAGAATACCGTCACATATACCCAGGCTTTTTGATAATTTTCGGTAAGATTTTCGAATCCAGCATGATCCAATGCACAAATAAATAACCAACCTGATAAAAAACTGTGTTGTTTTTTTCATCCCAGCTTAATAGCCATCCTCAAGCAGGAAAGAGCGTCATGCGATTAATAGAGACCCATCCGGTGATGTTTATGTAAACTTCACCGGGAATCCTACGCTTTCAGCAATAGCCGGTATGATCATCGGTCGATGACATTAGCACAAAGGCTCTATGGCAGGTTCACTCACACGCACTTCACGCCGGTGGCGACCCTCAAATCGACCGTGCATCAGCCAGCCCCTGCTACACGTGCAAACTGTGTTACGCAACACGGCGTGTCGAATCGGTGCCATATAAAAGCGTGCAGGCGCGTTACGGTCACGACCACTTCACATCAATGGTCGCCAATGACAATTTATGGCTCTATCGCTGCGTGCCTGTGATATATTGCGTTCTGACCAACTCGCCCGGAATGTGCGGGGCTGGGATTGGACAGATGGTGACACTCAAACATAGGCGGCGAAACTGGGGGCACCGGGGCACACTGGGACGGACCAGGGGCATCGGGGCACACTGGAACGGACCAGGGACACCAGGGAACACTGGGACGAACCAGGGGCACCGGGGCACACTGAGACGGGCCAGGGGCACCGGGGCACACTGGTACGGACCAGGGGCCCCGGGGCACACTGGGACGGACCACGGGCACCGGGGCACACTGGGACGAACCAGGGGCACCGGAGCACACTGGGACGGACCAGGGGCACCGGGGCACACTGAGACGGACCAGGGGCATCGGGGCACACTGGAACGGACCAGGGACACCAGGGAACACTGGGACGAACCAGGGGCACCGGGGCACACTGGAACGGACCAGGGACACCAGGGAACACTGGGACGAACCAGGGGCACCGGGGCACACTGAGACGGACCAGGGGCACCGGAGCACACTGGGACGGACCAGGGGCACCGGGGCACACTGGGACGGACCAGGGGCACCGGGGCACACTGGGACGGACCAGGGGCACCGGGGCACACTGGGGCGGACCAGGGGCACCACCATGGAGGGCCCCTCTGAAACAATGTATTACCATGTCCTTGGGAAGGCACCACGGCTTTAGGAGGAAGGCAACACCACGGCTCCTGTAGGAAGGCACCACGGCTTTGAATAACTGTTTTCACAGACCCACAAACTCGGACAACGGACTAACCATATTGGCTTTTTCAGAATAAAAAATAATAATAATGGAGGGCTCTCAATGTTATTTTCTTAGCTTCTCACATCAGGTAAATTGCGCTGCGCCGCGAACAATGATAATGATCCGTGTTACGAATTCTTAGGTCACTGAAATATCATGAAGCATTGCGTTGGGTGTGCAGGTATAGGTATGACGTAAAAGTCCAAAACTAGTACCTTTTTTGAGACAGCAGCAAGAAAAGAACAACTGGGAGGAGTTATGTTAAAATACTCCATTGTTTTACCCTGATAGCTCAGCCTGCGGTTTTTATATGATACTCCTCGGGGCTCCCTGAAATGGTCACGGCGTCCCCTCTCTAAAGGCTCAATGGTGACCCCAGAAATGTCCCCTCCCACACAAACCCCACCCTCCAACCAAGATGCGAGTATCCGCGACCTCACGATAGGATTTGGCGCCCATCTCAAAGGCTTTTCCTTCCTCCCCCCTCCCCCTGGTCCAGATGAAGCCCTCCTTTCCCTCGACCATTTGCCACCCCCACCACTAATCTTGGATGTTTATACATTTAATTTATTTGAACTAATTTAGACTAAGGCCAATTAAATCTTATACGATTTTAGAGCATGCCTACCCAGCACCCTCTGGCTTCATAGCTTATTTATACCAAAAATTCACGTTTTGCGGATAAATGGGCGTTCCCAACGCAGAAAGGACCATATACTTGCGACCCCATACTCTCTCCTCTGCTGCGTGGTGTGCCGATCAGACACCCAGGATTGGACGCGTATGTTTACTGAGTATTAAACCAGCATCAATTTGTGAAAAGATCAGAGACAGCGCATTTCGAAAGTTATAATTTCTGCAAAATTGTCCGGGACACGACCCACTACTTCCATCACAGATATAATGGATCCCATCGAAGAGTATGGAAATGGATCCACTGGGACGAAAACGTTCCGCCACCTTCGCACTCCGAAGCTTTTCATTCAAGAATTTCTTCGTTCAATAGATCATATTATTGCTTCTGCGTTTTATTGGGAGCTTTTCTTGAAGACAGACGACCCCTGAGGTGGAAAAATTGCCACCGACAGTAGGTGCATACACTAAGCCGATGGATTCTGCACGCAGAGCCATCCACTAACAGCCGAGCAATGAACAAACACCGCAGGCCGTCGCCCACAGCCTTCAAGGGGCTACTTCGGACACGACGCCGAGGTGAGGAGCATCAGGAAGACCAGGTCGGCGGGAGGGGAGCTGCCTTCGGTCAGACTGGTCGTCAGACAGGCAAGGGGTGGACACTGTTCCAGCTCTGGTGCCGGGGCGGCGGCTGACAGGTGAGAGATAACAGACACGGACGGGTCAGCCGAACCACAAAAACGGCGGCGGTAAATAAACCGTCTGGAGGAGCCGTACCGCTGCCGTCGCTGCCGGCACGAGCCATGGCAGGCGTCGGCAGTCGGACGGCGAACGGTTGAAGCCACATTGAGCTGAAGCGAAGGCCAGCTGCTGCGAGGTTTCCAGGGAACTACAATAATGTGGTGCAATAGCTGGTGGCTGATTGCAATTTCCGGAGGCACCGCTCCCGAATTGTTGCAGCCGTTACCGCTACTTCCGCCACACTGGTTAGCTGAAGCCGCTAACGCTACTACCGCTACTTTTTGAAATTGCAAGACTGCTACCCACTACTCCACCATTGCTGCTTTTTACTATACAACACTACTAAAGCTCTACCCAAAGTAATTTTCAAAAGCTTTTTTATGCATTTTCAAGAAAACACTGTTTATCTATATAATACGTACTCAAAACTAGCTGTTTTGTTAGATAAGAAAACACATAGCACTATCATTAGGCGTCCGTGAGGAGCAGACCAGCCGAGTTGCGGACTAAACTAGCGGACCGCCCTGCTCCGGCAATTTCGACTACTATACGAGAAAATAAGAAACCGAATGGGGAGGTAATCTATGACATTCCTTCCTCCTGGTCATAGAACAATTCAGCCATCGCTCTAACCGATACAAGCGCGGCTAACACGAAACAGTATCCATGCATATTATATTTCTACCGATTGTTCCGCTTACTGAAGCCGCCCTTCTAAGGTGGCAGCTGGGTTCCACCATTGCTCATAACACGTCCGGATGATGGCCGATACATCTCATTACAGAGGGTACCGTACTCCTTACACATGTCACCTCAGTCGACGGCGCCATGGTGGGACTTCAGCCCGGAAGGGGCCCAGTCATTGATTCTGCTCAAAGCGATCAGTGTTTTAACTAGACATACCTCGGATTCGGCTTTCCGAAAATCCGACCAGAACCGAATCCGTCCTAAATACCCTTAAAATTCGGCCAGATTTGGTCGAATTTTATTTAGTTTTGTCGTCTGTAGCTGGTATTTTGCCCTCAGTGGTTTAATGCAGGCTATTTCATCGATAGCACCCTACCAGACAGTCAAGAAGTGTGTTGCTTTTGCTCCTATCCCCCCACCCCCAGCTACGTCAGTCCCCAAGCAGAACATCCGCGACAACACCCGTGCATACAGAACAAAAGGAGTGCCGACGGCGGAGTGAGGGCGTCTCGTGATGTCATCATTTATGTACATACATACATGGCGACTGCTCCAGAAGACACAAACTTGAGGGGGGTTCCAGGCAATGCCATAGAACATGCCCAGACGCGCCTGCAGAGATCTTCCCTAAAGACATCACCGGGCATTGCTGAGGGGAGCGCGGAGATACCGTCACTGCATTGTAAGTTTGGGGGGGCACATGTTCGATGGTTAGCTACTTTTCCGGCGCAGTGGCGCTTAAATTTTTTATTTAGTGCCCTGGTACTCGATTGCCCTCTGGAGCTGCCTTTGATAAGGAGTCGCCTCGACTCAGGAGCCGCCTGCTGAGGAAGTGGTTGCGGCCGAGTTAGCTGTAAGGAGGTGCAGGCAGGTGTTTGGCGAAGTCGGCGAGGCGGCACGACTAGAAGGGGTGGGGGCGCGGCCGAGCGGCACTCATGGAGGAAGTGGGAGCCACGCCGGAGGTAGCTGAGGCGCGACTGCGTGGCGGGCGGTGGCAGACAGACGGCGTGCGGTCACGCCACCGCCCCAGCACCACTCCATCGAAAGACGGACCGAGCCAGACTCCTGTGCTACAGCGGGGATACAGCTCCGGAGGGTCTCAGAACAGGAGGGTGACAGCACCTCGTCTGACTTCCACAGGCTGCGCTCGTATCAGAAACTGATCGATCCTCTCAGAACATAGTTTTGTTCATGCCACACTTCTCTCAGCTAGGCATTGCATTTCCTGTGTCATTATTTCCCCCGTCATCACGGCAAACTGGAGCGAGCAGGGCGCGGGGAAGAGACGCTGCGTAGTCCAGGGCGCGAGTCTGCAGGCGGCGTCGCCCGGATGTCACGTACCTGATAACACCGCGCCCTGCTGACCAGCGCCGCCGAGCGGTGGTTCGCAGGGCGCCCTTTTGGGGCCCTCCTTTTGGTGGTGGCCCCTTCGATCGTGCGCAGCAACACCCTGGTTACCCCCTTAGTTTCAACAGGTATGGCCCAAGCACAGGTGTGCGGGAAAAAGCTTATCATCGGCAAAAGAATATCCCTGGGAAGCCAATGCGCGATGTTTTAGTGAAGATCGCAGAAAATCAATTACTGGACAGCATGATTCGGTGCAATGTCAATACATCCTCCCCGGTCTGGACCACCGAACCCTCACTAACTAAATGACGGGAAGCACGGAATACAGACGCGCTGTCCGCGTGCCCCATGCCTTCCTCCTTGGCGTTGATTTAAGTACTGGCTGAGTGAACATTGGGATGGTGAAGAGCGCAGACATCGCAGTTCTCCACAGCGAAGCATGCGGCGCACGTCCACCGCCTGATATAAACATTGGCTGAATGGGAAAGGCAGACGGCTCCAGATACACCGAGAGCGCGGACGTGTGTCTGCGTTGTTTCTGTGGCACGTCACTTTGCTGGCCAACTACATCAAACCCGGCCACACCAGCGTAAGCATCAAAAGCGAGGGGGGGCTCGCTGGTGAACCACGGGGGAACGTCCTCCAAAACTTCAGCACCCAATTGACTTGGTATTTTCTCCCGTTTATCAGCATGGGCCAACACAAATGTTCATAAGTCGCAGGTTCAAGTTCCGAATGTTGCAGGTGACCTGCCTCGCTACCACCCTCCCAGAGGCCTTTAAGTTTTGACTTTGCTTCCCGCACTGAACAGTTGTCGCTAGGTCTGAATCTACGTCCCCCCGCCCCCCGTAAAGAAAAGCGCGGCCACGCCCCTGAACACCAGCCGTTCTGGTTTGTTTTGTTAACTTTCCAGCAGTCACGCAGACACACAAAAAAGGTATAATTTTGCTTGCCAATAGAATTGTCGATAAACAATGCCTTCTGTGTTGTCAATTACACACAGCTTGGGTACGTGATTGCCCCAGCTTATTAAGCCGACCCATTGTTCTCCGGGCGGCTTTTTCCCGCGCTGGTAGTCACGAACCGTTCCCATTCCGACCCATCGAGGAGTGCAAAACCTCGCATCTTAACCCCGGCACTGGATACCCAAACACCATGTCGCAGCACTGCCTGGTCTGTGTCCGGACGGACCCGAGTCTGACCTCAGTCAGACTGAACTGTGCCCCGACGGACCCACTTCCGAACTTCTGTCCGACTGAACTGTGTTCAGCCAGATCCGAGTCTGACCTCGGACAGACCGACCAGTGTCCGGACGGACCCGGGTCTGACCTCAGTCAGACTGATCTGAGTGCGGACGGAACCCCGTCCGATCTCCTCGACCAAATTAAACTCGGTCAGACTGATCTGTGCACGGACGGACTCACCTCTGACTTCTGTCAGACTGACCTGTGTCGAGACGGTCCCGCGTCTGACTTTCTGTCAGAGTGATCTGTGTTCAGACGGTCCTGTGTCTGGACTTAACTTCTCAGTAGCACTGATCTGAGTGCGGACGGACCCACGTCTGACTTCTGTCACACCGACCTGTGTGCTAACGGTTCCGCGTCTGACTTCTGTCAGACTGATCTGTGTCCGGACAGCCCGCGTCTGAACTCCCAGTCGGCACGTGAAACGTGGCGCGCTGGTGGCAGCACGGCACACTGGCAGCCGGTCACACTAACCCCAGCACTGTCCCAACGTCAGCAAGGCTCGCACGTGACCCGAATAGAGTGGCATCACTGAGCTGCGAGCAGGATGCACTTTATTTGTGTCGCTGGGCGCAGGATGGGGCCACAGTGGTGTTAGCTGTCGACCACGACAAAAACGCCACGGCTCAGCGTTTTTGTTCCACGATGAGGGTACTTGACTCCATCAGCGTGAACTGGAGGGGTGGTGACAGGCTGTGGGAGGGAGCAAGGGTCGAGAAAAAGAAGGAAACACGAATCTACCGCCCAGATTTTCCATAGAGCCCTGCATCGATACGCTGCCATTCTCGTTTCTCCCTCTTTCAGAGACACGCACCTGATTAACAAGCCACACACATTGTCAGATGCAGAAAGCAGCAAATAACACGGTAGCTACCGGGATAGATTCTACCATATGATAATGTTTCTAATTCTGGTAAGAAAAAAGATATGCCACCGCTGCTCAAAATCCAATGCGTAGAACCAGCCTCAAAGGGAATGTTCCCCTTAACCGAAATTCTATAAAAAAGGGAAAAGTCCGTGAATCCGGCAATCATCATTCCCCCAAATTAAACCACGGGGAATAAAAATACAGCTCTCTCTGTTTCAAATCATGACATAATAAATACGGTTTTGGTCCTCTGCAAAACCATAGCATGGATCACAGGCAGATCATAAGACTCGCTTTGAGCTGTAGCCGAAGTCAGCGCACCTTCGAAATTGCATATCCGATTCTAATGTTTCCTCTCGCATTCGAACCCTAAGTACGGATGGCATGGAAATTCAATTCGGCTGTTTTATATATATATATATATATATATATATATATATATATATATATATAATTAATAAATGCATATAAATGCACATACTAAATTCAAGATATATAATATCCCTACGGAGTTTACCGACAGGTGAAGTCTGTGAATTTAAAGGTACAGCAGGCATGTAGTAAGCTTGGCCTACCCGCTAAAATCCCATTCTCGATGCGTGTGGTGGGGGAGGGGGCTATGATCCAAACCAATCAAATTGTTGCAAACGTATGGGAAGGAGTTCCTTCGGGTTTGGAATTTGGGCCTTAGTGTCTTTTGTCTTTAAAGGGAGCGTCTCACTTCTATGATACCTTTTGAACTGAGATAGCGGTTTTGCAGAACGGGTCAAGAAACCACTACAGGCAAATTTCATTTCGGCAAAAGCTCTCTGTATTAAATTTCCGTACACTTTAAAGTTCAAAACAACGGTCGCTTTCTACCGATTTCAATCTATGAAGGCATCGTTTTTCATCTGGCAACGGACATCACATGGTAAATGTCAACAAATGGCATGGATTTTACAACGCTACATGTCGTAATCAGCCAGCTGAGCTGAGCTTCATAACTACACGGAATGCTTTGGTCAGCCTAGGGTAGTAAGAAATGAGGCTATATGTTTGTTTTGCACGATTCACGGCGGAAAATGTGGCTTCCAAACTTTCAGCTCTATTTTGTCTATAAATAGTCCTATACGTCTATTTATAGACAAAATATAACAAATATATTTACAATTTCTACAAAGTCGTCCATACCCTTTAATTACGAATTGTGCAGAAATACAAGGCACGGAACTGTGAGTGAAGTGAAACATGCCAACAGTGGGGTCTCGACACACTATACCAAACTTCTATTTCAGTTCAAATCCTGTTATAAAAATGGAACTATTTCTTTAATATTTTGTTCCGCAATAATTCCACCGCTTAAACTGCAGTGAGCCCAGATCAGTCCAGCCTGTTGAACACGATAATAAGGGAGGCCCGGGTTCAATAGATGCCTGGCATGCATTCCCCGGTGGACTCAGATAAGCAAGCTGGCATCGGCACGGAGCGATCCCGGTCAAACCGGTCGGCGCGCCGTCCCGCTGCGCGTGCGGAAGCGCGGGGGTGCATCTGCAATGTTGCACGGCGGGGGTCCGGCGGCACGCGCTGCCGAGGTCACGGTCACCGGCGCAGGTCACGGCCACGGCGGCAGACGAGTGGCAGCTCGCCGCCGGACACGATACCCCGAGGCCACCGCAGCCGGAAGAGGGCCAAGACAGAGCCACACGCCACCGGGAGGTCAACGCGGGAACGACTGTGGCAGGCAGGCCACAAGGCTGTTCATATATCCAGCATGATACAGAGGCATTGTTCCTCAGGCGCTTTTTCGCGACTTACATCCGACTGTCTACTCTGTATCAAGCCACACTTATCTCAAGTTTAAATATACTAAAGCCGCGTACATTACGTTGGGACAGGTGATATGATAATATCAAAATTTTCACAAAATAGCAGGCTATAATACAGACGGAGAGTTCTTATACGCGGTTCAAGGGCATACGTGGAGCCAGTCTTGGGCGACTGAAACACGTCGTCTATTTTCTGACTTGTGATTCTGCTTCAAAACATAAGCGTTAGCAAGTGAACTACAACGATCCCATAACTCTATGTGATAGAATGCATGATATTTCCGTTCCTGAACCGTCAAGAGGCGCCTCCGTTTGAACCCAGGAATACATTCCCCACAGCCAGCGCGCCCTGAGACCGAGGGAGCCCCTGCTGACAAACGCAGACGTCAGCTTCCTATCAGTGAAATATTTACGACCCTCCGCGCTCCTGAGTGGTCTTCCAGAAGCCGGCCCAAGGCCGATCAATTACCCCATCAAGGACGACCAATAAGTATTTCTTGACCGTCCAGCCGGCACCTGTATTTGGCGACAGCCGGAGCGTTACGCTGCTGGTGCTGGAAAATCCGGTGCCCCTCGACGCGGCAGTCGTCAGCTGACAGCTCACCGCGACCGACGTTCACGAAGATATTATTTCGCTGTCGGAGCGTGAGCAATTGCGTGGGATCCAGCATCCTTCAGACTTGAGCGCGACAAAAAGCCAATGCGGTTCGTTGACAGGGACTTCTTGTTCCAATATAAACCCAGCGAAAAATCGGACACCCGCAGCACTGTTGGATGAAGAACTGCTAAAGCTTCCTTCCTTTGGTCGCGTGAAATATTGCCTTCCGTAAAAAACAATAATAAATCATCACTCTCTTCGAACAAAAACACTCAACCGGAAGCGACGAGGTCACTTCCTCAACCATAATACAAGAACGGCATAGGTGTGAGTCCAAGCCGGTGGAGGCGGTGATTGCGCAGCTGATGGAGCAGCATTGCCGACGCTGCAGAAATGTCTACCAGCAGATACGGCTGTTCACCTGATCATCCGACCACAAACCTGGACGGGCCAAAACTTCAACAGCCGCCTCCGAGCACGTCCCAAGTCTGTGTCAACAGTACAACATGGGACGGCGTACCTATACCAGCAGGGGACGGCTCCTCAAACAACCACCTCACATTCTAAACTGGGGACGGTGAACCCGTGCTACACGAGGCACTGTGAGCCCGCGCTGTACTGACACAGGACACGGTGAACCTCTGGTTGACCAACGAACAACCGGCAGACAGGTGCATGTCAATCACTTCTTACGTCTCAAATGGACAGCTAGTGCAATTAATCAAACAATGGGACATCAAATACCGACGAGTGTGTTTAGGGAGCGCTTCTCCCGCACAACACTTACCCGATATATAGTCTTTATCCTCCTCACTGACAACAGTTCAACCCTCACTTACTTGCAGTATACCCTCACCACACCACCCGCCTCGGCGCGCCGTACACGACTGTGCTCCAGCGCCGTTCCAGCGGCCGCCGCCGCCGCCGCTGAGTCAACTGCTGCGTGACGTCACTGCAGCTCACGGAGTGGCCGGAGGTAGGAAGTAACGAGGGCCACCGGGTCACTACCGAGACTTCCCAGCGTGAGGAGAGACCCGGCACATACCGGAGCTGCAGTGGAAGCTGGGCTGCGGCAGCTCGGACTGCTCCTTCTGACACGCGGGCAGGACGGGAGCGAGTAGTGCTGCGAGACCATGGCACACGCGCCGAACTTGACGTGAGCCGACCCCCTGGGCTTCCGGCCACTAACGACATGTATATGGGGAGGGTGCGGCAGTCTGCTGGTGCCGTTGGGCGGCAGGATGTGCCGGCGGACGGGACCCTGGTGAAGGTGGCTGTTTTACCGAGCCCACCAGTCGGGTGTGAGACGCAGTCGAGTTAGGGGGCACCTATACAGACGCATAGAAATAAATACACAAACGCGAGTCTGATAACGCACGTCTACAATGAAATGTAGGAACAACATTTAAAGCTCGCATCCAGTACCACACCCAAGGGGAGGGGACAGGGGCCCAGACCCCAATGCTTCGGCCCTATAGTGCCACCATCGGCCCATGTCGAGGGCCGAAGGCGCTCGACATGGGTTTCGACGGTAGTTTGGAGTCAAAGGCTTTCGTGGAGGGCAGAAATGAGCCCTGACTTGACTTTTAGTACCACCGCCAACCCCACCGTGCCGGCCCTGCACCCAGCGTTCCGCCCTCTCACCCGAATTATGGCTTCGGACAACTGTCCCTCGCTTAAAGGACAGGCCGCCCCTGAAGAAAACTTGTTGCCCCTATACCTAGCATGCCGGCCTATAACCCAAAACCACCCTTCTGGCCATGAGTCACCGCCTCTTAACTTTAACACGCGAGGTGGAGGGGTCTTGAAGTGCTCCTCACCTTTTTGCGAGGTGGGCGGAGACCCGTTCGCCCCTGGAAAACACTGTTGGGCGAAATTTGAAAGAATTCATGAGAGCATTGATTGCTGAAGAAATTTCGATAATCGTTCAATAATTGACTTTCGAATTGAGATTGACTTTCGAATTGAATTGAGGTTTTCAAAGTCAGATCTTTATTTTGAGACCGTCGCAATCGCGCGGTCGCGGCAGATCGCTTGCACTGTAGACCGAGTGGTGGCGTCATAACGTCATATAATCAGGCCGTATGTCAAGGCTAACCAATATGCAGGTCAAGATCAAGGTCAAAGGTCACATGTCAAGGTCACTAACCCCAGTATTACGGTCAGATGGCATTATTCAGTATGACACATTATGCTGTGATTTCATAGTTAAGGCTACCCAAGGTCAAGGTCGAGGTCAAGGTCAAGGTGACAGGTCAAGATCAATTGTCTTTTTCTTCAAGCCCACATTTTCTACATGCAGGCTGACAAAGTGTCAGTGATATTGTACATTATTGCGCATATGCCATACTGTTGTGCCAAAGGTCATTGACCTTGAATGACCTTGAACTCAAAATTTCATAAAACGTTGTGTGGAACCTCCCCTCTATGACCTTAGTCCGCTCTTGGTGTATGCCTGACTTTTCCGCATAATCACGGCATTTCCCAAAAGGTCTCCAGCACGGTCCGGATTCGACCTTTACGACCTCGTTTGACCTTGAAGATATTTACCTAGGTCAATGAAACTTTACCATAAGGTAGAACACCGTCACCCCCTCCACATACCCCACAGGGCGTTTTTCTAACCCTCTTGGTTTCCGAGATCTCAGGGGGCACTTTACGAGCCCCCTCCACTGCGCGTTGACGCAAGACCCCTCTCCACTGCTCGTGTTAAGAAACTACCAACCCTTTTCTCAAAACACCACCCCCCCCCATATGGTGTGCCGCCTCCCATTTTGAAGAAGTATCCAAAAATGTGCATGCTGACTCTGTACCTACAGTGTGCCGCCCCCACACTCAGTGGTTCTCCTACACCTGGCGTGCCGCCCCTTGCACGTGGATTCCACATTGTGGAAGTTTCCACTCCGTCACCAAAAATGCCACCCCTGTCCATAGCGTGCCGTGCCGTTGCATAAGGAACCGGCCACCCCATAAATAATTCACACGGGCCCTCTTCCGAATCTGCCAACCCTCCCCCAGTAGAACACATCCTATTAAGGACGTTCTGCCCCACTGCGTAAGGAAGTTGCCGCTTCCCACTTGGATCACCTACCGTACCTGTGCAATGTGCGTGGCATGCCACCCCTTACATACAGAACCGGCCACTCCTGTGCTATGCAGGGCTTCCACCTCTGTCCTTAATGTGCCTTCCCTGGGAGTCATTATGAATCAGCAATATATCACCCTTCAGATGCGAGCTTTGCGCATTGCATGCTGTACCCCACTCATTACTTTAAGTATCATATGATTAGCTATGCATGCATGGAAACTAACTTCCACGCTAGATGGATACTCGTTCTTATTCCGAGTTTTTTAACGGGAAGAAGTTTTTCTGCCAAGTCAAAAGATAGTTTTAACACGCGCATTGACAGGGGGCGGTTGCCCGCACCCCGGGTTTTTTGCAGACAGCTTAAAAACGGCGGCGCTATGCGCCGCCGTTCTTGACATCCTTTTTTCCTGATCAATTTTAAAACTTTGTCAAAATTTTAAAGTTAGACCACATCAGGTTAGGTCACCAGCACAGGTCAAGTGACCTGACCTCAAACAAAGTTTAAGATAGCATAAGCCAAAACAGGGTGAACTTATCCAATTAAAATTCATATCACATAATGAATGGGCCCACCGAGTTTTCTGAAATATGTTCCAATATTTTTATATCGATGACCCAATGTCAGGTACGAACCATGACCTCTCCATTGGAAATACATGGGAAAATGGTTTTAACTTAATTACTCTGTAATGGATGGTGATAGAGCGTTTATTTTAGCTTCATTAGATTCGCCTTGACATTGCGGTTCTAATGATACGCATTTTACCTAATTTGACATTGACCTAGCACGTTCATATTGTACATCATTCGATTCGACTTGTTGCGAGGATTCCCATGGTCTAAATTGCTTTGCTCTATCTTTACATGTTCAGATGTAATGACAGAAAACCTTTAATCACGTGTTATCCCTATGATAGCATGTTTTGAACTCTAATGACCTTAAATGTGACCTGACAAAATATGGCTCAAATATTTTAGACAGAGAAGTGAATGGGCTACCCAACGCCGTTAACCGTTTTTCCCTATCTAGCGTGGTTCTCGAGATCTTAGGGGGTACCCACCCCCCCGCCGTCAAAGCGAAGGTGGCTCAGACCCCGTCAATGCACGTGTTAAAATAGCTCCACCCATGGATGTGGAGAGCGAGGTGGGACGCGTCCCCCAATTCGGGAGTCACGGGGAAGTTCTCGCCTAAAATAGTGGTGCTCAACCGAAGTTTTTTTTCATTTTTCTCCCCATACTCAGCGTGGACCAGTGTAAATGTGATTAATTGTATTGCCGGTAGTACTTCCAGCGCAGCTACTATGCTCAAAATTCGCCCTACTCTTTCCCCCTCCAGCAGCCTGTCGCCCCCTCCATTAGCCTCCCCCTTCGTCAGCCGCCTCCCTTCCCCTCTGTGGACACTCCTCGTGTCCATCGGAATCTGAAATCACCCAGTTACGTACACCCACATATATACCCGATATAACAGCAAGTGACCTAAATTCCACATTTGTTCGTCCTAGACCACTTTTATTTTGTAAGCATTTTAAAATGTACGGATGTCACTTGTGGCTTCGGTTCCTAGACCAATAATATTTTAGCGTTTGCATTAAAAATATATGAATGGCATTAGCCATTTTCGATCGGTTAGAAAACAACCCACCTCGTATCATAACTGTGTATTTCATAGGCGGACGAGAGTAACGCATTGCTCAGCGCGTAATCACAGAGAATCCACAAGAAGCATTACATGATACGATGACTAGGCGTGATCCGTAAATTCCCAACGAAAGCACGGCACAAATAAAACGATAATGTCCTCCAGCAAATACTTCTCGCTGGTCAAGTCCACGCTTCCAGTTTAAGATAGCGGCAAAACCTGTCGAAGCGAGTCCTTAGTAAATACCAGTAGTAGATAGTCCACATGCCACCTTCTAAATGGCTGCCGTTAGCCTCAATCCCGTACGAACGTAGGACGACAATTAGCAGCATTACAGGCAACGTTACCGATATTGCACCATCATAAGCGGACCTAACAAAAGCCAGTGATCATAAACAGTAACACCACGAACACAACCGACAGCAAATTACCCTGAAAAATCACAGACCGGCGATATAAATGCAACAATCGATTCAAGTTTAATGCAACGAGATAAATGCCACCATTTGATCACGACCCACCTGATTCGACCTATCCTACGAAGCAGCGACTAGCATACTGGACATGGACCCGCTGAAAATCAGCACGGCAACAATAGCGCAATCGTCACAATGACCTGGACGCAGTCCTGGGGTTGACCTCTGGCATTTCACGGACAGACGGGGACACGGCAGCACGGTTAGTGCCACTTACAACATCGCTCACGGCGCACCCTCCCCGCCAGTCGGGGTGGCGCGAGGTTCAGCTGCACATATCGGCACAGACACACTCACTGGAAGCGCCGAATCCGGCCGAAAGCCGTCCATTTCCAACAGAATGCGATCACCACCATGCTGGGCCACTGCAAGTAAACTGGGCTCAAGTCGAACTCTAAGCCCTCGTAGTGTCTCAGGACATCCACGTCAAAGAGTGGTGCTGCTTCAGCTGCCTACAGTGGAACAGGCCCACAAACCAACAGGCGCGCCGGCAGCGCAGGCGTTGTACGCAGGCTTGATACCAGCAGAGGAGACGGCACTCGGTCCAGCAACGGCACGTGCAGCCTCTGCTCGCATGTCTGCGCCATCCGTACTCACATGCACGCATACATACTGGCCACCAAGCGTTGTTGGAATGTTAATACGGGAATGACAAAACACTAACGGTAAGGCAAGAAAGGCTAAATGCTGATGTCTTGTGGTAAGTGCGAAAAAATTAAGCACAGTCTGTATAGCAGATTGTTATACAGAGATACATAGAAATACAGTAGAGTGGTAAGCCGGGCTTACCGTGTCAGATTGACAAACTCAAGACGGTATACAAGAACCAGCTTAGCCCACGGGGGTGGGTAAGCTGTGGCACTTCCTTCAGTGACGTCACCACGGTGGGTTTAGTTGCATCGAGCGAGACTAGAGAATGACCAGCAAATACGAAACGTCACTCTATCAACTCATTCGACGATAGTTGAGTGACCCCCAGTACATCGTCTCACATTTTAGTCTGCTGGATAAGCGTTTTACAGAGACCCAAAAGAAAACACGTGCAGCTCCTTTTCAACCCTTCTTATTGGGTAATTTTTTGCTCCTCAAGAGCTGGACAGGAAAGATACGGAGACGGCGTTTTGGCTTTGTTAAGCTCGAGTGGACGAAGATCTGCAGCTGGGCACTTTACCGCCAATCGTGCGCCACTTTTGTGATAACCAGCAATCGCACGAGCCTGCAGCGGATTTCAAGCGTTGGGCAAGCAAAGCTAGGACTAGAGACAGGAACGCAGAGCTAGAGAGCCCCTCAGTCGGGGGAGAAACCGGACTCTCATGACCGTCGTCCTGCGGAAGTCATGACGTACCGCTAACCCTCATCCCGCGGCGACAGAGGCGACCGGAATTTACCTTATCCTGTCCCCCTCCCGTCAGACACATGATCCAGGGCCAGGGCCAACGATGGACGGCACATGTGGCACGCCCTCGATTTGACGGGGGGGCGTGCTAAAGGGTTGCGTCTCGCCACCCGACGCCGAGGACAGCTTATCTGACGTCCCAGCACTTTAGACGACCGCAGCGCTAGTGCGTCGATTAGATGTCGTTGACCAAGTACACTGATCTAAGAGCCAGACTTCCTATGTAACAATTGTCCATTTGTTCTGCAGGAGAGTTAACCAGGGTTGGGCGGTAAAAGTGCTGCCAATGCCGGCAGGTAGAGAGCGGCCACATTTACATATGAGCACATGAACAAGGTATTAGGTTACTCAACGTCCCCCGCCTGAAACGCGGTCCAACCGCCCAGACCAACAACATTCACCTCAATGGCAAGCCTACAAAGCCAACAACTGCATTCCCCATGCATAAGGCTCATGGCTAGTCTAGACGCCTATTCACACTTGGCAGAAATCGCCGAAAGAATATACCGACCGAAATGAGAAAATCACGTGAGGAGATTGAAGACATACAAATATTGGCAGGTTCTGCCAAGTGTGAACGGGCCTCAAGCCCACCCTGTCGTCTGTCTCCTGGCAAACCCTGCAGAAATTCTCCTCTGCAATGCGCTTTGAGCATTGCGTGCACTTAGCTGATTACTATGTTTAGCTGGTAATCGTGGCAAACACTGCCCAATGCTCCCAAGTAAGTGGGGGTCATTTAGAATCTCCACGACTCATGGGCGATAGACACGGTGGTACCAAAGAGCTCGGAGCCATATAAATTGCATGTGAAAATTAAACAGGGAAAAACTGCAAGCTCGCGTCTGCCCCTTTTTAGTTTTCAGTCATACCGTGTGGCATACTACAGCATTTTAAGTTCCCTCTCGCCCCTGCCCTCGCCGTTGATTGAAGTCGCGAACTTAATCGCGGTCAAAAAGTTTGAGCACTCTCCCCCCTCCCCCCACCGGACAGACACACCGACAAATAGCGACAATTTTCACCCTTGCAGACCATTTCCCGACACGGTAAATTTCACGGCGACTAATAAAACCGCCTCAGCCTCATCAGTGGGTAACAGGTGCAAGGGGCGGAAAACAGGGCCACCAACTCCGCCGGACGGGCCAGACGGCGCGAACTCGGCGGCATCTCTCTCAACAAGGCCAAAGCAGCTGAAACGACGTCCTGGGCAAACCCAGAGCCGGCTCCCAGCTGGGGTAGGAAACATATTTTCCATTCAAATTGAAGTGTCAGTACGCTTGGGTTCAAAATTTTGTCTCCAATCTGCCCCCCTTCTATCGTGCAAAACAATATGCACACGTACACTGGACAAAGGTCCTTTTCCTGGGAGGCGTTACTCCCTGTTCAGAAAAATTATGAACCCACTAACACAGAACATGCGGGCGCTACCAGGGGCGGATCCAGAGGAAAACCCGGTCATGTCCCCCACCCCCAAAGCGGTCAAAATTGACCTAGTTTTAGTCTATTTTGCCGGTTTTCTCAAAACAATAGTTTTCACTTTTCCACATTTGCCCCCCTCCCCCAAGGCTTCACCTAGACCCGCCTCTTGACGCCCCGTGCCGTTGCGATCTCTTACTGTGGCGCTGGACGGCAGACAGGGAGTGGAAGAGGATTCGGAGGTGTCGCTCCGCAGGACATTGCAGGACGGGGTCACAGGAAGGTGCTGGTCTCGGCACCTGCAGACACGAACACCACCGTTAATTCATCACAGGAGCAGGGCTTACCGTTCATCGGCAATAAGTGACGAGATGAAAAACAAAGAAAT
The DNA here is from genome assembly GCA_034440635.1 of Lepas anatifera. Classification (NCBI taxonomy): domain Eukaryota; kingdom Metazoa; phylum Arthropoda; class Thecostraca; family Lepadidae; genus Lepas; species Lepas anatifera. The sequence continues at coordinate 452,721 of JAOTON010002112.1, read as the reverse complement.
AGTGGGTCACAATAAGGTCGCAACAGGGGGATACCAGCCTGTGAGGGCAAACATCTAGTGGGCACCAGATATCGAGAAGTTGAAGGGGAAAATATAGTGGATAAATAGTGCATATAGTGGATACAATCTTTCACGCGGCGAACCCATACCAACGTGATTGTATTTTCCGCATGCAATTATCAATACTGAAGCTGTTCCCTACATGGAAAATAAAGCTAAAATTTTGTAGCTTACGCTTCGGACTTTTTGACAACCATATTTTTCAAGGAGCAAATCTTAGATAGCGGCTGCAGATTGACGGAACCAGACCCGTCAAGTTTTTGGAGCATTACGTCATCATGGCGGAGAGGCAAACAGTTACTATGCAGGGCATTGGAGAAATCACTTTTGAAGCCAAATAATTAATTTTAGAACTGTATCAATAAAACTTATATGGTTGAAGAGAAAGCTAAAATATTTTTATTTGGAAACCATCAGACGTTTTGCAAAAATTCCAGTGAAGAATATTATCTTTACAAATTTTCCAGGGCGTGTCAAAATAAGGACAGGTTCAACACTAACAGCTGTTTGCAGTAAGACTAATCTCGATTTTGATTGGCTGTTGATTTCGACCTTTGATTGGCGTTGGTGGTACCTACAGCAAAAGACAATAAACACCGGTGATCTCTGAGCGAAGGTAAACTTATTTCTCTCGGCTATTAAGTGGGCCTGAGTTGATCAAATAAATGCATGCTCTTCAACAAATTCTTTGAAGTGTTATGATTTTTCATTAGATTTACGTAAAATACGCTGCTCGCCGTTGAAATCAAGGTTACTGTCAAATGGGTGAAACAAGTTGACTTCGATTTATACTAGATTGCTGCCAAATACGCCCAAACTTGGTATGTTCCAGCTGATCCTTCCAAAACTTAGTAGAATCTCCTATAATTTAGTAGAAAGGGCGGTGACGTCATCATGGGAGGACTATATTTAGTAGGAAACTTGGTTGTACCCGTAGTTAAAGTACCCTGGACGGAACAGGGAATAAACTCTGAGATGAGAGAGTTCAGGTGTCCCAATATCTCCTCTTACGTTAAGTTAGGTCGTAGTGGAGAGGCATGAATTCAATAAAGGTCACCAACGGTCGTGATAATTCCGATTGCTTTCGTCTAGTCTCCTCGTCAACCCCCATTTCCGATTTATAGCACAAAAGGTGCATTAGCCACAAATCGACAATGTCTCTTGATCTGTCCTGAGGGCTGGCGCGAGTCTAACAGAGCATCGCTCTTGTTTTCATCACGTGGACGGTACATCGCCGCAGATTGGAGTTAGTTGGCTTCAAGCTATTTTGGTCAAATAGCGCCCACCTACAGATTACACTCGCTAGTAACCATTATCGCACATCAATAGGTTCCCAATTAAGGTTTTTGTACACAATTAAGGTTTCTGCTACTTTTTATTTTTCATAATAATAAATTATACGGTCAAAATATTCTTCAAAACTGGACTGCAAAGAGTGGCATTTGACCCTGCACCATGTGCCAAGGTTTTGTGTAACTACGAACCAAGTTTTTCGGAGCGATGAGAAAAACTATAATGTATGATCACCTGCCCTAATCTGAAGAAGCTGCCTCAGTTAGTGCTGAATTAGCACAGCCGTACAATTTGGCATCCACCCGTGTCACTCACAATTACTTTTTTCTTAATAAGGAGAAACCTGACAGGCGCTAAACGCCCGCTCGGTAATACACATTTAACCAACGGACGCATCACGTTATGAACTCGGCAGGGACCGCCGTAGACAGCATCTGACAGGTAGCACGCCCTACAACACCGCAATCACCTTCTGCAGAAACAGCCGAATCCCTTCATACACCAGCACTGTGCCAATTCGATTTACCAGCGCAGGGCCGGAAGGAGACGCCGTCAGACGCGGTGCTGCCCGGCGATGACCCCGTCAGACGTGGTGCCACCCGGCAGTGACGCCGTCAGACACGGTGCTGCCCGGCAGTGACGCCGTCAGACGCGGTGCTGCCCGGCAGTGACGCCGTCAGACACGGTGCTGCCCGGCAGTGACGCCGTCAGACACGGTGCTGCCCGGCAGTGACGCCGTCAGACACGGTGCTGCCCGGCAGTGACGCCGTCAGACGCGGTGCTGCCCGGCAGTGACGCCGTCAGACGCGGCGCCACCCGGCAGTGACGCCGTCAGACGCGGTGCTGCCCGGCAGTGACGCCGTCAGACACGGTGCTGCCCGGCAGTGACGCCGTCAGACGCGGTGCTGCCCGGCAGTGACGCCGTCAGACGCGGCGCTACCCGGCAGTGACGCCGTCAGACGCGGTGCTGCCCGGCAGTGACGCCGTCAGACGTGGCGCCACCCGGCAGTGACGCCGTCAGACGCGGTGCTGCCCGGCAGTGACGCCGTCAGACGCGGTGCTGCCCGGCAGTGACGCCGTCAGACGCGGTGCTGCCCGGGAGTGACCCCGGCGGCGGTCAGCATCACCAGAACGAGGCCTCAGATGAAGAAGAACATCAGCACCACCACCACCATGACGCCGGAGAAGACGCCGATGACCGTCCACTGTCGCTTGTCTGCCGAGCACCAGAGGTCGTCAACATAGCACCAGAGGTCGTCAACAGAGTACCAGAGGTCGTCAACAGAGCACCATAGATCGTCAACAGAGCACCAGGGGTCGTCAAGGGATCACCAGAGATCGTCAACAGAGCACCAGGGGTCGTCAAGGGAGCACCAGAGATCGTCAACAAACCACCAGAGATCGTCAACAGAGCACCAGATTTTTTCCTAGTTCCCAGTTCGGCTGTTGGGAGTCGGAGTCTCACTAAAGTCATCAATGGACTTGTCACGGAGACCCCGACCCCACCACCCGAATGAGCAACTCCCACAATGAAGGGTTGATTTAGAAGCCCAAGTTTAACGTCCCACAAAGCACAGGGACGGCCGCCCCGCTCAGGTCACCCTATCATCAGTCAGTTGCCAGCCGACCTGTACGTCGGGTAAACTATTGAGCGCCGGAGCGTCTCAGGGGAACCGATCCCAAGCCTGCATATGCACTGCCACTGCATGCTTCTGAGCAGCGGGCCGGAGCCCAATGCTCTACCAACTGAGCTACCGGGGCGGCAACAGATATCGTCAACAGAGCACAAGGGGTCGTCAACAGAGAACCAGGGTTCGTCAAAGGCACCAGGGGTCGTCAACAGAGCACCAAGGGTCGTCACTGGCCGTGTGCCGTAACCGGAGGTCGTCAATAAAACACCTTCTGTGCATGCCTTGCCGTCATCAAGCAGTCAAGGGGCACTACCAGCGGGAATGTGGGTCCCAGAAAAGAATAATCGAACAAGCCGCTCAAACAATACCCATAATAATCACACCAATCATATAGCCATAACAATTATACTCAAACCAGGAACACTCCGAGAAGCACCGGAACTTAACCGCCCGATAGGTCTAGCCAGCTGTGAAGGAAAAGTGGTGGAACACCTAATACAGGGACTGGAACCTAAAACCAAGACTGTACTTAACGTCGGAAGCGGCAGCCAAACTAGCTCCAGAACAAGTGGGCTTTCAGGGAACACGGAGTACTGAAGAACAAATAACAAAACCCAGGACATCATGACTGCACTCAATAAAAATTCCGTCGGTAATGGCTTCTATCGACCTCACTGCCGCCTATGACCCAGTCCACATACAAACCTTATTCTCGACATTACCAACCTAGGTATCCTCATGCATGCTCGCATGGTTTCACAGAGCCTTTCTGTCACACCGTGAGGCCAGGATAACTTAGAGTGATACCGTCTCAAGAGGTCATATTTAGAAAGGGCTTGCGACACATAACGCGGCCAGAAGGGTTTGCCAACGGGAGCAGTCAGAGAGTTTGCCACAGGGTGCGGTCCAAGTGGGCTTGCTACAAGGATCGATCAGAAAGGGCTTGCCGCAGGGGGGACGGTCTCAGAGGGCTTGAAACGTAGGGGGGCATACTTGTTGATGACTCCAATTTTTTTTAGTCGACTCAACTCTGACTCACGGCTTAAAGGCTGACTCGGATTCCAACTCGATTCGCTGAGTTGAAAATGGTGATCCGACTCGACTCAGCCTAAATTGAAAAGTGAGTCGACTCAACCCTGATTCAAATAAGCGTTGAGTCAGAGTCGACTCCGACTCAAAATGGGGCCAGGTATGCACACAAAAAATCCGCATTTCCTTTAATAATATGCAAATTCCAGTACAATTATTCATGGCATTAACTACTTACTAACTGCACATTAATTTCAATAAAATGTCAATTGCAATGCATTAATTAATAACATAAATTATGTCTGCACAGGAATGAAGAAAGGTGCTAAATGCAAACATGTGAGTGAGATGAAGGGCCTGATGCTTTTCATTTTGAAGCTGTGTCCTTCATGAGTAAAGTCATAATTGAGGCAATAAGCGATGTTTTAAACGCAAAGAACAGGGCTCAATGTTTTAACATATGACACTTTGAGTGGCAATTCCTGCCCCAGTGCATTCTGAACAGCCCTCTGACAAATTTAGCTTGGAAATAACTACTAAGCCGCGCCAAATCCACCCTATGCAGCACATCAATAAAAAGAAAACAAACAATAAACGCTCACCACGTCGTCCTCCCGAAAAAACTGTATTAAATACTACAGATGACGCACTGAAGACATCACGCAAACCTAACATGACACAAAAGATGACAATGAATAGCTCTTTAAAATCACGTGACTTTAAAAAACCTTAGAAAGTATGCAGGTCTGTGAAAGTGATCTTGCCCTCGGGCTACCAAAGCAAAAATCTCTAATACTTTGTGGCGCACAATGATAGTTTTGTGACTGGCGCGGCGCGCATGCATAGGTGCAGTGGGTGGTAAATAATAATCAACATAATTCAAAGAGAGGTGGGTGGTTTGGGAGAGACTTCAGGTGTATTTTTCTGTCAGTAACCCAGTTTCAAATTACTTATTTCCATATACAGAGGACAGTAGGAACAGTGATGTGTCGTCAGTGTTTATATTATCTACCAGGGGACGTCCTCCTCAAACCACGACAAATCAAGGAAGTGCTTTGAAAAAAACAGATAATTGAAGCTTTTAGTTTCTGTCTTGACCCATTTCAAAGCTAATGTGCAAAATAAGATTTTTGGTACCCTCTATCTTGCACTTATATTCCTTACTTTCTGTTAAGTGTTTTCAGTCAACCGAAGGAAGAAATTATAAAATAAAGATGTGGTTTCCTAAGAGTGATTTATTGCATTATAATCAGGCTATGAATTTCTATGGTGTGCACCCTCAAAGTCGAAGTCTAATTGTGTGCCAAATCACTTTTTGCATGATTTTGCATCCTTTTGCTAAGATTAAATAGAAAATATCTAGAAAATGTGTGTGCTTTTGAAACTGTGTATTTTACATAGCTTACTTTTGTTGATGACCGATCCAGGCATGGGTGTAGTGTGGATATGAAAATCATAAATTAGGTTCCTATCATTAGCAAACAGCAATGTGAAATCCATCAAAGTTAGGAGGCAGTGAAAGTTTGTAAAATGTCAGCCATGTGACCACATATGTAAAGAAAAGTAATGAGTCGACTCAACTCCCGACTCCTAGCTTAGCGGCTGACTGATTCTGATTTGACTCAACTGGTCAAGCAGTTGAGTCGACTCAGACTCAACCTAAATCTGGAAATGAGTCGACTCAACTCTGACTCAAAGAAAATTTGAGTCGACTCAGAGTCGACTCTGACTCTGAGTCGCGACTCAACAATTCTGGTAGGGTGCGGTCCGAGAGGGCTTGCCACAGGGTGCGGTCAAAAAGGCTTGCCACAAGGGGCAGTCAGGAGGGCTTGTCACAAAAGGGCGGTGTGATATCCGCTGTTGAGACTATGCTACAAACTGTCTCCCGTCGATGTTACAGAGGCACGGAATAGAGATCGGCGTGTATGCTAACGACCTTGACGTTAGCACCAGCGACCGAGAGGTGGACGCCGCCTCGGGGCAAGTTAAGAGCGCTGGACGAGGTACACGAATGGGCTGATGCCTGGGGGAAGGAAGTCCGCGACATTAAAGGGAATGTGGCACCTTTACAACGTGATTTTAACTCAGATGGCCAAGTTGTAAAGCATTCCGGAAACCCGATACTCAATATATCAATTGTCTTGAAACTCAGAATTTCCGTAGAAAAAAGGTAAAACCCTACCTGAAATATAACCAAAATGTACCCAAGCGGCCGGCCACAAAACTTGTCAGCTGTTGGTGCGACGACAAATGCATACGTCACGGTGAGTGTAGTCAGCCCACTGAGGCCCTTGCAGCCTATTGAATATGGTAGTAGTTGCCATATCATGACGTCATCCACAAGCAGATGATGATGATTTGGGCTTAAGGGCGCGCCAACCCTAAAGGTCATATAGCCCCCATGTCACTTATCCACAAGCAGAGGTTTATTTCTTACCTTAGAGGAGCATTTTAAAATAAAAATATTGAGCGTTTTGTACATTTTTTTCAGAGAAATCATGAACGTTTTCATGATTTTCGGCTAAAAGTACCCATAATTAAACTAAATTCCGGGATTCGACCAAGGTACAACACTTCCTTTCCGGGATAGGATCACACTTCCTTTTCTCAACCAATTAGATGAATGATGAACCAGATGATGAACGATGAACCAGTGGCATTTCTGGCATGACAATGGTATTCTCTTCTCTCTTCTCCCAAACCAATATCTCCATACCTGTTCTTCTCTGGTCTGTCTTACCTTCTGTATTGTGAAAAACAATTAAGATAAGATAGAAAAAAACTAAACAAGAAACGGCAGCTTCATTCGTGAATCGGGGACAGAGAACTGTAACAAGGACAGGAAGTCACCGTCTTGGGCGTAAAATGCTATATCGAACGCACCTTTCCGGCTCACATCGAGAACACCAGCGAACGGTATACAAGAGGCTAGGATCAATGAAGGCGCTAGTCGGCAACAGAGGGTCTGCCGCAAGCACACTCGGGAAGGTATACACAACCTTCACACGACCGGCTGGCTCTATACGTGGGGGTGGGGGGGGTGGGGGTAGCATGCACGCAGTTTGCGCGGAAAAACGATAAGGAAATCCTGGACCACACTGCCCATGCTGGCACGAATCATCACAGCGGATACTAGGGTGGCGACCCTGATGACAGAGGCCCGCCTTAGAAGCAAGATCTGACCCTCCTCGCAGAAGAATTAGGTGTAGTCCAAAGTGAGAAATCACTAAGATTTGGTCATAAATCACCCATGAGGTATACCACAACACACAGAATTGGGCACCCCCCAATACGTTAAGAGAAAGGTCAAAGACATAGCGACCAAGGCCTGCCTGGAGGGCCTCTTAGCAAGTCTGGAGAATCTCTCAGGGAATTTGGAGGAAATAATAGATCCCCTAGAGAACACCATTGCTCAGGGAGGGCGTAGGAGAACTGGTAACCATCACGCAGACGCTGCGGAACGTCGTAAGAAAAAAAACAGAAGGCACCGAAGCCTTCTGTTCTGTAGGCGGACAAGCTCAACTCACGGTAACTGAAGGAGCATTAACCCGCGCCCCACGGGGTCGGCGCCACCTTCGCCCACCGGGGGCCATCGATGGCCCCCTCTAACTCCGAAAATATGGGCGTTAGCGCAAATCTGCAAAGTGCAATAGAAAGCTCGCGTGAATTCAGTAAGAAATTACTTCGCATGTTTTAGTGCTCAGGTCAATGGTTTGACCTCCAGAGGTCAAATTAGGTCAAGATCGGCTATTTTCACTCAAATATGCAATGATTAAGCAAACTGGTCATAACTCTTATGTCATTAGAGCTATTGAGGCCTGGTAAAGTTCATTTGATAGGAAATTGCCAGTACTTTTCCGCTATGTGGAACGTAAAGACCTCCCGCCAGTGGTTTGACCTCCAGAGGTCACCTCGTGACCAAAATGACCTGAGGTCACGAAAGGTCACAAAGTGACCTTGCCGTATATTAAATGAAAGCCAGTGACAAGACAAACACGATGGTGTTTGTTTCACCGCTCTAGCTTAATTAGGTCAAAAGTTATTGTCAAAATACTGTTTTTGACCTCTGGTGACCTGGATGACCTTGGAAAAGTCAAAGGGTAAATATGACCCCTGGGATCCGTGAAAGGGTGTCAAAAACGCTGTTCTGAGCGGTCTGAGTATTTGCAATCATTTTTGTGGCTTTTATATCATGAAACAGGTTTTCCCCATGCTTTTCCAATGGGAGAGGTCGCCTCGTGACCTGACCTCAGGGCACGAAATCGAAAAATCCCGGATATACACCTTGTAGACCCTGGAGGGGCATGAAGTGTAGGAAGTTTCAAATTGATCGACTTTGAAATGTAGCTCTTAAAGAGCTCTAAATTTGAAGTGAGGTGACCTTGGTTGACCTCGTCTGGTGACCTGACCTTGGGTGACCCGGGGTAAAAATTTCAGGGATGATGGGAAAATGATGCAGTGAGAGGTAGAGCCCTCAACCGCGGTGCTGCGCCTCGTCGTTTTTCTGCTATCCCGAAAAACCTTAGGGGCCATCGATGGCCCCCGGTGGGGCGAGGGTTAAGGCAACGCTACTCTGACACACATGTATGCATGCCTAATTCTCAGCTATAATATCCCATGTCAAACAGTTCCCAGTGTGTATGGGCACAACAGTACTCTAAGATATCCCAGCGACACTCACCAACGTGTGTTAAACTAATACAGCAATGCATGTGACACTAGGAAATTGTCGAGCTGGCATGTGTGAATGACCCGGCCCATGTCCTTTATCTGGCACAGAGGTACTGCCTCACAAACTGTACCCACGGCGGCCACTTCCAGACAGCGGCCGCTCTAGTACCCACCGCTAGAGAAGCGCAGCGTCTTCAGCGCCCGGCTCAGCAAAGAGTGCGGCCTCCCCCGGCTGCCCTCCAAGTCACGACTGGCGTCGCCCACCACACTGCCGGGCACAGTCGGCGCGTCAACGGCCACACTGCCGGACACAGTCGGCGCGTCAACGACCACTCTGCCGGGCACAGTCGGCGCGTCAACGACCACTCTGCCGGGCACAGTCGGCGCGTCAACGGCCACACTGCCGGGCACAGTCGGCGCGTCAACGGCCACACTGCCGGACACAGTCGGCACGTCAACGACCACTCTGCCGGGCACAGTCGGCGCGTCAACGACCACACTGCCAGGCACAGTCGGCGCGTCAACGATCATACTTTAGCACACTCACATGACTCAGTCATTACCAGTACACTCACATCACACGGTCGTCTCCGGTACACCCCCATGACCCGGTCGTCTCCGGTACACTCACATCACGTGGTCGTCTCCGGTACACTCACATCACACGGCCGTCTCCGGTACACTCACATCACGTGGTCGCCTCCGGTACACTCATATCACATGGTGGTCTCCGGTACACTCACATCACACGGTGGTCTCCGGTACACTCACATCACGCGGTCGTCTCCGGTACACTCACATTACACGGTGGTCTCCGGTACACTCACATCACACGGTGGTCTCCGGTACACTCACATCACACGGTGGTCTCCGGTACACTCACATCACACGGTGGTCTCTGGTACACTCACATCACACGGTGGTCTCCGGTACACTCACATCACACGGTGGTCTCCGGTACACTCACATCACACGGTGGTCTCCGGTACACTCACATCACACGGTGGTCTCCGGTACACTCACATCACACGGTGGTCTCCGGTACACTCACATCACACGGTGGTCTCCGGTACACTCACATCACACGGTGGTCTCCGGTACACTCACATCACACGGTGGTCTCCGGTACACTCACATCACACGGTGGTCTCCGGTACACTCACATCACACGGTGGTCTCCGGTACACTCACATCACACGGTGGTCTCCGGTACACTCACATCACACGGTGGTCTCCGGTACACTCACATCACACGGTGGTCTCCGGTACACTCACATCACACGGTGGTCTCCGGTACACTCACATCACACGGTAGTCTCCGGTACACTCACATCACACGGTGGTCTCCGGTACACTCACATCACACGGTGGTCTCCGGTACACTCACATCACACGGTGGTCTCCGGTACACTCACATCACACGGTGGTCTCCGGTACACTCACATCACACGGTGGTCTCCGGTACACTCACATCACACGGTGGTCTCCGGTACACTCACATCACACGGTGGTCTCCGGTACACTCACATCACACGGTGGTCTCCGGTACACTCACATCACACGGTGGTCTCCGGTACACTCACATCACACGGTGGTCTCCGGTACACTCGCATCACACGGTGGTCTCCGGTACACTCACATCACACGGTGGTCTCCGGTACACTCACATCACACGGTGGTCTCCGGTACACTCACATCACACGGTGGTCTCCGGTACACTCACATCACACGGTGGTCTCCGGGTACACTCATCACACGGTGGTCTCCGGTACACTCACATCACACGGTGGTCTCCGGTACACTCACATCACACGGTGGTCTCCGGTACACTCACATCACACGGTGGTCTCCGGTACACTCACATCACACGGTGGTCTCCGGTACACTCACATCACACGGTGGTCTCCGGTACACTCACATCACACGGTGGTCTCCGGTACACTCACATCACACGGTGGTCTCCGGTACACTCACATCACACGGTGGTCTCCGGTACACTCACATCACACGGTGGTCTCCGGTACACTCACATCACACGGGGTCCGGTACACTCAATCACACGGTGGTCTTCCGGTACACTCACACGGTGGTCTCAGGTACACTCACATCACATCAACGGTGGTCTCCGGTACACTCACATCACACGGTGGTCTCCGGTACACTCACATCACACGGTGGTCTCCGGTACACTCACATCACACGGTGGTCTCCGGTACACTCACATCACTCACATCACACGGTGGTCTCCGGTACACTCACATCACACGGTCGTCTCCGGTACACTCACGTCTCACGGTCGTCTCCGGTACACTCACGTCTCACGGTCGTCTCCGGTACACTCACACCACGCGGTCGTCTCAGGAACACTCACATGACCCCGCCATCCCCAGTACACTCACATGACCCGGTCGTCAGCCTCGGTGCCAGTCCTCAGCGGTGTATCGTGCAGTAGGCCCGCCGCGCCGCCGGGTGTGCCCTGCTGCTGCGGCTGGGCTGCGGCATCGTCGGCGTCCTCCTCCTGCAGCCGGCGGTAGCCGGCGGTGGCGGCCGCCGGCTTGGTGGAGGGCGCAGGCGCGACGGCCGGCGCCGCCTCCGGGGAAGCCGGCTGGTCCAGCAGCGGCTGATGACAACAAGCAGTGTCAACACGCTATAATCTGCATGGACTCGGTAAGCAAGCATACGCTAGAGAAAGGCACTACATGGCAACAACACGACGGTAGGTTAAACGTTTGAATAAAAATACGTAGCATCGAAAAGAGTGACAGATTTTCCCACTGTAGCATCACAGAAAAGCGCTGATAATGAAATGAAAACTCCGACCGCTACTTAAAACTGGTCAGAAAAACATTTATCATGGAGGAAAATTCACCACATATTACGTAAAAAATATTAGAGCATTAAGCTTCAAAACCACCTTAAACAATTTACAGAAGTGTTAATGATAACAGAGGGATCTCAGCACCTACAACTCAGGGAATTCGAGCGAGCAAGCTTCCACATTTAACCCCTAGTAAAAGAGCACCTTGTGTCACCCCTCACGGAATCGAGCAAGAGCGAGCAGACTGACTCACGTTATAGGCGGGCGGCAGGTCGTCAGCCTCTTCCAGCTCCTACACATGCAGATGCAGTTAGTTTTGCCCCCCGCCACATGCCTTCTAAAGAACCATGCTGATGCTGCAAGCTTCCTCATTCTACACTCAAGGATGTATTATTCGGTTGAGATGACAGATCCCATCCAAAAGAACCAAACAGAGCGTATACCGAGAAGACTGAGTACTATATGCACACTTAAAGCATCCAGGGTCCGATTTTTTCAGAGTGAACGCGAGAACACAAAAAAGAGGTCAGCTTATGATTGTAGCTACCTGTAATATTCACTGGCAGAAATTCCGGCCATGTAGCTCAAGCTTGAAAACAAAGCCGAGCATAGGACATGCACCGGTGTGAATTGAATAAAGCGCTATATTTTCCGTAAGATGACTGCAGTCATTCTAAGTCTACTTTGATCAAGAGCTTCTCCCATGAAAACGGTCAATGAGCAATTTCGTGTCTAGTGTGCAGATTCCCCGTCAAACATTGCACACATCCTGCAACACTAGAGCACAGCTACGAAAAAGAGAAACAGAAACGAAAAACGTGTGCGTACAGGAAGAACAGTAAATGCAACGGAACTACATGAAAAATAGGCTAGAAAGGATAGGGTGCGGTGATAATGATTCCAGCATGAAGACCTCCCCTCTCACCGCAAGGGTCTCTTACGATTTCAGGGGCCTATGGTGCCACCTGGGGCCTCTCATAGCAGTCCCAGACTAACTCGGGTTCGCTTTGACTGCAATCTCAAGGGCCTCGTGTACTATTTAAGGTAATTTGGCAATTTCATGGGTTTTAAACATGGCTTTCAGAGGGGCAGAGCGCACGGAACAACCACCGGTGGTAAATTTTGTCTCGAATCTCCCCTTTATGGGAGACATGCGATTAATACGCGTACTTTTTTTGAACGCACGCCTGCCTTTCCCGACAACCTAATGACCGGCGTCGGCTGTTCGGTGTCGATATGGTGCCGCCGGGGACCCGGGCGGGGCTGGGTTCCGCTCTGAACAAAAACTATCTCACTGGCAATGGTGGGTTCAGGGACAAGTGAAATATCAATCCCAGGGTGTTATATCCGAGGGTTTTCCGTATGTTCTATCACATGAATAAATTCGAATCCTGTAATACAAATACCACATTCGCCTAAGGAAGTCTCCAGCATGGCGGCGGGCCTCACCAAACACTGTAAGACCGATATTTACTTTTTGCTGCACTGGGTACCAGCTTTTCTATCATGAAGACAAGACATGGCCTTTGTGAAGTGTCTTTATCCATTTCAGAGTCATCTGAGGCAGATTTGAGAGTTTTCTTTCTTTCACAAAGATGAGCCTTTTTGCCAACTCGGGTCCCCCTGCACTCGCTTGTAGAGCCCCTGGCACAGCAAAGGCTGTTTTTGGTCCTTCCATACCAGTTTCGAGGGCTTCCCGGACCGGCTCAGGAGCTCCCATAGAACCCTGCCGCAATGGCCCCTTCGACTGCTGCATGGGCTTGCATGAGAGACTGTTCCTCTCCGCCAAAAGTTGGGGGACGCATCCCCCTGTTCCCCTCCAGCGGGTTCCTGCTTTGAAATAGTCACGATACCCAACGGAAATAAAATCAGAGGATCCTGAAGATGGTTAAGGCCCTGAACTTGCTGGTGGACAGGATGGCACAGGGACAGGGGGAGAACACTCATTCATCACACGAGTTCAAGCACAAAGAAATAAGTGGTTCGAAACTTTACACCTGGTAAAGAATCTCCTGCCCCCTGGGGAGCAGCGAAACAAGACACTTAGTTCAGGGAAAACCTGATGGTGCTGCTGGACAAGCAGGAGAGCAGACAAATACTGTACTACAGGGTGTTCCGAGGAGCCGCTGGAAAACCTGGTCACATAAGAGGAGTGATCTCTACCTGGTGTACATGCATACAAATTTATCAAATTGGAAGATATGAACATATGCTACGATGCTGCTTCGCTGCTGGGTTATTTTTCATGGTGGACGGGGTGCAGACTGGGGTCATCTTGCCATAAAACTATACCCACAGTGCGGGGGTTTTGGGATCGAGCTCGAGAACTCAAATTTTCACAATCCTTATGTCAGATCATACAACCTCTAGAAGGATAGGTGAAATGATAAGCTATTGCTTCAGTCTGAAGTACTCGTGTATACAGAACTACATCTTCCCACAAACAAGTGAACGAAACATGCATGGGAGGTGGGACTTTTTGGAAAAAACCTGACCTGGACCCAGTCCCGGCAAGTTTAGCTGGACCCGCCTCGGTCCAGGCAGGGATACGCGCACTCTCAGCCCAGTCCCGGCAACAGTTCTTATTTTATCGAAATTGTAATTTCATTTTCTTCTATGAGCTAAGAACCTCATCATCCGAATTCGTATCATTACTCGAACGATAAATGAACAATAAATATTGATTATAATTTGTGCAAATTGATTCATGGTAAACTTGCCAAATTCACTTGAAACTATTATCTAAGAAAAACTTTGTAATTTGAAACATTGATACTAACTGGTAACAAAGCAAAGGTCACTCGAAGTATAAACAAATATTAGCACTCCCATACTGTCCAGGTCCAGCGAAAGGCATACAAGGACGAAAACAACCAAGCATACCCCAAAACAACCATTTCAAAACTCGGGTATTATCCAAGCTTCGCTTCGTATAAAACCAAATATTCTGCAGTTGGTTGGCAACCACATTCATGCCACCATCACACCCAGTCTGATGGGGTCACTGGTCTCAAGGCATCCTTTTATCCGAACTAACATCCAGGCGATGAACCAATCAGAAGCTATATAGCACGCATCTACGGGATGGGGAATTGAAATATAAATAATCAAAAGGCATGCACTGCATGTTTTACCCATCCATTTTCATTGGGAACTTTGTACACACAACCGCTCCCAAAATGGAGAGCAGGTACCAGGGATTACCAGCCTATACAAGTCGTCCGATACCGCGAGATCGATGTCAGTGGACGTCAGTGAGTCTGACAGCAGAGTGGTCAGTGGACGTCAGTGAGTCTAACAGCAGCAGGGGCGTAGCCAGGATTTCGCTCGGGGGGTGGGCGCCCCGAAAAGGGCCCTGCGACAGCGACAAAGAGCCCTGATGGGTAAAAAGCGTCCTGCTTGTTACAGAATAGTGTGCCAAAGAGGGCTTAAGAGGGCCCTGTCTGGTATGAAATTTAAAATTAGGCCACAGAGCAAAGTGCGGGTGAGCCGCGTTTCGCGCGGCCCGTATCCTCAGAGGGGCCTTTCGGACCCTGGGGGGGCTCCAGCCCCTCCCACAGGGGGACACCCCTGTGGACATCAGCAGCATATCCCGAGCTGTCGCCCGCGCCGCCTCTAAGGCCTGGTGATGCCGCTGGCCTGACAGCCTATTCAGTCGAATTATGGAGGACCGGATGCCGGCTCCGGTCCTCACTGACGCGCGGGAGGATGCCGTCAACGTCCACCAACTGCTGGCAGGTCACTGGAGCCGCTCAAGACAGTACATGCACTGCATCGGCCGCCTCCTGACGCCCACCTGCCAGGAGTGTCCTAACCGCGAGTGCCACGCCGCACGATGCATCGTGTGCCGAGAGGGGCCGGACACCCCGGAGCATGTCTTGCTTCGTTGTCCCAGTCTGGCGGGCGCGAGGCTTCGCCTATTCGGCATTATCTACCCCGACCCGACGCAGCTCCGGGACGGCGGGGCGGTGGCGGCCTTGGCCCGCGGCTACCGGAGCCACCAAGAGCCCCTGGGCTACGGCTGGCCGTAGGCCGGCCCATGGGAAGAGAACAACAACGATAAACAGTCTGACGTCAGTGGTCAGTGCGTATCAGTGAGTCTGATGGCAGTAGCCGTGGACGTCAGTCTGACAGCAGTGGTCAGTGGACGTCAGTGAGTCTGACAGCAGTGGTCAGTGGTAGTCAGTGAGTCTGAAAGCAGTTGTCAGTGGAGTCAGTAGTCGACGGCAGTTGTCAGTTGTAGTCAGTGGCTCTGCACAGTGGTCAGTGGACGTCAGTTGTCAGTGGTAGTCAGTGATTCTGACAGCAGTGGTCAGTAGACGTCAGTTGTCAGTGGACGTCAGTGAATCTGACAGCAGTTGTCAATGGACGTCAGTGAGTCTGACGGCAGTAGTCGGCAGTGACACGTGGTCAGTGGACGTCGTCGACAGCAGTGTCAGGGACGCAGTGAGTCTGACAGCAGTGGTCAGTGGTAGTCAGTGAGTCTAACAGCAGTTGTCAATGGACATCAGTGAGTCTGATGACAGTAGTCGTGGACGTCAGTCTGACAGCAGTGGTCAGTGGACGTCAGTCTGACAGCAGTGGTCAGTGGACGTCAGTGAGTCTGACAGCAGTGGTCAGTGGTAGTCAGTGAGTCTAACAGCAGTTGTCAGTGGACATCAGTGAGTCTGACAGCAGTTGTCAGTGGACGTCAGTGAGTCTGACGGCAGTTGTCAGTGGTAGTCAGTGAGTGGACGTCGGTGAATCGGACGGCAGTAGCCGCCCTTCTGACCTGTCGCGCGGTACGGTCGTTGTCGCCCGGCCGGCCCAGGCTCAGTCTCTCCCGGATGGTGTCCACCTCGTCCTTGGTAGCCCGTACGAAGCTGCGGCGCGCGCGCAGGTCAGCCTCCTCCAGCCGGAACTGGCGCTGGTTCTTCTCCACGATCCGTGCTGCGCGGTTAAGGTCATAGCACCGCGCGAAACGTCTCAGAGCGGGCAGGGCAGCGGCAGGATGGGAACGAACGATGAGGAGTGCCTGTACAGCAATACAGTCGAGTTACAATACAAGCGTTGTATCCTGACCTGATGATCTAAAATGAATCAGCCTGTTTTCTCGGCAATAGATAAACAAATAAAAGCATATCAATGCACTCAGCTATGACATTATAAAACCATAATTGTATCTTCAGCAACAATCTGTCCCACCCCTGCAAGTAGCACATGCGTCATTAAAGAAGGATATCGATCGTCTCCTGAAGGTCCTCCACGTCCCACTCGATGCTGCGCAGAGCGTTTCGCAGCTCGTTCTCGGTCCAGGCGCGCTCGGCGGCAGCGGCGGCGGCCGGCGCGCGCTCCAGCTCCTCCAGCCGCTGGAACAGCCCGCGCGTCTTGGACAGCGCCTTCACCACGTCACTGGAACAGGCAACATATAGTGCAGGGCTGAGAAATCACAGCATGTGGAACACAGTTCACAGCTGAGCATCACCAATGCGAGGATGCAGGGACGGAAATCGTCACCTGAGGTCGTGTATGGAGCTAGCTGCTTAGCACTGATTCATCAGAGATTAGCACCTTCGTTTGAAAGTTTGTGCTGTGGACATGCGAACGTGCGTGTGTGAGGGAGAGAGTAAGAGCGAGAGGGAGAAGACGAGAGAGCCGGATAGCAAGAGAGGGAGAGAACAAGGAAGAAGGGGGCAAGGGATACAGTAAAATACTTGTTTTATAATAAAACACACGCCTCTCTTCTGTCCTAATTGGTTTCAGCTGTATTACCTGTCAAAACAAGGTTACACATACAAAAACCAGCAACAAAGCATTAATTTTTCAATGCTTCCAGGTTAAACGCACGTCCGATTATCTCTCTTCATTATAAGCCCCCAATATTGAAGTGATGATATATTTGAAGGCAAATAGTCCAAGCTGACACTCCTAGCACAGGGAATAGACTGCAGTTTTTCACACAGGTATTCCAGAACACAAATACACAGCCACAAATATACAGGCAACTTAGCGCTATTTAGGCTGCAACAAAACCAGGGGAACGACCATTTGATTATTTGTATGGACCTGAAACATTTCAAAACCTCTATGGGTACCTAATATATCTCCTACATCTAAGGCACGCATTTAAGCAGGTTATTGGAACAGCTGTCAAAAGCAGGACAATATATAGCCTGCAGGAGCTGGAAAACGGGATGGACATTATGGAATGGAATGGGCAGAACTTTTCTAGGTATCATTGAAGACGGGATACAACCGGGGTTTCTTTAAAAAAATGCAACAGGAAAAAACCAGCCCAGAAAGAAACAGAGTTCAAGAACTTATTGCACAAGCACTTTTGGACGATTTAGTCTGGGATAGACTTGAGTGGGATGGAACGAGATGGATGCTAAAATACCACCCTATGCTGATTCCTTTAATAGAAGACACATATATGACTGCAACAGCCCCTAATACAAAATTTCAGTGCAGTACTCTCAGGAGTGTAACCACAAAATTTTCATGAGGGCAGGTTGGGGGCAAAAAGCCTACACTGGCGATGACTGGGGATGAAGGAGTGACCAGATGGGCTATCTTCGAGAGCACAGCCATTGTACTTACCAACACTACAGCTGGAAACATTCACCTGTGTACACAGAGTCGGGAGAAAATGCAAAAACCTAGGGCGGGTCCAAAAATGTTGGGGGATGTCATTCCAGACCCACCAGTTGGAAGGGGGGGGTGGCGAGGATGCATCACCACCGTCTCCCTGCTTTCGATGCCCATACCTCCTTTAGCCATCACCCCACAACCATATTCAGAAGAATGGGTACTTACTCTCGCACAAGATAAAATGGATCTTCCATCGTAAAGCTAGTTGCACTGATGATTGAATGCCATCTGAATAGGCACCAAAATCTTGATCATGTGACGAGGAGCAGGTGAGCTTGCCTGGTCCGGAGCTGCAGGTACACCTGCTAATGACTCAAGGTTTCGTAATCTGAACCAGCCCTGCCGCAAGTACTGGCTACACTGCAAAATTTTTAAAGACATTTTTTTCGTTTTTTAAGGGCCTTTTTCGTTTTCTCGTCACCACAAACAAAGTCACGCCATTGAAATGCATTGGGTTGGGTAAGCTAGAAAGCGAAAAATGATAAAAAGAAAACGAGGAAAAGGAAAAATAAGAAACGTCGTTAAAAAAAACTAAAAACGTCCTCATGAAACGATATAACGTAATTTTAAAGTGAAAAAGCGAAGAAACGATGAAGTTAAAATCTTAGAACTTTATTTCGTTTATTTGCTTTATGATCTTTGTTTACGCATGTTAGGAGATTGTTGTAAGCATTATTGGAATAGTAGGCAGTGGTGTGGGTGGTTAATTGAATATTGAAGCCATTTTGATAATGATTTTGTATGCCAGAAAGACCTAATTGTGACATTTGGCAATATACATGTACGGAAACAGTGGCGGAGCCAATAATTTATTTGGGGGGGCTAGAGGGCTCGAGCACCACCCACCAACGCCTCAGATCAGCTTCTGCTTATGCATTAGCTATAGGTACTAACACTTGGGGGCTTGGGGTCCCTAGCCCCCTCCCCGTCTTGTTTCCGCCACTGCACGGAAACTATCGACGAGTGATGGGCAAATATTGCACTCAGATAGTATCTCTGGTTTGTTGATGTTGTGGATGTGATCAAATCGCAGGTGCCTGGAGGGCCTGGACTTTAACATTCTGGTTGACGCGGATCCAGATGGGCCAAATGGACACCTGCTCCCTCTCCCACCCCTCCAATCGGGCATTGGCGCCCCGAAATTGATGGCGCCCCGAAAGGTCGCTTCCCAACCACTCCCCGAGATGCGAATATCGACATCCCGATAATAGGATTAGCGCCCTTGATACATTGTGAAGTCCAAAGCTAGCGCCTATTCGTTCGAACAGCGCACTCTGACCGGGTGCCACCCCCTCTCTAATTGGAAATCCCGGATCCGTCTGTTACTCGGGGAGCGCAGTTCGATGGGGCACCTGGTCAATTCAGGAAGAAGGTGGGATGACCCGTTGCATAATCCCTGAATCTGCCCATGGTCCCCCAGTTCAAGCCCACTGCCACGCTGCTTTTGCTATTCTTTAAGCTTAATTCCTGCATAGAAGTCTTAGTTTGGCATTGATCTTTGACAAACAGGCCCAGAAAGATACGTGATAAGAAAGTAAACAATAAAAACGAAACAGCAAAAAAACGAAAGTGAAAAAAGATGAAACGTTGTTAAAAAAGCATTACAAGGTGAAAAAGCAAAAAAAGGAAAAACTAAAATAGAGCAGTGTAGCACGACCTTTACAGATTAAAACCCTTGATTTCAGCTCATGAATCTTGTCCAAGTCAACTCTGGCCCAGTTTCCATGCACAATGAGGCGATCTGGATAGGACTGCCTATCAGGATCTCTGTTGAGTCATCAAGTTTATCAAGTGCTACTTCCCCAGCACTGTAGCACGTTTTGTGCCATAGTGTCGAGAAAATAACAATTGATGGACTCGCTAACTCCACAGTGTAATTGTATTTTGGCCAAGGAAACTCAGTTTCTGACTCAGCAAAAACCAAGAGGTCAGCCAGCTCCACTCAAGTGAAATGTGAGATTGAACTGGCTCTGACCCCAAAGCAATGACACACTCCTTGTACAGGAAATATAGTTCTCTTTGATAGCATGAAAATTGGAATCATGCCTGTGGGAAACTATGGTCAGCTTTCCCAAAAAATTTCCCATGACCAAGAATGTGCATGATAGCCTGTAATAGGAAAATATATTTAATTAGTTATTAGGTTCTTTTAAGAAAAACATGCAAAATATGCTGGGATGCCACTTTCCCGACTTTGACTGCTTCTGAAACGGCCTGACTACTCGCACCCCCTCCATGCTGTTTAACTTTTGATGCTGGTGCTTCTGGACCAGAGAAACACTGTTGACTTTGACCCATAATTAGCTTTCCATGTACCTTTGCATGTGTTTTCATCAGACCGTGATAATTGCATACCACATGCTGGCTTCAGCACTTCAGCAGAGGTAAGCTGCTGCTGTTGTTTCCGCTTCTTTGGGTGGCTGAAACGGCTACCACTACTAGCACTACTTTGTAATATTGTGAAGCACTACCCACTTTGGGCAGTTGTACCCACTATTTCATTACCACTGTTTGTTATAAACCAGTGATGGCAGAAGGTACAGATTTAAGGGGGCCACCATGGGATTTTCAATAAATATTTTCCAGCCAACTCCATAGCATTAGTGTTAAAATTTCTGATTTAAGGGGAGCACAGCACCCCAGACTGGGGCCCCCAGTGCCCTCCAGTTCTGCCACCAGTGTTAGAAACCGCTAGTAAAGAGCTACCCAAGAACCGATATAAGTGACTGATACTTCCCTGGATTCTTCATGACCTGAAATAACCTGAAGAAGTGGAGAAACCCAGGGAAAAATTCTTGGCCCACGTACTGAGATAATTTCAACGTAATTTCATAGACCCCTTACGCGGGGAGGGAAAATATTTCGGGGCGAACTTTAGAATGTTTCTGACTATGAATTAGATCAAGATAGCAGAAATACACAAAAAACACAAAACACCAAAGATAAACTTTTTATCCTCCTCCTCCATAGAATGAGAGAAAAAAAACAATAGAGACACTGTGCAAAGCCAATATACCCCTCCTCAAATAGATACCTCTACTTTGTGCAAAGCAATGCAGAAAACGAATGCAGCAGTTTGCTTGTTTACCTTTAACAATAGTAGTAATCCATCGTGCCACAAAAAATTGCAAAAGACTACATTTTGAACTTTGATGACGTAATTACTATAACTAAGCTAAGTTTACTTTAATAAAAAGTTATTGGGAACAAAAAGTAGGAAAATAATAAATAAAAATAATATACAAAATAAATGTATCATATTATTAGGTTTCAGACCCTATATTAATTAAATTACGACACTACTAAAGCCAGCTCCCTATAACACAGCGCAGCTGCGACAAATTATAACGCGATCCAAGTGCAAGCCCATAACGCAATAAATAACAAACCCCCGAACCAGCAGCAGTAAAGTGAAGGCAGTAGACAAATAGAGCTGGAACAATAGAAATAATACAATAACAAAACAATAGAAGCAATAGAGAGTAAAGGTATGTTGCGGTAAACCAGCAGTGTCTATATTGCTTTGCTCCAAACCCAGGGTACTTTAAATACCGTTATCCCGTTAGCGACTATTTTGTCATTTTGATTTCAATTTCATTTGTGAGTGTGTGTTATCAACTACCCTGAATTCCTGTTATTCGCGTGGTTGTTGGGTGGGTGTGATTAACATGTTAGAATGTTTCTCAAAAGCAAGAACAATGGTTTCTTTTCATTTTTCGCTGCCTTCAATGAAGCTTTATAAATTTAGCCCCCTCCCCCCACATCAAGCTATCCAGTGACCTTCATCCAGTGTACCAAAGTGTTTTTATTGAATGCAGTCAAAAATAAACTAGGCACAATGCATTAAAATGGGTAAATACCTATTCTGTCACTGTAACTTATCACTTACAAACTTTTGACTTGACCTAAATGGGTGCAAATGGAGAACACAAAAGAGAGAGCTTGCATGAATCCTGTTGTCTCGAGGTTTCAAGCCAATTCAGGCATAGTTCAAAGATCCACAATTTTGATTTAGTTATTTGTTAGTGTTGAATTGAAAAATACACTGATTGATGATGCCTGCTTTGGTTTCAGATCAGTCTGAGGCTGGTGTGTTGTGTGTGTAGGAAGACAACTTTTGTTCCAAAAGTTGGCAGATGATAATTGTTCAAAGTGACTGGCAGGAAGCATTTAGGTAAGTGCTACAAATTTGAATCCCTGGAATTCAAAGCATTGTTATTGGATTATATGTTGAGTTATTTTTACAAATGAAAATAAAGGAAAGTAAGAAAAAAACAAAGTAAGTGTGTCATTGTGAGTGATACCTAAACCTTAATAGCTCTGGAACTGTAAATTTCCAAATCTGCCTATCTCTTTGTGTTGTGCTTGTGCTCTGTTAAACATTCTTTGATTTGGTTAACATTTTGAGCACATTTAAGATATAAAGCACCAGATGTGTGTGTTTTGACAATGACCATTTGACAAATTGTGATGCTAGGCTGAGAACTGTTTTGCATGCACTACAAATGATGTTGGTCCTTTGGCCTATTTTTTATCCTGTTTTGACACCAGACAAACAAAATGGCCTGCCCCTTCCCCTAATTCAAATTAGAGCTGCAGTTACAGAAAATGTATATTGTTATTTAATATAAACCATCTCTGCTTGAGGCCTGTTTAAATCACTTTGTCTTTGGTGCTGATCATAGCTCATTATGGTATATAGTGGTATATATACTGATATATAAGTTGAATAAAATCAAGATATTGGTCACAATGGTTGTTATTATAATAAGTATTGTTTCAAACCTGAAATCTGATCAACCATTTTTTAGCAATGAGGCTATGTACAAATTTTCAGTATTTCAAAAGTTGGTTTTGGACTTTTCCAATCTTAAAATCCCTTGCTTGAAATTTTTCAGCTAGTGAGAATAGAACACATAATGGTGTGTTTTGCTTTCAGTGCTGGGGAAACAGCATGGGTGACCCTGCAGTGTCCAGGTAAGTTTTTGAACAATGCTTTATTGGTTGAAAGTGGAGGCAATATTAGAAGTAGGGCAAAGCATTAGCCACTGGTGGATCCGAGACCCGAGTTTGCGGGGAGGGATAAACTATGCCACAATCTTTAGTGAGGGGATGATGGGGCGTGTTAGGATTATCTTCGGTTGCAAAACAATAGTTGGCGAAGATGACGTGGAGGATCTGCAAACTCGTGGGAAGAGGACGTGGAGGGCCTGTAAACTGGTGCTGGATGTAAAAGACAGGAAAACATTAATCTTTATTTTGTAAAAACTCGCTTCTAGAAGATAATTTTCGTAATTTCACCCAAAATTATTGGACATGTCAGTTAATATCAGCTAGTAATACATTTTCTGTAGCCCCTTCCCCAGCATGGCTGCTGGGTGTGCTGTCACCCCGCCCCAAAAGGACAGCTCGGTGTGCTGTAACTCCGGCTGTTTTGTAACCCCGCCCCGACAGGACAGCCCAGCGTACATGGCCAGCTGGAGGCGCCTGTCGCTGGCGGCGGGGAGCGGGCCACGGGCTTCTGGGCCTGTCGGCCCGACGACAACAGTCTACTGGTGGGTCACCCTAACGCCGATTCCGACTACCTGTTCCGGGCTCCCTCCGCCGACTTCTCCAACATACACGCCAAAGCGGTGAGGGCTTGGACGGGAGAGGCGAGTGCACTGTCATGTGCACTGGCCTGGGGCCGCTAGGCATTGCACAGTGGGAGCGGTACAACTCACCGTAACAGTTTTTGATAAGATTTCTTTTTATAGATGCTGTCACCAGGAGTGAACGATAGCCAGTATCAGGCACTCTTTGATGCCATTATTTATATCTCGCTTCATCCATATGTCGTGGGTTAATATTTGTAGTAATTTGTGTTGCTGTCCAGGAATCTGTATATGTAGTCTGTCTTAGTTTGGTTGGCACAGTTGAATGATTCACTCCTGTGCAAACGCAAGGCTTGCCTCTAACCACGTATTAAACCCCGCCGGGTGCCGGGTAATAGCTCACCATTACGAGTAGGAGGCGGCTGGACGTTGGTAGGTGGGTGGCTGGTGTGCTGCTGTGACGGGGCAGTGACAGACCCTACCGGCAGGTGACTGGCATGGACGCCACCACTGGTGGTCTGACCTTGTCCTGTGCCGCCGACGACAGCTTGCGGATTTGGGAGACTGACACCGGCGCCGTGCGGGTACGTACTGACGGCGATGTGCGGTCAGGTACCGGCGCTGACGTTACAGCGCAGGCAGTTACCATGCGGGTTAGTGCCGGTAGTGACATTGTGGTGGACGTTTACTGCTATCGCCGTACGGGTAGGTGTCAGTACCGGTACTTGAATTACTCAGCCTGAGCCAGTGAAGTGTTGTACCACTGACCGGATGATGATGATTTTGAATCCAACTTCAAAACCATTAAACTGGTGCCATGGGTGGTGGCTAGTCTTGATGACTGCATTTTGTAGCCGATAAAAGCGAAGTCTGTGGTGTATAAAGTTACAGTGAGTGGCGTGGCTGATGTTGGCGCTCTGTCGGCAGCGTGAGCTGAGTGGCCACCTGGGCGAGGCCACCACGGCGCGGTGGTTCCCCTCTGGCGTGGTGGCGCTGACGGGCGGCATCGATATGCAGCTGAGGGTCTGGTCAGCAGAGACCGGCCAATGCGCCGCCGTACTGCGCGGCCACACCGCCGCTCTCACAGACACCGCCATCGTGCTGCGCGGCAGAAACATAGTGTCCACGGCCAGGTGAGCACCGCCCGGAACATAGTGTCCACGGCCAGGTGAGCACCGCCCGGAACATAGTGTCCACGGCCAGGTGAGCACCGCCCGGAACATAGTGTCCACGGCCAGTGGCAGATCTAGCCGGTCGGTTTGGGAGGGGCAAACCAAACTCAAAAGTCGAAAAGCAAAAAAAAACGTCACGCCGTGAGAGCTGCGCTACAATACCACTTGCTGGTAGAATTTTGGGTATTTGAGGCGAAAAAAAAAAAACGTCACTGGGTGAAAAAGATGGGCTCGAGATCCTTTTTCCAGTCCAAGGGCTAATATTCACACTGAACTTAACTGGTTCTGTTTGGAGTTGAGAGTTGAAGCACCAAAATCTTGCTTATAAACTAAAAAGGAGTCAGGGGAAAAAGGGGGTCGATCACTTGGGGGGGGCAAAAACATAGTTTTGCCCCGAGCTTTTCCGTTTGGGGGGGCAAATGCCTTTTTGCCCCCCTTGGATCCGCCACTGTCCACGACCAGGTGAGCGTCGCCCGGAACATGGTGTCCGCGGCCAGGTGAGCGGCGCCCGGAACATAGTGTCGATAGAAGATGGAACATAGATGCGATATTTTGGTTTTGGGAGATTTAAGGGACAAATTGTACTGTCCTGATTTTCAGACTTGTTTTGTCCATAAATAGCCCTTTATAGAATTTGGACAAAGTGGTCCGTTCCGTTAACTATCCTGACCTGCAGTGGATGGTGTGACCTGCCGTGAAGGTTCTGACCAGGTGGCAGTGGAGGGTGTGTGTGACCTGACAGTGGAGGTTGTGTGACCTGACAGTGAAGGTTCTGACCAGGTGACAATGGAGGCTGTGTGACCTGACAGTGGAGGGTGTGTGACCTAACAGTGGAGGGTGTGTGACCTAACAGTGGAGGGTGTGTGACCTAACAGTGGAGGGTGTGTGACCTGACAGTGGAAGTTGTGTGACCTGACAGAGGAGGTACTTACCAGGTGACAGTGGAGGTTGTGTGACCTGACAGTGGAGGTTGTGTGACCTGACAGAGGAGGTACTTGACCAGGTGACAGTGGAGGTTGTGTGACCTGACAGTGAAGGTTCTGACCAGGTGACAATGGAGGCTGTGTGACCTGATAGTGGAGGGTGTGTGACCTGACAGTGGAGGGTGTGTGACCTAACAGTGGAGGGTGTGTGACCTGACAGTGGAGGGTGTGTGACCTAACAGTGGAGGGTGTGTGACCTGACAGTGGAGGGTGTGTGACCTGACAGTGGAGGTTCTTACCGGGTGACAATGGAGGTTGTGTGACCTGACAGTGGAGGGTGTGTGTCCTAACAGTGGAGGGTGTGTGACCTGACAGTGGAGTTTGTGTGACCTGACAGTGAAGGTTCTGACCAGGTGACAATGGAGGCCGTGTGACCTAACAGTGGATGGTGTGTGACCTAACAGTGGAGGGTGTGTGACCTGACAGTGGAGGGTGTGTGACCTGACATTGGAGGGTGTTTGACCTGACAGTGGAGGGTGTGTGACCTGACAGTGGAGGGTGTTTGACCTGACAGTGGAGGTACTTACCAGGTGACAGTGGAGGTTGTGTGACCTGACAGTGAAGGTTCTGACCAGGTGACAATGGAGGCTGTGTGACCTGACAGTGGAGGGTGTGTGACCTGGTGTCAGTGCGGTGCGCTGCCCGGCAGGGACGGCCGCTGTAAACTGTGGGATGTGGGCAAGCAGCAGTGTCTAGCCGACCTGCACGCAGGCGCAGACGTCATCAACTGCGTTCTCCTCACTGACCTACCCGACGGCGTGGACGCCGGCACCCGCCAGCAGCCCGACGGTGGGTAACGGCGGACAACAGCTGTCCGACGGTAGGTAACGGCGGACAACAGCTACCCGACGTATTCGTATTTGCCGCAGCTTCCGTCGGTAGACATTACTGCACGTGTGCTTGGTTGTTATGTGTTAGAGGGGCGGCAGCCACGGGCTGATGCCGCTGCGTGTCGACAGACGAGCGCGAGGTGGGCACCGCCGGTCGTCTGGTGGCGCTGGGTACCGACGCCGGCACCCTTCACCTGCTGCACGCCCACACGCGCCACCAGCTGACCAGCTGGCAGCTGCCGGCGGCGGTGACGTCAGTGGCGGCAGCTGGGCCTCACCAGCTGGTAGCAGGGTGTGGGGACGGCGGTCTGCACTGGCTGGATGCGAGGCGGCCGGGCGCGGCGGCGGCGGCGGTGCAGCGTCGCAGTCGAGCCGCAGTGCTGGCGCTACGGCCGCAGCGTGGCGGTGCCGCCGTACTGGCGGCGCGGGCCGACGGGACTGCCGCCGTCGAAACACCCGACAGACAGCCGCAGACGCTCTGTCTCAGCGGACCCGACTGCGACCCCGTGCACGCGCTCAGTGCAGTCCCCGGAGGCGTCATGACCGCCGGCCGTGACGGCCACGTCCGCAGGTACCGCCTCTGACACAGAGGCGGCCACGTCCGCAGGTACAGCCTCTGACACAGCGACGGCCACGTCCGCAGGTACAGTCTCTGACACAGCGACGGTCACGTCCACAGGTACCACCTCTGACACAGCGACGGCCACGCCCGCAGACACCGAATCTGACACCGCGCCGGGCCCGAACGAGCCGAAGTTACAGCCCTCTGACACTGAACCATGCCCAGCTCCAGGCACCACCTCTGACACTGAATCAGGCCGGGCTGCTTCTGAAGTTACCACCTTCTGACACCGAACCGGGCCCATCTGAAGTTACCGCCTCCGACACTGCGCCCCGCCCGGCCAGAGCTGCGTTGGTGGGTCTTACTGAACTGTCGGTTGTTCCCTCGCTGGCAGCAGTCAGTCCAGATATCCGGACATTGCCAGTGAGGACAGCAGGGGCCGTCAGTCCAACGTTCAACGGCCTTGGTGTACCTTGGTGTCAGCAGGTTACAGCAGAGTCCGACCCTTGTCAAGGGTTTCTCAGTCCCCCACGCTGTGACGTTGGCCGGCGACAAAGGCGTTTCCTCCAACTGAACGCGAACGAATGATGTTGACGAATTCCTCAGTCGGTGGTGACTCGCCATCCCAGAATAACTTCGCCAAACCCCCACTAGGGCGTAAGTTAACGCCTGAAGTGAGGGCGTATGGTGCTTGCGCTCCCGCCAGAGCCCCTGTATTGTGATGCATTTCAGCGCATTAGCGACTGGACGTGTTTAGCGTGCCATGCCTACGAGTGTTGCAATAATGGCCAGTCCATGTGCTAGGGAATTCGAGCGTGGGATAACTCTCAAGCCTTTGTACTGTGGGGCTTTCTAAAATTCATCTTGATCTAGTCGAGTTATTTAGGGTTTTTCATAGGATATTTGCTATACATAACAAGTGATTGCAGTTTCATGGAATTGTATATATTATTTCGAAGTTTGTAACTTGGAAAAAAATCTCGTGAAATTGAAAATGAAAAATGTGAAAGCTAATTTAGGAACTGAAACTCTGAATTTCTCTTGAAACTATTTTGGTGGATTAGAAAGTGTCTGAATTTAAGAGAGATTAGTGTTAGCGCTCTAGGTTGAAACAAAATAAGTCAAATTATAATATCTTATGTTTGGGAAATGTCAGACTGGAAAATATTTCGTCATACGTGGGTCCATGCCAGTTTCAGGCCACCGGTACGAATTTAATTACGAGATCGAAAATATGTTAATTTAGAAGCCGTTTTCCTTCGCGAACGGTTTCCCGCTAAAAGTTGTAGAAATTAATCTTCAGGTGACAGTAGTAGCGAAAATATGTTTGGAAATTTCGGAATCGATGTCATTTGAGCGAGATTCTCAACAAACACTGATGACTGTTGACCAAAATTTATCTGCGGACATGAAATTTTATCGTAATGGTTTATACGTGCAAAAACAATAAGCTATATCAGCCGCCAAGCTGCTGTCGGAAAAAAGTATGCTTTGCAGGGTCCTTGGGGCCGATACGGCTGAATGTTTGTCACATCTAGGCCCAATTCCAAAATGATTGTTTCTATGATAAATCAAAACCTTGCCAACCAAAACAGGTTAAAAAACCTCGGCCGCTGGATTGAACTCTCGCATCACCAATTTTGAAAACATTTCGGATCTGAGGTTTTCGTACCCGACGCAACAAAATGCGGATATGAACAAAGCCAGATTATTACAAAAAATAATCATGGGGCGTTCGATGCCTCTTAGTGGGCATGATACCGTAATAGTGTCGGGGAGCAGCGGCCGGTACTCGGCTCCAAGGGCCGCGGTCAGCACAACAGGCAGCGCCTGGCGGGGTAGTCTCGCCGTGGGCTGAGCGTCGTTGGCTCCACGGACCGCGTTGGGGCACCAGTGGTTGGGCTGTAGAACGCTCTGATAGAAACGCGAAGCCTTCATACTCATGGTGCGATGTCAACAGAATGAATGTGCCGGATCGTGTGAACTTTTTTAATGAATACAGTTGTTCAAACTAGCACTAGTTTTCCTGATGATAATAACGGGAATCATTTCTGAAAGGATGTTTTCTTGTCCCCAGCTTCTCATTAATTGCGGTGTCGGAAGTTGACTTCCGCGCCATCCAGGACGACGAATCCGGCATTCACTCTCAAAAGCTATAAGAGTAAAAAATAATATTTGGCAACAGACAGCCCAACATCCCATGCAGTTAGCGTGCTGTGGCATCAGTAACATTTGATTGTTGCAGCTCTCGGTGTCGGCGTGACCAATCGGCCGAAGCCGCGCTGGCCCGCCGCCACAGCAGCGGGTTCATAGCTGCCGCTCAAAACCTGAACTCGCGGCCGTGCCCATCAACAACGAACACCAAACACCCAAAGCGGTAACATCGAGCAACACACAACTGAGTACATCGCAATCGACCACGCAAAGAAAATGGAGGACTGAAAATCAACCTAAGGCTAATGGGTCCAACACTTCATCGGAGGGACTCCTTGCGAATTTACACGGTCATGATTGGTTCAGGCATATGATCAGGGAAGGTAAGTACCTGCGTCGCTGTGGGTTCAATGAGTGCGCTCACGACTAATAACTGTCGTACATGGACCACACCGAGTACGGTTGTAGCTTTGGGCTGCACGAGTGAGGACGCTGTGCTACGCCTGGGAAGCACACGGCTCCACTGGACAGACAGGCAAACACTGGACGGAGTCGGCGCTCAGCTGCCCGGGTCACTAATAAACATCGATGCATCCAACTCTGCGTTCCCGTGCGACACGCCCAAGCTGAGGCGCGGTTACGTCCCGGTAAGAAGTCGCCGAAGATGTAGCGTTGCGGTCGTCCGGAGAAAAGGAGCGGCGTTTCTGAGACTGACGGGTGCAGGGTCGACGGGCCTGACTAGGTGACTAGCCTGCCGATCCTGGTCCCCGACACCAATGTTCCCTCTCGAACGACGCGCGCGTTAACTGAGAACCCCTCGGGACAGTTTTCCCGACAAGTTTGAGCGGAGTTGGCGCTTCTACGTCCAACACAACAAAAACCATCCGATCACACATTTCAAGATTGTTAATAATACAACAAAAAACCATCCCTTGAAGCGTTATTGGAACTCTCGCGTAAGAGGCACCTGCAGTGAAACACCACCGTCCACATATTTCAACGATAAAGTAGGCATACGGGTCTCGGGTCACTAAACACAGCACGCCGCTCAAACTAATCTACATACTTTTAGTGAGTAAAGCGATATCGCTGATTTCCAGATACTGTTCTACACCTGAAAGCAGCTATAACCAGGGGGCATCAAGACGGTTGGAGATGGGGAAGGGGGTAACTGGACCAAGAACCACGAGATGCTGTTGAAGAAAACCTGATGGCTCCCCCGTGGATGCGTCGGTGGCTAGAATCTGAAGGGTGTCACTGATTCTTTTGCCTGATATCCCCCCGCGGAATGTGTGAAAGTGTCGGATTCCACGACAACGTATTTCAACATGGCAGGTCAGTTCACGATTAGTAATTCAACCCCGGTAACTGGCCGGATAATCCAGTCGATTAGTTATCCTATGTATCCCTGCACACGAATATGGATATGCACATACGTATGAAAAAAACAAATATATAAGAACATGAACAAGCCAACAACTCATGTTTGCGTGAGGAAAAACAATGTGCACGAAGAACGTTCATGACGATTTTATCGATTTACAGGTAGATTTACAAATCATAGTAAGGAGGTAAATTTGCACGGATGAAAGATTCCGTAGCAATTCCACCGGTTTCGGTCACAGCGAGAGTACACTGGTAACCACTTAATTAGTTCGGCTGCCGGTTTTAACTCGTTCAATTACGGTTTACGAGTAGAACGCGTACTTCCGACAGACGAGGAGTCGACTCGCACCGATCCGCCAAATGGCTGCGAGGAACTTCGCACCGTTCCGAAACTCGACTGACACGAACACAGGCGCTCCTGAAGTCACCACTGTGGACTCTTCGCCCACAGACCAACTGCTGGCTCGTGACACATCCCTGCCTAACCTAGAAACCATCTCAGATCAGACTACTCTAGAAGTTGATCAATCGAACGACGCTGCCACGTTACCTTTATTCCTAACTCCACTCTATTTCGACTCAGCTGAAACGCGACCTTATCTTGCGGCAGTATACCCTGGTGTTTCTGTGACGTTAGCCTGGTACAATACATCCCGGGTCACCGACGTCGTTATCTGAGCGTGGGGTCGCCGGTCTCAGTCCAGTGGCTGGCCAGACACCCGACGCCAGCTGACCCGGCCTCGCTGTAGCAGCAGCCACACCTCTACCGAATGACGTTGAGCGTGACCAGCCGGTTCTTCCCCAGTCTCTCCAGCAGGGCCTCGCCGGCGGCTCGGCTCAGCTCACACCACTGGTACTTGTCGATGAGGTGCGCCTCCTCCTGCGGCGTGCGCACCGGCACCAGCAGGGTGAGGCACAGCCCGGCCGGCTGGTCCGGCTCGTGACTGTGCTCCACCGACAGCACCCCGGCCGGCCGGTGGGGCGGCAGGTCGGCCCCGAACATCTCCTGCGGCACCCACCGTTCCCGGTCACACTGCGGCGCGCATACACAACTCCGCGCCACGCGGCCAAAGACGTGCCATTGGAGACGACGTGGTGAATATATGCACAACATAATCAAAATACATCCATGACAAACATGCAATAGAAGGTCACCCTGGCAGAACCCAGGCAGCGGCCAGAAACGCACCGTCATGTACTTCTTGAGCGTTGAGTGGATGCTGCGGGAAGGCGCGATCTCGCAGGTGGGCAGGTGCAGCTCGGTCTTCTCTGACATCAGCACGCTGACACGATTACTGCGGCACAAGTCAGAGGTCAGAGGCCACCACAACACCCGTGACGGGCCCGAGGGGTACTGCAACTTCCATCACAGGTCAGATGCTACAGCAACACCCATCACAGGTCAGGGGCCACTGAAACACGGGTCTGGGGGCTACTGCAATATAGGTCCCAGGTCAGGGGCCACTACATGTTTAAAGGTCAGGGCTAACTACAACACTCGTCACAGGTCAGAGGCCACTGCGACATGTGTCACGGATCTGGGGGATTGTAACACGCGACAGAAGAAACAGGCCACTGCAATACGCTTCACAGGTCAAGAGATAGTGGAACACGCGTAACAGGAGAGGGGTACTGCAATACACGACACCAGACAGGGGCACCACAACACGCGCCACAGGGTGGGGGGGTACCACGACGCACGTCTGGGTTCAGCAGCCCGAGAAGGAGGGTCGGCTGCGACTCACTTGGCGCGTCTGCGGGCGCAGACCACCAGTCGCAGCAGCAGCCGGCCGTGCTGTCGCGGCGCCGGCAGCAGCGGCGCGTGCCAGGGCGCGTCGCCGCGCGCCTGGTAGGCCTGCGCCAGCCGCACCAGCGACAGGATGTCGCCGGCGCGCAGATCCAGCGAGGCCAGGTCCGACACCCACTGCGCCTGCAGCGACTCCGGGTCGGCGTCGGCCGGCGTCTTCAGGCGGCCGCCTGCCGGTCACACCGGACGCCGGGTACCGGACACCGTCCCACACCGCACGGCACTCAACGCAGCCGGACGGGAACACTGAAGTATCACTGGTACGGAGGCTTTCTGCGCCGGGACAGCTGAGTCACAGGCAGTCTTCGTTCAATCCTTAGTTTTCAATAAGTCTTTAATTCCGCAGTTAATTAGTTTTCAATAACTCTTCATTTCCGTAATTAATTTCGTTTGGCACGGGGTAGCTATTATTCAACACTCTTCCTGTACTTTGGATGGTTGAAACCTTAACTGTTCTCGTGACACGTCTTTCGACTTCAAATGTCTATGAATGGCAAGTTGCATTGACCTTCATTTATAGCCTAGTGGGTGCCATACAGACACAGCAGTAGAAAAGCCTTAGAGCTATTCGAAATGGGTTTCACGCAAAGGTAGGTTGAGACGGAGAAGTGGGTGGGGAAACAACGCTTAGGGCTACGACAACCCCTGAGAACGGAGCATATAAGCATGCCAAAAGAAAGAAGAAAAAATTATACACCCCAGTTTGTTGACAATTAATTTTGACTCCATGCCGTTGCGAATTTGAAATATAGATACCCCTCACGGGCCCGCTTTCGCTCAATAAATATTTAGAGGGGATATCCAGCCTACTAGCCAGGAGGTTATCTTTAAATGGATTTCCCTAGTTCTGAAGCTTTCAAGAATGCATTAACCATGGGAAAACGCTTCAATTTCTCGACAAACCCGTCACCACTGACACAGCGTGCATGTGACGGCACCGCCACAGCGTGCCTGTGACTTGGCACGCTGCCTACCTGTCACTTCGCCGGTGACCACGAAGCGGTACCAGGCGCCGCCGGCCGTCTCCACGCAGAGCAGAGTGGTGGGCGTGAACTCCAGCCCGGTCTCCTCCTGGACCTCGCGGCGCGCCGCCTCGGCGATGGTCTCGCCGGCCTCCATCCGGCCAGCAGGCAGGTACCACTGGCCGGCGCAGGAGCTGCCGGTGCACCTGGGTTATGGACTCGCTGCTCGGCCCGTCCAGCAGCCGCGCCTGAGCTCTTCACTGACGCGTCAATAGATCGCCGCTATGCCCTGCAGGCATACACCTACAGCTCTTGACCCAGGGAGGGAGAGATTAGAATAGAGATATTGGGACTAGCTGTCCTTTCATAGAGATATTGGGACTAGCTGTCCTTTCTGAAGAGACTTCCCACACATGGATGCAGAATTTGTTGCCTGTGGTCCGTTCGTAATTACCACCTTTATTGGTGATAACCAAGTGGATGCTTCTTTTTTCAGACGGGAACTGAAGGTTGGCTTACTTTGTTCGATGCATCGTCGTTATTATCTAATATAAACGCGACAAGATTGTACAGTAAGTCCAGCCGCGATAAATGAGTAATTTGTTTACAACCAACTTTCATGGAATACAGTAGAAGAAACTGACAGTAATTTTTTTCTTAGAAAAATTGGATTTAATTCTTCCTCTTAAATTGCCTCAGATAAGCCAATAAGGTTGGGGACTGAAATTCGACATACGTTAATTTATATCTATCTATATATAATGTTAAAAGGAACCCATTGTTACCGAGAAAATGCATGATAAAGACGCTAAAAATACAAAATCTGCGATAGCAACGAAGTTAAAGGCGCCGCGAAAGCACTGAAAGCAAGAACACACTGAATTCGGCACGATTTGACATCTCCGCCGACTTTAAGAACAATATAATAAGACGTCCAGACTACAACTTCTTTTTCCTCTGAAACCGTCCTGATGTAAACAGTATAATGGGTATGTAAATAAAAACGGAGATAAATTCCGAGCGACTTTTTAATTCCGGGTTCGGAAATGGGTACGAACCTTTTACTCAAAGCTCACGCGCATTCCCAGGGCGAATATTTAGTTTTTTTCCAGCGTTGAAGCTTCTAGAAATCCTTGATCGAGGCAAGATTCAGGCCTCAGGCCACACTCCCTGTATGTAAATGGTACGGTTCTGTTCGAAAACGTAATAACTCTAATTGGATTTATGTCGATTTCTATGACTGCGAGTTTCATTCCGGTCTACGACACATATTCACAGAGACACGAGTCTTTCATTACCGCGACGCGCCATCTACGCCAGTTTGCTCAATTGTTAAATTGTATCCACATGTGGGATGAACTCGCAGGCGCCCAGCTCCCGCTCAATAACAACTTACGACGAGCCATGTCAAGTCGAAAACATGAATACCACCATAACGGCAACTAAACATACATAGTTATGAGACAACGTGATTGCTGTGCCCGAAAAATATTACCCACCTCTTTGCTTCTTGGATCATCAGGATTTCTCCCTTGTCGTTGACGATGGCGCCGGCCACGATGAAGAAGACGTTCTTCTTCAGCTCGGGTGTGAAGGTGGATGGCGTGGACGGAGACACCCCCTTGGCAGCTGAAGCAGGGGACGACAGTGAACGCTCAGAGTCGGCATCACTCGACATATCGGCCATCATGCAGCAAACGTGCTCCGCACACCGCGCAGGGTGCGCCAATGGCGCGCACCTTTGATACATCTAGTTAGTTTTTCATTACTAGAAAAATACCCATGATACTTATTTTTAATATCAATACTTTGGAGATGCTCTTGTACGCAACGCGTTTCTTTTTCAAATATACGCTACAGAACACATTTTTTTAGTTACTTAATTTTGTATTGAATACAATACTTTTCATGCACACGAAACTCTTAAAAAGATTCGCTGATGTGTTTATTCAATCATTCCGCACAAGTTTTGTATTTACCATTTTAACCGAATGAAATAGCTGTAAAAAATTACTCCGGGCGCTAAGTATAAAATTGCCGAGGACTATAGCTCCTGATTCGTTGCCCGTGGGGAACTAGTATCCCAGGCGTGTTCTGGACTGTCGATAACCGTGAACAAAGATAAAATAAATTTGAAGTTATCAAGGTGTGAGTCGACCATCGTGCATACTGACATGCCATGGAATTGCCCAGAGATCCAGGGTGTTTGTGGCTTTCTGCTCGAACATATATAAATACATATATGTTATTGCAAACTGACTTGCAAAAAAATGTTTGAGTATTCTAAGTTTTAAAGGGTGTAGGCGAATCACTAAAAAACATTACGTTTCATAACCAAGCCGGGAGAACACCAGTAACGTTGATTCGGTCACCAGGTGTGAGGGCCCCATTGGTCGCCGCTGGCCGCGTCTCCTCGGTGTTTGACGCTGTAAGGCCGTGGGTGGGCCCGTGGCTGGTGTGAGGCACCGGGCCGCGTATCTAAATGTTGATTTGCATCAGAGTTGCTGGCGTTTCTCCATGCCCTGCACCGCACCTAGTCGGAGCGTTGGGTCGTACCGGTGGTGGTTTGGGGTGACGCTGGTCACCCCAGCCACCTGCGGTGCACTCTCTAGTTCTCAACGGGAGCCCAGTCTGCTGGGACGTGGATGTCAAAATTGAGCGTCGTACGGAATTACTGCGATGCTGCGCCGTATCGTATGCGCCGTACGTATGCACGTTACGCGCCGTAACGTCCATACCTGCTGCTGCTAAATATCAGCAAACATATCGAATTCCAAATTTAAAAACCGACACGGGACTCTAGACGCCCTGCGCACAAACAAAAGTCATTAGATAATGCTGTTATACAAGCATTCCTAGCCGAAACTCACCTATGGCCTCATTCTGTTCCTCCAGCGAGAAATCGCAGAATTCTTCCGTTTCTAAGGGTTTGCCATCCAGTAGACTAGTTATCATGTCCTCTGCCATGATGACAGGCGTAGGAGACCTGAAAAAAATCAGCACAAGATAAGACATGCAAATAAGCACTTTCCATGACAATCAGCCAGAAAAAGCCTAAGGAGCAGGCTCAGCAGAAGCAGAGTTTAACAACAACATTATACGAGGTGTGTCAGCAAAGTGCACGGACCGCCGTAAAAAAATCATCTCGAATCCAAATTACATACTACAGGTTTTCCCTTGAAAGTAACCGCTCGGTGTTTATATAAGCGTCACATATACTCGGAGTACATAAAGTGTAATAATATTTAGTGCTTATAACGCACCAACTGCCAAACTTATTTCGCATTGAAAACTCTGTCCCTGTTGGAAAGGTTTCCGGATAAACACATTATTTTTCAGGGAATCCGCCTGGTCTTGAACCCACGCCGACCACGTGGAAAGCAAGCACGCTAATTACTACACTGCAGCGAAATAGGAGTAAATCAAAAGGAATATCAGAGGAACTATTCATGAGCAGAGGAAAGAAACGCGTCGACTATATTAGCAGAATAATATTATATTATTCTACTAAGATTGCAGATACAAATTTCGCGCTAATTTTAGACAGCAACACGGATCTGCTCCAATTTGGCAGTGCCACGAGGAGTAAGCGAGCGGTCATGGGTGGGGGGGCAAACAGACTCTCTTCAAATGAACCTGGTTGAACATACACTACAGCCTGGACTAGAAAGAAATTGGTTGGTAAGCCCATTACCCTCCCCTCAAATCCCAATTTCAAGTATACTCACCGCATACATTAAGATAGCTATAATGTCTTTACCATCCAGCATTGCGAACATTTCCCTAATAAACTTTATTTTTCATAGTGAAAACATAAATCCAACGTTTTGATACGGAGTAGAAATAGTAAGCCAAAAATTACCCATTTTCCTCTGAAAACCATACCCAGATTTAATTAATTTTGAAATCCCAAATCTCAAATACTTAAATTCGAAGAGAATAAACTGAAAATCAAGACTATCAATGCTTTCTTGTTTCAAAAGTTGAGCAATAGTTGCGAGCTAAAAGCAGCCAGCCAAGCCAGTGGCGAATACAATGGGGGCTAAGGGGGCTCAACCCCCCCCAAATGCTAGAGTACCTATAGTCGAAACCAAGCATTTATATTTACACTATTAGCAGGCATAAAGCATAGAGGATTGTAAAACAAGCCCCGGCCGACTGGAGTGGACAAAGCTACGCGTAAGGGCGCGGAGTCCCGAACCCGTGACCACCGACGGCGCGAGCGTCTAATTACTCCCAGACAGGCTCGGTTTTAGAATACCTAGAGCTAACGCATATCCGGAGGCTGTTTCGAGCCAATAGCAGGGGAGGCTCGATCACCCGAGCCCCCCTCCCCGCTCTGGAAAAAGAGCCGGCAGATCCAAGAAAAGTGAAAAGTAGATAGGACTCTCCTTTAAGAAAAGTGTGAACATGGTATCTTCAAGCACAAAACTCCATTCTTTAACAAATAGCCTTGTCATGATTGCTTCTGAGTAAAAATTAGCGACGGAACATCATCTTCGAGGAGACACAGGAAATGCGCATGCTGTGAGATTCTAACACAAAACATTACAATAAATGCTGAAAAGAACGACGTTCTTTGAATAAAATTCAAAGTATCCCTTCTTCAGAAAGCCATGGGAAAATATTTCACGATTTGAAGATGATACCCGACAGATGACATATCTAAAATGCTGTCACAATAAGTTGGTTCTACTGCATGATCCTAAGAAAATCAACTGTCGGCCCTCATTACGGCTTATCCCATATTGCCAGCAATAGCATATCCAACCTCCCTCCTTTTATACACGTCCCGCTGGGTCCCTGTCATGACGCACCCTGCTGGGGAGGGGGGCTATTTCGCCCCCTCCATCTCCGTATCTCATTTCCCGGGAAAGCTAGATAAAAATTACAGACGGTGTTCGAAAGCTCTTGACGAGACGACGATAAATTATTCACACTTTTTATGTCAGGTCAATAATTGAGGTCAGCAGAGGTCAAGGCATAGGCGGATCCAGGGGGCAAGGGGGGGCACGTGCCCCCCGATCGACTCTCGGCGCCCCCTGAAAGGTCGATGGCGCCCCCTGAAATGTCGCTTCCCACCCCCCCGCCCAGGATGCGAAAGTCGGCGCCCACCGATAGGATTTGGCGCCCACCTGATAGCTTTTGCCGGTCATAAGCGGCGCCCCCTGGTCCGGATGGCGCCCCCGGGAAGGTGCCCCCCTCCCGATCAGCAATCCTGGATCCGCCTATGGGTCAAGGGAGGTCCCATAGGCTTACAACCGGGCAGTGCACATTTTCCTCTATAGATCTTTACTCAGCACAGAGAGAGAGAGAGAGAGAGAGAGAGAGAGAGAGAAAAATATTTCATCATGGCAAATGAAATGATGTATAATATGACCTGACATCGAGCTAGGTCAGAACCACATGGTGACCTGGTAAAGTCATGTTGCATATCAATCGACTCCCCATGACAAGAAAGCACACTGAAAGAAGAATGACAGCTTTATCTCAATTCAGTGTGAAGTAATTTGCAAAACAATCACAGTATGCCTATGTAACCCCAAAAGACCTTTGAGAGCTCAGATGGTTGAAAAACGAACTAATGGTAAAGATCACAGCAGGAATAAACAATATGAGGATTTTTACACTGATCTATCCTGCTTTCACTGAAAACGAGCCCTTTCTATTTTCACCATGAGACTTCTTATAGGTTGACTAAAAAATTGACGCCATCTTGGGTCAACAATATGCAAATTCAGAGATAGCAAATTTGTAGGCACTAAAGGATCTCATCATATTCTGAAAGTTTGAAACTGATTGGTTGGCAGCTATTCTTTGGGCGCAGAGGGAGGAGGGCAAATTTCGCCCCTCAGCAGGATGGGTTAACAAAAGTCCACCTTTCACACGCTTGACTTATTCCTGTAAAACTTACAATGGATCTCAGAATAAATGGGGTGACTAGCAGGAGCACTAACTCGCTATACCATTGGACAACAAATCAAATAAATCAAAAACCTTGAATGAAACCAATCAGAAACCTAGAATACAGCTCCTAGATTTCCCTTGTTAAACTCATATGGGTGCAAGAACTGTCAGGACAATGTATCACCACTGGTGTCCTAGCCTGTCAGCCTGTACAACCAGCAACTAAGTGATTTGGCTGCTACTAATGCCACACATAATATTGGTTTGTTGACATCTGGACCCGCTACTAATTGCTCAGTTTCAATATCATTCAGGACATCCTGGGTCAGAGCGAACTATATTCTCTATTTTTGAAGTTTTTTTTAAGTTAGATACTTGAAAATATACAAGCTAAAAAAACAAGATCCGTTCTTTGGGACAAAAACATTGTTAGCCATATTTTTCTGTCACCTGCCACTTTCAGTGGAACATTGAAGGCTTTGCTACATAGTTTAGACATCCTTGAATTAAACTAACAGCACATATAAAATAATTACCCAAATTGACACAAAATATCCCACATGAGAAGGACCAGAGATTCCAAAATGAAATTTCAAAATCAACATTCATCCATATCCCTTCTACATGAAATGTGTCTAAAGAGATGGCATAAAGTTTTTTATCGCTTTTTATGAACAATGTGTGCCACGCGAGTGCTTAAAGGGAATGTGGCACCTTGGTCGAATCCTGGAATTTAGTGTTATTAGGCGTACTTTTAGTAAAAAATAATGAAACCACTCACGATTTCTCTGACAAATGTACAATAAGCTCAATATTTGGCTTTTAAAAATACTCCTCTAGAAAAAGAAATAAATATCAGCCTGTGGATGATGTCACGATCTGGCAACCACTACCATATTTGAAACGCTTCAAGGGCTTCGATTGGCTGATGCTCATAGTGACGTCAGCATATGTCGTCACACCAGAAGCTCACAACAATGGCCGCCGGCGACGGGGGGCTGAGGGGGCTGGTGTCAGGTAGGTTTTAGCTTTTTTCTACGGAAATATCGAGTTCCAAGACAAATGAAATATGGAGTACCGGGTTTTCCGACCTGCTTTACAACTTGGCTATCTCAGTTAAAATCACGTTGTGAAGGTGCCACATTCCCTTTAATATCAATAGATCATGCTACACCTGGTAGTCCCGCCTGCTGTCAACTGTTGTTGATGAATGTACCAATGTGTGTTTTTTGTCTGCTTTTTGTGTGAAATATATGTGAATGGCTTGATAATGTTAACTGCTAAGCGAGATTAAGCATCGAAAGCTTTCCGTCTTGAATGACCAGTGTGCAAAGTATGGCATT
Organism: Lepas anatifera; assembly: GCA_034440635.1. Classification (NCBI taxonomy): domain Eukaryota; kingdom Metazoa; phylum Arthropoda; class Thecostraca; family Lepadidae; genus Lepas; species Lepas anatifera. Next base: position 411,889 of record JAOTON010002112.1, on the reverse strand, counting down.
TTCGACAAGATCTCGTCATTACCAGTGGCTTTCGAGACAGGAGCAAGCGGTGCAAATTTTACTACCCTGGTGCAAATTTCCAAGACTGGTGCGAGGAAAGCAACACTGGAAAACAACAAAATCATGTCGGAGGAGGAAAAAACTGAATAAAAATAAGCAGCCTCAAAGCAGTTGCTCCAATTCAGCTAAGTGTGCCATATTTACAGCACACTTTAAGCTTTCAAAAATAAGTTTTGGATACTGATGGGGAAATTTGAGGAATGTGGATGGTCCAAATTAAAAAGAAAGCAGTTTTAAATGGTTTTTGTTACTCATAGTTGGCTTTTGGTAGAAAGTAAGTTTTTATGAACAAACGCTTTCGGCAACAATTATCAAAGGACTGCATCAAATTCCTGTGCCCCCAATTCTACCATGTTCCCGGGTGTGATGATACAGCAGTGTTGAGTTCTGATATGCAGTCGTAATCAAAGGGAATGTGGCACCTTCACAACGTGATTTTAACTGAGATAGCCAAGTTGTAAAGCAGGTCGGAAAACCCGGTACTCCATATTTCATTTGTTTTGGAACTCCATATTTCAATAGAAAAAAGCTAAAATCTACCTGACACCAGCCCCCTCAGCCCCGTCGCCGGCGGCCATTGTTGTGAGCTACTGGTGTGACGACATATGCCGACGTCACAATGAGCATCAGCCAATCGAAGCCTTTGAAGTGTTTCAAGTATGGTAGTGGTTGCCAGATCATGACATAATCCACAGTCTGATATTTATTTCTTTTTCTAGAGGAGGATTTTAAAAACTAAATATTGAGCTTATTGTACATTTTTCAGAGAAATCATGAGTGGTTTCATTATTTTTTACTAAAAGTACGCCTAATTACACTAAATTCCAGGATTCTACCAAGGTGCCATATTCCCTCTAACCCAACTGGATTACCACAATGAGCAAGGTATCCCTTAAATATTTTAGTAAACCTTTGAAATGGGGTTTAGTGTTCAACTCTGGTGCAACTCCGGCAAAACAAAAAGACCTTGTACTGTTTAATGTTGTTGGTTGAACCTGAATGGGTAAGTGTAGAAAGTGTAAGGAGCAGGTTAGCTGAAAAACAGTGAGGGGGTAGTGGTAAGGTGGCAGCATTCATTAGTGTGTGGGGATGGGTGAAAGTTTGTAGAGGCACAGGGTAGCACTGCATTGTGTAAGTAGGGATGGGTGCATTTTTCTCACTGGTATATTGTGGATTGGTGCTAATTTTTGGTGGCTAGCAGTGCACACTTGTGCCAGAATTCTAGGTGGCTGGTCTGACTTGTCTGGCCTGCTGCCATACTTTGCAAACTGGTTGAATGAGGATGATCTGCATAAAAACATACCTCAGCCAATGATTAAAACAGAATTGGAGAAATAAACATAGTTTCATATACAAACAACATACTTTGTGTAACCTAGGAAAGAATAATCAATAATGGAAATGCAACGTTAAGAGGAAGTTTGTATTCCAATATATTTTGGCGATCATGTAGCAAACTTAAGATTAAAGGCCCTCAGGAGTTTGAGTCGATACACATACATTTCACAGTAAAAAAACACTGTTTTTTGGAAGTAGGTAAGTATCAGACTATACTGCCTTTATGTCTCAATTCCTTTGCTAGCTCCCTAACACGGTAAATCCCCTATACCAATATTGTGCGAGAAGATATCATTACACAACTAACACGCCCACCACACCCCAACAACACAAAACAACATCAACAGAAATGTAAAAGTAGTAGGAAAAGCAGTACGAAATGCGGGGCAAATACAAAAGGCCAGGCAAGAGTCTATGACCAAGTGAAAACAGCAGCTGCAAGTTCCTTCTTTGATTGGGTAAAATAAATCCTAATCATATTTTTAACAAATCAACAGTTCCAATCTGCTACGCTAATAGTAATATCTACCATTAACAGCCAGGAAGAAATAAGCCGGCCACGAACGGCGCACTGAAGACAAATTGACGTTTTATGTCACGTTGTTGTATGCGTTCCTCCATCGATGACAGTCAATTTGGTCCAAAGGGCCTTATTGTATATATATATATATATATATATATATATATATATATATATATATATATATATATTTTTCCCCACATGAATATATATATATATATATATATTTATAGCATGCACAGATCCAGAGGGCAGGTGCCCCAGTCGACCCTCGGCGCCCCCGGAAACTCACGGCACCCCCTGAAAGGTCGCTACCCACCCCTCTCGCCCGCCTTCCCAGGATGCAAAAATCGGCGCCCACCTGGTACGATGGTGGATGGTGCCTCACTGTAAGATGTCCCCCTGATTGACAATGCTGGATCCGGCTATGCCCTACGGGCTGTTTAAAGGTACCTTGCTAGGGGACCTCACAAAATTTCGAAACTGTTTATGGAGGGTCCAGTAAATGTGAACCAAGCCATTGTGCATATCATTCGAAAGCTCTCGAAATCAAAACCGAGACTATCCGAAAGAAATTGCCGAAATCAAAACTGCCTTGGACCCTGAGGGGCCTCGCTGGTAGTCCTTTGAAACGGCCCCCTAACTGCGGTCCGTCATGTCATAGAGAAATTCACAAGCACGTATGCTGGAAAATCGTAAAGCGACCTTTTGGGACCCATATTTTCAAACGGCCTCCAGCAAGACCCCTGAGGCCCCAGCCCGGTTATGACTTCAATAATTTTTTTCTGGAAATCAAATGTTAAATAATGTGCATCATGACCAAGTTAACACTCCATGCAGCTAAAAATGTCAGACAGGGCCTGAAGCACCGACGGCGGAGTTAGGGAACACTGGGGCACGGTGCCCCACCCCCTTTCATAAGAAATTGTATTACTAACCCTTATGGCGTTGACAGGAAAAAAATGGGTTGAAAAGTCCATGGTGCCCCCTTAACCCTTTCGTTCCTGAATTAATTTCTTTGCTAGGATTTCGAATTCCTTTTACAGAAATATTTGTTTGGGTCAGTCATTAACAGTAGCCCTGTTCCAGCTGTCAGCACAGTTTTGTCAGCAGGACCCCCAACCTCTCCTCCAGAAAAGTAACATCAGCGCCATAATCACCTCTTGTTTGTGCTAAGCAAAAGGAACTCAAATCTTTAAACCATTAAAAAATATTAGGCTGCACTTCGTGCACTACGGTTTTTCATCAGCACAAACAGCAGGCCGTCAGCCCGTAAAACCTCTAGAACTAGTTCCCGGGGAGAGGCTACAGTCCTGTGACGTAGGCGCAACGCGGCCCGCTGATTGGTGCTGACAAAACTGTGCTGACAGGTGGAACCAGCCCCCGTTCAAGTTGCCTGGCATTTTGCGGCGGTGACGTCATCGCCGCGATGCCGCAGGCGTTTTGCGGCTTGAAGTATCGGCAAACTGGGCATATTTGACATGGTCAGTAAAGCTTGCAAATTACTGAAATACGTAAAAAATGGCTTAGTTGACAGGTTTGATCATATTTCTAGCCAGTATAGAGTTTCTGCAGCCCTAAGACCAGCCTGCAGGGACTTCAGGGGCTTTTCTCGCAGTGATGTTCCGTTGCTCTTAAGAGTCATTATCAGTGTAATAGCACTGTAATTTCATCCTTCACGTCATCGTTGCTTAGATGAAAATATGAAGTACGGGTCTTTCCAATGGAGGTTTCATAGCGAGACGAACAAATTGTTTGAGGTACCGCGTGGTCGCGGGTTCAGGACTTATTTTGAGGAGGCTAGAAAACTCAAACCTCCCCCACTGCCAGTGGCGGATACAAGGGGACTAGGGCTCGAGCCCCCCCCCAATGTTAGTATCTAGTAAATGCATAGGCCGATGCTGATGTGAGGCAATGGAGAGGAGGCTCGAACCCCCTTGCCCATACCCCAAAAAGTCCTGTACCCGCCACTGTCCCCCACCGTAGCCTCCGAACAGCCTTTGCTTATACAGATGTTAGTAGACATCTCGGAGGGGTCCCCTCGAAATTTAGGAGGCTCGTGGGCCCCAGAACCTCCTTATATCCGCCACTGGTACCATAGGCGGATCCAGGGGACAAAGCCCGGGCGGGTGTCCCCCGATGGGCCCTCGAGGTCACACCTGAAATGGTCACAGCGCCTCCTGAAAGGTCGATGGTGCCACCTGAAATGTCGCTTCCCACCCCCCCACCCCCCTCCACAGGATGCGGAAAGCAGCGCCTGCCGATAGGATTTGGCGCCCACCTGATGGGTTTTGCCAGCCAAAAATGGTGCCCCCTGGTCCGAATAAAGCCCCCTGGTCTGGTTGACACTCCCTCCCGGGAAGAATTGCCTCCCCCGACTGGCAATCCTGGATCCGCCTATGACTAGTGCCCTGTATATATAAACAGCCCAATTACAATAACTTCGGGTAAAATTAAATCACATTTACAGGTTTCAATGGGGTGAGTCAGAGGCGTAGCCAGGGAATTTTTACGGGGGGACAGGAGTGGTCCGGCAATGATGACAAGGGAGGGGGAAGAGTTGGCACTTGGTGGATTTAGGAGACAAGGGGGCATTTGGTCCTCCAATAGCCAATGGGGAGCACATCCCACGTCCATGCTGCTTTCGACGCCCATGACTGCAACTGTTAGAGCGATCGGCACGTGTTGCATTTAGGCCTTGAGCTGCGGCTATAAACGGGCTCTGAGATGCGATCTTTCCTACTATCGTTACTATTTCCATATTTGCCCAACCCCACTCCCTTCACCCTGTATGTCGTTTCATTGGTTTTTATTCTCTCTCGGGCCTGTCATGTTTCTCTTTTACAGTGTTGCGGCTCAGTAAAACCGTAGTAGGATTGCCAGACTAGTATACTTTTTAGTATAACATACTAAAGCTACTAGATTTGTCAACATATTTCACTTCACAGACATTAAAGTGCAAACAAGTGTATTCCATGGCTCTTTTCTTAAATATCTAACCTTAATTTATCCAAAAACCTTAAATTTTAACCCTCAAAATAAGGTGATGTTTCCTTTCTTAGTGGATACCAAGAAAACAACCAAAATTTTACTAGTAGAAAACTTGAACCAACCTGGGATTCTAGGGCCTTGGGTGGAACAGGGCTAGTGTCATTCTCCATTTTTACCTCCGCCCCCCCTTCCCTCCCAAAATTGGGAATTTTGAGGTGGTCGAGATCTCGACCATTAAGAGGATACCTATGCGTCAGTTAGGTCTGTATGCCCAGATCCCATTGATTGCAAGTGCTGGTCTTCTCGAACGGTACCGAAATAATTCGACAAGCATACAGATACGGTTTACTTCATAATTGGGTCGCAAATAAATCGCAGGCATCATAAAATGTGCGGATGTGCTGACGACAGGACTGACCAAGCTTGATTTGCACCTGTCAGCTACTCAATTTAAAACATGGCAGGGCCAGTATGCTTTGGAACGGGCCAAATTTCCTACTTAGGAAATAAATATCGCAGCAACACTCATCCACTATGGACTAAACTACCAAAATTGGGATCACAGAGCCATGTCTTTATTCCAATGGGTGCAAAAAGCGCACTCTGTATCCCCCAGGCTTGTTCGTGGCAGGTCCACCTGCACCCTTGGGTGCCTCTCAAGCTGACCCAAGTAGAAGTTCAGTGGAAACTACCGCCACAAAAATGGGAAACCAAGGCTGGAGATATCTTCTCGACCCTGGGGGTTCCTGGATGGGTTAACGCTGGAAAAATAATACAAACCTATGAAGGAAGGGGGAGGGTACAAACCTATAATAAACCAGAAATCGAGGAGTAGAGTAGAGAAGACGTAATTGGGGTATCCATAATGTATGGTTTTTCAGCCCGAAATCCCAAGCACACATAGGAAGAGTAAGCAGCTTCGCAAACCAAACAGTACCTAACTCATCAGGACTGCTGTAAATGATGTATGTACCTGCCTGTTGAGGAAGAGGTCTTGACCTCCAACTCACCCCCCCTCCTCCCCCTCTAAGCTCCACCCATGTCGGAAAACACCACTTGTTTCCTCTGATGAAGCGCGGTAGCTGTTGACATGCTGATCCTACTGATCTGTGCCTCCCATTGTCTCGCAATTTTTAACAGAATTTGGCCTTTGCAGTTGAGTTCACCTTGGGTTCTGTTTTGAGTATCAGTCAACAGAGGCGACCGAACCCTAGCCGAAAGCAGTAGAGCAGATGAGGTGATCGATACGTTGTTGTCCTTCCAGCTTACCATTTCCACGGCACAACTGTTTCCAGATGTAGTCTGCTGTGAATGAGCCACGTTCTGCCTCCTTTATAGTTCCACTGAGGTGAGTTTGTATCCCTTCGGAAAACTATCCCACCGTATCGTCCCCTTGATGTTGAATCATCGTATCCTCAGTTCGCACAGCAGATCAAGCAAGGTGAAGCTGCTGTCGAAGGAAAGGTGGTATGGAATTTGCGCTTTCCCCTCCGGCAGCCTGTTGAGCGACACAAGCACTGTGGTAGCATTCTTCCCGAACTCGGCGACGAGATCCACACCAAATATTCCTTTGCGCCCCTGGTAGAGATCAAACGCCACAAGGTACCCATTGACCTGCTTCAAGCAGAAAACTTCGTATCCGAATCTTACAGACAGGGTGATGTTGTTGGACGAAGTGTTCCAGCAATTTCTCATGGATGCGATCGGCCCGAGGACATAGCTTGGAGTGGCAGTCACTCATGTCCAGCTTTGTGTTGTCCTGGAAGTGCGGGAATTGCATGTACGATTCAAAGCGGTTCTTCCACACCGCAGACTTGATGATTGCCGGGGTAGGAACGGCTCTCCTCAGAATGAAAGCCAGGAAGGGACATCCCCTTATGTTGTGGGCCTCGACCCATATTTTTTACATTATTTGCCCTTTGTAAGCGCGGGCTTACGCAAATTTCCCCGTTTTGGTCTTGGTTTGCAGCCCCTCTAATGCCCTTCGAGACAGCTTTGAGTTTTGGGTTCGCTTCCCATGCCTCCCCCTTTCCCCCGATCATAGCAAAATCGTAGTCTGCTCCACTCGGGACCTATGCGTGGCGACGCTCCTGAACCTAGCAGGGGAGGTGCCACCACGGCCTAAATATCGCAGATGAGCATGTACTCCCGTCCTAGGGAGAGGGTTGGGGTGCAAAGCGAATTTTCATAAGTGCGCCGATGACCAGCGGAGCTGTCCCTCCCGTGGATCCGGACTGAAGCCGGGCGGCGTAGGCTGGCGTACCAGGGGGCAGCTCTGCTGAACGAGCTGGATATAGGAGAAGACGTGCCTTTCAAGGCAACTCTAAGATGTATGCTGCTGGAGAGACAGATGAGAGAGCTGCAGTGATCGTATTTGTTTTATGTATGGTTTTATGTGTGACTTTACTCTGTATGCATGATTTTTTCTGTCTTTTATCCCAAGTTTTTATCTTATCTTAAGCGTTGCCTTCTTTTAACGACTGACGTGGAAACACGAAAAGCAACCCCATTGTTTTTAACTCGTGTGGATTGTTTCTTAATATACTGAACTGATGACGCTTCAGGTGGTCAGAACTTCGACGGAGGGAGAGGCGGATCACCTGCCTCCAGTGGCGGTTCCAGGATTTCATTTCTGGAGGGGTTTGGGGTTTTGAACCTCTCCTACCATTGCCTCTTATCGGCCCCCCGGCTATGTATTTACCATAGGTACTTTGAAATTTCGGGAGGGGGTTTAGCCTCCTAGCCCCCCCCTTGTGTCCACCACTGCCTTTCTCTTGTACCCCCCTACGTTTGCCTATGTCAAGATGTTGAAAACCGGGCTGTTTTTGCAATACTTGCTCACATTTGGCTCTAAATTTGCCGAATGTTCAAACCAACCTATGACTGAACCTAGTTGACGGATATCCTCCTAGTGGTCGAAATCTCGACCACCAAAATTGTTTCGTTTCTAAGTCACGATACATTGGAGCCCTAGCAAAAAAAATGAATAATTTTGTTCTGCCTGACTCTCTGGCTACCACATCAAATAAAAATGAAACAATAATTATGACCTTTGTCTGATAGCTGGAGATAAACAAATGTAGTCATTTCCCACAAAGCCCGCCGTTAGATATGCCCAGATTTGATATGCCCCCCAGTCCCCTCCAAACATGACAGAACAAAATTTTGCATCTGTGATGATAGCCTGGTTCATCTTTCATCTGACAACTGAGTTTGGAGAAGTCTGCTGAATTTGGAAATCTGTGGCGAGCGTAGTCCTGAAGTTTTTTGGTGTCGAGATACGACCACAACGAAAGGGTTAAATATGGACGTTCGCCGTCACTGGTCTGAAGGACCCTACTTATCAATACAAAAGGGATGTATTTCAGCCAAATTGACTGTCGTCGATAGAGAAATATACATGCATGTCTGCTGGAAAATGGAAGGGCCTCCCCACATGAAGTCCATATTTTACAAGCATCCCCGGCGAGGCCTCTCAGGCCCCAGGTCGGTATCGACTTCGGGATTTTTTTCGATAAATATTGAGCTTTTGAATGATGTGCTGCATTAATTGGTTCACCCTCACTATGATTCTCAATATGCAGTTTAAAAACTTGAAAGGCCCCTGAAACACCCTATTTATCAATGCAAAAGCGGGTCTTTCGGCTTGATTGGCTGCCGTCGATAGCGGAATCTTGTCTCCTGAAAAATCGAAAGAGCCTCCGAATAGGGCCCATATTTTCAAATGACGCCCAGCGAGACCCCTCAGGCCCCAGGTTGGTTTTAATTTCGATACTTTTTTGGGAAATTGAGCTTTTTAATGATATGTATCATGACCTGGTTCACGTTCACCTAACCTGCAATATGCAGTTCTGGAAATTTCCGGTAGAGCACCACTCGGCCTCCGAATGTCCCACAATTGCCCACCACCTTTGCCTCAGAAGTGACGTCACAGGTCGGGCGGCCCGCCAGGGCTACGGCGGCGCTGCAGGCCAAGGTCGACGGCGGCGGCGGCGCCAGTCGTGCTGTGACCTGGGCGGTGTGGGGAGCGACAGCATGCGGCTCGTGCAGCGCAGGTGAGAGAACCGCTGTCCGCTGAGGCCGAGCCGGCCGCAATCGGGGTCAGCCGGCCGCTCGGGCGGGTCGGGCAGCGGGACGGGGGCGCGCCGCTGGACCAGCGCGGCACCCAGCGGCCATGGTACCGGACTGTATACCTATCCATTACAGCATTCACTGGAGCAGCACCCTGTTACTGCATTCGTCGATCGCAGTGTTCGATGTAGAGAAATCGAAGGAGAAACGTTAGCCTGGCCATGTTTCACCCCCGGTAACTGCATAACCACAGTCGCCTAACTCATCAAACACAAAATCAGTCAAATCACGATATGGGCAGCAGCAATCCCTCCATGTAGCGATCCCTCCCTCTACTTTCCTTTATCCTCATCCATCCGTATCCTTGCCGTCTCCTTCCATAGTTTCATTACCTGATATCCATTATGACGGCGCTTGAAAAGCCACCTCTAGGTGGAATGGACGCAGCTAGTAAAAAAAAACTAAGGCCTCCACAATGCGGAAGTCGCACATCTTATCACCATGTGGTCTATAGCCGGTAAAACGTGAAAAGTGCAAGAATGCTAAACATGTGAGGGATGAGTTACTTAGTTAGCAAGCGATAACTATAGGAATGTCAGCTGTGCCACTCAAGAAAAAGTGGGAGCAGATAACATGCATAAATTTACCATATATTTGGCACTCGTTGAATTCAAGCACGTGTTCACGGGAGGTCACAACTGAGAGCGGACAGCTTGTGTGAAGCACGGCGCCTGCGCGGAATCTTGCCAAGTGGCGGCTGCATCGCTGAGTCAAAGGTGGAAAGACAGGTTTGGTCCCTTTTCGCCTAAATTGGAAAAGGTACTTTACCCTACAGAAAGAAAAAGGCAGGGCGCCTAGTCTTTCTCAGTGCTACTTTCAATACTGCACCGCATGATCGTCATCAGCGGCAAGAAGTGAGAGGGCCAGTCAATCTTCAATCTGCTGCTGGTAAGAAACATTCCCCTTTAGAACCAAACTCAGCGGTTTGGGGCTCTTTGTTGCCTTCTACACTGCAAAATTTTCTGACTTCTTACCTGGCTGAAACTTGTATCTTTTTCATAAGAAGTTGGGGAGAATAGGCTCCCTGCCCACTCTATTTGGTTGCGTTTTATGGACCGTTGAAATGGTAAGTATACCATGTAACACCAACAAGCCTCATCAGTGTTGAAAGCGTCCGTGTTCAGCAGCAATTGCCGTTGGCAGTGCGGTGATATATCGATGCGGCGTTGTGTCGGAGGCCGCCGCTGGACTAGTGTTTGGCCCTGAACTGATCATCAGGCCGGGACCCAGTCGCCGTCCCTCTCCACCACCCCTCCTCTTCTCTCCCTCTCTGAGTCGTGCAGCGGGCGCCTGCGCACCATTTGCGGTGAGAGGTGATCCGCTCCGGCACGGCTGGAAGCAGCGGCGGTGGCGCTGAATTTAGCCGCGGCGGTGCAGTCGGTTCGGCCCATCAGCGCCGTTCAACCTTGTTAAGCGGGTCTGCGCGATGCTGTGTTGTCACTGCCGCCTGGGTTTCAGTTGGTAGCGGCACGGCAGCGCGGGGCCACGTCCGGAGCCTCAGGCCTGCGGCAGACGCTCTTCAGGGGAGTGACTGGAGGTGGATGGACGCAGATCTAGCCACGGCGTCAGAAGAAGAGGCGAGGAGACCGCGCCGCATCAGAGCGGTCAAAACGGCCTCATCAGTTCGTCAGTGACGTCAGACTAGCCTCATCAGTCCGTCAGCGACGTCAGACTGACCCCACCAGCCTATCAGTGACGTCAGATCGGTCTCGAATAACGCCAGACCGATCGCATCAGCCCATCAGACTAGCCGCATCAGTGCTTCAGTGACGTCAGTGCAGTGGTGACGCACAGCTGGGCATCACGCTGCCGTGACGGCGGCGGAGTAGTGTAGTGTGAAGCACTCTGGCGTGACGGGAACAGTGCACATGGTGGTTAGCTGACGGCAGCGGCGATGATGCGCCGGTGCTGCTGCTGCGTCGGCCTCCGCAGCGGCTCCGTGCTGGTGGCGCTGCTCTTCCTGCTGCTGGACACGGCGGCGCTGCTGTGGGCCGCGCTCGGCTTGGCTGGCCAGATCCAGGCCTGGCCGGCTGGCATGTGGTACGCCTTCAGCGGACGCACCCTGCGCGCCGTGCTGTACGCCGGGCTGGCGGCGGCGGCGGTGGGCGTGGCCTGTGACGTGACGCTGCTGGCGGCGGTGGTGCGGCAGCGCCGGCCTGGCCTGCTCTGCTGGCTGCTGTGGACGGCGCTGCGGCTGACCCTGCTGACGCTGGCGCTGCTGCTGCTGCTGGTGCTGGCGCTGTGGATGCACGTGGACAGCAGCGCTGCGGTGAAGCTGGGCTGGCGGCGGCGCGCCTGGCACCAGCTGATGTCGGAGGTTCCGCTGACGGAGCAGCAGCTGCAGTGGGCCCGGCAGCACGAGTTCCTGGTGCTGGCGGCGGTGGCGGCCTGCGGCCTGCTGGTGACGTCCGTGCTCTGGCTCTGGTACTCGGCCGTCAGCGCCTACTCGCGCCGGCTCCGGCACGCCTCGGTCATAGTGCACCGCAGCCGCACCCACACCAGCCACCTCTGACACCGGCAAGCCCTGACACCACATCTGACACCGGCCAGTCCTGACACCACATCTGACACCGGCCAGAACTGGTATCGGCCACCTCTGACACCACCTCTGACACCACATCTGACATCACCTCTGACACCGGCAAGCCCTGACACATCTGACACCGGCCAGTACTGATATCGGCCACCTCTGACACCACCTCTGACACCACATCTGACACCGGCAAGCCCTGACACCGGCCAGTACTGTTATCGGCCACCTCTGACACCACAGCTGACACCACCTCTGACACCGGCCAGCACTGACACCGGCCAATACTAACTCCGGTCTTCACCTCTGACAACGGCCAACTCTGACACCGCCTTTGATGTCACCCCTGAAACCTCTGACACCGGCCAACTCTGACGTGGCGGCCAGCTGACACGCCGACCAGCTGAGAGGGCAGCAACCTCTGATATGGTAGTCACCTGACAGAACAGCCACCGGAGACACTGGCCACCTAAGACAGCAGCCGGATTCTACGGGGTCAGCAGGGGCACGGAGGCCACCCGTGGTGCACACGAGCAACATCCGGCATTGCAGCGGCAATCGCCTGGGCTGTTGCAAGTATGGTGTCACAGTGTGGCATGTACCCGGTGCATGTAACCGGTGGTGACGTCACCGGTGCCGTCGGCTGCGATGTGACGTCACCGGCGCCGTCGGCTGCGATGTGACGGGAGCCGCAGACGGGCGTTAACAGACGGTACGAACGGCTGGGTTGTGCCTGGGGCACTGGTCGGTGCGGTTGGATGCAGGCCCACCGACTGGTATATCCGGCACAATGGCGACCGAGGTGCTGACCATCACAGCCAGCCGGTGGTTTTATGCCCCGGAACTGGATGGTCCCTGGCCGAACCGCATGCACATGTGAACTTATCGAAGTGATTTCACTACCCAACCGAAGAGCTGGAATAGCAGCGCCAAACAGAAATGTTATACTCGCGCGCACTACTATAACTGGTGGCGCCATGTTATGTTTTGTATCTTGTACGTGTTCTAAATATTGACGCGTGGATATTTGTATGTTCTAGTTTGCTGGTGGTATGGTAGCCGAAGCACTCAGCAAACGTGTGCGACGTTCTACCGGTGCGGGCGTTTAAGTGTCTCCACCGGAAGCGAACAGCAGGTGCGTGCGGTGAAATGTGACAGAACGATCCGCTCCACTACCACGGGCTGACTGGAAGATGAGGGAAACCTTCCACACGCCACAGAGAAAAACACTGCTTTCGGGAAAGAACAAAACAGAGCCTCGTATATTTTTGTGAAGGCGGCATATATGACCGAGCACTTTAGACTGCGGGTGTAAGTGAGAGTGATTTTACATCTTCAGGCTACAGTGCCGCCATGGCACCGAACTTTGGAGAGTTGGCGATGTTTACTGCGCTGTGGCGAGCTTTGTGATTTGTTTGTAGCAGTTTATGCACGCATTGTACGGGTGATGCTGAATATTTTCACGCGTAAGCAATATGCACAGCTATGAGCGTGACAAGTTGTGCGCACGGCTTCTTTTTTCAAGGTCATCTTCATGCTCGAAGGATCATAGCTTGAAGTCTTGACCCGCTGCGATAAAACTTCAAATTTTCTATTATTTAGCAGCATGAACAGTGCGCTGCACGTGGTCTTATGAAATTCAAACAAACAAACGCAATCCGATAACAATTTTGCGTGAAAGTTACGCATACAATTTGCGGTGGCATCCGTGGAATATAAGGATATTTCTGAAAAACGTCCCCTAAAACTGCCTTTCGAGGACTGTCGTTTCCAGTGAGAGCATGCAGCGTAAACAAATGGCTCCTGAACATCATAAAATCGCGGCGCAATACACAGGGATGGAGCGGAGATGGAGCACAGGAACAAAGCACACTGTCATGGAAATGTGCAGGTGAGCCATTATCAAGGAGAAAGCCGGCAGCAATGTACTCTCACATTACTTTCACGGAGAAATCCCACCGAATAGTGGAGGGGGGGATTAGGCGGGACCTTTGTTAGGATATTCATACGGAGAGTTTATGAAAGCTATACAAACCAGTCTCTAACCTTGGGGTAGGACTGGACGCTCCCTTTGACAGGCTTAAACATGCTCCCTTTTTAATTTCGCAATAATTCTGCTATTGGACGGACTTACCGCGTCCGCCATTAATGGCATGTTATTAAACAGGTCATTTTTGGTGATCTCCCTGTGATAAGCTATCAGGGACTTCGCATGATAAGCATATCAAAAGGAAGCTAACTTAATTTTCATTTCAGTTTTCATTCAGCGGAGCCCGTGGCAAGGGCAGCAGATGCTGGAAAGGTCCAAGATGATGCGAATCCTGGCGGGGGCCTGGCCTTTCGGACGGTCCCGACATAGCTTTAGGGGCTGAGACGTATTCTCGTTGAAAACATTCATACCTGTATTTATGTAAAAGTAAGTGCTGGTGAATGGTAAAAGCTAGCATTGCAACCGAGTTGTTTTACACATTTTAACATAAATTCCCGACGTGTTATGCAAAACATCAATGTACAAGAATAAACGCAACACTGACCTATGCTGAGGCCTTTCCCACCGCTAAACATGAGATCATAGGCGTAGGAACCGGGGGGGCCAGGGGGCCACTGGCCCCCCACTTTTCTGTGATGGGCCCCCTGCAACGGAGATAAGAATATCAACAATTGTAATATCAAGCAAGAAACTCAAACTGGCCCGATAGCTTGCCCCGGAACCCCATTAAACTTACCTGTGCCCCTAAACTAAGTTGAGGTCCTATGAGTTGATTTTAAGGTCCCCTGAGCTTCTCAGGGCCCCTGAACTGGCCTCTGATGCTATACGAGCTAATCTGAGCCCTTTGAGCTGAACTGAGCGCCCCTGAGATGGTTTGGGCAGCATGAACTGTTCTAGGACGCCTAAACTGAGCTAGGAGCCGTGACCTTGAACAGGGCCTCGTGAGTTGGCCAGAACCTGTATCCACCGACCTGGGGGGCCCCTGAGCTGAGCTGGGACCGTAAAGTTGATATTGTCCCTTGAGCTAATCTGGATCCCCTGTGATGCACAGAAGACCCTAAACTTATCTGAGGCCCCTGCACAGGAATAGGGCCCCCTGCTCTGAAATTGGGTTATAAGCTTTAATTGAAATCCTGAACTGTTCTGAAACCCCAAATATGCCAACAAGGGGCCCCTGGATGATCCGGGCCCTTGAGCTTATCTGGTCATCAGAGCTAATATGGGCCTCTGTGTTGAACTGAGGGCCCCTGAGATGGTCTGGGACCCCTATAAGGCTTTATAGCCACTGACCTGGCGGCCGTGAGCTTGAATGGGCCCCTTGAGATGTTCTGACAGTGGTGTAGCCAGGGGAGGGGGTCCCTGGGATCCGCGGACCCTCTTGGGCTGACCTTATGCACTAAAAACACAAAAATTGATCTCGGGGGCCCCTGAGCTTGGCTCGGGGGGCTCCCGAGCTTGGTCTCAGGAGGCCCCCGATAATCGGTATCGAGGGCTCCAGAGTACCGAATATTGATTTTGGGGGACCCCTGTGCTCAGTCTCAGGGGGTCCCGAGCTTGGTCTCAGGGCCCCTCACCCCGAGCTCGGTCTCACGGGCCTTTCGGTCTTGGTCTCACGGGCCTTTCGATTTTGGTTTCAGGGGCCCACGAGCTTGATCTCAGGGCCCTTCCCCCGAACTCGGTCTCACGGGCCTTTCGGTCTTGGTCTCACGGGCCTTTCGATTTTGGTTTCAGGGGCCCCCGAGCTTGGTCTCAGGGGCCCCGAGCTTGGTGTCTGGGGGCTCTCCGAGCTTGGTCTTAGGGAGCTCCCGAGCTTGGTCTCAGGGGGCCCTTCGAGTTTGGTCTCAGGGCCCCCGAGCTTGGTCTCAGGGGCCCCCGAGCTTGGTGTCAGGGAGCCCTCCGAGCTTGGTTTCAGATAACCCCCGAGCTTGGTCTCAGGGCCCCGAGCTTGGTCTCAGGGGACCCCCGAGCTTGGTCTCAGGGATGCCCCAAGCTTGGTCTCAGGCCCTCCCCCTCCCCGAGCTTAGTGTCAGGGGGCCCTCGAGCTTGGTCTCAGGGGGCATCCGAGGGCATCTGATGCATAAGGATGACCGTAAGCACTAGAAAACAAGAGCATTGGTCTCGGGGGCCCCTGATCTTGGCCTCAGGGGGCCACCGAGCTTTGTCTCAGGGGCCTCGAGCTCGGTGTCAGGGGCCCTCAGAGCTTGGTCTCAGGGAACGCCCGAGCTTGGTCTCAGGGGACCCCCGAGCTTGGTCTCAGGGGTTCAGGGCCCCCCCTCGGGGTGCCCCTGACTATTGATATCGAGGGACTCATGCGTGAGGCACGAGCATTGGCATCATGAGACCCAGAGTTTGGTCCCAGGGGCCCCCAGGCCTGGGTTCAGGACCCCCTGGCATCGGCAACGAGGGGCTCTAGAGTACCGAGCATTAGTCTCGGTAGGGGGGGCTCGAAATATTGATCTTGAGGGCCCCGGAACATCGGTGCCGAGTTACTCCTGAGAAAAGCGCGAGCATGGGCCTAAGGGTGCCCCTGAGCCTGATCTAAGTGGGACCCCGGGCTTGGTTTTAGGAGCTCCGGGCATCAGTGTCAAGGGGCTCCGGAGTATTGATCTGGGGTAGCAATTATTTTAGGGACCTCCAAATGGTGATTTCTGAGGGCCCCCGAAAGTGTGGATGCAGTGGTGTAGCCAAGGGGGCCCTAGGCGTCCGCAGACCCCCCCCTTGGGCTAATCTGAACCACTACAAAGAGTTCTCTGATCACGGGGCCCCCAGAGTCAGTCTCAGGGGCCCCTGAAGATTCGTTCTTAGGGCGTCCCGAGTCGGCCTCAAGGCCCTCGCCCTGAGAGTCGGTCTCAAGGACCCCCGAAAGTAGATTTCGGGGGCCCCAGAGGGTGGGTTTCAGGGGACCCCAAAAGTCGGTATCAGGAGTCTGTCTCAGGGGAGGGGGGCGAGATAGTCTCAGGGGCCCCCAGAGAGTGGTTCTCAGGGCCCCGCAAAAAGTCTATTTCAGGGAGGCCCCTGAGAGTCAGTCTCAGAGAACCCAAGAGTCGGTAAAGGGGACCCCAATAGTCTGTCTTAGGGGACCCCGAGATTCGGTCTCGGGGTCCCCCTGAGAGTCTGTCTCAGAGAATCCCAAGAGTCAGTCTTAGAGCACCCCAAGAGTCGGTCTCAGGGGGGCCCTCATAGTCTCACGGGATTCTCTCTCAGGAATCAGTATTTAGTTTCAGGTGGCCCCGAGAGTTAATCCGGAGGTCCGAGAGTTAGTCTAATTTGATCCGCAGAGTGCTAGTTTCAGGGGGCCCCAGAGGGGTAATTTTAGGAGCCCTCGAGATTAAGCCTCAGGCTGTGCTCCCCCCCGAGTTTTGGTATAAGCGGCCCCGAGAGTCAATCTAGGGAGCACCCAAAAGTTAGTCTAAGAGGGCTCCCGGTTGTTAGTCTCAGAGACATCCGAGAGTTAATCTCGAGGTTCTGAGAGCAATTTCCAGAGGTGCTCCCGAGTTTTGGTCTCACGGGCCCGGAGTTAGCCTTAGGCCCGCGAGAGCTAATCTGGAGCCTCCAAGAGTCAGTTTCAGGAACGCCAAAGACTCAATCTCAGAGGTGATTCCACCACCTCCCCCCGGTGTTTGTCTCAGGGGCGCCCTAGAGTAAGTCTCAGAGGGCTCTCGGAAGTCATTCCCAACCCCCTCCCCCACCCCAAAGACAGCCTCAGGGGACCCCAATAGCTCATCTGGATGGCCACGATAGTCAGTCTCAGCCCCCCCTCCAGAGCAAATCTGGGGGGCCCAATAATAGTCTCAGAGTTGCTGCCGATAACTAATCTCAGGAGCCCCGAGAGATTCTCAGGGTCCCACAGTTTTGATCAAGAGACGACGTGAATCGGTCTCAGAGACCCCCTGAGGTCTAATCGGGAGAGCGGCCGAAAATTAGCTTTGCGAGTGCCGCCAAGTGTTGGTCTTAGGTGGCCCCAGAGCTCAAATAAAAATTTTCAAAATAATATGCCTCGAAAAAAATGTACCTACCCCTATTGCGTACTAAAGAAGGACAAATTGAAACATGTCGATCAGGCACCATTATCGAAGGAAAGGCAAAAATTAATCTAATTTTACCATAAGAGCAAATAGAACAGGAAATTTGGCACTTAAGTCAATTTTTAATCTATTAGCTTAACACCAATAACTACATTCCTAAATATTCTGAAATAAGCAACTTTCCAATATTTTCGTAGGAAACCAGACAAACAAGGGTAATGCCAGAAATTGATGAGTATAATCCCAAAAGAAAAATAGGTATGAAACGTGGAAAATAACAATAACAGAGTGAGCCAAGGCGATAGATATCTTGGGCGCCTTTTGTCTTGGTAATTCGCTCGTTTACAAGATAGCAAGGGTAAGAAAGTAACTGGATCTCAACAGGATCTGTCACGGAATACAGGTTATGTAACGTTCGGGACACGATACCATATCCCTTGTATCTTCATTCGTTTTTTTGTTTCTTTGGAAATTTCCTGATTAAAGTGTTCATAGATTCGACACCGGGAAATAATTGCTAATCATTTCCCGTAGAAGATCATTTCTTCGTACTCAAAACGACTGACCTCCATTAACTTCATGTCTGATTACCCGAGTGAAGAGATAGACTCAGGTTTAACATCATGCACGCATCAACATTGAACTTCCCGAAATATGGCTCAAAACTGTTATTATAGCCACGCTACCATATAAGGTTTGGGCCATCCTTAATATTTGGTGACCTTAGTTTACCAACACTTGGTCGGATCGAAAAACCAAGCTATAAACAAAATAAGAATGAATGCTTAAAAAGGCACAACACAATTTCCTTCGTGTGAATGTTATAATGTTAAAATACTATACAAAAGATATAGGAGATGGGCCCGGTTACTAAGGGGACCCCCGGCCTGGGGCCCCCCGACGGTAGTCGGACCCCTCCTTGGCCGAATCCTGGCTACGCACTGTGTTCTGAGACTCTATATCAGCCACCCTGGGACCCCCTAAGCCTAGCTGGGGCCCTGAGCTAATCTGGGTACCGCTGTGCTTAACTGGGACCTCTGATCTGGTATGGGGGCCCTGAACTCTTCTAGGGTCCCTGGGCTAAGCTGGGGCCGTGAGCTTGAATGGAGCCCCCTGAGTTGGTATGAGAGGGGATCCTAGATCAGCCGATCTGGGCCCCTGAGCTGAGCTGGCCTGTGCTGAACAAGAGCCCTGAGCTGGTCTGGGGCCCCTGAACTGTTCTAGCATCATTGAGCTAAGCTGGGATCCGTGAGCTTGAACAAGTGCCTTGAGCTGTTTTGAAACCCTACATAAGTCGACCTGGGGACCTCCGAGCTGAACCGGGCCCCTAAGCTAATCTGGCACCCTGTGCGAATCTGGAGCTCCCCTGTGATGAGCTTCTAGGGGTCCTGTGCTTATGTAGGGTCCCTTGATAAGCTGGTCCCGAGGCTGATGCACTGGTCTGGGCCCCTTGAGCTGACTGATCTGGGTTCCTGAGCCATGGTCTGGACCTTGGGGCCATCCGAGATAATTTGGCGGCCCCTGGTCGGCATAAGCATAGGAACCGGGGGTCAGGGGATACTTCCCCCTTTTTGAGATGGGCCCCCGCAACGAATATACAAATATCAGCAACTGTAATATAGAACAAGAAACCCAAACGGGCCCGATAGCTTGTCTGGGAACGTTCAAGTTCGGTAGTACGCTGCCTGCAAGCCCCTGGAGGAGGAGCGAGGAGCGCTTCGTAAAAAAAGCCAAGGCACCTACTACCCGAGTGTTTCCAAATGAGTCCCGAGAACTGGGCCCAATCAAACTCCATCCCATATCAATTCCAACACAAAATATGAATCGGACACGGACCCTCACCAAATGCCGGGCAACAGTCGTCCCTGAGCCATCGAAAGGCGCGACGTCTTTCGATGCCAGGGTTATATGGCGTCACCAACTCTTTCCCTGTTGGAGGGGTTTCTTGGGAGTCAAATTACTCCTTGCACAAGAAATCTGCCGTGCCTTAAACCCGAGTTGGTCGCGTGGAAAGCAAGTTTGCCAACCACTATAACACCATGCCCACACCTCCTCGGCATCACAAAGCTGGCCATCAAGTACCTACATTGCACTTGCCGCCATGCTGGAACTCTGCATTTTAGGCATCGAAATATAGCTAGGTGTATTTATTGTGATCAGCATTTACCTAAATCAATCTCTAATGATGGAAAGAAGGGATCCGTAATAACTTAGATAAATGTTCCCATTTTCGTCATTAAATAAGCAAATACAAGTTGATTAGGCATAGCGAAATGAGGCTATTTGGTATCAAAGCATTGTCTGTAGTTTTCTAAACAGTTCTTAATTTTGTAATTGTGATGAAAAGGGCCCAAATATCTGTAAATATAAAAAACGCGCTCGTGGTAAAAAATGATTGAAATTCTCCAAAAAAGCTTAAAATGTATTTCGTATTTGAAAAGGGTCTAGGTAAACAACCAAAAAATGTTTTTTTGCGTTTTACTATGATTTATTAGATCATAATAGGTACAACTCGAAATCATAGGGCAAGATTTAATTTCTCAATTTTCCATATATTGACATCCTTGTGTGCATGCGTGCCTTATTGACACCAAACGAGCTAACTAAAATTGTTTTTTTTTACAATTATGGGCCCCGTGGACTGGGCCCCCCTTGAGGTGGGCCCCCTCTAGGGTTGGCCCCCCACTTTGCAAACCGTTCCTACGCCCCTGCCAAAATGTATTACAAGATGCTAAAGTTCTCGGACCACCTTTGCTTCTCACCATGGTTTGAAGTCCTTAAAATGGATGGAAGTGGAAGTAATTTGGCATGAAGCTAGCTTACGATCCTAGCTCGACGATAGAACTAATTTCAGCCCAAAAGAATGTTTGGTTCGTCTTCTAGAAGCACCTTTATATCGTGCCTTTTCGGGACAAGCACAGCACCCGGCGCCAGCGGCCCGGCATATTCGGCGGAGTTGTACTAGCCAGTGACCTCCTGACGGGTCACAGCTGTTCAGCTAGTGGGAGGATGAGTAGTGTGGCACGGTGGTCTAGTGGTTAGAGGCCCTGTCTCTTGATCAGGTAGGTCCGGTTCGAATCCGGTGGTGACCACGTACTCTTTATTGGTTATTTCAAAGAAAAGAATGATAAAACTGACTTGCAGGCTTATGAAGAGATACATTAAGAACGAAATATGGTTTGCTTTCGGCACATTGTCATGCGGCTCTCCTGCGCCGGTGGGGCGTTAGCCCAGGCCGCAGGCCGAGGTCAGAGCCGCATGACGAAATCCATGGAGCGAAGCGCATTGAGATTTCTCAAGCGGCTCTATTCTGGCCGCTCAGACGGGTCTCGTCGTGGTCTGTCAGAGCCGCATGACGAAATCCATGGAGCGAAGCGCATTGAGATTTCTCAAGCGGCTCTATTCTGGCCGCTCAGACGGGTCTCGTCGTGGTCTGTTGTTGTTGGCGTCTGTCCGTCCTGAGAATTGATGTCAGAGCTCTGGAATTTTGTAGGGTGATAGCCCTTCTGCTCCAGACACCCAAACTGAAGCCCCGAGTCGAAATCCAAAATAGTTTTTGAGAAATTTTGGCTCAAACTTTTTCTGTTTTATATTTTTCTAATTTTTACTTCTTAACCTACGAACTTGAAACTTATGTCCTTTTCGAAAGATAACAAGGGCCAGCTAGGGAAAACGAATTGAGCTGATCCGACAATATTTATTGCGCGAAAACGCGGCATTTCTCACGCGAGCAAAAAACCTGCTAAAAGTTGATGGCCGACTTGTGCGCTCGAAATGGCAGAAGACAGGCCTCAGTTAGCTGAAAGGCAGTTACCTAGGGGTAGCTAGGAAAATTTTGTAGTGCTTAGGCATAGTTTTGAGTGCAAAACGCAAAATTTTGACCTACTTTTTACAGTTCTTCCGGAAGACTGAATTTTGGTTCATTTCATTTCAACGTTAATATCTCACAATCTAATTGAACGATTTGAGTTTTCATTTCAAATAATGAAAGAACATTGCTTCCGCCTGATAATATTTGGAGATGGAAGTTGTGAATGTGAAATTCTTTGTTTTATAGGCATAAATAGAAATTGAGTCAAAAAACTTTTTATTTGCATCTTCCTGGTTCCAAGCTCATGTCACTCACAAACTTAGAACTGACATGGCTGAAGAGGAAAGTTACTTGCGGTCATTTCGCTCACTTATACTACCCACCTATCTCTAATGGCTTTCGAGTAATTAGTCCAAAATGCATAGGCGTAGGAACCGGGGGGGCCAGGGGGGCCACTGGCCCCCCACTTTTCTGTGATGGGCCCCCCGCAACGGAGATAAGAATATCAACAATTGTAATATCAAGCAAGAAACTCAAACTGGCCCGATAGCTTGCCCCGGAACCCCATTAAACTTACCTGTGCCCCTAAACTAAGTTGAGGTCCTATGAGTTGATTTTAAGGTCCCCTGAGCTTCTCAGGGCCCCTGAACTGGCCTCTGATGCTATACGAGCTAATCTGAGCCCTTTGAGCTGAACTGAGCGCCCCTGAGATGGTTTGGGCAGCATGAACTGTTCTAGGACGCCTAAACTGAGCTAGGAGCCGTGACCTTGAACAGGGCCTCGTGAGTTGGCCAGAACCTGTATCCACCGACCTGGGGGGCCCCTGAGCTGAGCTGGGACCGTAAAGTTGATATTGTCCCTTGAGCTAATCTGGATCCCCTGTGATGCACAGAAGACCCTAAACTTATCTGAGGCCCCTGCACAGGAATAGGGCCCCTGCTCTGAAATTGGGTTATAAGCTTTAATTGAAATCCTGAACTGTTCTGAAACCCCAAATATGCCAACAAGGGGCCCCTGGATGATCCGGGCCCTTGAGCTTATCTGGTCATCAGAGCTAATATGGGCCTCTGTGTTGAACTGAGGGCCCCTGAGATGGTCTGGGACCCCTATAAGGCTTTATAGCCACTGACCTGGCGGCCGTGAGCTTGAATGGGCCCCTTGAGATGTTCTGACAGTGGTGTAGCCAGGGAGGGGGTCCCTGGGATCCGCGGACCCTCTTGGGCTGACCTTATGCACTAAAAACACAAAAATTGATCTCGGGGGCCCCTGAGCTTGGCTCGGGGGGGCTCCTGAGCTTGGTCTCAGGAGGCCCCCGATAATCGGTATCGAGGGCTCCAGAGTACCGAACATTGATTTTGGGGGACCCCTGTGCTCAGTCTCAGGGGGTCCCGAGCTTGGTCTCAGGGCCCCTCACCCCGAGCTCGGTCTCACGGGCCTTTCGGTCTTGGTCTCACGGGCCTTTCGATTTTGGTTTCAGGGGCCCACGAGCTTGATCTCAGGGCCCTTCCCCCGAACTCGGTCTCACGGGCCTTTCGGTCTTGGTCTCACGGGCCTTTCGATTTTGGTTTCAGGGGCCCCCGAGCTTGGTCTCAGGGGCCCCGAGCTTGGTGTCTGGGGGCTCTCCGAGCTTGGTCTTAGGGAGCTCCCGAGCTTGGTCTCAGGGGGCCCTTCGAGTTTGGTCTCAGGGCCCCTGAGCTTGGTCTCAGGGGCCCCCGAGCTTGGTGTCAGGGAGCCCTCCGAGCTTGGTTTCAGATAACCCCCGAGCTTGGTCTCAGGGCCCCGAGCTTGGTCTCAGGGGACCCCCGAGCTTGGTCTCAGGGATGCCCCAAGCTTGGTCTCAGGCCCTCCCCCTCCCCGAGCTTAGTGTCAGGGGGCCCTCGAGCTTGGTCTCAGGGGGCATCCGAGGGCATCTGATGCATAAGGATGACCGTAAGCACTGGAAAACAAGAGCATTGGTCTCGGGGGCCCCTGATCTTGGCCTCAGGGGGCCACCGAGCTTTGTCTCAGGGGCCTCGAGCTCGGTGTCAGGGGCCCTCAGAGCTTGGTCTCAGGGAACGCCCGAGCTTGGTCTCAGGGGACCCCCGAGCTTGGTCTCAGGGGTTCAGGGCCCCCCTCGGGGTGCCCCTGACTATTGATATCGAGGGACTCATGCGTGAGGCACGAGCATTGGCATCATGAGACCCAGAGTTTGGTCCCAGGGGCCCCCAGGCCTGGGTTCAGGACCCCCTGGCATCGGCAACGAGGGGCTCTAGAGTACCGAGCATTAGTCTCGGTAGGGGGGGCTCGAAATATTGATCTTGAGGGCCCCGGAACATCGGTGCCGAGTTACTCCTGAGAAAAGCGCGAGCATGGGCCTAAGGGTGCCCCTGAGCCTGATCTAAGTGGGACCCCGGGCTTGGTTTTAGGAGCTCCGGGCATCAGTGTCAAGGGGCTCCGGAGTATTGATCTGGGGTAGCAATTATTTTAGGGACCTCCAAATGGTGATTTCTGAGGGCCCCCGAAAGTGTGGATGCAGTGGTGTAGCCAAGGGGGCCCTAGGCGTCCGCAGACCCCCCCTTGGGCTAATCTGAACCACTACAAAGAGTTCTCTGATCACGGGGCCCCCAGAGTCAGTCTCAGGGGCCCCTGAAGATTCGTTCTTAGGGCGTCCCGAGTCGGCCTCAAGGCCCTCGCCCTGAGAGTCGGTCTCAAGGACCCCCGAAAGTAGATTTCGGGGGCCCCAGAGGGTGGGTTTCAGGGGACCCCAAAAGTCGGTATCAGGAGTCTGTCTCAGGGGAGGGGGGGCGAGATAGTCTCAGGGGCCCCCAGAGAGTGGTTCTCAGGGCCCCGCAAAAAGTCTATTTCAGGGAGGCCCCTGAGAGTCAGTCTCAGAGAACCCAAGAGTCGGTAAAGGGGACCCCAATAGTCTGTCTTAGGGGACCCCGAGATTCGGTCTCGGGGTCCCCCTGAGAGTCTGTCTCAGAGAATCCCAAGAGTCAGTCTTAGAGCACCCCAAGAGTCGGTCTCAGGGGGCCCTCATAGTCTCACGGGATTCTCTCTCAGGAATCAGTATTTAGTTTCAGGTGGCCCCGAGAGTTAATCCGGAGGTCCGAGAGTTAGTCTAATTTGATCCGCAGAGTGCTAGTTTCAGGGGGCCCCAGAGGGGTAATTTTAGGAGCCCTCGAGATTAAGCCTCAGGCTGTGCTCCCCCCCCGAGTTTTGGTATAAGCGGCCCCGAGAGTCAATCTAGGGAGCACCCAAAAGTTAGTCTAAGAGGGCTCCCGGTTGTTAGTCTCAGAGACATCCGAGAGTTAATCTCGAGGTTCTGAGAGCAATTTCCAGAGGTGCTCCCGAGTTTTGGTCTCACGGGCCCGGAGTTAGCCTTAGGCCCGCGAGAGCTAATCTGGAGCCTCCAAGAGTCAGTTTCAGGAACGCCAAAGACTCAATCTCAGAGGTGATTCCACCACCTCCCCCCCGGTGTTTGTCTCAGGGGCGCCCTAGAGTAAGTCTCAGAGGGCTCTCGGAAGTCATTCCCAACCCCCTCCCCCCACCCCAAAGACAGCCTCAGGGGACCCCAATAGCTCATCTGGATGGCCACGATAGTCAGTCTCAGCCCCCCCTCCAGAGCAAATCTGGGGGGCCCAATAATAGTCTCAGAGTTGCTGCCGATAACTAATCTCAGGAGCCCCGAGAGATTCTCAGGGTCCCACAGTTTTGATCAAGAGACGACGTGAATCGGTCTCAGAGACCCCCTGAGGTCTAATCGGGAGAGCGGCCGAAAATTAGCTTTGCGAGTGCCGCCAAGTGTTGGTCTTAGGTGGCCCCAGAGCTCAAATAAAAATTTTCAAAATAATATGCCTCGGAAAAAAATGTACCTACCCCTATTGCGTACTAAAGAAGGACAAATTGAAACATGTCGATCAGGCACCATTATCGAAGGAAAGGCAAAAATTAATCTAATTTTACCATAAGAGCAAATAGAACAGGAAATTTGGCACTTAAGTCAATTTTTAATCTATTAGCTTAACACCAATAACTACATTCCTAAATATTCTGAAATAAGCAACTTTCCAATATTTTCGTAGGAAACCAGACAAACAAGGGTAATGCCAGAAATTGATGAGTATAATCCCAAAAAGAAAAATAGGTATGAAACGTTGAAAATAACAATAACAGAGTGAGCCAAGGCGATAGATATCTTGGGCGCCTTTTGTCTTGGTAATTCGCTCGTTTACAAGATAGCAAGGGTAAGAAAGTAACTGGATCTCAACAGGATCTGTCACGGAATACAGGTTATGTAACGTTCGGGACACGATACCATATCCCTTGTATCTTCATTCGTTTTTTTGTTTCTTTGGAAATTTCCTGATTAAAGTGTTCATAGATTCGACACCGGGAAATAATTGCTAATCATTTCCCGTAGAAGATCATTTCTTCGTACTCAAAACGACTGACCTCCATTAACTTCATGTCTGATTACCCGAGTGAAGAGATAGACTCAGGTTTAACATCATGCACGCATCAACATTGAACTTCCCGAAATATGGCTCAAAACTGTTATTATAGCCACGCTACCATATAAGGTTTGGGCCATCCTTAATATTTGGTGACCTTAGTTTACCAACACTTGGTCGGATCGAAAAACCAAGCTATAAACAAAATAAGAATGAATGCTTAAAAAGGCACAACACAATTTCCTTCGTGTGAATGTTATAATGTTAAAATACTATACAAAAGATATAGGAGATGGGCCCGGTTACTAAGGGGACCCCCGGCCTGGGGCCCCCCGACGGTAGTCGGACCCCTCCTTGGCCGAATCCTGGCTACGCACTGTGTTCTGAGACTCTATATCAGCCACCCTGGGACCCCCTAAGCCTAGCTGGGGCCCTGAGCTAATCTGGGTACCGCTGTGCTTAACTGGGACCTCTGATCTGGTATGGGGGCCCTGAACTCTTCTAGGGTCCCTGGGCTAAGCTGGGGCCGTGAGCTTGAATGGAGCCCCCTGAGTTGGTATGAGAGGGGATCCTAGATCAGCCGATCTGGGCCCCTGAGCTGAGCTGGCCTGTGCTGAACAAGAGCCCTGAGCTGGTCTGGGGCCCCTGAACTGTTCTAGCATCATTGAGCTAAGCTGGGATCCGTGAGCTTGAACAAGTGCCTTGAGCTGTTTTGAAACCCTACATAAGTCGACCTGGGGACCTCCGAGCTGAACCGGGCCCCTAAGCTAATCTGGCACCCTGTGCGAATCTGGAGCTCCCCTGTGATGAGCTTCTAGGGGTCCTGTGCTTATGTAGGGTCCCTTGATAAGCTGGTCCCGAGGCTGATGCACTGGTCTGGGCCCCTTGAGCTGACTGATCTGGGTTCCTGAGCCATGGTCTGGACCTTGGGGCCATCCGAGATAATTTGGCGGCCCCTGGTCGGCATAAGCATAGGAACCGGGGGTCAGGGGGATACTTCCCCCTTTTTGAGATGGGCCCCCGCAACGAATATACAAATATCAGCAACTGTAATATAGAACAAGAAACCCAAACGGGCCCGATAGCTTGTCTGGGAACGTTCAAGTTCGGTAGTACGCTGCCTGCAAGCCCCTGGAGGAGGAGCGAGGAGCGCTTCGTAAAAAAAGCCAAGGCACCTACTACCCGAGTGTTTCCAAATGAGTCCCGAGAACTGGGCCCAATCAAACTCCATCCCATATCAATTCCAACACAAAATATGAATCGGACACGGACCCTCACCAAATGCCGGGCAACAGTCGTCCCTGAGCCATCGAAAGGCGCGACGTCTTTCGATGCCAGGGTTATATGGCGTCACCAACTCTTTCCCTGTTGGAGGGGTTTCTTGGGAGTCAAATTACTCCTTGCACAAGAAATCTGCCGTGCCTTAAACCCGAGTTGGTCGCGTGGAAAGCAAGTTTGCCAACCACTATAACACCATGCCCACACCTCCTCGGCATCACAAAGCTGGCCATCAAGTACCTACATTGCACTTGCCGCCATGCTGGAACTCTGCATTTTAGGCATCGAAATATAGCTAGGTGTATTTATTGTGATCAGCATTTACCTAAATCAATCTCTAATGATGGAAAGAAGGGATCCGTAATAACTTAGATAAATGTTCCCATTTTCGTCATTAAATAAGCAAATACAAGTTGATTAGGCATAGCGAAATGAGGCTATTTGGTATCAAAGCATTGTCTGTAGTTTTCTAAACAGTTCTTAATTTTGTAATTGTGATGAAAAGGGCCCAAATATCTGTAAATATAAAAAACGCGCTCGTGGTAAAAAATGATTGAAATTCTCCAAAAAAGCTTAAAATGTATTTCGTATTTGAAAAGGGTCTAGGTAAACAACCAAAAAATGTTTTTTTTGCGTTTTACTATGATTTATTAGATCATAATAGGTACAACTCGAAATCATAGGGCAAGATTTAATTTCTCAATTTTCCATATATTGACATCCTTGTGTGCATGCGTGCCTTATTGACACCAAACGAGCTAACTAAAATTGTTTTTTTACAATTATGGGCCCCGTGGACTGGGCCCCCCTTGAGGTGGGCCCCCTCTAGGGTTGGCCCCCCCACTTTGCAAACCGTTCCTACGCCCCTGCATGAGATTATACTGTTAATTTGGCCGTAATCTGATGCACCTTATCCCTTACCTCCAGCTTGCTTTACCGATACGAGTGTCCTCGATGGTGCCCGTGGATGAATGTGTTCATTTCCTCCTAAATACTCGTATGCACAAATGTTGAAATGAGTTTATGAAATTTGTTTAAAAAAACTTGATCTGCTTATTACACTGTCTGGACCGAAAATGTTGGAGAGCATCGAACTAAACGTGTGGTTTCTGCTTGCACGTTAGCGCTACGACCGCCTCCCGGACTCGCCGGGCAAGCTAAGTCGGTGACAAATGTCAAGCACCCTGGGTGAAAGGGCATTCGACTGCCTTGGGTGGAGCATGGGTCGGGTGATCTGCGCCGGTCCCGCTGAGATCCAGCTCAGTGAGAGAGCTGCCCGCCCGGTCAGATCAAGCAGGGACCGGTAGTATCACTGGAATTGTTCTGGATACGCGGCGGGATCCAGAGAATGCGCCTAACAAGACAGGAGGGCAGCGTGATTGGGTCACATGCGGTGGTGGTCAGACTGCTCGGCTAAAGTGCCACCCGACGGCTGGGACCACCTTCGGCGCTGGCCATTCTCCGAGTTGTTCAGGTGGGAGGCGCGGAGGTCACTCTTCGGCTCCCGTTTCGGCCTATCCTGACTTCTTTCCAGCAAGTAAGTAGGTGAGCTGAGCTAGTGCGTCGTTCTGGGGCGGTAGCAGCGGCCCGGCTTACGGGGGTGATTCCGAGTGTCACCAGCAGGCACGCCTCGGTCTTACAACACCAGAAGTTCGTTACAGCGTCCTCTGTATTATTCTGACATATTATTCTGACTCGCGACTGCGCCAGTGGTCCCTGACTTATTCGCTAACAATTAATAGACATACTTCACCGGTACCGTTAGGTATGATAACATGTGATTTGTAAAGTAATTAACTTCACTATCAGTGATTTCACTCCACGCTTGCGTCCAACATTATAAGAATGCTACATTGATCAATATATAATATATCTATCTGCAGAGACATCGACGTGTGGCTCCAGTCTGCAGTCTCCGGCGTGGGCCAGGTGCCGTGCTGGCCGTCAGGCCGTGGTCGGGGTGGCGCCGGCAGGCGGGAGACCTCGGTGGCTGGCGGGGCCGGTCCGGTCAGTAGCTGGTGCAGCAGTGCGGCGGCGCAGCGCTCTCAGGAGGCGGTGCGGTGCGCCGACCGCGCGCGACCGCCCTCTGCCGACGCGGGAACCGGGGTCAGCGGCGTCAATTATGAATCCGCTTAGTTGCATGCGCGCGCTGCAACGGTGTTCGGGTGAAGCAAAAGCTTGGAATTGAACGGTCTTTGCTGGGCTGAACCAGGAAAAGCGATATTCCTCAAGGGTGCTTTAAAGTAGTGGCGAAATTTGTAGGTCATTCAAAATCATGTCTTTCAAAAACTACTCTTTGGGCTATATAATTTCTAAACTTACCATTAGGTTGTTTGAGAGATCTTGCCCCATGACTTTGAGGCAGACAGTGAATGGAATTTGCACTTAGCCCTATTTTTGCAGAATAAATATAAGATGAGGGGGAAACCAATGAACTACCTCTGAAACCGGGCGAGTTTCTAAAAAAATAAATAAAACGATATACAGAACAAAGCACAATTGCACGTGTTCCTAACCTCAAAAACTCAGAGCTATGTTTTGACCTATGTTCCAGTTCCGGAGCTACCTTTTTAAAATTAGAGCCACCATCTATGTTCTTGGGAGCTTACCGTTTGCACTAACAGCTTTAATCGGCTGGGGTCTGGTGTCACCTGGTCGCCATTATCCGGCTTTTGAGTTCTGCAGTGTAAAAATAAGGGTGCCGTTACATTTCTCGGGCGATGGGAGTTCAAAAACATGCTGCGTGCACGGCCGCGAGCTGTTCCATACCACCAACAGCCGAGAGCTATTAGTAAAAAGCGAGGGTAACCCACCCACGCAGGGACGGGTTACCCATCCTTGTTACTATGGGTTACTGGAGATGGAAGGCTTGCGAGAGAGAATACGTATTGACGGCTTTGAAACGACAGTGGTTTGGCGTAAGGAAAAACAAGCCATGATAAATCATGTACACAAGAGCCGCTAAATGTAGCAACGGCGACCTGTCTTTCCAAGTTAGACAATGATAGAAAGTAGGGTCATTTTGAAAGCCATGACATCGTAAAGCTCATTGCATCTAGAATGGCGTGCCTGTAGCCGTGTACATTAGGGTGAGTCATACTCATGAGAAAATCAAAATTTCCGTATTTTAGCTGTGCACTCCGATTTTTTATTCTGCAAAATTAAATTAAGAAACTTTCTTCGAATACATTTTGGTCAGATATTACTTAAAAGGTCGCAAAAACGCACTTTTGTGTTTTTGACGTTAGGGATGGAGAAGTAGTAGGATAATTCCGACTTTCATAGACAGTGCGAGCTTTCGAGCGATCACGAACTATCGTGTTCCGTCATGCAGGCCACGAATGCGGGCTGCACGTGCCGGAGGCGGATCTAAGCAAAGTATTTGGGGAGGGGGAATAAAAAAATAGAAAAACGTCTTTTTTACGAAAATCAGCCCAAATAAGCCTAAACTGGGTAATATTTCACCGCTCTGGGGGTCAAAACCCGATTCCTTCCTCCTCGATCCGCCCCTGGCACGCGCAGTCAATAGAATTAAAAACACTGGTAGAAATGGATAAAAGACAGCGAAACAAATAAATATATTGATCAGTTTAGCGTTAAGGTCAGGACTGGAGAGCTCTCCTCGACCCAGGGGGCCCTGGATGGGTTACCGCTAGCACGACAGTACAAGCCCTATACAAAGCCTATTGGAGACCCAAAATTCAGGGGGCTCGACCGCCCCCCCAACCTCGCTCAACCCATGGTTGAGGATACTGTAGTGATGGCCAGCCGTAATCATAATCTTGCGATGTCCGACAGTCATTTCTTAAAAACAAACAAGGATAAATTGTTTACTCACTGCTACAAGTATTCAAACCCTGAGCTTCCGAATACTTGGGTACGTCATAGATACATATTTAGCAGACTTCGTCCCCCAGGACTAGCACTGATAAGAGGAACTTTATGCCAATCAAACACACTTCAGCGGCCAGATTGAGGTTCCAGAACTCTGCTGCTCAGGCAGCAGTAACATATTATGCCCTCCTGAGAGATCTGATGGAAGTTGGGTACGTTTCGAAAAATAAGTCATATCTTACTCTCGATAAGAAGAAAATTCCTAGGGCTTAGAACTTGGTTCTTCAAGATGCAGTTGAGGCAAGTGAAGCTAAGGCGCATTAGGATGTAGTCATTGGAGTTTATTTTGATGACAGAACTGACAACACACTGGTCCTGCTCCGTGATGATGAAACTGGCAGACACCGCATGAGACTAGTTAACCCCGTGGCGGGAGAGCACGCCGGGGGAGGCAAAAACCACGATCTCAAAATAGAGACTAAAGCCAAAAGCAATGAAGCTCTAAAATGATATGAAATACGGTATTTTCTGTCAGGAATATCAAGGTCAAGAGGTCAAAATAGGTCAAACCAATATGAGGCTACAAAACCCATATATCCAGAAACTAATACTAAAACATTTCTAACACCATCCGAAAGCTCTAGATGCGCTTTCATTACAGTGGCATTCATTTTCGTGTCAGGGCAAAGCCTAGGAGCTAAGGTCACTAAATATTGGGCATATTCTGAATGTCCATAGCCACCCATGCATAAAGGCGTTTACTTTTGCTAATAGCTTCAAATCAAACAAGATACAGCCATAGTTTATGCACCATTGCAATCCATCAATAGAATCGAATGATATAGATATTGCTATGCCAGGTCAAATTTAAGAATTTGACCGACCAGGTAACGGTCTGACCAACTGACCGTATAGTCAGATGTATATCATTGACTTCCAGTGACTATTCAAACACTTTGTACAAAATAAAAGCTCTATCTTAGTTTATTCAAAATTTATAGAAAACACCAAAAATCTTATTTGACCAAGTACCTTTAAAGGTCACAAGTCAAATTTGGTATCAGCTAGAAATGGGCTAAGAGCAAGTGCAACCGATGTTTGAAGTTGATTCCATCCATACTTACAAAAACTCATTTCGTGATTTTCCCATGCATTGTCAATGGGAGGTCTGCTGCAGACCTTAGGTCACAATATAAAATCCAACAAATGTTGAGGTACTTCACAAATGTATTTTGGGTGAGGTCCTTCACGACCGTGACACCATATACCTACCAAAATTTCAGGAAAATAAATGATGAAGGAATAGCTGAAAGTTTGCGCCGTTTTGTCACTAAAGGGTCTAAGCCCCACCGGCGAAGTTAAAGAGGAGCATATTACGATGACGTCTGAGCCGGATGGGTAAAATAGGTTTCACTACACTCCAGCCCCTTCCTTCCCTCACAGCACGTCTGCCAAATATGTTGCAGTGACCTTGTTCGAGTGCCTGTGTGGGAACAGGTGCCCATCCGGTGTCCTAGTTAAACGTTAGGCCAACAATATTTGGTGGTATCAGCACATAAGATTTCTGTCCTGAGTAAGAGAAGATTCTACAAAAATATATTAAAACAAATAGTTTCTACCACTTTCGGATTCCTCAGGCAGGTATAAATTCAGTATTCAATTCTTAGAAACCGCCCCGCAATGACCCGTTCCAGATTTAGACATCCACGCTCTCACGTTTGCTGTAACCACACGGTAACCTTCCCGACTGAGGCGCATGACGTCACCGATCATGAGCGGGCTCATCCCTCTGATCCACGCTGATTGGCTCTGATGTTCAAGCCCTTCTCCTAAACCAGATACGAATGGGACGCAAACTTTTTTACCTGCGTCGCACTCTTTTCCCCGACGCCATTCCGAACTTCACGCGTGGAGACAGCGTGCACCGAGAGGCCCGAAAAGAAACAATCTTGCCAACGTAGTTAGAGGAGGTCGTGGGGCATAAGCGTCGCCACCAACAAAAAAGTGAGGTGGGGCAGTCAGCCTTCAGCCTGCTGCTGGCACGTTTCCCCTCTTAGTACCAACGATTTATCAGATTTGAGCTCATTGCTGCCTTCCGCGCGGGATGGTTACACAATTTTAGACTCCTTCCCAATCTAGCTGATGTCGGGAAAAGTCTTGAAAAGTCGGGGGCCAGCTATTCCGGCGTGTGTGTCACGGGGAACCTGAAGAATAAATATTTTCACAACTGAGACCGATACCCATTGATGTACCAATAAGCTCAGGTGACAACCGGAACCAAAAAAGTTCGTTGGTAACAAAAAAGTACAGGTGGCAAGCCTGTATTTGCTCTCTGGCCTTTCTCGTTGGAAATGTGACTACCAAGCCTTAGAAAAAGGAGGATGTGAGACTCGGTGAATAGGGCGTCTGTCCCCTCACTCAGAGGGGCGGGGTTTGACGTGGATTCTCTGCATACGTGTAATCTGATCCCAAAGTCCCTGCACATAGGATGAGGGTCAGCGATGCCCCGTAGCTCTTATATTTGCTGTCCCTGTTTCCAAACACGCTCGATCGTAGACACTGAGCAGCGGTGGGTGAGCAGAGGTCTACTAACGTGGTCGGTAGATGACTTCCAGCTGGTGGTGAGGGCCGGCCGCCTGGGCCGCCGGCGCGCCCGGGTGTGTGCTGTAGAGACTGGCCAGACAGCGCAGCGTGGTGCGCGGCCGCACCGGGGCCGACGCCGCCCGCTCCCGCTGCTTCCGCTGCAGCCACTGCCTGCCAGTCGGACAGCTCAGTCTCAGCACTGCCACAGCCTGCAGTTGCAACACCCGCACAGCAGTCACAGCACCATCACAGCACGGTCTCAGCACCCCCACAGCAGTCGTAGCAGGGGGATTCCACGACAGATAGACCACGGCTTGACACCACCATGTCTAGACAAAATCTGAAACTTTGTCTCCGGGGTAGTTTTGGACCAGGAACACGTCTGTGAGAATCTTAGCTCCCTCCGACCAACGGTCACCGAGTTATAGCCCGGGGAGTTTTCGGGAGGTCACCTTGTAGATTCATCTTTGATGCTTCGTAACTCAAAAACGCATTGCCTGATTAACAAGTTTTGTATATCGTTGAACTCGTCTTGAACCATACATTACCTTGAAAAAGAAAATTTTGACTCTTAATTCGTTTGACCTTTTCTTTTGTGACCTAGCTTGACCTGTTCGCAGTTGAAATTGACCTTTCAGGCACCTCAAAAATGTTGCTTCATAAATTATCTTTGGATACAAAATGAAATAAATGCGTTCTTGCTATAAATTCCAAATTTTTAGCACCTAAGGTAGGTATGCAGACGGTTTCTGACCACCGCAGTAGTACAGCGTTATGTTTAACACCGCAAACAAAGCGATTGCTTTTTTGAATCGGTTGCTTGCAATGATATTGCATTGTCTTTACGAAATTTTCATCGTGGAAGTGTCAGAGTTTATGAGAATTAACACGCACCCACACGAGGGGGCGGGCAACTGGCCTTCTCAGGTTTCCACAGGTAGTAAAAAAAACAGCATGGCGCAGCACCACCGTAATTCACCCACCTTTAACCCGACATTTTTGCAGCTTCTGGCAACATTTTAGGTCTGCGTCATATCATGTCAGATGGCCAACCCAGGTCAAGAGACCTAACCTCGAAAAAACTTTGCGAGGTGCATCAGTAAGATCAAATCTAACCTTTCGTCCTTAGATTCACATCACATAGTAAGGTCACCGAGTAAGATAATTGTTCGTAGCAGGATTTCCACATCGATAGCCTGGGACAAGGTAAGGGTCACGATCTTTCCGTTAGAAATGCATGGGGAAATTTGTAGATTTTGATAACTTGCGAGAATTGAGAATTGTTGAGAATTGCGATAGAGGTTTTATTTTTACGTTGTCATGTCTGACTTGCCACTGCAGTTTGATTAATATTCTTTTTACCATATAGACCTAAGCCCGGGTCTAAGTCAAAGCAGGTTAATTTTGAAATTTGACTAGACAAGATTATAATTCTAGACCAGCTTGATTAACATTCTTTTTACCATACAGACCTAAGCCCGGGTAAAAGAATTTTGAAATCTGACTAGACAAGATTAAAAGATATATAATCCGATGGGGCTCGACAAGAGCATTCCAATGGTGGTGAATATTTTTCTACGGCTCTGCTCTGTCAGCTGTTATGCCACAAAATTTCGGCTTCCACTGTAAGGAATACTTTGACCTCGAGCGACATCAAAGGTGACCCGGCCAAACGATTGTATGTAACATTGTCGGTAGAGATAAAAACTGGCTATTTAGCGCCGTCGCTCCCCGTGCACTGTTCATTCTACATGGTTTACTGAAGAGCAGAGATAACCAACAATTAGGCCACGGAGCCTGTGTAATATCAAATGGCTCTAAACACAGCACTGCGACGGCTCGTGTTTTTTTCAGAACTTATGCCTGGAGCAAGGCCTTTAAATGTAAAGGTAGAACGCTCCGCTCTAAAAAATGGCAACCTCTGTTTTACCTTTGTGACGTCAGCAATTGCTCTCAAGGTGGAGCCGCCCATTCATTCAATGTAAATCGGCTATGGATCATGGGATGTTCGTACGGTTTCAAGATGCATCTGGCGAGGGGCAGACCCAGGATTCATTACCTCACGTCCACGAAAAGCCAGAATTATTGCCCCTAACGCGCAACCTATCTGCTGAGCCCCATTTTCTACAATACACAGTGATAATGCGTTGCTAAGCATTTCTAGGCGATTGCTGACGTCATCGCCGTGGCGAATGCCAGATTTGCGGTTGCCATTTTTTGCCTATGCTAAAAAGCTGGAGCGGAACCCCCTGGCCTGGAGCATGAAAGCGAGAGAAATGACTGAAGAATGTACATCTCCTAACGGAGAGCTGTGCTGCACAATGCAAAAACATATTTAACTTCATTAAATGGTGCCGCCATGCACACGATTTTACAGCAATGCAAAGGTTTAATTCCAGTGCAAAAGTTATATCGAAGCAAAATTCAATTATGTGAATGAAGCGTTTCCACTACGTCTCACAGCAAGGAAGCCAGCGATTATATCGAGAGCACGGCCAAACCGGCAACATATCTCGATGGTTTAAAAAGTCCAGTGAAAGATAAAATACGTGATGCCAAAGGTACGCATGCTTTTCTTACGCATAAATTTTTCAGCATTCAAGTTCTTGTACATTCCACAATCAAGCATAGCCAATGTTGCCAGACAGCTCCAAAGTCTGTTCGCCAGTGCGATTATGGAAAAATTAATAAAAAGTTTCATAGAATACCAGCGGTAAATAAGACATCCATCACTGTTCATGAAATATCTACAAACAAAGGAAGAGAGGCTCGGGTTTCGTATAACTATGTTTGAACCAAACAGTGTCGTGCTGTGTAAGTAGACTTTCTTTTATGGGTGCTGCCGGAATGGTCGCAAATTTAGTCATGGCGAATGTTCAAGGCAAATGTAATATTAAACATACTGGTATGAATTATTTGGCTTAAGTAATGGGTGATCTGACGGCCATAATTGCAGGTGAATGAATGCGTTTGTGCAGGACAAAGACAGTGTTAATGTTGAAGTCATCTCTGTGTATTCCCTTATTCTTCAATGCTTATACAAAGGCACCAAGAGTGTGGAATTATATCTATTTGTGGGTGCCCGACCACCTCCAATGAAACGTGGAAACAGTGTTAAAACATACTTTGTATGCTCTCTTTTTCATTTCAAATACTACTTGTTGGTTCAATGCAGTTCAACCGGTCTATGAGAAGGCTGAACACATGATATATTTTGCTATTTATTTTCACGTAGTGGCTCTCAATATTGTTTCGAGTTTGCCCATCCCTGATCATTAAAAAAACACCATCAAAAGCCTTTCGAAGTGGCGTTTGAACTGGGATCCGTGTCGGCGATGAAATGATCACCTTTTAAAAATATTATGTGAGACAACCTGTTCAAGTGACCAAATCGAATGCGTTATGATTTCAGGACAACATTTTTTTCGCATAAATGAGCAGATTCATAAGTGTCGCCACCGACAAAAAAGTGGGGGGGGCCAGCCAAACTTCAACCTGATGCTGACACAAAACTTTCAACGTCAGGACCAAAAACTGTCGAATTTGGGCTCTTCGTTGCCTCCCGCAGCGGCTGGATATAAGAATGTCTAGTTTTCTCTCATTTTGACTGAGATCAGGAAATTTTTGGCCAAAAAGTGGGGGCCAGGCCCCCCTGGCCCCCCTTTTCCGACGCGTATGAGCAGATTCAAATTAACCCCTGGGAATGAAAGCCTTTCAGACACTTTTTTACATTTTATGTATCCTCTCAAAGGTATGCTGTACTGCACTGGACCACCTTGTATCGATAC
Source organism: Lepas anatifera (assembly GCA_034440635.1). NCBI lineage: Eukaryota > Metazoa > Arthropoda > Thecostraca > Lepadidae > Lepas > Lepas anatifera. The sequence continues at coordinate 374,577 of JAOTON010002112.1, read as the reverse complement.
TATTTTTTCCATCTGCGGGAACGACGTAATTGCGTGAGTTAGTGGTGCTTATAGGATAAGTTATACTTATTTCAATTATTGATAAATTCGCGACATCTTTGTAAATTTTCGTTTAAGGGTGCAAGACTAAATAACCCATAACTTATAAGTTCCTTTGCTCTCGTCTCCCTCAAAACAATGGACATTTTCCTATCACTTCTAATGGCTAATATTTTTATTTTTTATAAATCTTTTTCAGGTTGCTGCCAGTTCAGTTTTAGGAGTCGGAGTCTTGCTAGAGCCATCAAGGGACTTTTCACAGAGACACCGATTCCACCACCCAAACGAGCAACTTCCACGATGAAAGGTTAATTAAGGAATCAAAGTTGAACGTCCCACGAAACATAAGGACGGCCCCCTACCCCAGGTCGCCCTCTCATCAGTCAGTTGCCAGCTGACCTACGGTATTTACGGCACCTACCACCTGCCAGTTGACCTAAATTATTTTGCCAGAGGTTGCAAAATAATTATCATAATTGTTAATTATCATAAAATCTGACACTTCCACGATGAAAATTTCGTAAAGAGAATGCAATATCATTGCAAGCAACCGATTCCAAAAGCAATCGCTTTGTTTACGGTGTTAAACATAAGGCTGTACTACTGCAGTGGTCAAAAACCGGCTGCATACCTACCTTAGGTGCTTAAAAATTTGCAATTTATAGCAGGAACGCACTTTTTAATTTTGTATCCAAAAATAATTTATGAAGCAAAATTTTTGAGGTGCCTAAAATGTCAATTTCAACTGCGGACAGCGAATAGGTCACAAAAGAAAAGATCAAACGAATTAGAAGTCAAATGTTTAAAATTTTATTTTTCTCAAAATAATGTATGGTTCAAGGCAAGTTCGATGATGTACAAAACTTGTTAATCATGCGATGCGTTTTTGAGTTATGAAGCATCAAAGATGAGTCTACAAGGTGAGCTCCCGAAAATGCCTCGGGCTATAACTCGGTCGGAGGGAGTTAAGATTCTCACAGGCGTGTTCCTGGCCCAAAACTTCCCCGGAGACAAAGTTTCAGATTTTTCCTAGACATGGTGGTGTCAAATTCAAATATTTTTGGTCGTTTTGTCCTGGAATGCCCCAGCAGTGTCACAGCAGTCATAGCACCCTCGTAGGAACATCTCAGCACCCATACAACAGCGCCACAACAGTCGCATCGCCCACACAGCACCGCCACAGCACCCACACAGCAGCCATAACACCCATACCACACTGCCACAGTCGTCACATCAAGGTCTCAGGAGCCCTCATAGAAACGCCTCAGAAGTCACAACACCCCCGCTGCAGAGTCATGGCACCTGCATAGAGACGCCACAGCAGGGCGCCAGTACCCTGGTAGCAGTGTGAACCGAATCGTGATACCTCGGCCCCAGTGGCGTATCCAAAAATTCGGAGGGTGCTGTTTTTTATAGAAACCACCAGGGGCTCTCGTCACACATTAGGGCGCCGCCTAGATAAAACCGCTGGACAGGGAAGGTGGTAGTGGAACCAGACGGCCAATGAAATTACACATTTCACGTCAGGCATACATTAATGTACTCGTATTTTTCGGAAACAAAGGAGCGTGCTACAAACGATCATTCCATTTGAGATAATATACCTTTATAGCGGTGGCAAGTATATTTTACCAGATTTAAGGCAAATATACTTTACCAGGCGAGTTGATCCCGGTTTGGGTTTTTACATCGGTGGATTTCAATACCTCATGAGGCCGGTACCCGACTAACCCAAGACAATAATAGAGGTAGTTAGGAGCCTGAGCCTGGCAGGAATAGGTTTAAGACTCTCAAGCGGTACTTGGCAAAAAGGCACCGTAGGAAGGGAATAAGACGCGTAAAAGAAAAATACTAAAGCCGTATTATCAGGGTCACAATGAATATATAATTCACGGAGGTTTTTCCCATGCTCATGGAGCTGGTGAGAATTCACATGTATGTGCATCCCCACACTTATGACTATTTCTCATCGCACATGGCATCCATTGGCGGACGCAGGGGGGGGGGCATTCCGACCATGGCCCCCCAAAGCGCTGGAGGGGGCAAACTTATCTTTTGGCCCCCAAAGGCCGGATAAATATTTTTGGAAAAAAGGTGTTTACACTAGGTCTATAGAGCAAAAGTATATTCGCTCCCCCTCCCCCGAGAGCGATCATGTACTTGGAGAGGTAGGTTATACTAGGTCTGTCGGGCACTGAAAAAAGGTGTTTACACTAGGTCTGAAGAGCAAAACAATCTTCGCTCCCCCCCCCAGGAGGAGAGGCAGACATGGGTTTGCCCCCCCAAAACTCGGGTCTGCGTCCGCCCCTGATGGCATCACGGTTAAGCTTCGCCCTGAAGAGGCCTATCTGACCAACCCCTCGGGTTTTCTGACGGCACCAGAAAACAGCGACGCGAAGCGTCGCCGTATTTAGTACACCCTATTCTTGATACGATTCCGCAGTGTTTCCGAAAATTTTAAGGCTGTGTCATCTCGAGTGAGGTCACTAGGCCAGGCCAAGTGACATCGCCTTTAAAAATGTTTCAAGTGGCACCAGAGGAAGCAGGTGTAATCTATTAATCTGATATTCGTATCACGTAATGGGCCGACCGAGTACCACAAGTAGTGGTAATGGGGCTCTTTATATCGATGACATGGAGTCAGGAACGGGTTATGACCTGTCCATTGAAAATGCACGGGAAAACGGGAATTGGCCGAAAATGGCTCTATCTCTGTAGATACGCCTTAGAACGACTTCCTATTCTCCAAATCATAGGACCTTAGGCCACTCACCAGCAGAGACGGCGGATTCCATTTTCGAGAAGTGGTGCAAGACTTTCTGGAGGGGGTGCCTTCCTTCCCAGGGGGCGCCATCATCCCTTGGTGGGCGCCTTTGCTATCCAAGGGCGTTCTGCAGAAACTCTTTGGACTCGGCGTGCGAGGCCACTTGGGGTGGTTTATTTCTAATATTCCGAAAAATAGGTATTTTAGATTTCACGAAAACTCAGTCGTATCGGATTCGTATCAGCAACAGAGTGGCATAGCCCAGGATTCTGTGATTTTCATAGCCTTGTTTGCAGTTATGACCAATGATATTGCAGACACTTCCCGCAAACATACGGCATGTGCATTTCGTTGAAGAGTTCACAATATGGGTGACAGCGTCCACTACAGCAGCTGCGCAGAGGCGGCTGCAGCTTGACCTTGGCACATTGCAGCAATGGATCATATGCAATGGACTGAAATTTTCAAGTTCAAAGACAAAGTTCTATAATAGACATTGAGACTGAATACTCGATGTAGTAAATTCGCGGAAATCCGATCGACGTTGGAGCAGAAACCAGATTTATCGGGCTCACACTCGATAAACTTTCGTATGTGCCACACCTGAATGATTTCCGCAAAAAAAATGTTTCGATACGCTGAAAATACTGAAGGTGTTGACGAGGGTGAGATACGGTGCGGATAGAGAAATGTTTCTCATGCTATACACGTTATACGCTTGTCGCCTATATATATATACGTTATACGCACGTTATACGCTCATCATTATACGCTACGTTATAAGCTTCTTATGCTATAAAGATCACTTATTCGTTCGAAGTCCGAGTACGGTTTCATTGTGTATGAGGCCGCTCCTTAGTCCGCGAAAAAGATTAGCGATATGTCCATCATCATGCTATCAGAATAGTAACAGGGGCGTTCCAAGCTTCACCCATAATGAGCATGATAGTGGAAATTAATGAAATACCGCTACAAATACGCAGTAAGGTACTCGCTTTGCATTAACCCGCGCCCCACCGGGGGTCCGGCGCCACCTTCGCCCCACCGGGGGCATCGATGGCCCCCCTCTAACTCCGAAAATATGGGCGTTAGCCCAAATCTGCAAAGTGCAATAGAAAGCTCGCGTGAATTCAGTAAGAAATTACTTCACATGCTTTAGCGCTCAGGCCAATGGTTTGACCTCCAGAGGTCAAATTAGGTCAAGATCGGCTATTTTCACTCAAATATGCAATGATTAAGCAAACTGGGCATACCTCTTATGTCATTAGAGCTATTGAGGCCTGGTAAAGTAAATTTGATAGAAAATTGCCAGTACTTTTTCCGCTATGTGGAACGTAAAGACCTCCCGCCAGTGGTCTGACCTCCAGAGGTCACCTCGTGACCTAATATGACCTGAGGTCACGAAAGGTCACAAAGTGACCTTGCCGTATATCAAATGAAAGCCAGTGACAAGACAAACACGATGGTGTTTGTTTCACTGCTCTAGCTTAATTAGGTCAAAAGTTATTGTCAAAATACTGTTTTTGACCTCTGGTGACCTTGGATGACCTTGGAAAAGTCAAAGGGCAAATATCACCCCTGGGATCCGTGAAAGGGTGTCCAAAAACGCTGTTCTGAGCAGTCTGAGTATTTGCAATCATTTTTGTGGCTTTTATATCATGAAACAGCTTTTCCCCATGCTTTTACAATGGGAGAGGTGATGATGATGATGATTGTTCCGGCCGTCGGCGTTGCCATATGGGGGGCGCCTCTACGGGCGCCCCAACCGACGCAGGAAAAAACCCCGGCCCGCCAGGCACGGCGCTGCTCCATTGGCGGCTCCGGTATTGGGGACGGTCGTTTGGTGGCCGAGGCGGCGTCGCCGCATCCTCCGCCGTCCAGGTCCCACCTGGCCCAACACGTGGGGCCGGAGGCGACCGCCGTCAGGACCCCTTCGGGTGGTGTCGCTTCTTAAAACCTATATACGACCAAAGAGATGGTACTTGAGCTCCAAATGTCACGTGTCACATCCAACTTGTGGTGTCATCCGATTTTTTTTAATAGAGATAAATATAATGTGCCACTGAAGTGATGGCGCATGGCTCCAAAACGTCACGTTTTCCATCCAACTTATGAACGGGGGATTTCTTGGCAGTTTCTATCTATGCGCCGCTTTAGTCACACGTATTGTATGAATTCTCGTCGAACATTTTCGATGCCCACACCATTTAAGATCACAAATGCCGTAATATTCGCGTTGCCGGGTCTTCATGATATCCTGTCGCAGGATGCAGAGTGAGTTTATCTTCTTGATCAACGTATTTATAAGGCAAACAAATCGCTAAATCAGATTTTGGATTCGGTTAAATACGGAGCACTCATTTCAGTGACCCGGCCAGCTGGCCATCAGCTGGCCAAGTATGGGGAGGTCGCCTCGTAACCTGACCTCAGGGCACGAAATCGAAAAATCCCGGATATACACCTCGTAGACCCTGGAAGGGTCATAACGTGTAGGAAGTTTCAAATCGATCGACTTTGAAATGTAGCTCTTACAGAGCTCTAAAGTTGAAGTGAGGTGACCTTGGTTGACCTCGTCTGGTGACCTGACCATGCGTGACCCGGGGTAAAAAATTTCAGGGATGATGGAAAAATGATGCATTGAGAGGTAGAGCCCTCAACCGCGGTGCTGCGCCTCGTCGTTTTTCTGCTATCTTGGAAAAACCTTAGGGGGCCATCGATGGCCCCCCGGTGGGGCAAGGGTTAAGCCATTTAAGGGAATGTGGCACCTTTAGAACTTGATTTTAACTGAGATAGCCAAGTTGTAAAGCAAGTCGGAAAACCAGGTGCTCTATATATCATTTGTCTTGGAACTCGATATTTCCGTAGAAAAAAGCTAAAACCTACCCGAAATGTACTTCTCATGTAGCTCTCGCCAGGCGGCCATTGTTGTGAGCTGCTGGTGTGACGACATATGCTGACATCACGATGAGCATCAGCCAATCGAAGCTCATGAAGTGTTTCGGAGTATGGTAGTGGTTGCCAGATCATGACATCATCCACAGGCAGATATTTATTTCTTTTCCTAGAGGAGTATTTAAAAAATCAAAATATTGAGCTTGTACATTTTTCAAAGAAATCATGAGTAGTTTCATTATTTTCGACTAAAAGTACGCCTAATTACACAAAATTCCAGGATTTTACCAAGGTGCCACGTTCCCTTTAAAATCAGTCACAACATGCCCCACATGCCAAACATTTTTTGGCGACGCCTACCTCTGTCAGATAGACAGTAGCTCGCGTGTTGCAACCCGTCACCCGGGAGTGAGAGTCTGTGCCTGGCTGGCACAGGTTGGTATCGACAGCAGCCTCGTAGAACCACATGAAGCAGCGGTTATTGAACCATAGCTCATCTCGACAGTTGACACGAACACAGACATACTCCAACAAAGCAAAAATTTGCCTCCTGAACCGACGCGCCAGTAATTTATGAACTTGCGTGCGGAGCCGTTCGAAAACCACGTCTGTTTCTATACAGATGGTTGCAAAAGAAAGTGACAATGGCACAGGGCGTGCATTTGTTGGTGAAGATGCTGAGAAGTTTTCTAGTTTGCCTTACAAAGGATCCATTTTTACTTCAGAGCTGTACGCCATTTTTTGCTGTTTGTACCAGGTGTCTAAGCTGATGGCAAGGAAGTTTTTTTTGTTCTTTACATATTTATTTGCTTCACATAATAATGCTCAACACCAGACTACCACCTCCATCACAAACTCTATCATCACGCCCGCAACACCTCCATCACGACCTCCATCCCTACCTCCATCATCACCTCCATTACCACATCCTTCACCACCTCTATAGTCATTTCCAGAATCACATTCATCATCACGTCCATCATAACGCCCATCATCACATCCATCATCACCTCCATCATCACTTCATTCACTGCGCCACCTTTGAATTAATCCTAGGATGGCGAGGAAGTTAACGATTTTTACCGATTCGCTGTCTTATCTACCGACATTGAAGCCATTTTATTTCTATAATGCGTCATCACCTTGGCGGGCCATGCTGAAGATGACTGGATCTTCTGTGTGCACGAGTGGTCCAGTAGGAAGACACAGGCAGTTTGGAGGGCTACCATCTCAGCCTGAAAACTCAAGGAGAACGAGCCTGCTGGTTGCCTGAACTCATGCTGGGCTCCGTCTGGTGACTCGATGAAGACCCAGCTCCCCCGCTCATGATCCCTCCGTGCACTGACCCGTCGGTCCACATCCATGTGGCACATCGAGTCAGGGAAGCAAGGTTGAGGAGAGCTACTCGCTTCTTCCGGACAGGTGGCGCTCCCGATGTCAGTGGGCCCACGTCTAGTTGAAATGTGACTCACTCTCCTGATACCCACGGTGGAAGACGTCGAGGAAGGAGAGGCTCGATGGGGAGGGATACGCGTGCTTGATCTCACATCTCTCTGTCCACCTGCCGCCAACTGGTCACCGAGGAGAGTCGAGAGGGCGCTGTCGCCTCCGCACGTCTTCACAGAGGGTCTTCAGGCGGCAGCGCATGGACTTTTACCAGCAGTCGGGTCGCGAGTACGCTCCCTCTGGGCGCTACGGGCGGAATCTTACTTCGGCTGGGGGTGGGGCGGGTGCATCCTGTGATGATACGCGCTGACGCTCTCATTTTGCGTTCCAGCAGCTCGACATGAAATGGCGGTGTGGCGTGGAGCCACGCTGCGGCCGCTTGCTCCATCGCTCCTCTAACGTAGCCAGTAGCGATGGTTCGGAGGTGCTGTTCGTGCAACCCCCAGTTGCAGCCGGACAGTTGACGTAGGTAGGAGATGCGGGGGTGGACATCCTCCCACAGTCTCTTACAGCGTGGACCGAAGTTGAGGAGCCGATCGATGGTGACGCCAAGTAGCTGTAGGGTGTCTCCAGCAGTGACAGACTTCCTGTCGACCTGAAAACTGAAAGGATCGGCGTCTCTGGCCCACTGGGACATCACCAGTAATTGGATCTTGGCTCCTGATACCACCATTTTGTGCTGTCGAGCCTACTTCACGGGGGTGCCAGCAGCAGCTTGCGCCCGGTCCTTGGCGACTTGGATGTTGTTGCCCATGCAGAGAGCCGCCGTATCATCGGCGTACATGTAGGGGGAGCATCCGGGAACCGCGCGGAGTGCGTCTACCAGCCGAGCCGCCCATAACAAAAATAAAATTGGCGATAAGACACTTCCTGACGGCAGGCCAGTTCGGAAAATGCGCTCACTGGAAAGCACGCCATTTAGTTCCACCTTGACTCTTCGGTCCCGGAGCCACTGCCAAATCCAGGCCATCGTGCAATTTGGCAGCCCCATCTCCAGTAGGCGAACGAGTAGCAGGTGGTGGTCCACTACGTCGTACGCGTGCGCCAAATCAAACGCGACGAGGACGTATTTCCACGCGGTCTGTCCATCGGGAGGGTGGCTGTGTCTCGATTTAGGCATGCACAGTGCACGCTCACCTCTTCTCTTAAATGATGCGTCCTGAACTTGACCTGAAGACGATGGTTGAATGTACAAGGGGATGGTCCACTGACAAAATATACTTGTTTTATCAATCTGAATGGTCTTCTCCCTTCGATCTGAACACTGCACATCATCATTAAACGCGCAAATCACAGTCAATAAACGAAAAAAGTTATCAATTTATCAAGATAGTACTTGGACACGTTGAAACTGTTTTCTTTTTATTTTAGTGGGTCCCATTTATCATAAACCACACATGCCTATTCCTGCCATGATCTATTTCAACATTCAATCACATGGCTACCAAAATTCTCTTAACACCTCTCGAAATTTCACGGAAAAGAGCAATTCGCCTGCGATTATTTTCAATGTCCTCTCACCATTATCTTACGAATCGTGGCCACGTGGAAAGGCAAAATGATGCTTATCATATTTGATATTAAAATAAATTTAACCCCTCTTCACAAATAGAAAAATCCTCAGATATGTGCCTTTATGTTCAGCTGTTGTATGTTCCCAAGTGTCTTGCATTTCTCCATGACCTAGTGGTAGTTACAGTTTTTTTAAGAGGTGCCGAAAAAAGTATGGACTGAACTGTTTAGCAATTCATCGTTTCAAATATCACGCCAAATAGGCATCTTGCTTGCCTGGTACAAATTTTTATGGCTGGGGGAGGGAGGGACAGGACGCTGGTAAAAATACGATCCACAAAAATGACGGCAACCGAAAACCGAATACCATAGGCGCCCTTTGGGTGAAACGTTGATGGTAAAGTGCTCGCTCTGAGACTCTGCTTTCCCCCACTTGCCAAAATTCTAGATCCGCCCATACGCGGATCCAGGGGGCAAAGGGGAGGGGCAGATGCAGCCTCCCCGATCGATCCTCGGCGTGCCCTGAAATGGTCACGGCGCACCCTGAAAGGTCGATGGCACTCGCCTGAAATGGCGCTTCCCAACCTCCACCCAGGATGCGAAAATCGGTGCTCACCGATAGGATTTTACGCCCACCTAATAGGTTTTTTTCGGTCAAAAGTGGCGCCCCCTGCTCCGGATGGCGCCCCAGGGGAAGGTGCCCCCTCCGATTGGCAATCCTGGATCTGCCTATGGATCCGTCACTGTTCAAGAGCAAACAATGCACAGGAAAAGCAGGAAAATATCAAATGTTAGCGGGGATTGGTGCGGTCAAGGTAATTGACGATGCTAACAATTTTTTTGTTATGTGGATAAAATTATTTGGTGGCCACGCGGGATTGGAAGGGCACTCCTGGCTTCCTATGAAATGGGCATTGTGCTAAGATATTATTTCGTCAAGTCAATATCAAATTATCAGCATTTAGTTTTATACAGGGCACTGTTCACTGCAGTGATACAAGAGTGCTGTCCTTTTTCTGTGGGTTTATGTCAACCGGTAGGGATCGTTTTAGCCTCAAATATGACTTTTGTGGTATTTATTTGGCCATTTGGCGCCCCGGTAGCTCAGTTGGTAGAGCGTCGGGCTCCGACCCGCTGCTGAGAAGCATGCAGTGGCAGTGCATGTCCAGGCTTGGGATCGGTTCCCCTGAAACGCTCCGGCGCTCAATAATTTGCCCGACGTAGGTCGGCTGGCAACTGACTGATGAGAGGGTGACTTGAGCGAGGCGGCCATCCCTGTGCTTTGTGGGACGTTAAACTTTGGCTTCTAAATCAACCCTTCATTGTGGGCGTTGCTCGTCCGGGTGGTAGGGTAGGGGTCTCCGTGACAAGTCTCCTGAGGACTTAAGTGAGACTCAGACTCCAACAGCCGTACTGGGAAAAACTTGGAAGAAATTAAAAAAATATTTAGCGCAAATAAAATTTGACCCCTTTGGCCTTTTCCAAACCCGGTTTGGCATTTTCCCGTTGAAAAAAAACTCGTAGTCCTGGGCAGCATCTCTAATCTTTAGAACATGGAATAACAAAAATTGGGAGACATTTTTTAACACTAGCACATCTAAATTGTATTAACGTCACCTCCAAATGGGGGTTTGATCCGCCGAAGACACTATAATGGCCAGCACAAGAAAATCTCCCCCCCACTGAGTGTCCCATAAAAAATGCTCTGCTTTGTTCCCCAGGGGGCGCCATTCCTATCCATGGGTGATTATTCTTTCCAGAGGGGGCGCCTTTTCTCTCCGGCGGAGGAGGGAGGGGGCGCCTTTTGCTATCTAGGAGTGCCTGTGCTAACCGGGGGGCGCATATGATATCCAGGGACGCCGTTCTTCTGTCTTCTTCGGAGGCGCCTCTGCTGTCCAGGAGGCGCGTGCGCTATCCAGGGGCGCCTATGCTATCCAGAGGCCCAGATCCTTTACTCAGGGGGCGGGGGGCGCCTTTTGCTGTCCAGGGGTGCCTGTGCTAACCAGAGGGCGCCTATGCTATCCAGGGGCGTCGTTAATAAGGCCCAGGGGCCCCTGACAGCTAATCGGGGAGGGGCCGAAAATTAGCCTCGCGAGTGCCGCTAAGTGTTGGTCTTAGGAGGGCCTCAGAGCTAAACTGGGAATCCTGAGCTTATCTGGGGCTCACTTATACGGCCCCTGAGCTGAGCTGGGGGCCATGAGCTTAAAGCGGCCTCCTTAAGCTGTTCTGAGACGCTATATAGGCCAACCTGGGGCCCCTTAGCTGAGACAGGCTCCTAAGCTGATCTGGTCATCTGAGCTAATCTGGGGCCCGCTGTGCTGAACTGGGGACCCCGAGATGGTCTGGAATCCCTGAATACTTTAAGAGTCACTGAGCTGGATTTGTTGAGTTATTCTGAGACCGTACATCAGCCGACTTGAGACCCTGAGCTTATCTAGACCCCTAAAAGCTAATTTGGGCCCTTAGCTAATCTCAGGCGCCCTGTGATGAACTGAACAGCCCCTGAGCTGGTCTGGGGCACCTGCACTGTTATTAAGTCCGCTGAGCTGAGCTAGGGGCGATGAGCTTGAATGGGCCTCTTGAGCTGCTTTGAGCTCTACACCAGCCGACCTGGGGTCCCTGAGCTGAACTAGGCCGCTAAAGCTAGTTTTGGGCTCTAAATTAATATGAGGCCCCTCTGCTGAACTGAGCAGCCCCTGAGCTAGTCTGGCGCCCCATGCCCAATTATAGGACCCGCTGAGCTAAGCTGGGGGCCATGAGCTTGAGCTGGTCCATTGAGCTGTTCTGAGACCCTATATCAGCCAACTTGGGGGTCCCTGAGCTGTGCTGGGCCCCACAGCTAATTCGAACACTAATCTAAGCTGAGGCCCCCTGTGCTTACATGAGGCCTCTGAGTTGGTCTGGAGCCCCTGCACAGTTCTAGCGTCCCTGAGCTAAGCTGAGGGCCGATACCTTGAATGGCCCATTGAGCTGGTTTGATACCCTATATCAGCCGACCTGTGCCCCTGAGGTGAGCTTGTCTCCCACAGCTAATATGTGGCCCCTGTGCTGAACTGGGGTCCCCAGCTGGTCTAGCCCCCTTGAACTCTGCTAGGGTCACTGAGCTGGGATCCGTAGGCTTAAACGGGTCCCTTGAGCTGTTCTGAGACCCTATATAAGTCAACCTGGGGGCCCTGAGCTGAGCCGGGCCCCTAAGCTAGCCTGGCTTCCTGAGACAATCTGGAACGCCCTGTTCGGAGCTTTTAGGGCCCTGTGCTTATGTGGGGTCCCTTAATAAGGTGGTCCCATGAGCCGGTCCCTTATCCCATGAGCAGGTTTGGGCCCCCAGAGCTGACTGATTTGGTTGCTAAGCCATGGTTTGGGCACTGGGGGGTCTCTATGATGACTTGGCGGGTTCTGAGCGGCATAGGCATAGGAAACGGGAGAGTGGCGGGCCAGGGGGCCACTGGCCCTCCACTGTTCTGTGGTGGACCGCTGCAACGCATATGCAAATATCAGCAACTGCAATATAAAACAAGAAACCCGGGCGGGCACGACAGCTTGTCTGGGAAAGACCAGTTTTGGCGTATGCCCTCTGCAAACCCCTGGACCGAAAGCGCTTCATGAAAAAGGCCAAGGCACCTACTACCCGAGTGCTCCCAGATGGACCCCGAAAACTGGACCCAATCAAACTCTGGCCCAGACCGCTCCCAACACAGAGTGCTAATTCAGACACGCAACCCGCACCACAAGCCGAGCAGCAGCCGTCCCTCGGTTATCAACGGGCGTGAAGAGCCGTCTACAGGCCGTCTTCCACTACCAAGTGAAAAAATATCACCACAGAGCTATTCGATGCGAGGGAAATGTTGGACAAGACGTAATGTATGGAAATACCTAGTGTAGGCCGGTGTGTATGCGTGTATTATCGACACCAAATGAACAGTTTTAAAACTGCTCATAATTATGGGCCCCTTGGGCCGGAGGCCCCCTTGAGGTGGGCCCCCTCTGGGGTTGGCCCCCCCCACTCTTCAACCGGTTCCTACGCCCTTGGAAGGGATATTGTGGATGAGGGTTCATTTTTTATCCTTGATACTGCAGCGTACGTTTCGGGAAATTCACGATTAATCGAACCATTTCTCCCATCTTAAATATCTACAGGAGATAGGTGGGTACCTTCCTACTCAGTACAGTACTGGGCGAGGTCATAATACCTTGCAGAAGTTTTCCACAGCTCGGAGGAAGGCTCAGACTGTACCTTTTGCAGCTCATGATTTTTAAGGCTGGGTATGCTTGCTCTTTTCTTAATCTGAACGATAGGCTGGTGGTTTTCACATATTGAAGCGAAATAATCCTGGCAGAGGTTCAGTGTTTAAACCCCACGTCTTGCATTAAATAATGATAGCCTGTGTGGTGCTTGGATGGGTGAACGTTGGAGAATATCAAAATAAGGGGAAGAGGAATTTTATCTGGTTGGTTGTTTACCATGGCATCAGGGCCAAATCATGTATTCTATATATAAATGTTAGAAATTATGTAGCTTCCTAGTTCTATGTAAATGGGTTAGAGATTCAGGGTTATGAGATCCTATCTATATATGAGGTATGTACAATTGCGGAGCGTCAAAATGTTTTCATTCCACTAGGAAGTAGCAGAATTATGATTCTTCACTTCCATTCTACAACAGATATTTTCATCTACTGTCAGTCAAACCAAAAAAGCTGGTGGTATTGTTACTTATATTTCGAAGGCATATAAATACAGTCCTAAATCAAAGTATTATCCTGAAAAAGTATTGGTTTGGTAAGAAGCGATAAACAGGTCCAGGAAAAAGTCTGTGATGGGACTTGTAGGCCTGGAAATACTAAACAACAAAAATGAGGCATGTTAAGAAAGTGGGGGATTTTGGCCTCTTTTTTGGGATTTTTGCCTCACTCTCCACCTTGCGTGAAAGCAATTTCAGGACCCTGCTAGAGGGGGACCTCGGAAGCTCCCTCACCTGTTTCCGAGGTGGCGTAAGAACAGCTCGTAGAGCCGAAAAACGATATTTGGCTACATTCGAGAGAATTTAACGGCGCATCGATTGGTGAAGATATGTAAAAAATCGGCCGAAAATTTTGTGACGTATAGGCTATCAAAGTCAGACCTGTATTTTGAGATTGCCACAATCGCGCGGTAGGGCCAGTTCGCTTGCATTGGATACCGAGTGGTGACGTCATAACGTCATATAACCGGGATCATATGCCAAGGTCACCTCACAGGAAGGTATAGGTTAAGTTCAAAGGTCACAGGTCATATATCATATCAGAATGTTCCAGGTCATTGACCCCAGCGGTTCCGGTCAAATGGCGTTACCCGGTCGGAGGTATATTATTCTATGAAGTCATAGTTAAGGTACCTGAATATAAAAATCAAGGTCAAAGGTCAAGGTTAAAGGTCATTTTTAAAGGTAAATCCTCATTTGTCACCAAACACTGACAAAAGTGTTAGTCAAAGTGAACATTATCGATACCTCATCATATTAGGGCCTCATAGGTCAATGACCTTGGATGACCTTGACCCCAAAATTTTAGCAAAGCTTTTTTGCGACCTTCCCTCTATGACCCTGGTCTGCCTTTAGCTTATTTCCGTCATTTTCCCGCTTAATAACGGTATTTCCCAATAGGTCCCCAGCATGGCCAATATTTGACGTTTATGACATCGTTTGACATTTAAGATATTGACCAAGGTCAATGAAAATTGGTCATGATGTAGATCACCATAGCCCCCACCCACCCTCCAAACAGAGTTTTTCTGTGTCTTTTAGTTTCCGAGATGTTAGAGGGGGGCCTACCACGCCCCCTACAGTGCACGTTAGTGTCAGACCCCTCTCCAGTGCGGGTGTTAGTTGAATCAACGTAAGCATACATCTCCCATTGCAATTGATGTAGCATGATCTGCTGAAAATTTGGAGTGAATCTGTTCAGCCGTTTCAGCGCTGTGGCAAAATGAACATGAACAAAAACCTTGGTGGCCATCCGTGAGGCCGTTTCCGACCACTGTGCACCGGGGGCCATCGATGCCCCCTCTAACTCCGAAAATATGGAGGTTAGCGCAAATCTTTAAAGTGCATTAGAAAGCTCGCGTGAATTCAGTAAGAAATTAATTGACATGTTTAAGCGCTCAGGTGAATGGTTTGACCTCTAGAGGTCAAGTTAGGTTACGATAGGCTATTTTCACTAAAACATGCACTGCTTAAGAAAACTAGCCATAACTCTTATGCCATTAGAGCTATTGAGGTCTGGTAAAGTACATTTGATAGAAAAATGCCAGACGTTTTTCCACTATGTGGGACATGATGACCTCCCACTAGTGGTTTGACCTCCAGAGGTCACCTCGTTACCTAATATGACCTGAGGCCACGGAAGATCAGAAAGTGACCTAGCCGTATATCAAATGAAAGCCAGTGACGAGACATACATGATGATGTTCGATTCAGCGTTCTAGCTTAATTAGGTCAAAGGTTATTGCCAAAATACTGTTTTTGACCCCTGGTGATCTTAGATGACCTCGAAGAGGTCAAACGGCAAATATGGCCCCTGGGATCCGTGAAAGGGTGTCCAAGAACGTTTTTTTCTGAGCAAGCTAAGCATTTGTAATCGTTTTTGTGATTTTTAGATCATGAGACAGCTTTTCCCCATGCTTTTTCCAATGGGAGAGGTCACCTCGTGACCTGACCTCAGGTCACGAAATTGACAAATCCGCGATAAACACCTTGTAGACCCTGGAGGGATCATAAAGTGTAGGAAGTTTCAAATCGATCGACTAAGAAATGTACCTCTTAAAGAGCTTAAAAGTTGAAGTGAGGGGACCTTGGTTGACCTCGCCTGGTGACCTGATCTTGGGTGACCCGGGGTAAAAAAAACAAAGATGGTGGGAAAATGATGGGGTGAGAGATAGAGCCCTCAACCGCGATGCTGCGTCTCGTCGTTTTTCTGCTATCCCGAAAGAACCTTAGGGGGAGGGGCATCGATGGCCTCCCGGTGGGGCGAGGGTTAAGGCATCACCGGTGTAAGTGGGAGTCCTCTGGATCAAAGCTGACCACTGGCAGCGTTTTTCCCGAACGCCTCCCACCCAGAAGATGGCAGTAGACTGGGTAGTACTTTCCCTGACACGTGAGCATACGCGGATCCAGGATTGCCGATGTGGGGGGGCACCTTCGGGGAGGGGGCGCCATCCGGACCAGGGGGCACCACTTTTGACCGGTAAAACCTCTTAGGTGGGCGCCAAATCCTATCGGTGGGCGCCGATTTTCGCATCCTGGGAGGGGTGGGGGGTGGGAAGCGACATTCCAGGGGGGCAGGCCATTTTTAACATGTTAACTGGTGGGCCATTTGCCCCCCCCCCCCCCCCCAGTCGGCCGAAATGCCCCCAGTGCCCGAAAATTGGCCCCCAGTGAAATAGACAGATGAGTTAAAAAAAATGCAGACACGCCTAACGAAAGTAAGACGGAACACCGCCCGATAATTATACCTTTGTTCCATTTCTGGTCCCAAATTGGCAATCCACAAAAATTGTGTTAAAAATTTCCACCCGTGGCTGTCTACTCCATCGTGCGAAGACGAAACAAAGCGCGTAGTTACGGAAAATGCTGGCAAAGCAGCCTCGGCATCAACTAATCACAACGCTTAAGAAGAACGCTGGCCTACAACCAATCAAACATCCTGTTCTTTCCGACCAGAAGCCCACATCCCAGCCAGTACCGTGACATTGCATGATGCTCTCATTTCACACGCAGTCAGTTGTCAGCGCTAAGAGCTCGTTCGTGGATTAGACGGAACACGGTGTAGTCAAAGTGCGTAAGACTGGTTGCTGGTGTGGCGGTATGAAGTTCTTAGCCTTTTTATTTATCATTGTGGTGGTAGCATATATAAGCGTCACCTAGGCAAAAAAGTGAGGAGGCCAGCCTAACTTTAACCTGATGCTGGCAGCAAAGTTTCCACGTTAGTACCAAAAACTTCCGGTTTAGTAAACAAATTTCCGGTTTACTCCCATTTTGACTGAGATCAGGAAATTGTTGGTCAAAAAGTGAGGGGGGGTGATTGATGATACAAAAAATGTTCTGGTTATGTGGATAAAACCATTCGATGGCCCCGCGGAGTTGGAAGGGCACCCCTGGCTTCCTATTACATGGACAGTGTGCTAAAAATATTGCGTCAAGTCAATATCAAACTGTCAACAATTAGTTTTAAACAGTGATACAAGACGCTTTTTCTGTGGTTTTAGGAATGCCGCTAGGGGTCGTTTTAGCCTCGAATCTGGCTTTTGTGGTGTTTGCTTGGCTATTTTAGTGGAAATATAATTTTGCCGCTCTTTGGCCCTTTTTCTAACTCGGTTTGACCTTTTCTTTGAAAAAAATCCTGGGAGCCCTGGGGCAGCATCTATAATCTCTAGACTTGGAACGACTAAAAATTGAGAAACATTTTTGAACACTAACGCGTCTAAGTTTTATTAAACCTCCTCAAAATAGAGTCTTGACCCCTTGAAGACACTATAATGTCCAGCACAAGAAATGCCCCCCCACTGACTTTTCCTTAAAAAATGCCCTGGGGGCTACAACCTTTCAGGTGGGCGCCGTGACCATTTCAGGGGGCGCCGAGGGTCGATCGGGGGGGCACGTGCCTCTCTTTGCCCCCCTGGATCCGCCTATGCACGTGAGTCACCCTGACCAATCAGCACCCTTGTTATACGGACTTGATCAGCCTTGAAACTGATCCACCGGTCCGGTGCACAGTGTTCTAAGGGAGGCTAAAATGGGGACATTATCCGATTTCTTGACTGTTTTTCAAACTGATTTTGATGTTTGCAACTAGTAGCAGAATAATCAGAGTGTCAGAAAATGTTAAACAAAAAAATGAGAGGCTTTTGAAGTCGACGCAACAAGGCTTCAAACTGCTGCCTTTGAATCTCTCGCCACACAACACGACAAAGGCCAAGAGCAATGCTCATTCTCGGTGTTTTTTGTAAGCTAAGAAAACGTGCAAGATGAGACAAACCAGGGTTCATCAAAAAGCTTAAGGCATGAAGAATGCGATTTTGCAAACAGTTTTCCCCAGTGATCGATATAATTAAACTTGGATTGCAAAATATGTACCATATACGTTTCACATACATTTTGAGACTATGTCAATTGTCGATGCGCATACAAAAAATTGCGTCACCTGCCCCACCCTGAGACCACTTTCAAATTATGGCAAGATGTTTCGTCTACCTGCCCTGCAAGTTTCAGCTGCGTCACGCTGCGGCAGTGGTGGTGGCGACATATTACACAAGGGCATGTCGCGCGCGCTGCCGGCCGGGGGCGGCGGCTGTCGGCGAAATACGCCTGGAGGCTTGGAGGGAGGTGGGCCGGGGCACCGCGAAAGTACAGTGCATTGGTTACAATGAGTTGAATGATCACTTGTTGTTGACATTGCTTGTCGACTAGACTTTTTCACCTTCTGTCGTTGACGTCTTCACTCGATAATTGTGAAAAAGTGCAAGGGTTACAGTATGGGAACACCAAGTTTTCAATCCCTGTCTCAGTACACTAGCATGCCCAGTAACCATTCGTAGAATCGCAGCTAGTATTTGCACAGGCCATTGTCCGTCCTCACGATGGGGTGAGAACCGAGATACACAAATTAACCCTTCCTCGTTTGCAAAGTTCACTTCAAATAAAATCAGGAAAAAGAGTCTACAGCACGCACACGCACTTGTTGAATGTTCTTTTTATCGTCACTTGAGTTTCGAACTGGATGATGTAAAAATGGAGGTGCAAATTAGTGTAGAAACGCGGGTAAACCTGCTTATAGCTGATACGGCATTTTTACTTGGGAAATTCACTGATAAAGAGAACGAGCAGCTCACTGATCTTTACCTGGTAAGTACACACAGAGTGACATAAAACGTGAGGCAGGTTCATTGGAAAAATAGTTCTGTGCGATCGACGCAACGCCAATTCCGTCAAAAAATTCCGTCCGGTCATGGACCAAGCCCAGGGTATTTAGTATAAGCCGTATTTATTCAGTAGGAATCTGATACCATTTTGCTGGTGTATAAACAAACATATCACCGTTGAATGTGATCAATTTCGTCTTCATGGTCGCCTGTAGTAGCGCACCCAAGGGGGGGTGGTCATATATAATATAACCGGAACTATAGCAGCCTTTGGGCGGGAAATGAGGGTTTGCCTTGAAAAAAAACTTGAAAAAGACCTTGACCTGTGACCTTGACCCTGAGTAGCCTTAACTATAAGGTCATAACAACATATGTCACACTGAGCAATGCCAGTGAGCAATGTCTGACCGGAATACTGCGGTCAATGACCTGGACATGAGACCTTTGATCTTGACATTGACTTTCATGTGGGTTAATATTGACACATAACCTGATTATATGGCGTTATGACGTCACCACTCGATCTTCAGCGCAGGCGAACTGGTGCGACCACCCGAGCGCGACGGTCTCAAAATATAGTTCTGACTGTGAAGGCCTATAAGTAAAAAAATTACAGACCAATTCTCGAAATTTCTTAATTAATCGACGCGCTCATAAATACTCTCAAATGTGGCCAAGTAGCGTTTTCCGGCGGCGAACAGTTCTCTGGCTACTTTGGAAAAATAGTTGGGTTGCACTTTAGGGCTCCCTCCACTGCGTGTGTTAAGCGAGGGTTAAATAACGTCTTCAACGCCAAGAATATCGCGTGTATACACTCAAAGTGACTGGAAACTAAATAGAACATCCATGCAAAGCTCCCTTATTATCATATATAAGTATAGTTATTTTTGTTCATGACCTAGGGTCAAATACCTGAGTCATGCCCGCTGTGATCAGGTCTTGAGATTCATATGCTGTCCACAAAATCTTTGGGAAAAGAGCTTTCGATTGATACCAAAATTATTGATCTGGGATTCATACTTCCTGAGTTATTGAATTATGTCCCCACTTTCGGCTCCGTTAGAACACTGTGCGGTGGAACAGCCCGAGGGCACAGTCTGGTCACGTGTCACCGGAACAGTTCCTCTGTTCCGTCGGGCCTGAGATACCGGGATAGCCCCGCCGTCTGGTACGGTGGGGCGTGTGACAGGGAGCGTGCGGACATGACTGTCACACAAGGGTGCCGATAAAGTGGAAACATTGCCGTGTACACAGTGTATGTGTGTGATGCAATGCGCGAAAAATGTCCCCAGGTAGAGGACGCTAAATATTAAAAAAAAATACTCTCTTCCAGGAGAGGCACCCCCGAACACGCGGGGGTGTCCCCAGGTGTAACAAAGACCTATTTTTGATGTGCTCACTAATACGCATAGGAAAATTTCAAGAACAACTTGTAAGCAGCCTGACAAAGGCCCGCAACTCTAGAGGCGAGGCACGCCTTAACGCTGAGGTGAGGCACGGAAGGGTGTTCCTGAGGGCTGCAGATGCCCTTAAATACGGCCTTAGCGTGTGGTGTTTTCTGCCATGTCTCAGGTGAGCGCCGTCCAGATATTTAGGAGAATTCCTTCCAAGCAAACAAACACACAGAGCTCCTCAGGAGGCTCTGAAGTGCGCGTCCATGGCAACGGAGGCTTATCATGGCGGGAAAACCAATATGATCAGGCCTCTCATGCTCAGTAGCACCGGTACGGCTAATTTGGAGTTCAAACAACACCCAAAATACCAAGCACCAAAACACCAATGGAGCAAGCTATTGTTTGCAGGCAAAGTGAGGAGAGAGACCTAAATCCCAAAAGAGGCCAGGAAAAACTCCTTTCATAAAATAATTGCAATTTGTAGTGATGTATTTTCAGGTTTATTGATCGCATTCCTGTCACTGGCGGCGGAACTGGGGGGAGGGCGGGGGCACCGGTGCACGGTGCCCCCTTAAGTCAGAAATTTTAACACTAATCCTATGGTTTTGACTGGAAAGAAATGGGCTGAAAAGCCCATGGTGCCCTCCCCTAAAAAAGTTTGGAACTAGTAAAACGTCAGCAAGATCTGTTCAAAATGGTGTTCATAATCATCGTATTTTATCGGACTATCGATCTCGTCTTCAGCGTTATTTTAACACGTTTCAGTTCGATAAAAACACAACGATAAAAAGACAAAATTCGTCAAAACCATTTCGAAAAATAATATCTGATCGTCGTTCATATTAACTGAGGCTTTTGGTGGCATTTCTGTCGACTGCGGGGAGAGCATGCTCAAAAAAGTCCTGAGTGTAGGTGGTGGGACAGCAGAAGCAACGAGGGGAACATATTTATGGTTAGGTTAGTCATTCCCCAAAATATCAAATTTGCAAGATCCTGTTTTCTTCCGCTGGATTCGTTTATGAATTGAGGCCAAAATCGGCTCCCGGTGAGTCCCAAAAATTAGAAAAGGATAGGTACTTTTCCATTTAAAATTTTAGATTTGAGGACACTGAATGGAAACCACGATGGGTAGTACCATCAGACCAGGGATCCCCATTTTAGGATTGCCATTTAATTCCACTCCTCCCATATTTTTGACGGACACCCTCTAGACAACATTCAACCTGATATGATCATCTCCTGTATCGAGCATCGAGACGCTGCACACCGTAAAGTCCAAGAGGTGGCTCTGAGCCGTTCTGCAGGGTGCTCCGCAGAGCGACTCTTGGAATTGAAAGAAGGCCAATAATTGGAGCGTTCAGATGCCACATGGAGGCCTGCTAGTGATACCTATTAATGAAAAAACGGTCTCGAAGTACTCCCGCCGAAATATTTCACATGAGGAGCTGCATGGCTCCCGGTCTGGGATATAGCTGGCACGGTTCTCGGTGAGAAGAGGCGCCGACGCTTACCTGAAGGCGTCGGGCTGGGCGGCGGCTGCGCGCTGCTGGACGGCCGAGGCCATCAGCTCCCGCTGATGCAGCTGCTGCAGCCGCTGCTCCACGCATCGCTGCTGCTGCTTCTTACGCAGCCAGGCACGGAACGCCAGCGGTGACTGCTCCTGACGGGCATCCTCCGCGTCAGTGCTGCATCTGCTGCACTGGCCACACAGATCACCGCACGTGCTACACTGGCCCCACACCTCACCGCACGTGCTACACTGGCCCCACACCTCACCGCACGTGCTACACTGGGTCAACAGCTCACCGCACGTGCTACACTGGGTCAACAGCTCACCGCACGTGCTATACTGGGTCAACAGCTCACCGCACGTGCTATACTGGGTCAACAGCTCACCGCACGTGCTATACTGGGTCAACAGCTCACCGCACGTGCTATACTGGGTCAACAGCTCACCGCACGTGCTATACTGGGTCAACAGCTCACCGCACGTGCTATACTGGGTCAACAGCTCACCGCACGTGCTATACTGGGTCAACAGCTCACCGCACGTGCTATACTGGGTCAACAGCTCACCGCACGTGCTATACTGGGTCAACAGCTCACCGCACGTGCTATACTGGGTCAACAGCTCACCGCACGTGCTATACTGGGTCAACAGCTCACCGCACGTGCTATACTGGGTCAACAGCTCACCGCACGTGCTAGACTGGGTCAACAGCTCACCGCACGTGCTATACTGGGTCAACAGCTCACCGCACGTGCTATACTGGGTCAACAGCTCACCGCACGTGCTATACTGGGTCAACAGCTCACCGCACGTGCTATACTGGGTCAACAGCTCACCGCACGTGCTATACTGGGTCAACAGCTCACCGCACGTGCTATACTGGGTCAACAGCTCACCGCACGTGCTATACTGGGTCAACAGCTCACCGCACGTGCTACACTGGGTCAACAGCTCACCGCACGTGCTATACTGGGTCAACAGCTCACCGCACGTGCTATACTGGTCAACAGCTCACCGCACTGCTATACTGGTCAACAGCTCACCGCACGTGCTACACTGGGTCAACAGCTCACCGCACGTCTACACTGGGTCAACAGCTCACCGCACGTGCTATACTGGGTCAACAGCTCACCGCACGTGCTACACTGGGTCAACAGCTCACCGCACGTGCTATACTGGGTCAACAGCTCACCGCACGTGCTACACTGGGTCAACAGCTCACCGCACGTGCTATACTGGGTCAACAGCTCACCGCACGTGCTACACTGGGTCAACAGCTCACCGCACGTGCTAGACTGGCCCCACATCACCGCACGTGATACACTGGCCCCACAACTCACTGCACGTGTTACACTGGCCCCACAGAGCACCGCACGTGCTACACTACTCCACAATTCACCACACGTGGTACAACGGGTCAACAGCTTACCGCACGTGCTACACTGGGGCGACTGCTCACTGCAATCAGCTAACTTGGCACATCTGTAGTGAGGATGCCCAGGTGAACAAATAAGCATACACCATGAGTTTGATTCTGCAGTGCGGTGAATCGAGATTTAGCCATACGATTCTCATTCTTGTTTCGAATTTTTAGAAACTTAGAATCGATTCACTGCATTTCACATTAAGTGTATATATTTACACCTTAGCACGATTCAGAGGTCGAACAGAGTCCTAGAAATGAGAAAGAGAGGTGACAATGACATCTGTCCGTCAGGCTGGAAAAATAAAACGCAAAAACTGATGTTTCCTCAACACATGACCCCTCTCACTTTCCACGTCATGCCTGTGCGCTACCTACACGAAATAATGCGAATCAGAGCTAACCTTTTTGATGGCGGCTTCTTGTTTGCGTTTTTTGGCACTGTGTTTCCTCTCCTCCACGGCTCTGGCCCTTTCCCGCTCGTGCTGTATCAGCCACTCCTGGAAGCTCAGCGACGGGTCGGCGGCGCCGCTACGCTTCTTGAGCCGCCGCGCTGACGGCGCTGGTGGCGCCACCTTTTCCACCACTGCTGTCCGCTGGCGGGCACCACTGTAAACACCAGCACACGGCCCAATCAGTCGCGCTGTCCATGCACCTCAGGGTCAGGTGGATCAGTCAGCACTTTCCCAACTTCTTTCGGAACCTAGGTTTAAGAGCACATGTACAACCCCTAAGACGATACCGCAAGAGCCCGCAGCTGGACAATGGAGTTTGACATGTTGTTTGACCAGATCGTCGGATCGCGGATCAAGAAGCTACCAGGAGCGCATGCTTGGACAGGGTCTCGCATCTCCTCGTCTCTGTGTTGGGCTCTGCAGGACGTATATGCTGATTCTGGCCAAATCCTGGGCACGGAACATACAGTTAATATGTATGATTAGTTCGGGTCTCTAGGAATAAGGCTGCACGTGAACGCAAAGGGCGGGGACGCCAAGGGGGGGCAGTGGCGGATCTAGCCGGCCGGTTTGGGAGGGGCAAACCAAAGTCGAAAAGCACAAATAAAAAAACGTCACGCAGTGAAAAGCTGCGCTACAATATCACTTACCGGTAGAATTTTGGGTATTTGAGGCGAAAAACAAAAAAAACGTCACAGTGTGAAAAATATGGGCTCGAGATGGTTTTTTCCTATCCAAGGTCCAATATTTACACTAAACTTAGCTGGTTCTGTTTGAAGTTGAGAGTTGAAGCACCAAAGTCTTGCTCATAAAATAAAAAGGAGTCGGGGAAAAAAGGAGGTTAATCGCTTGGAGGGGGAACACAGTTTTGCCCCGAGCTTTTCCGTTGGGGGGGGCAAATGCCTTTTTTGCCCCCTCTGGATCCGCCACTGGGGGTACCCTCAGTTCCATCACAGTACAGTGAGGAATTTTCCCTTTTTAACGAGGAGAAATGCCTAGTGGTGGAATAATGTGTCATTGTCAACAATTATATAAGCACTCAGTTGATCATTAATAAAATGACTTAAGCCTGCATGTATAAGTCCAGATACCAGTCGGTTCCACAAAGGGATGGCTTATTTCTAGAACGCTAAAATGTACCTGACTCCAGTTTTGACTGATATTCGCTTGGCGGGAAACAACGTGGGGTTAAAGGGAATGTGGCGCCTTCATAACGTGATATTAACTAGTCGGAAAACCCGGTACTCCATACATCATTTGTCTTGGAACTCAATACTTCCGTAGAAAAAAGCTAAAACCTACCTGACACCTACCTCTCATCTACCCCTCGCCGGGCAGCCTTTGTTGTGAGCTGCTGGTGTGACGACATATGCTGACGTCACGATGAGCATCAGCCAATCGAAGCCCTTGAAAAATGTCAAGTATAGTAGTGGTTGCCAGATCATGACATTATCTACAGGGAGATATTTACTTATTTTCCTAGGAGTATTTTTAAAAACAAAATATTGAGCTTATTGAACATTTTTCAGAGAAATCATGAGTGTTTCATTATTTTTGGCCAAAAGTACGCCTAATTACACTAAATTCCAGGATTCGACCAAGGTGCCACATTCCCTTTAAAGGGAGATACGCGAAAAATTATTGGCTAGATCAAAAGGTTACAAAAAGTTGTTTCAGAAGTCCTTTTCTCCTTTTTGCGAATTCGGCCTGCAAATGCCTTAAAATTGCTCTCAAAGACAACATTTCTAGACGACTTTACCGGTACACCTCATATCGGTGTATATGACGTACACACGGCTAAGGCTATCAATTTCTCTACGAAGTAGGTCATATCTATCCTAAACAGTGATGTAGAACTTCGGACTACTACAGAAAAATTACTTTAGAAAAACAACATTCCAAAACTAGTTTGAAACAGAAATATAGGGGTTAAAATAAATCACGATTAACCAATCAGAAGCCTAGGTATTCTCATACCCGGGTCACTTGACCTATCTGACGCAAAAGTTTTGTCATCCTGGGGCTAAAGCAGAAAAAGACTCAAGACCCGAGGTACCAAAACCGCTGAAGACTTAAGTAATTATGTTTTTTTCCGTTTCTAGGACAAACAAATTCATTTTGTAGTTTTCAAAAGCTTTTTAAAATTAATTCAAATACAAATACAGGAGAACAGACATTTGTATTATAAAAAACATTGCTTTTCAACTTTAAAAAGTTTTCGAAATGTAAGTGATGGGTGAAGGTTTCAGCATTTTATCGGAACTGTTAACCTATTTCGATAATAAGTGAGTGGCTTCCCAAAATTTTGCCGAAGATACAAAAATAATTCATTGTTTCGTAATCAGGAATATAATTCAAATAGCAAAAATCCACAATGATAATTTTTCGCGTATTTTCCTTTAACACGCGCCGGTACGGGGGGCAGATACCCGCCCTCTAAGGCTTTCACAGATAGCCAAAAACTGTGGTGCGTTGCACCCACACACTTGGTATGGCTGCTTCCTGGACTTTTTGCGGCTTCTGACAAAAGTTTTGGACCAGGTCATATGAGGTCAGGTCACTAGCCTCATATTAAGGTCAACGTGCAGCTTATCTCAGGAATGTTGACCCTTTTTTTAAATCCAGTAACGTTAATATTCTCGTGACAAAAACAAAGTACCGTCGATTGCATTTGGGGCGAGCCAGAATACGAACTGGCAAAATCGGATATCGAATAGACCAGGTGCAGGGTCAGTTGGCCGCCGAAACTTCCCGGCCGAGCCAGCATCAGCTCCTGATGGCGGCACCAAAACTAGAGGCTCTCGCGCCTACACTGGGAACCGGACCAAGGTATCCGGACACGGTTAGGAGGAAAGTATGCCCGGAATATCACATTATCCCGTATTACAACAATGATTATTTTCAATGGAAAATCAAGCTAAAGATAGCGATTTTGACCATTACAATGCCTTCGGTTACCCCTGAGGTCTTCCCTGTTCTATCGGGCGCGTGGTGCTGTCCATAGCCTGTTACCGCGGCTGCAGCGGCGGTACTCACCCCCTGGCGGCGCAGTCCGGCCGCCCGGCAGCCGCCTCCGGCGTGACGCGGCAGGGCGCCGAGCGGGGCCGCCGCAGCATCCTCTCAGGGGTCGCCGCCGCGCCACCACCGGCCTTCGGCGGGCTAGACGGACGCGCCGGCGGCCCAGCCTTCAGCGGACTGGCGGGACGAGCCGGCGGCCGCCGCCGCTGCCGCGCCTGCCGGGGCAGCGGCACTGGCGGCTCGGAGCCGGCAGAGTCGCCGCTGGTGGTCCGCTCGTCCATCGACTCCACGGCGCTGTCGTCCGACCTGGCGCTGCTGCTGGTCTCGCTGGAGTCGGCGGCATCGCTGAGGTGGCCGCTGTCGGCTGATCCGCCCCGCGACTCCCCAGCTCGCCCTCCACTCCCGCCGCTGGAGCCGGCGGCATCGCTGAGGTGGCCGCTGTCGGCTGATCCGCCCCGCGACTCCCCAGCTCGCCCTCCACTCCCGCCGCTGGAGTCGGCGGCATCGCTGAGGTGGCCGCTGTCGGCTGATCCGCCCCGCGACTCCCCAGCTCGCCCTCCACTCCCGCCGCTGGAGTCGGCGGCATCGCTGAGGTGGCCGCTGTCGGCTGATCCGCCCCGCGACTCCCCAGCTCGCCCTCCACTCCCGCCGCTGGAGTCGGCGGCATCGCTGAGGTGGCCACTGTCGGCTGATCCGCCCCGCGACCCCGACGTTCGTCCTCCACTGCCACCGCACACGGCCTCCTGCCCTGCAGCCGTCTGCCGCTGCACCTGCGTCGAGATGTCCATGCACTGTTCGGTCGTACCCTGGTGCTGGGTCACACAGCTGACCACAAGATTGGGCATGGACGAGCTTCTGAGCGGGCTGAGTGCGTCGTCGATTGGCTCCGGACCGTTGGTCGGCTCCGGAGGCGGCGCCGGCGTGGTGAGCTGCCGACGAGCCGGCTCCGGCTCGGCATCGTCGTCGGTCAGAGAGAGCAGTGAGAGACAGTCTTCCGGAAGGCCGCCGGCCGGCGCCGCCTGCTGCAGTGCCACATCGGCCCAGTCCAACAGTGAATTTTGCGCGTCGTTAAAACCCGGGCGGGTGGGGTGGCGTCGGCCGATGGTCCGCGGCGCCGTGGGCAGATTGCGGCCCACTGGGCTGGCGCTGCGGGCTGTGGCTGAGTAGGGAGGAGGCGTGGTGCTATGAGGCGGCGTCGCTCGCTGCTGGGGCGCCGACGACGACTGGGCTCCAATCGACGTCTCCACGTCAGTCACCGTCTCACCCGTCTCGTATTTGCTCAGGTCGAAAGGCTCGTCATCGTTCTCCTCTGAAATATACAAACACAGGGCGACCTCGGGTTAGTTGTCTAGCGTGCAGTCACTTCAGTTGACTAAGCTAGTCCCAAGCTGTCTATATTGCCAAATAGTCATCGATGATGAATGTGCAAGAAAGTTTTGTGCGGCAGAGAACACTTCAAGCAACACTAAGAAGGCGTATGAGTTATATCTAATTTTATTAGGTTTTCCCAGGGCTTATTGAAAAAGTGTCGTGGATAACTCAGCAAAGGACTGACCCGATAAAAAAATCGACGCCTCGTATGGAACCAAGAATATTCAGGCACCCAGCTGGTCTGGCCCCTGAGTTTGCATGGGCCTCCTGAGCTGCTTTGGGGCCCCTTTATACAGGGGGAAATAAAAGTTGATTTGCGCCGAGAAACCACGGCGTAAAATTTGAGAAGTTCTGGCCAAATGCGTAAGTTTTCCACCCCAGCATACATAAGCGTAAAGATACAGACAGAGATGAAGGCGGGGGCATCGCCTTCATCGGCGAGTGCCGCTTAAGACATAGGGTGAAAGCTCTCACAATGCATAAATCGCCAGTAGTGGAGGTACTGGGTCTTGAGTTAAATTTCATTAAATTTCATGCACATAGCACGTGCTATTGCGCACGATGCCACACAATCACAACACTCCGCCAAGTTCACGTTACGTCAGCATCGCGTCCAAACAGCAGAAACCCTTTTAGCGGCCTTAAAAACCGTGGTGAACCTGTGTCACTGGCGGCGAAACTGGGGGAGGGGGGGCACGGCGCCCCCTTAAATCAGAAATTTTAACACTAATCCTATGGCGTTGACTGGAAAGAAATGGGTTGAAAAGTCCGTGGTGCCCCCCTGAAATTGGGACGTTCCGCCGTCACTGCCATGTGTGACTGATCTTAGGCAGTGACGGATCTAGGACTTCGGTAAGAGGAGGCGAACCCTCCTCTTTGCACTTAACCATCAAAGGATGCCACTTTTGGCCCAAAAGGGCGCCTGGTATCGCATCCTGGGGAGGGGGGAGACAAAGTGCTAGTGTTAGCGGTATTTTTTTGCATCGCAGACCTCGTGTTAACTGGTTTTAGGGGAGCCTTTTCAGGTTCAGAAGGCCGTCTTTTGGGATTTAGGGGGAGGACTTACCACCTCACCCCCCTTGGATCCGTCTCTGATTTCAGGTAGGGTTTATACTTCTACGAGAATTTCGATTTATGAGGCAAACTATTCCTGAGCATAGGTTTTTTCTCGGTGTTTTACTTAATCGTTTTCTATTTATGATTATATGATAAGGGCCTGTTTTTTTGCCCTCCATTGCCCTGGGTTTTCTCAGTTATTAGAGTTAAGCAAGATGGGGCCACTTTCAAATCGTGGGTACCTTCCAACAGTGTTAAAATGTTATTTGATTTAGGAATGGTTCTCGTGGAAGGTGTTAAAGAATAGTAAATAAGAATAAACATGTATAGGCTGAGTTTATTTACAAAAATTAAATTGTATTTACGAAAATTCCTTACGAAAATGCGTAAAAAAATTCCACAGGTTTCTAACGCCGCGTAAATTGTCTAGTATAGCGCACGGCGGAGAATTCACAATTGTCTCAAAGTCCACTGCGTAAGAATTCGTGCCTTACCCAAGTATTATTTTCCCCTGGCCTTATAGTACCTGGGCCCTCTGAATTAGTGTAGGCCCCCTCATCTTATGCAGGACCCGTTTAGATGGTTAGACTCCACGTCAATCTTGAGACCCCTTTGTTGGTACTGAAGCCCCATGAGCTTGTCGGGGGCCCTCTTCTGGTCTATGCCCCTTAACTGGTATGACCCCTCAGCTGATCTTGGTACACCTGAGGTAGCCTGGCCCCCTGAGTTGTTTTTGGGCCTTCTGAGAGGGAGTTTCGCAAGGGGCCTCTGAGCTGGTCTACGTTCTTGAGAAGGTATTGCACCGGGGTTTACTGGCGTGGTTTTGGGGCTCAAACTAGTTTGGGGCTACCTGAGCTGGAAAGGGCCCTGAGGTGGAATTGTGGAGGAAGCCTTGAGCTACTCTAGGGCCCCTGAGAGGAATTGCGTAAGAGCTTCCTGACTTGGTCCTAAGGCCTCTAGCTGGATTGATGCCCCTGAGATGGCAAGAGCCCCCTGAATTGGTATTGGGTCCGTTTATCTGATATTGACCCATCTAGCTTGCCTGGCGCCTTGTGCTGATCTGGAGCCCCCGAGCTCGTCGTGACCCTTAGCTGGTTTGGTCCACTGGGTTAATTTTGGCCCCCTTTTGGTGGTGGGCCTATTTTGCTGGCCTAGGGCGCACTGAAAATGGAGTTTGCACGAGGTTTCTACCTTGGTCTTGGGGACCCTGAGATGTTAAGGGCCCCTGGGAGACCAAGCTGGGCGTCTTTATCCAGTCATGTCTCACAAAAACTTGTGGCTGTAATTGGTGTGTTTGCGGGAGGCCCGCTCATCGTTATTCGCTATCACGATTTCAGTATTTGGGACAACGCAGGGGACCTCTGCGTGAAAGTGGGAAGAGGGGACAAAACATACTCTGTTCCTCCACTCTCCACAGTGGGGGACGCATCCCCCGTTCCCCAAGCGGCGGGGCCCATGCCTGGCACAATAGCAACCTTTGGTCGGGAAATGAGGAATTGACCTTGGCCATTGACCTTGACATTGAGTACTATAAACTATGACGTTATAGCATAACATACATCCTACTGAGAAGTGTCATCTTACCGAAACACGACGTCAATGACCTTGACAATGTTTATACGACTTTGAACTGTGACCTTTGACCTTGACCTTTATGTGATGTAACCTTGACATATTATCATCCCGATTATGCGGCGTCATTGCGTCACTGTTCGTTCTGCAGTGCAGGCGAACTGGTGGGATAACACGATTGTGACGGTCTAAAAAATAGGTCTGGCTTTTAAAGCCTCAACCAAAATTTGGGTATCTGGAAATATTTTCAGGAACCAGATGCGCGATGCTCGCATATAGTGATCATATATTTTTTCTGCATAAAATCTCTCATTGAAGAAGTAATCTTCCTGTTCTCATCCGTTACTTAAACGAGAGGGTCATGAGTAATTTCACGCTACGGTGACTCATGATAAGTACGGTTTAATTTTTCTATAGCGTCATTTCATTAAAAATAATAAATAAGTGACGTTATAAAGACCGTCAACACTCATACGCAGCATACTAATTATTGTCACAACACACCATGCCTGAACACCACATATTAAATCATAAATTGCCAAGCTGCCATGTT
This sequence comes from Lepas anatifera, assembly GCA_034440635.1. NCBI lineage: Eukaryota > Metazoa > Arthropoda > Thecostraca > Lepadidae > Lepas > Lepas anatifera. The sequence continues at coordinate 343,678 of JAOTON010002112.1, read as the reverse complement.
CCGCCAATGTAGGTACCACGTCCCACAATGCGCCAGTGCCGCTCCACCAATAAACGAATGCTCGCAAAACCATGGAAAAAATATAACTGAAACTTGGCAGACCTTGTAGCACTGCAAGCACGTGGGTACTTGCAAAGGCCAAAAGTTTCTATATTAAGTCTCTTCAGCTTTTATTTTTGCCTCTGGTGTTTTGAAAGTATACAGTAATGTTAGCGCAGCCTGCCACGGTAACGCGTGGCTTTAAATTATGACAATTATATATGATGTCTAAATCATGCTATCATGTTATTTGTATGAATAATTGTAGTCATAGATCGAAATGGTAGATTCTAAGCCTGCATCACACCATTCAATCAAAGAGCAGCCGGCGTCGTTGCCAAAGGTTCCAGCCTCTCAGGTGGAGCTAAGCAATTCAAATGGGTCACCAGATGAAGCAACAGATGTCAATGCAGCTCAAACACCATCTGGCACGTCAGCATCAAAAGCTGACGTTGCTTCTCAATCAAAGACTGTGGCCGCGTCTGAAGATTCTCCACCGGCGGACGAACCCCAAGGCAATGACAGCAAAACGACCTCGCTTACAGCTGAAGACCATGCGGCTTCCGATTCACCACCATCTGAACCGGATAAACCCGATAATTTGGTAAAAGAGCCAAGCGCTGATACCACAGCTGCAGACAAGGGAGAACAGCCTGAGTCCGGTGCAACGCCAGAGGCAGAACTTGCAGCCAAGGCGGATGGTGCACCGGAGACTGCTGAGGAAGCGGAGACTGCTCCGACTGAGGTGACGGCCGACGCAACTGACACCGTCCAGGATGGCGAGTCGGATCTCCCAGGGACGGAGGAAGAAATAGACATGTGGGGAGAAGGGGAAGACACAGACATGTGGGGGGAAGGAGAAGAAACGGACATGGGAGAGGAAGGGGAAGAAATGACGGAGACAGGCCTCACGAGCACACAGGGCGAAGCAGATGATGTGGTGACTGAGCTGCAGCCGACGTCTCCAATGCTAGTGCCGATTCCAGAGCCCGACTTTAGCGACCTAGCCAACAAGGAGAAGTTGTTTCCACGTCCCGCCATCTCCAATCCCAAAGTTTGCTACGAGATGAGCTGTAAGCAATTGGGTGTGGTGCCAATGAGTCAATATCTGAAGTCACTGGAGACGTATGCTGAAGACCTTAAGTTCCAAAGCTATGGACTTGCGCGACTCGACATGCTGCCGTTATGTCACTCCCTCGCCTACAACACCACGGCACTGACGCTCAACCTGAGCAACAACCGGCTGACGGAAGACATTCTGCCCAACATCCAAGCAATGATGAACGACAACAGCTTCATCGGGACGATCAACCTGAGTCGGAACCGGCTGACGGGGCCGGGTCTGGCCAGTCTGCCCGTGATGCTCGGCAACAACTACACGCTGACCTGGCTGAACCTTTCGCACTGTCAGCTGCTGGACGCCGACGCCCCGTCGCTCACCGCCATCATCGAGGCCAGCCTCAACCTGCGCGTGTTCATCCTCAGCTACAACGAACTCTCCGGCTGCGGCAAACTGTTCGGCAAGGTTCTCGCCACCGACGAGGGTCTGGAGGTGCTGGACCTGCGCTGGAACCAGTTCTGGTCCAAGTCGGCCAAGGACCTGCTGCTGGGTCTGCGCGGTAACAGTCGACTGCGGCGGCTGGACCTCTCCTGGAATAGCCTGGGCCCCGACACCGCCAAGGCAGTGAGGGGACTGCTCAAGAAGAACGCCACACTGGCCGAGCTGGATCTCTCGCACAACCGGCTGAGCGACGGAAGCCTGCGTATAATGGCGCTGGGGCTCTCCAAGAATGCTACCCTGGAGAAGATCTGGGTCGGCCACAACCCCGCCACGCCGGTGGGCGCACTCGCCTTCGCCAAATCCCTGGCTAAAATGTCTGTGAACTACATAGACTTATCAAACATCGAAGTTAGCAGCGACTTTGTCAAACTCAAAGAGGCCCTGGACCCAGCGGCAATGACCATTGTTCACGGTACGATTAACAAGGACATGGTGTTGATTCAACCTCCGAAAAAGAAAGGAGCCAGAGGCCCTCCACCCCCGCCCAAGAAGAAAAAGAAATAGTCATCGATTTTCAGAAGATTAGCTAATTCACGCCTACAAATGTTATTTTATTATTCAAAGTTCTGGACGGAGTGCACTTTGATTTGCAGTACATCGTTGCGGAAATAACGTTAAATTAGGTTTTGTTAGCGAGGCATACCAAATAGAAGAACGTCAAAGGCGCCGGAAATGTTCCCACACATTCATTCACGCAATACAATAAAAAATAGTACCAAACTTTCTGACGTCAGCTGTCAGAAGAACTGGCAGTTTTGGGCGGCAGAAATTTCTCGTCCAAGACTCAAGAGGGGTGGCAGCAATTGCAATCATAAGATACATCCTGTCGATGGAAGAGGTGCTAGCGGGTGGTACGTATATGGAGAATTTTCCAACTTTGAAGCTATTTCCTTGCGATTTTTACACACTTGAGTGCTCATTCAGTACCCAGTGAGAGGATTACTCGCGAATCGCTAACGACGGGCAAGGCATCGGTCAAGGCGCTGAGTGGAGTGCCAATGCATACTTATTTTGCTTTAGATAGTCTCGGGAACAAATGCCACTTCGTGCTTTTACTTGTATAGCCTTTCGGGGTGAGTCCATAAACCTCACAGAACGGACGGCATGGACAGAATAACGAGCGATCAAAAGATGATGCATCGATATATAATTATATACATTTATATGTATTTCTGCCGCGCAAAGGAAAACAGGGTAACTCTCATTGCTATTACATTGTAGTTACCTTTTTTACCTTTGCACAGCCGTTTTGCAAAATATGGCAGTATATTTTCATTTTTGCATGTCTTGTTAAAGGCTTATTTGTTCCGCATTGCTTTCTTTTGAGTACTTTCAAGGTCTCGATTGTGTTCCGTGGTATTTAATGACTTGATGGAGCACCAAACCAATTCTGATGGTGCGCATTTATTCAAAATCCGAAAAATCTCGTGAATAAAGCTCAACGCATTTGAATAGTTTCATTCATCAGTATCATGCACAATTAAATACAAATAAATGTTGTCCTAGCCCATTCAAATTACATTAGCTATTTGAATCGTTCTTAGACTTCGGGCATGTACTACTATTTGCTACCTTTCTAAAGTCTTGATCTGGCATTTACAAAATAGTTTCCTTGACTAGGTTGCCATGTCCTTCCAGCTAGCTCCACCGTACAAATATGGTGTCATGATTGGATAAGTTTGCCTATTTAGTGAGTTCGGGCGCGGATAGTGATTGCTTCTAATATGTGTAGTGTTCTTCAGTCAGAGTTTAATGCGATTATGATCGTGCTTTCATTGATGCCTATGCGTGTACAGTCGTGGCCGTGGTCATGTTTCATGTGTTGTTGGGTGCACCATCGCGCCAGGTTCACCATAGTTCGTCTCGAGGGGGATGTAGGAACACCATGGTAGCTATTTTTTATTGCGAGACCTTCAGCCTTCGTGTGGGCATGTAAAGTTGGTTCTCTTCATCGGGTCACGTTGGGCGTTGATGTTGCTGACATAATAAAGTTCTTTCATTCTTGCTTTTATAGTAAATCACAAGTTGGAGGATCTTACTTTATCTCACCTTATCGGTTTTTGTCATTTAGTTTCGGTAGAACAGTATGGTTTTGGTCTGGTTGCTCTTTTGTCTTGGGGTCTAACTGCATTAATCTAACTGCGTTAGTATTTTTGAAAGATCTATCTACTAAAACTTGAAACAAAATCCCGTCGAAAATCGATCTTTCACCGGTTTAACACCTCAGCGCATAACGCTACCGATTCAAAGAATTTCGTTTTAACATCATTCAATTTATCAGTTATTAATGTTACCCCTCAGCTTTTAAGTCGGAAAAAAACAGTTTTCTTTGGCTGGTGGCCAATTCGGTACTTATCGCCTTTGTAACCAAATTCCACTCCTTTCGGCTCTGCCGTCCCACGGCAATTTTGAAATTTTGGCATCATTGGATGCAGAGAGACAGCGGCATCTACTCATTAAATGATTTGACAAAGTTTCCTAAATGTTTTGATATATATCGTCTCTTCAAATCAGTCCCAGGGTTCAGCTAATGTTAAGAGAAACGGAAAAAGCGGTCTGCTATAAAATACTCCGAATGTGACATACGCTTTTCTTCCGTTGGACGGCAGGGCTGTTTTCGACATAGGTCTGTCTGATCATTTTGGCCTGTTCTGATAATTCCGCTTCCGAGAAGACATTTTGCTCTGATACACAACATATATAATTGCAAAGACCGTTATTTTCCTCTTGTTTTCCTTTAATTCATTTTTGCTCTGTCTATGTCACAAAAGCGGAATGCCACCGTTTTTTTCAGAAGCAAAGGCGATTACCGAAAAGAGGGAGTGAAGCTAAGAAAGCTTTCGTGCACCAAGGTGGGAACATCGTATCGATTAATGGAGCTTCAAGCACAGGTACAATTCAGCTACCATTCGTGGGCTATAGAGGATTAATCCATTTGAGTCGACATAATTACTTAGAAACCTTACTCAGCATCCCATGTGATAATATTGACTGTTTTACTGGTCTTAATCAGCTTATCAGAAATAACCACCAATGATCCGATATTTGGCCCATTTCAGTAACAAAACTCTGAAAATTCGTTCCGTCTTGATCGGTCATGTAAAACCACACAGTACACTTCCGAAAGGTTTAGCTACTGATAGCATTGGCATCAGCTCTCAGAACAGACGACAACGACACAGAACTACTCAGCTGTTCGGCAATGCTAGGTTTAGGTGCGCTGTGCTACAAATGTTCGGACTGGGGTCACCACCAGGGCTGGGTGCGCTGCAAACAGAGATGGCCCATATAATTGCTAAGCTCTCCACCTGAAATGCTTTGCTAGCCTATCCAATCCTCATTTAAAATGAGGAAATAGCTTGTTTCCTTTTATATATTGCTTATATTCAGTGGCGTAGCCAGGATTTCGCTTGGGGGCGGCTCCCCGAAAAGGGCCCCTGCGACAGCGCCAAAAGGGCCCTGGTGAGTAAAAAGGGCCCTGCTTGTTGCAGAATAGAGTGCTGAAGAGAGCTTAAGAGGGCCCTGTCTGGTATGAAATTTCAAATTTGGGCACAGAGCATAGTGCAGGCGAGCCGAGCTTCGCGCGGCCCGTGTCCTCAGGGGGGGGCAGCTGTCCCTGCCGCCCCCCCTTGGCTACACCCCTGCTTATATTAATTGCTGTTCTTAAGTGACGACGTCGCTGAACATAGGTTTATCGATTTCAAGGTGCATTATGATTCAGACATCATGGAATGGCATCGGAAATGCTTCCAAGTACTATTAGTTTCCGCGAATTTCGATCGGTTCGAAGTGTTGCAAAAGGACTCAGGTACTGTTAGAGGCATCCCCAGGACCGCGCCGACATCAGGTCTTGAAGAATCTACCGAATATTGTGGGACAACTGCCTTGCTTTTGCTAGTTCTTACCAGCTGTTATATTGTTAAAACCAACTGTCACACCAAGAACTAACGTGGTAAAATTATAATCCTGGGCTAAATGTATTTGGCACTTGCACAGTCCATATGGGACGCCACAATTCCTATTCGATCCCAGTCCGCGAAAACACCAGCCACTTTGTGGTCAGTGAGTATCCACTGCAAGCCTCCAGTCCTTGAGCATGTACTGAGCTGATCGGGCGGTCAGGTGCTCGATTTAGTCGGCGGCCCCGGCCGGGATCGATGCAGGTGCGGCTGCCTCACCAGTTGCCAGGCACTGGCGGTCACAGCAGCCCCCAGGGGCACGTCTCGAACCTACCACAAGTACCGGCATCACAGTCCGGGGTCCGCTCCAAACCGGCCACAAGTACCGGGATCACAGCCCCGGGCCCGCTCCAAACCTGCCACAAGTACCGGGATCACAGCCCCGGGCCCGCTCCAAACCGGCCACAAGTACCGGGATCACAGCCCCGGGCCCGCTCCGAACCTGCCACAAGTACCGGGATCACAGCCCCGGGCCCGCTCCAAACCTGCCACAAGTACCGGGATCACAGCCCCGGGCCCGCTCCAAACCTGCCACAAGTACCGGGATCACAGCCCCGGGCCCGCTCCGAACCTGCCACAAGTACCGACATCCCAGCCCCGGGGTCCCCTTCAAATCTGCCACGAGCACTCTCCACTATATAACTGTCCTGTGCCAGCGCTCAGCTCACCTTTTCCTTGGATAGAACAACCACCTCGCCTCCCGCCCCCACTGACATACAGCCAACCAGTCATCTACCGACAATATAGTCTGACCTCGTCCCAACTGACCGTACCACCCTCCCCCCTCCCCCACTGATCGTACAGAAACCTCTCCTCCCAGCCCCCACTGACCCTACAGTCTGACCCCGACCCCACTGACCATTCAATCTGACATCCATCGACCCCACTGACCATTCAATCTGACATCCATCGACCTCACTGACCCAGTCATTCTCATCCCGCTTGCCACTGGACATTCAGTCCAGTCTGATCCCGGTTTCCACTGGCCATTCAGTCTGGCCCCGTCCCAACTGACCATTCAGTCTGACCCCTTGTCCAGTAACTGTACAGCCGCCCCCACCCCCTTACTGATCGCACAGCCACCTCGGCCCCTCTGACCGTACAGTCTGACTCCGGTCCCCACTAGCCATTCGGTCTGACCCCGCCTGCGCTGACCGTGCGCCGGCGCCAGTTTGCGCATGGAGATGGCGCGCATCTGGACGCGGTTGTTGAAGGTGACGGCGCGCGGCCGGTCGCTCTCCACCGGCGTCTCGTCCTGCTGGTGCACTTGGTTGATTTCGCGCAGCTTCTCCTCGATATCGTAGGGCGGCTGGTCGGGCCCTGCCGCGCAGCTCAGCGTTAGTAGGGCAGCTGGTCAGACCTTACCGCGATACTCAGGCTTAATAGGGCTGGTCAGGCCCTACTGCGACACTCAGGCAGTGGCGGATCTAGAACTTTTTCGGCAGTAGGTGGAGCTAAGGGACTCGAGCTTCCCCCGTCAATGCCTTGCAAGAGCCTCAGGATATGCATTTACTCTTGGGGCTCTGATATTACGGGGAGAGGAGGAGATATTGAACCCCCTAGCCCACCTCTCAACTTTGTATCCGCCACTGCATTCAGGGTTAGGATGGCAGCTAGTCAGGCCCTACCGCAAGGCTCAGGGTTGGTAGGGCGGCTGGTCACGGCCGGTTGTACTTAAGGACAAATAAGAAAAAAACATCAGTTGCTTTCAACTTGGGTCCATGTACCGCAGCTCTGAAAGCGCTCGTCGAATTTGCACCATAAGTGGCACTGGTACAATTTGGTTAGTAATTTGCCCCTGGTTTACAAACGTTTGGTTACTTTGCTGAACGTATACCACTGGACTGGCCAGCATCCATAAGGGCCGTATTCTGGTGGCCGGCCAGATGAACTACTTACAGAAGTAGGATGTGTCGTCATCGTCTTCGTCCTCCTGGTTTTGGGCGCGCCACTGACTGAGCAGAGCGTCGGCGCTGTCAGACACGCCCGAGAAGTCGTACTCATCGTCATCGGCCATGGCAGCACCATCTGACGGCGACACGCAAGTTAGGCCGACTGCAGGGACAGCGCTCGGGGATTCCATGCATTTTGCTGCCATGTTTTGGGTTTTTCGGTTTCTACTTTTCGAGTGACCGAAGTGGCCCAGCATGATCATAATGGGCTTCAATCAGCCATCAGCGAAACGGCAAACACTGACGGTAAAAGGACAGCTTTAGCACGGGGCCGGGGTAGCCTAGTAGCTTCGTTGCCAGCCTTCGGATCGGATAGCATGGATTAACGTGGGGTCAATCCCCACGGCGCGAAACCGCCTTCCGTGTTCGATCTGACCCGGTGGAGAGGATCCTTAAACACCCATGTCAATACTCCCTGTAATTGGGCAATTTTGCCTGTTGGGAGTGGCCCTAATAAAATAAGAAATAAAATAAAATAAAATATTCGGTGAAAATGCCGCTGATGTATGTAGGGTGGAGTGGGGTAACGCGCCCACCTGGGTAAGACGCCTACTAGCATCTACAGACTGATGTAGGAACTGGAGCCTACATCTATTATTTTTTCTGGTTGCGATCTTTCTGATCTGGTCCTGAGCGTGTTCGGACGCGCCTGGTCTGCTCCAGTAATTTTCAGCAAAAATTTGTTGTTTTTTGCCCCCCCCCCACCCGGATATAAAAACAAGCTATCTTAAAGTTACAAGCATCTTAAAGCCGCCCCGGTAGCTCAGTTGGTAGAGCGTTGGGCCCGGCCCGCTGCTCAGAAGCATGCAGTGGCAGTGCATGTCCAGGCTTGGGATCGGTTCCCTGAGACGCTCCGGCGCTCAATAGTTTACCCGACGTACAGGTCGGCTGGCAACCGAATGGTGAGAGGGTGACCTGAGCGGGGCGGCCGTCCCTGTGCTTTGTGGGACGTTAAACTTTGGCTTCTAAATTAACCCTCCATTAAGGGAGTTGCTCGTTCGGGTGGTGGGGTCGGGGTCTCCGTGACAAGTCCCTTGATGACTTTAGTGAGACTCCGACTCCAGCAGCCTTACCAGGAACAACTTGAACAAAATTTATAAAAAAAGTTGCGATTGTACTGTATGCGATTTAGATGCACTCACGGAAATTTGCGAGGTTGAAACGGCGAGTTTGTGCCACATTTTGACAGCCACTATGCGGCATGGAAACACCGCAGAATTGAGTAATATTTGTTGCGACGCTGCCGTTGCTACGTGGGTAAGACGCCCATGTGTAGTGTGGGGTAAGACGCCCCAGGCGCCTTACCCCAATATTTGGTAGGCGTTTTACCCCAATGGATGGGTGTGTCCTTAGGATAGGTAGGACATGGAGGAAGGGCTGCTATTACTATTACCACCATCACGACCACTACTGGTCGTGATGGCGAAGTACGTTGGGTTAGAAACAAATCACCGTAACAGAAGACATTGAGTTTCAAATATTAGTTCCTATAGCAAACAGGAAAGTTTTCGCGTTTGCTCTCATTTGGTCATCTTGAGGGGTGGTCTTAAATCACTGACGGATCCAAAGGGGGCTAAAGGGGCCGTGGCCCACACCAAAGCCTAAAAAGTATATTTTCCCCCTCAAGGCCAAATTTTGGCCGTTTTTTTCGTAAAAAATACTACGTTTCCGAGATTTCTTCTCGATTTACCCCCGCCCCCCGAAACGTTGGTTTGGCCCCTACAAAAGTTGCTCCTGGATCCGACGATGTATTAAATACTTACTTTCGTCATGGATCTGCTCGAAGCACTGTTTGCATATGGCGATCCCGAACCATCATCGTCGTTAACGACATTTTCCAGATTATACATTCCCATCCTAATCTTGCCTTGACATCCTGTTCCAGAATATGGGAAGACGTACCGAAGAAGAACCACTTGCGGGCCGAATGAGCAGGAGGCGCTTTAATGTGCTTTGCGCCCCTAAAATATGTTTGGGCTCTATCTTAAATTGCTTTCGCGTTTTCCGTTGATAGGTAGAAAGCCTACCTGATTATTTTTGCTGTGTCGGGCTTTAATGCCTCCAATAACTTGCCCACTTTGTCACAACATTATCGTAAAGCGTGATCACAAGCCTGTTCCCACTTGTTCATGTAAAGAGATACAGTATGCGCTGGGTGTTATATGACGGCGTTTTACCCCGGGGCTAGGGCGTTTTACCCCGCTATCGGGGCAAAACGCCTTTTTACATGATCTCAAGAAAAAACGAATTTCGCACACTTTGCATAGTTCTAGAGTCCCAAATTTCTATACGAGTGTAGACAAAAGATCACAGAACTTAACGAAGAAAATATGACGCAATTCCATCCAGGCAGGATTGGTACAGACACATTCTCCCTTAAGGTATGCGTCTTAACCCACTCTACCCTACCGTAAATTACTAATTTTTTTCTAAAAAGTAGGTAGCATAAGTCGTGGGACTGCTTTCCGCCGTGGGACAAGTACACCTCAGATATTCATCATAAGTGGCAGGTTAGAAAAAAAACTATAAGAATTAATGATATGCAACATGTTTTTGCAAAGTAACAGAACGATCTTGACCTCAAGGCAAGGTCAAATTTAGGACTTCCAATGTCAGATTGTGCCTAATTTTGTATAATGGCGATCTAGGATGGTTTAATTTATTCAGTTTATTAACTGTATCACCAACAGGCCAAAGGCCCACTTAAATATGAAGTCACCAGATATAAAACAAAACAGACATGTTCAATATGCGCAACCAATCATACAATCCTCAAGATATGACTGTGACAAATATATATATATATATATATATATATATATATATATATATATATATATATATATATATATTGTTAGAGTATATATATATATATATATATATATATACTCTATATATACTATATACGTAACTGGCGCCAGGGGGTGGGACGTGCAATTTGGGTGCTCGACAGACCTAGAGGCTACCTCTCCAAGTACATGATCGCTCTCCTGGAGGGAGGGGTGGGGGTGGGAGCGAAAATTCTTTTGCTTTACAGACCTAGTGTAAACACCTTTTTTCAAAAATTTCTCCGGCCTTTAGGGGGGCCAAAAGATAGTTTGCCCATCCTCCAGCGCTTTTGGGGGGGCATGGCCGGAATGCCCCCCGCGTCCGTCAATGCTGATGATGTCGTGTCCTTCAGGCAAAGCGGTGTTGATTACTCGGTCGATGTTGCCTGCATTGGGGCGGCCGGCTGGAATACGTCGCAGTTTCATGGTGCAATGATGTGACGGGTTGGTGATGAGGTGCTTGCGGTTATGAGTGTGTGTTTTAGTTCCCAAACCTCCTGCATGTTTTTATGACTGGATCTAATCGACCATTTCATACTGTGGATATCCTACAATGTACATACAATACAAGCCCTCGTGGAAGGCATGGTCCTTTTGAACCCCTGGACTCGGGGGCCTATGACGGATAACAAATATAGCGTAACAGCACAGGGGGCCACGTTAAAAATTAAAACAAAATTTTATTGAAGATCCATTTGACAGAACGATAAAGGTAAAGGAACACACTGACAAGTTGGATATTAAATATATATTCAAAATCAAGCACACGGACGCGTTTCGTAACTTCTTCAGCGTGTGTTTGAAGGGTAGAATTATCCGGTGACGCATGAAGGTTTCTGTGAACTCACGTGGGCTAAACGTGGATAATATTTGCCAATATTTTTGATATTGCGAAATCTCCTCTCTTGGAATTTAGATTTTCTTTTTGTTCAATTAGGGCCGACTCCAAAAACTTTCTTCTATTTTTTGGTAGACCTCTGGAGAATTTCTGCATTTTTCCAGTTTGGTAAGTGGTCAAATTGTTCGGAGTGTATTACAAAAGAACTCGTGTTTTTATGATTTCTAAGGTCTGATTTGTGTTCGTTAATTCGTTTTTGCAGGCCACGATACGTCTCCCCGTAGTAGAATCTTGTGCAGTTTTGGCATTGAATTTTGTAGACGATGCTGTTCTCATTGCTGTTTTTAGAATCTTGCTTCTTTTTGATAAGGTCTCCTATGTTCAAGCCTGTGCTTGCAATAAACCTAATCTCTGCTTGTTTAAATGTCCTTTCTAGTATTCCGTGTTGAGATGTTTTTGGTCCTACAATAGTACTCAGTGGCGTTGCTCTTGTTTTTCTTGAGTTTCTAATCTTTTTTGCCTTCAAAAGACATCTCACGATAAATGCTTTAATCAATCACATTTTCTCGTCGTTTCTAAAACTAAAATACCCTAAAGCATTATCCACGTTTAGCCCACGTGAGTTCACAGAAACCTTCATGCGTCAACGGATAATTCTACCCTTCAAACACACGCTGAAGAAGTTACGAAACGCGTCCGTGTGCTTGCTTTTGAATATATATTTAATATCCAACTTTTCAGTGTGTTCCTTTACCTTTAAAACAAAATTATGTGCTCCGCTTCCTATCACAGATCAATGTTGTGGCCATGCAAGGAAAAAAGTGACAATATAACATTTGTGTGGCTCTAGTTTCTGACAGAATGAAGTTAGGTACAATATTCAGGCACCATTAAAGTTTTCTCCTTATCAAAGGTGCATCCGAGGTCTGCCCCTCCCCCCAGGCGGCGGAATTGGGAGCACCAGGGCACTGGGGCGTTCCAGGACAAATCGACCAGGCACCACCTGGATTATGCATAGCATTGTCTCAGATTTCGTTCCAACTTCGTACACAGGGTTATCATTTGGCGTAGAATTCAGATTTGAGAATATTCATTTCCTGAAAATACGGGTTTTTGAGTTCAGCTTGTTGAGCATCGTGAAAACCCGTGTTATTTTTTTACAAAACATGATGGCATACAATCCTTATTTTCTGTGTAGGTAGTCCTTCGTTATTGATGTTCATTTAAAACGTGATTGTATTTAAAATTCAGTTATACAGCTTTGAGAATTTAGTTTTTAAAAAATAGTTATTTTTAAGTTTTTGGAAATTTTCATTCAATTTTTGAAACAATTTTTTCCAAGTGTGGCCAGTGATTCACCTCAAAATGACCTACAGTAAAAATATTCACCTGTGCCTTCCAATAACATCAAATAAATTTTGCGTTCTTGAATTTATTGATATCTAATCAGGCAAAGAGTAACTCCATGCGCGCGAAAAACGGGTGCCCGGCGCGGCCCACCGATAGCCGACTGGCACTTCTGGTCAACCGACGGCACGCACGCGTGTGGTGCTCAGCGGACACTATGGATTGGAAGTTTGTTGCCAGGGAAACATGCATCTACATAAGCACATGGCATTGTGGAAATTTTTATAAGGTAAGGGTGTGCCATTGACAAAGAATATTTTCGAGTCTTTCTTTTTCTTTCATGTTTTGTTATCGGCTTCAGCAAGGTTTCATTAAGATTAAGGAATGCAAACAACATACGTTATAAAGTATGTGTTTTGAAGCAAGGTGGAATCAGTATTACTCAGGTCCTGGGTGGAAGCGGATTCATAGCTAAAGGGCTGGGTTACCATGTTAGTGTATTGGATTTAGTGGCATTTGGTTCGGTTCACCAGCAGAGGAGGCAGGGGAGGCTGAATCAATGTACCAAAATACATATTTAATTTCTATCGAGGCATGAAAGTGACCTACTTTGGTTCACAGTTTGGATGGACGTTCCCCCTTGACGTTTACCACTTTGGTTCTGAAATAAATTGACAAACCCCAAGCACATTCTATTACGTTTCGAAAACGGTATTAAGAAATTAAAAGCACACAGGGAAGAATAAACCAACTTCAAAGGATCACTTCAACCAAAAGCCTATCTGTTCTGACGGTAGCCCCGTCCAGCAGCGGCAGTGCATGGGAAACATCGACTTCGGCTGCAACTGTTGGGGCCCCCAGAGAGTCAGTCAATGATGATTGTGTCTCCGCAGCGAGCAGCTCTTCGGTAACTTCCTCCGGCAGCTGTATGGTTCTTCTTGAGCAATTGCGACATTTTCTGAATTTAAATTTACTCTGTCTTGTAATATGCGGCTTTAGCGGAGAACACTCGACGGGGCCAGCACCAGAGGTTCTATGTTTGGTCCCGGCGTCCGGGAGCCGGGACCGGATGCTGGACTCGGCCAAGACTTTGCCGGGATCAACTGGGTCTGTACCCGGACCGTGTCGAGACCTCTGAGGATTGGAGAGCGTGATGGTCTTGACTAGGACCTGTGTTCCTTGGGGCCCATATAAGATTGAAATTAATCTTGTCTTAAACTTAACTAATTAGTTAATTTTTAGCCTTAAGTTAATTTTATTAGTTAATTTTGTTGGATACGATGTCGATTCAACATGCAAAGCAGACTAAGCTTGCACAAATGCACAAGTCTCTTCATTTTCAAAATCCAAATGCATGACTCAAATCCGTAATCGATTTTAAGTGAAACTTTAAGATATGGCGAATCATACACCCTTAACCGAAATAAAATTGCATTGATTCCACCCTTTCGTTGAACATATTTTTCTGCTTTTATTTCCCACCTTACACGATTGCAAGAGTTTATACGTTCCCGAGCCAATCTACTGCCCGTGCCCACGCACCGGCGGCCGCGCCGACGATGGCCGGGCGCGCCGGGCGGCCGATTTTTGCGCGCATGGCGTCATTCTATGGCTAATTACACATTAATGGAGTTTAGAACGCAAAACATTATTAACCTCACTAAATAGAACAGATATGGATGCGCATTTTCTCTATGGATACCTTTAACGTGAATTACTGGCCACACTTTGAAAAAAGTCGTTGGAAAAAATGGTCGAAACATCTCTAAAAATATTGAAAATTTTGAATAACATACCAGATACTCCAACTTTGGTTGTTACATGCTCAATCTTATCCTGTGTCATTTGAAGTTAAGAAATGAAAGTTAGGGCTGAAAATAATAGTTGTATATCACCATGTTTTGACGAAATAGGCGGTTTTAACGATTTTCTTCAAGCTATAACTCCGAAACCGCACGTCTGAGGCAAGAAATAATCTCAGATCAGGATTCCACGCTCTTGAAAACCCAGTGGACGGAATTCGAACGAAATCCGAGACTATGCGGTATTATCGCAGTAGGTGGATCATATCTCACGGTTCAAAAAGGATCACATCAGAAGGTCCACAGTTCATATGTTCTACCGCTCAAAATGTCTAACTTAAAAAGTCAAACATTCAAAAGATCCAAAGAGGCGTGCTCAGATGCATGAGAGTGGGGTGCATGATAACGCAGAGGCGTGCTAAGGCAACTGATAATAGGAGGCTATGAGGGTTAGGTTAGGTTAGGTTAGGTTAGGTTAGGTTAGGTTAGGTTAGGTTGGGTTGGGTTGGGTTGGGTTGGGTTGGGTTGGGTTGGGTTGGGTTGGGTTGGGTTGGGTTGGGTTTGGTTGGGTTGGGTTGGGTTGGGTCACAGGTCAGGTCAGGTCAGGTTTAGGTCAGGTCAGGCCAGTTCAATTGTGTATGCCCTTGGTCCCTATTTCCTAGTCTGGGGATATCACCCCTCTTTCCTGAATCTGAGTGCACCTCTGGTCTGGGTACCACTTAACACTACTCAAACTTCCCCATCTTCCGTCTGTTTCATCTCTAGGGATTTTCTTGCAGAATTTGGGGATATTTCTATGACATTTCGAAAAGTGGTACCCAGATCAGAGGCGCACTCAGATTCTGGAAAGAGGGTTGATATCCCCAGACTAGGAAATAGGGACTTAGGGCATACACACCTGACCTGACCTGACCTGACCTGACCTGACCTGACCTGACCTGACCTGACCTAACCTAACCTAACCTAACCTAACCTAACCTAACCTAACCTAACCTAACCTAACCTAACCTAACCTAACCTAACCTAACCTAACCTAACCTAACCTAACCTAACCTAACCTAACCTAACCTAACCTAACCTAACCTAACCTAACCTAACCTAACCTAACCTAACCTAACCTAACCTAACCTAACCTAACCTAACCTAACCTAACCTAACCTAACCTAACCTAACCACCTAACCTAACCTAACCTAACCCTCATAGCCTCCTATTATCAGGTGCCTTAGCACGCCTCTGCATTATCATGCACCCCACTCTCATGCATCTGAGCATGCCTCTTTGGACCTTTTGAATGTTTGACTTTTTTAAGTTTGAGCGGTAGAACATTTTGAGCGGTAGAACATATGAACTGTGGACCTTCTGATGTGATCTTTTTGAACCGCGAGATGTGATACACCTACTGCGATAATACCAGACTATGCTAGGTATGTAATGTAGGGGCCTGGCCGTTCTGTGCTGGAACTGTGACCCCTGCCCTGGAACCACCGCCGCTGCCCAAAACGCCCGATTGCGCGAAAATATTCATCAATAGTTTTCAAGATATTGACCGTTCCGTCCCTCAAAGGATATGCATTGTCTTGGATCGCTAATGGGTATCCAAGAACGTAGTCCTTTGACATCCTCCACTTACCTCAATAACGAAAGACTGCGAGAGAGACATTCGCTCTCATACACAAATTCAGTGTTGCCATAACAGCACCTGGCGTGGAATCCAGGCATGCATCAGATGCAGTCGAGGCAATACAAACACTGTTAACACCGTTTGGAAGGCACCGTTGCTATTTGGCTTATCTTCAAGTGGGCAAGTATCTAATATCTGACATTTTCGGCCGCGCACGAGCACGGCATCCACCCGCTTCCGCTGATCGACTGGACACTAACACATGCACTTGTTTGCACCAATTTAGGCTACTGTTGCCATGGCAACTGTGCAACACCACACGTGGTGGCCAACGCTGAAGATCAATTACTTTCGGAAACGGGTCAAGGTAAACGAGTTTGAATGTTGCGATCCCACTGAAGAACGAAATGCGGTCCCATCCTTCTTTGTATGAAGCAGTTTTGTGCCGCATAACAGTTGTATTTTATTGTGAGGCCCACAAGGGGGATGAGAAATTACGACGGTGTTCGACAGAGCTGCCACCTATACGGCACAGACCGCTCCTTCCTGCCTTCGCTTACCGGATCAATACTGACAGGTGCTGCTACCTTTACTAAACACTAGCGTACTAACTGGATCCAGCTGCGGACATACGCGGATCCAGGATTTGCAATCTGTGGGGGCAGGGTCGTCGCTAACGGGGGGAGGGGACTGGTGGGCCAGATCCTAAGTCTCGAGCTGTGGGGACCGGCCCCCATTTCTGGTCCTTACGGGGCCGGTCACAGACTTAGACTAAGCTGGGGGCCAAATTGTGCTGACCTCAATGCTCATATCATGGGCATCAAAAGCGAGGCGATTGGGGACATCCTCACAAATTTCGGAACTTGATCGAGGATCTTTACCCTGCTATGCCTTTCAACATGAGCTTCGGCAGATATTCCTGGATTAGTTTTGAGTGAACTGCCTCGATGGCACGCGCCCGTACTGTGATTAAATTTTGTCATCGCCAGGGGCCAAAAAAGTGTTCAGCGTGTCACCATGGAAATACCAAACCATAAATGTGTCACCAGCCCAGGTCGCAAAGTGTGGCACGTTTTGCGTTATAATGATACCAATGGATACTCCTAGACCATCCCAGTTGTTTTTAAACATTGCGAACTCAAATTAGAGGCGGCGATTTTGGCGATTTTTTCCGTTATTGGTCTAGAGGAAACATGTCGGCTAACTTTTGTCACCCTGCCCACCTTGGGTAGCCACCATTTAGAATTTCAAAATGGTCTGGTCATCGCCTTCCCCTAGTCCCTTTCACCGGACGTCGCCAGTTCGGAGTTCATCCCCCTCTCAGCAAAAAATATGTGACTGAACCCCTGAATGCTCTCAATAGCCCCAGTCCCGGGGGCGGGGGGGGCACGGGCGCCTACAGAATACATTTCCGTCTTTAGCTTGATACTGTACCTATATATAGGGGAGAGTGGGGAGAACGGGGACGGAGGAGAAGTGGGACAGACCCATTATTGAATTCACGAGTGAGCAAAAAATATAATGTTCAGCTGATTTCCGCACTATACCTACGTGCCACTGCACATCACTAGGGCGTGAACTTCCTTTTCCGGTGGGTGGTGGAAGCGGGAGGTGAGTGTTCCTTAATAATTTATTTTTTTACGTTTCTTGAGTGGATTTTCCACTAAATATGCAACCGAAAAGTTCTTGATTTTGGTGCAATAAAGTTGGTGTCATATTCTCCATTGATCTGTCCCAGTTTCGAATAACGAAAGGAGTTTTAATTTTGCTGACATTGCAATTCTGAAAAAATGGTGGGTTGGGGAGAACTGGGACAAGTTGTCCCACTTCTCCCTTGCTGTTCCACTTATCCTTGTGCTGTAGGGGAGAGGGTGGTAAGACGGGCATAGTTGTGTTTGGACTGTGTGTCTCACTCACTTTTCACATAACGGTGATGAGATTTCGCAAACAGCTTCAGAAAACATTTATTTGACCCTGGGCGTAAACATACTAAGATCTGTCCTTATTTCTTTGAGCAGTAATGTTTACCGTAGAATGCTGCAAAAGTTCGTCCTACTCCAACAGGTAGGGTAAGACGGGCTTTTGAAAATAGTTCATCATATGCTAGAACTTTTTGACAAAAACCATACCATATGGAGCAAAAATGAGGCCTGAAACATTTTGCAATGCATTGTTTCGATAACACAGCCGGCAGACAATTATTTTGCGGAAATTCCATAAAATGATAGTTTTTCAGTGGATTCAAACAATCAATAATTTACAGCTCCTAACCCGGTTTGCAGGACCTTCTGGGACTGATTCCTTTTAATCATGTAAAAACAGCAGCGATAAATATTATATAATTTATGGTAATATAATATTTCCTTTCGTGCCCGACTTGCCCCATATCAATATTCTAGAAAATTTCATTGTTGGCGATCATCATGCAATGATAATATAAAACTTCAATCACCTAATGCATGCTAACGCTCTCCCCTGACAGGTTTTGGACATTTGCCTCTCAAAATATGACCAGACACTGACAGAATGCTAGAAACAAAACTACTAACAATGGTAGCTTGAACCATCAATATTGTTTTTCCAAAATTCTGGAAAAACGACAAAGGTTAGGAATTTGTTTTTTTGGCTCATAATCAGGCACCCAAACACACACTTATGCAAGTAATGGGATATTGATACCATTGCTGGTTTGGTCCATAGAGCCTGTACCCGTCTTACCTACCATACCCGTCGTACCACCCTCTCCACTACGTGGACTGATTGTACCTACATATTTGTACTTTGATGGAAATATGGTTGTGTCGTATTTATACATAGAGTGATCATGGTCATCAACTTGTTTTTTCTTCTCTCGTGGTTTATAACTCGAGGTCAGTAGACAGATCATAAGTTCAATATGAAGGAATTATCGATAAAAAATGCAACATTTCACCAATGCCAACACCAGGGGCGAATCCAAGTGGGGAGGAGGGGTGGGCGATGAGGCAATCGCCGTCGCCTTGAGCTCACTTTAAGCACTGAAAAGAAACACCCCCTGCCGCAGCCACTGCCCCCCCTGCAGGTGGGCCCGGCGGCTGCGGCTGTACCCTGGCCCCGCAAATCGCCTTCCAAATGCCACCCAAATGTAGTGTATCCGGGTCCCTTGTAGTCCACTTATAGCCCCTGAGTCTGCGACTGGACCCCTCAGAATTTAGCCCTGGCCCTCTGTCGAAGCCGAGCCTCTATTCTCAGCAATTGCAGATCATTCCCCCTGTATTTTACTCGGGCCCCCTGTGGTTGCAGCCGGGTCCCCCGCGGTTAACCCGGTTGTCATGTGGCTATCTGAGCACCCGAACATGCCTCCGGGCACTTTGTAGTGTACTTGGAACCTCTGAGTCTGTGACCGGGCACTTAACTCAAGCAGGCCATAGAATATTGTATGCTGTTAAAAAGGTCCTGATCAGTGATCCTAGTAAGAATTTGCCCAGTCCCTGGATTTGTGAGATCCAATCCAATAATGAGCGGACCTCAGCAAATTCTTGCTCTTGGAATTATTTACCTCGAAAATGGAGGTTAAAGTTTTTTTGCTCGCCGATACACATTACCACAGCAACAAAAAGGTTTTGCAAATGAGTGCATAATGAAGAATACGTTTTCCAATATATATATCACGCAGACAATCAATCATAGCTTCTACAGTTGCTTTTCAAATGGTATTTAGGTATATGTAGATGCTAAGCTATATGAAATTCCGACATAATTCCTCAGTAGTCCCACCTCTTCCCTATGTGTCCCTCTTCTGAACACCCCTTGTTCTAGTTCTCATGCAGCTGTCCCAGCTCTCACTAACCATAAACTTCTAAAAAAACTTAATTTGGCGCAATGATACTCCGTTTATGCCTTAAAAAGAGACATATTTCCATAAGCAAATGTTTCTTCCAGCATGTAATGCTTATTCAATCTACCAGGAACGCATATATAAATTTATATAATTTTTTAAACTTGCGGCTTGCTTAATGTCCCAGTTCCCCCTACTCTCCCCTAGGTACCTTTGGATTCTTTGGGTAGTAGGTATTGCCTTTGGGTCTGTGTAGGCAGTGGCGTAGCCAAGATTCAGCTAAGGGGGAAGAGTGGGCCGACGGTCGTCAGGGGATTCTCAGGCCGGGGCCGTATTGCCCTTTAGAACCTATCATATTGGCCCTTGGAACGGGGGCAATATCGTATGTAATTTTTATCTTGTTTTGGGCTCATATTTCCACAGAATAAATTATGTTTTTTTAGTGCCTACTCTTTTTTATAATTGCTCAATTGTAGTCAATCAAACAAAGAGTGTGTAAATTTAGATCGCCAAATATAAAAGACGGCCTATATATGGCAGTGCGACTGCAATAGCACCTGGCTTTAGGGTGCGTTTCGGGGAAATTATACGCACATGGACGGGGGTCTGAGCCCCTTTCGCTTTAACAGGGGTAACCACCCCCTCCAAGATCTCGAGAACCATTTTTTCAGGTTGCTAGAGGTCAAGGTATGCCACCACATGGATAGCATGTAAACGAAGGTTTTAATCATTACGTCCGAACTAGTAAGGATAGAACAAAAACAATCTAGACCATCGGAATATTGGCAGCAAGCCAATCAACTGATATATAATATGACATTACTAGGTTAAATCTAGGATTTGGCCTGACCTGAGGTCAGGTCAAGCTGAAATGAGGTAAAAATGCATACCATTAGAACTGCAAGGATGAGGTAAACCTAATGTCGTCAAAATAAACACTTTACCACCATATATTACTAATTTATTTAGTTTACTTAATTTTTCCCATATATTTTCAATAGAGAAGTTATGGCGCGTACCTGACCTTAGGTCGTCGATAAAAAAGGAAACATTTTGTAAAACTCGGTGGATCCATTATATTATATGCGTTTCAATCGGATAGGTTCCCTGTTCTAACTTATGCTATCTTAAACTTTTTTTGAGGTGGGGTCACTTGACATGCACTGGTGACCTGACCTGAGATGACCTAACCTTAAAGCTTTGGCTTAAGTTGTAAAAATCATCAGAGAAAGGGTATACCAAGTATGGTGGCGCTACGCACCGCCGTTTTTATCATATCTTTAAAAAACTGAGGGGTCTGCAGGTACCCGCCCCCCCCCGCCAATGTGCGTTTTAAATATTGCTGTGTGCATGATATTATACCTACCTGACTGTATACACCTCGATTTGCTCTGGTAATCAGACTGGCCGGCCTTAATGCGAGGTTTGATTCATTAATTAATTCAGAAAGAAATTGGTGCTGCAACGCATCGGACAAGAAGGCTAACTTCAGTTTTGTCCCAGGAATAGCGAAGAACCACGTCTTGAATATGGCAAACAAAGCACTAGGAAAGAGGGTGGCAAAACGGGGTCATGAATGGGATTTGACCCTATTCCTGCTAGGCTCCTGGCTGCCTTTATTCCTGGCAGAGGTTATGCAGATTTGGCCTCATTCCCCCAGGTCTCAAAATGTAACCGTCAAATTAGAAGAAATTCAAATAGAATTGATTTGTCTCACATTGAACTCAATGAAAAACTCAGAGTTTTGGGAATTGTGAACAGTGTCATGCAAAACTATATTTTTAATGTTTTTTTAGACTTTCCGTGACTTGGCAATGCTATTTAATTTTCACAAAACTAGTCGGTAGGTACGTATTGACAGAAAACTGTTGCAGAATGTAATGTTGCGGTAAATCGTGTTTGACTGGAACATTATAGGGGAGAGTGGGGAGAACTGGGACATTAAACAAGCGGTAAGTTTAAAAAATTATATAAATTTAGTTAAGCGTTTCTGGTAGATTGTATAAGCATCACATGGTGGTAGAAACATTTGGTTATGGATGTATGTGTCTTTTTAGGGCGTAAACAGAGTATAATTGTGAAAAATTAAGTTTTTGTAGAAGTCTATGGTTAGTGAGAACTGGGACAGCTGCAGGAGAACTGGGACAATGGGTGTTCAGAAGTGGGACACAAAGGGGAGAGGTGGGACTACTGAAGAATCATGTCTAAATCTTATAAAGCATAGCATCTATATGACACCTTGTGAAAATAAACTGTAGAAGCTATAATTGATTGTCTGCGCGATATATCTTAAAAATGTAGGTATTCTTTATTATACACACTTTTGAAAAAAAAACTTTTTGTTGTTGCGGCGATGTATCGCACGGAACGTTGTTATATGGACCTGTTAATTCTCCAGGTTTGCATGTAGGATAGGGCAGGTACATAGTACATAGGTATTGGCTAGGAGCAGATCCACCAATTTCCCAAGGGAAGGCGAACCCGTACAGGGGGCCTGGCCTCCTCGAAAGAAGCCCGAAATAGCTGTGGGGGCCCGATTGTGCAAATTATATTTTTTAAAATAAAAAACGTACACATGAAGATGCATCGGCAAGCAAGAAAAACGTCAACCTCCGTTTTGGGGGTAAACAATTCCAAGAACTGTAGTAGCCCCAAAATTATGAACTGGCCCTAAAATCGCTGAGGTCCACTCATCATTGGACTGGATCTCTACAAATCCATGGACTGGGCAAATTTCGACTAGGATCATTGATCAGGACCATCTTAGCCCGCATACAATATTCTATGGCCTGCGTGAATTAAGATTTTAATATACTATACCTACTACTCCCAACCCGGGCCCAAAGTTACAGCTACAAAGGGGCCGAGACCAAAGGGAATCCACAAGCAAGGCAGGGGCCGACAGTAGCCACAGAAGGCCCAGGTAGACCACGGGGGAGGCATGAATGCTGGAAATAGGAGACTGGCTTCGGCTACAGTATGTCTGAGGCCATCGTGAGGGGGCCCGGTCGCGGACACATAGGTCCCAGTGAACCACATGCGCCCCGGAAGCATTTCAGGAGGCCCAGATAGCCACAGGAGGTCTGTGTGAACCGCAGGGAGTCAGGCTGTGGTCACAAAGGGCCCGGGTGGATTACACGGGGATTTCTCTGCAACAGCTGTGAATAGTGCTCCGGCTTCGGTAGCAGTGGGCCCGGGATAATTCTGAGGGGTCCGGTCGCAGACTCAGAGGTTCCAAGTGGACTACAAGGGGCCTGGAGGCATGTTAGGGTGCTCGGATAGCCACATGAGGCCCGGGCTAACCGCAGGGGCCCGGTTAGCCACAGGGAGTCCGGGTGAAATACAGGGGAATGCTCTGCAACGGGTTATAATAGGGTCTCGGCTTCGATAGTGGGCCTGGGATAATTCTGAGGGGCCTGGTTGCAGACTCAGATGCTTTGAGTGGATTAAAAGGGACCCGACTACACTAAATTTGGGTGGCATTTGGAAGACAATTTGCGGGGAAAGGGTAGAGCCGCCCCTCCTGCGGGGGGAGGCGGCTGAAGTTGGGGGCATTTCTTTCCAGTGCTTAAGGTCGGTCCAAGGGGGGGGTGATCGTCCCATCGCCCCCCCCCACCCCCCACTTGGATTCGCCCCTGGGGGTTGCATGGATGAAATGTTGTTTTTATAGATAATTCCGCCATATTGAACTTATGGTCTTTATTCTGATCTTGATTTATAAACCACGAAAGAAGGAAACACAAGCTGACGACCAGAATCACTCTATAAAAAATCCGACACAACCATATTTCCATCAAAGTACAAATATATAGGTACAATCAGTCAAAGTACAGTACAAGGAGAAGTGGGACAGCAAGGGGAGAAGTGGGACAACTTGTCCCAGTTCTCCCGACCCCGCCATTTTTTCAGAATTGCGATGTCAGTAAAATTAAACCCCCTTTCGTTATTCGAGGCTGGTACCGATCGATGGAGAATACGACAGCAGCTTTAGTGGACCAAAATAGCCAACTTTTCGGTAACAGATTTAGCAGAAAATGCACTCAAGAAAAGGTAAAAAAATTAACTTTTTAAGGAACACTCACCTGCCGCTTCCAGCACCCGCCGGAAAAGGAAGCTGTCTCCCTAGTGATGTGCAGCGGCACGTATAGTGCGGGAATCAACGAAAAATTATAATTTTGGCTTACTCCTAGATTAAAAAATAGGCGTGTCCCACTTCTCCTGCGTCCCATGTCTCCCCACTCTCCCTAAGTTATTGCAAAAGTTATTTAAGACATCAGTCGTATTTCGGTTGTATTTTCGGAGCTTTCGAAGGTCATTCGATTATCTTCGTCAGCGAAAGATTGCTCAGCCAGCGCCTAATTTAAAGGGAATGTGGCACCTTGGGCGAATCCTGGAATTTAGTGCAGTTAGGCGTACTTTGAGCCGAGAATAATTAAACCACTCATGATTTCTCTGAAAAATGTACAATAAGCTCAATATTTTGATTTGTAAAATACTCCTCTAGAAAAAATAAATATCAGCCTGTGGATGATGTCACGATCTGGCAACCACTACCATACTTGAAACGCTTCAAGGGCTTCGATTGGCTGATGCTCATTGTGACGGCAGCATATGTCGTCATTCCAGCAGCTCACAACAATGGCCGCCCGGCGAGGGGTTGATGAGGGGTTGGTGTCAGGTAGGTTTTAGCTTTTTTTCTACGGAAATATCAAGCTCCGAGCCAAATGTTTTATGGAGTACCGGGTTTTCCGACTTGCTTTACAACTTGGCTATCTCAGTTAAAATCACGTTATGAAGGTGCCACATTCCCTTCAATACTACACAAGCTTGAGAAAACATCGCAACACACTCGTGACAAAACTTCAAATTCTACTTGTTATTTGTTGACCAAGAATAATGGATATACAAGTTCAACAATTAAATTAAGTGAGTTAACACGCGCACTGGAGGGGGGGCCTCGGAGCCCCCCCCACCTGTTTTTCCAAGGTGGCCGGAGAACCGCTTGTAGCCGAAAAACGAAACCAGGCCACATTTAACGGAATTTAATAGCGCGTCGATTGGTGAAGACTTTTTGAAAATTAGCCGAAAATTTTTTGACTTATAGGCTTTCAAAGTCAGGCCTGCATTTTGAGATCGCCGTAAACGCGCGGTCGGACCAGTTAGCTTGCATTGAAGACCGAGTGGTGACGTCATAACGTCATATAAGCGGGACTATATGTCAAGGTCACTTCACATGAAAGTCAAGGTCAAAGGTCACAGGTCAAGGTCATATCTGCACTTTAAAGGTCACTGACCACTGTGCGTCCGGCCAAATGACGTTACCCCGTCTGACATATATTATGCTATGACGTTATCGGTAGGGTACCCCAATACAAAGGTCAAGGTCAAATGTCATTGGGAAAGGTCAATCCTCACTTCCCGCCAAACAGTGGCTACAGTGTTAGTCAAAGTGTAAATAATAAGTAGTATACCATATAGTAACCTTAAAGGTCAATGACCTTGAATGACCTTGACCCTAAAGTTGTGGGGAAGCCTCTTTGAGACCTCTTCTCTATGAACCTTGTCCTCCTTTAGCTTATTCCCGCCATTCTCCTGCATAATCACAGCATTTACCAATCGATCCCAGCATGGCCAATATTTGACCTTTACGACCTCGTTTGACCTTAAAGATATTGACCTAGGTCAATAAAAATTGGTCGTCATGTAGATCACCATAGCCCTCACCCACCTACCAAGTAGCGTTTTTCTAACTCTCTTAGTTTCCGAGATCTTAGGGGGCCTACCAGGCCCCCTCCAGTGCGCGTTAGTGCCGGACCCCCTCCAGTGCGGGTGTTAAGAGTCACAAAGGCAAATATAGTACACACACGGGAAGGATATAATCTAGATCATCATACACATACGTACCTAAAGTCTGGATCAAACTAAATTCTAGATCATCATACACCTACGCCAAAGACCGACTAGTAAGGTGTTGCCGAAAACGACGCGAAAACCTATTAGAATACGCACCAAACCAATGCTAATTCATGACGAATAATTAGAATAGTTCAGTGTCAGGTGTACTTGACGATCTTGCAGCCTTGAGATACTTTTTATTTAATTATTTGTTATTGTGCTAATACTATTATTATCTTTATTACTATTACTTTTTATGAAGGGCGAAGAACCTGGTAACTTTCTGGCATTGGAATGCCTGAGTTTGTAGTTAGTAGTTTGTCTTGTTGCGCTTTTGCGATAAAGATGCCTTCTTTGATTTTTCTTTTTCTCCAATGGTTTCCATGCGCTAGGATTTTAACGTCATCCCATGTAATGTTGTGTCCGGTTTCTAGATAGAATGTGTTTAGCCAGTCCGGAGTGGTTGTGGTCCTCGTTTTCTATAGCTCTTCTATGTTCTTGCTGTCGCGTTTTTATGGTCCTACACGTTTCCCCTATGTATGTTTTCCACATTGACATGCGTAATGGTAGACTACTTCTTTGTTTTGGTGTTTGTGCCTTTTTTCCTTTGGTTTTACTCGTTTATTTTTTTAGGTTTGTTGCCGGTTTGGCTTGTGCTTTTGTGTATGGCTTCATTAAACGCACGATACGTTCTGAAATACCTCGGACATATGGCATGACTACTCTGGGATTTGTTTCCCCTCTCTCTAGCTGGTTGTTTTCATGTCGAGATTCCTGGCGTTGGATTTTTCTGTGTGTGTTTTTGATGAATGTCTTGGGATAGTGATTTTTCTTTAGTACCTGTTCTACGTGTTTGATCTCCCGTGTCCTGTCTGTGTCTTCTGACGAGATGGTTTTCCCCCTATTTATTAGAGTCCTGGCTACTGCTTCTTTGTGTTGTGTGCTACGGTGTGATTGAAAGCTTAGATTTTTTCTCCGTGAGTTGGTTTTCTGTATTCTTTAGTGGTTAATGTTCCATCTGTTGTTCTTTGTACTGCGACATCTGGGAAGGGTAGCATTCCTTCGGTTTCTCTCTCTGATGTGAACTTAATGTTGTGTGAGAGGGAGTTCAAATGTTGGTGTAGGGGCTGAACTTGTGAGGCTTTGACAAGTAGAATTTGAACTTTTAGCACGAGTGTGATGCGATGTTTTCTCAAACTTGTGTAGTATTAAATTTGGCGCTGGCTGAGCAATCTCTCGCTGATGAAGATATTCGAATGACCTTCGAAAGCTCCGAAAATACAACCGAAATACGACTGGTATCTTAAATAACTTTTGCAGAATGTAATATTTTTAGTCATGTAAAAATTCAAAATTCAATACGAGCTCCAAGGCCATGACTAACATAAAAGTTAATACATTTTACCAGTTTTTGCATATATTGCAAACATCAGATACTGCGTGACGTTTTTGACATCGAGACAAATTGAATAATGTCAAAATTAGCATCAGAGGTCGATGCAGGAAAGGCAACAGTGGTGCAAGATACATATTCTCGATGTCTAAAAGGCATTTACATACGTTCACCGGCTATCGATACTTTTCATTTTGCCCAACATCCAACAGCTTTTTATCCGCCCATGACAAACCCAGGAGGGTAATTGTGAATGATCTTGTCTCCTTGATCCGCCTATAGAGGATTTTTTTCAACCAGGTCTTAGAACCATAAGCATTCTCAATATGCTTGTCCCATTAGTTAATCTTGGTATATTAGAATACGCCTGTACACGGGTGAAACGGCCTTAATTTCAATACCTGAGCAGGCTTACGACATCTTATTATCACATAATATAGCGTTGGGAATACAGTAGGGATAATTTTATTTCTCTTGGCTGTTCTGTAAGCAGTCTGTTAACTTTGTAAAACTGCAATCCTATTAAGTTAGAATCCCCCATTTTGAGCTGTTCAAACCACTTGAATTTGTCAGAAACTCTATGAAAATATTTACATCATAACATTTATATTTCTTCTAGAACTAAGCCGAGCTACGCGCAGGAAGGCTCTAGGGGTGGGGGAAGGGCTTTGCCCCTTGAGTGTGGATACGTCCCACCTTCGGCTGCCACGCCCGCTTTATAAAGTCTCGAATAGATTATGATTCTGTTGAGTTTCACCCTGATAAAATTATGCATGTTTCAAATACTCTGATAACAAATTTAATTCCGCGTCTTGAAATCAGGGCTCCCCATGAAGACTTGCAGATTTTATTTTTGTGTAAGGCTTACAATGTAATAGTCAATTCTGCAAACTGCAACGGACATATTTGTGACGATGTCACTATTTTATCCATATATGACACTGGACATATGGTTACAATGAGACCAGATAGGTATAGCAAATATTATTTTTCATATTTGGTTTCCGGCCGAACAAAGCCAATGAAAATCAGAAATGATAACCGTGGCTGCAGGAGCAGCTTGAAGGTATTTCAATATTTTCGCCCGAGATTGTTAAATGCCATCCTTAGTGGTAAGATATAAATGTCAAACAAGTTTCACAATAGTCTGGGGCACATCACAGTAATTCTTTCGTCACGTTATTAGCAATTGTTTTCAAGCTATGGACGAAAGAGCGGGAATACCGAAAATTGCAAATGCCTTGTTTACACCAGACTCACAGCCAGCACGTGCAACGTACGGTGATGATCACCCTTGTAACGCGTAGAGGGTGCATAGTGCAGCTTTGGCTCGCAAATGCCGCATGTGACGCATCATTAGCGTATTATATACACACCCTATTTCGAGTGGGATAGTTTGCATACACTTTTCCTTTCATTTATCTATACTTTTTTCGAGAGAGGAATTCCTCCAAAAATTATACAAAATCACAGAGATTTAGGATAAGCTGCACATGGGCGGATCCAGGGGGCACGTGCACCCCCCTGATGGGCCCTCGGCGCCCCTGAAAGGTCGATGACACCCCCTGAATTTTCGCTTCCCACTCCCCCCCAAGTATGCGAAAATCAGCGCCCATCGATAGGATTTTCCGGTCAAAGGTGGCGCGTCCGGATGGCGCCCCCCTCTGGCAGGTGCCCCCCCTGATCGGCAATCCTGGATCTGCATATGAAGCTGTATCGAACAATGTCGGTTCGGTATTGCTACAACGTATATTCTCTGAGCAATGTCCGAACAATTAGTATTTTGGCCCCAAGTCCATGGTCAGGAGAAAGTTTCCCATGATCGCAGCACGTGAACGCATAATTTGACATCCGTCGAATAGCCAACTCGTGTAGCAACGTGTGGTACTCAGTCTTGCAAGGAAGGCTCTGTTGTGAACGTTGTGGTGAGACCTTCACTTTCAGAAGCCGGTGATGAACGAAGAAAGAAACGGCTTCTATTCTAACAGTTTTTTCCGATCTCGTCGTCGTTGTTTACCTCATGCCACAATTACCAGCACACAAAAAACCGACTACTTATCACTCCACCGCAAATACTGGTTTTAGCATCTTAAGCTTCTAGTGTTGGATACGTTTGAAATTCCAGCCAGGCTTGTTGTCACATGTAGGTACCGTGTGCGTTATCTTGCTAGTAAGTGTAGGTCAATTTGAAAAGTCAATGAAAAGTTCCAACGTGTATGTACCTAAACTGATGTCGAAAAATACCTCAAATTCGAAATCAGCACCAGTAATTTTGTTCAACAAACTTATTCACAGAGCGAACTCATTAAACAAGCTCTTTTTCCCAGTGCTTCTGACACCTCATTCTGCGCACACCTAACCCGTATATTCACCATATATTCACGTGCACATTACGCCTTTTTCACCTGTTCCCATCCCTCAGTACAACAGCAGGCCCAACCACCACCATTCCCAACACCACACGTACAGGTTTTATAATCCGACACGCAACCCCTCCCCACCAAAGCTTGAACTTGGCGTCAGTCCAGCGTGACCTCTCTAACCTCTGTGCCCTGCAGGCAAACGGCACCCAGTGAATTGCGGCCGCTGATTGGTGGAGGCGCGTTCACTTTCATTGCGAGAAATTCAGCGGAAGTTTCTTCATAAGAATGATACAGCTTTAAACCATGAACCAGGACATGTATCAATGTTATCTTTTTTCACACATTCTTAACCTTACTTTGCTCTCTATTGGCATGATTATCTGCTCCACCATCCGATGCTCTTCGGTACAGGTGAGACGGCAGCACAGTCAGCACAGGCTAGTCAGCGGCCGAGTTCGCTGAAGTCAGGAGCGTCTATTGGGTTTCCGCTGAGTGGAGAAGAGTGGGCCTGGCTATATAGGCGTATATAAGACTAGTTTAAACGCCGCACGAGTTATAGAGAGTGAGAGTTATTGAGAGTGAGGACTAATATAGAGCGCTGTTGAGGTAAAGCCAGATGGTATACCAGAAGAGGGAAGCGCGTGCTGCTTTGCCCCGTGTTGGATGGTGAAAAAAACATGAATCTTCAGTCGTGGGTAATAAATTGTCGATTTTTTAGCGCACCTCACCTTTTTGACCCAATACCGCGAAAACAATCTTTATGGCGAGACCTAGAAGTCATGGGGGACGGAATATTTTTGTCTAAAGGGGGTACTCTCAATGGATTCATCAAACTTACGTGGACTTTTTTAAAACAATTAAGGATGGGCAAATCCGAAAACGGTCTTTTACGGCAGTGTTAAGTTTTATCATACCTAAACACGGTACAGTACAAACCTATTTTTATATTAAACCAAGTTGTACTGCCTACTAAGAAAAATACTGGGTGACTGGGGACCACACATCCAGAGATAGAAATGAACACCCTAGGCCTGTAGGTAATTTCCAAGCTCCATTAGCAGTGTAACATTTAGCTTGGCGCTGAGCATATACATTTGAAACCTGCTAGTAAATCATAAAAAAATATTTTGTAAAGGAATGTAGAATAGTCAACAATGGAGGCATTCTATGTCTATCCGTGATTTAAAGTTTCTTGCCCAGTTGAAACACTCATGTAGCGGCATGAGCACCAATGAAAAAAGTAGCTGCAGCATCTAGAAACTATAATTTCTATCAGAATGAAGCCCCGGGTCATTTTGAGGTCAGGGCCAGAGAGTTTTCCTAATTGCACGAGACAAACTGTCGTCTACACCGTCCTGCCTGTTCCACAAATATTATTTCTTCATGTCTGTTTAGCTAAAAGTTTTTCAACCTAAATTTGAGTTATTTGTTGTGAGCCATTGTGCCATTCGGTCGATAACTTACTTCAAGTACAATCAGAATAACATGAATCCAAAACATAGAACTAAGTAGATACCCTCCAAACTGCAAGGAACAGTTTTTGGGCGATTTAGCTAGTTCATTTTGCGCTAAATGTCATCCCTAAGAAACCAGGGATCTTTATATTTCACGAAAAGCAGCCTAGGTGGGTCCAGGGAGAGGGTAAAGGGGTAACTGCCCCCCTTCTGATTGACCCTTGGCGTTTCCTGAAATGGTCACTTCACCACCCTGAAAATGTTGATGACGCCTCTACCCTGAAAGGTCGCTTTCCAGCCCCCCCTTCCCAACAGCTGCCAGGCTGCGAGTATTGGCGCCCCCGCGACAGGATTTTGTGGCCATCTGATAGGTTTTTCCGCCCAAGAGTGGTGCCCCCCTCCCCTGGTCCATCATCATAGTTTGAGTTTTCGGGCGCACTGACGGCTTAGGTCATGGTGCCCCCAAACATGTGCCTCCCTCCCCCCGATCGGAGATCCTAGATCTGCATATCGCCCATATAAAAAGCAGCGGTACAATTTTTATAGCTTATACGGAAAACACGGAAATCTGTCGTGTTCAGTCGTTGTACATATTCTGTGCAGAGAACTACCGAGAAAAGTTTAAATGGTCTGTGAAGGGGCCAAACATGTATTTGAAAGCCCAAATTTGTACGGATGTTTTTGGTCCCAAGAGAATAGAACATCTCAGGTCAAAACCAGCTTTTAAAAGTCGGTAGATTTTGCGACCCGCTTGGTTACGTCCAGGTCTTCCGGCTGAGTTTCATGAGGGTCAGCTGTTGCCCCCGGGCGGTCCCTCAGGGGTCAGCCGACAGCAGTGTGTCCGGTCGGTGCCAGCGTCCATTACTCCTCGTCCGCCGCACGCCCGACCTCCCCGCGCATAAAAGCACCGCTCACATAGCTATTTGCGCCGCCTTAGAGGTGAATCCAAGCCATCATAATGACGCCGCGTCCGGCTAAATGGAACCAGTGGCCTGACATGAGGCAATCCATCCGCCGCGACAAATCAGGGGTAAACAAACAAAGATGTTGCCGGTGCAATGGACTGTGAAAGGCCCGGTAAGCCGGGGTGGTAGTCGGGGGAGCGCGGAATCGCCGGCGTCGGTGGGGTGGAAGGAGGCGAGGGCGGCGGCGGCGAGCTGACAGACTGAGGGACGCGCTCGCCGGGCCTTACAACCGGTCTGAGTGACTGAGTGCCTCTGAACCGGGCTATTGTTGAGAGGCGTGATGGTGACCCGATGTCAGTTAGGATAGACTCTGATTCGGTTTATCATTCTTTTGAATGAAAGCAAAAAATATATTTTCCTGCTTTCTGGTTTGGAAATAGCCAACGTTTAGCCGCGGATTTGAAACGGAATGAAGAAAAATGGGAATCCAGCAACTAACTTATGCATGATTCAAACGAACAAAACCTTATGACTTATCAGAAACAAAATTAATAGTTTGTGGAGGATTTGCTGCAGGCAGGGCCACCGATATAGTCAATATTATCAAACAATGACCTCAGACCCGAAAAAAGCTTAAAGTAGGTAAACAGTAGAAAAGAGCACATTTACGTACTGCAGAAGTATGTCCTACAGCAAGTAAGAATGTGAAAAAGCTGAAATTAATAAAAAAACATAGATACGCAAATGCACAATAATATCGTCACCAAGTCAGGTACCTAATGATTAAAATTGATAGTTGACCCAGAACTAGGGACGTCTCCACGGAATACTTTCTGGGGAAATGTTCAGTAAAAGTTAACGACATTGCACTTTCCAACATATTTACGCTAGTCCCGCAGGTAAAAGTGAGAACATGCAAAAACCTAGGCCGAGTCCCAAAATTTTGGGAACGTTCCTCTAATTTGCGAGCTAGGGGATTTGTCCACCCTCGCTTTCCAAGCCCATGTCCAAAACAGATATTTAAAACCCAGCCAAAAGCCTTTTCCAACCAAAAGATAACGCATTCGTTATTCCCAGAATATATTCCGTAACGGGAGCTTCGTTTTTGCCTTTCATCTCTCCCCACTGGGGGTGTCCTTTTGTTTTGCGATCCGTCTTTAAGCCCATCGTACTTTACCTTGTAGAACACTTTTGTCGCTGCGGCTCAATTTCAATTAAAACTCATTCCCGTCTTAGAAATTGTGTTGGATCTCGGTGCTTTGAGACTGCTTTCACCGGCAGTGCTATTTTACATCTGTATATTTTATTGAACATGGCGGTTTTAGAGGTTCGTGCCAATAATCGTTTCGAATTCTTAGGCCTTTTGGTTTCTTTAATCATACCGCTTAGCAACCATATTATTCTTTTGTACATTTTTGGTCAGTTGCAGATACAGGGGGAAGACCAGAGGACTCTAGCCTCCCGACTCCCCCTCCCGACGTTTCTGGGTGCCCATAATAATCACATAGTAGGTGGTATTCAGGTTAAAGGAGGAAATGATTGAAAGGTTCAGTTTTAGGTTAATGGCTGATTCTTCCTGCCCCCCCTCCCCCCTCCCCAATGAAAAGCTGGATCCGCCACTTTTTTGGCTCTTTCTAAGGCCTTTAGGATTTTTTAGGGACATTCCCTATGGCTCACCGGTTGGCAGGCGGCTGCCCCCTTCCCCGCCCCCTCCTGCTTTCGGCACTTATGGAAGCAATCCAGATTTGGAAAAGGTGATGGTTTGATAATCTGACGATGATATTTTTCTGGGTATCTTGCGGAAATTCCGTGTCACATAATGATCGTTATTTCCACCTAAACTTGAGCAAACAGGCAGCTTTATTCAGCTGGGCTATTAGCGGCGCTGAGCGCGCCTCATTTCACGGGTATCAACTACCCGTCCGGCCGTTAATACCGATCCCCAGTGGGATCCCCTCCCCCCTGCACTCCCCACCTCCCCTATTTGTCGACTTGATCCAGGTAAGAATGTCCAACTTTTGTCGCCGCTAATCCCCATTGTCGGGAAGTCTATTGGGGCTTTGTGGCCGGTTCATATTCGGCGGGTCTCAGTGCGCGGCGGCGTCATCCCCGGCGCGGCAGAGGTGGCGCAGCTGGACGCCTTTGTGGCGCACCTCCTCTGGCGCGGGGAGCCGGTGTCAGCAGCGCCAGCTCAGCCCCAGCCAGCACGGCGGCCCTCTGCACCAGTGAACCATATCGCCGCTGATCAGGCACTGTTGTGATCGGGAACTCAAACTCAAATGGGTAGATTTTCGAATTACTTTTAAACATTGATAAAGGCATGCATGGCTTAGGTCGCGTGAGTACACGACAGCGCTCTGTGTGGGTTTTATGGATCAAGTTCTGAGCGGGCGAATAATAAACATAGATATTATCTAACGTTTATGGCGTAAAGCCCATACTGTGCCGCAGGATGTCCCCTGCAGATATCCGAACCTCTGCATTGGCGGCTCCAGGACTACCGATGGAAGGGGGTACTTTTGGTCAGGGAGCTCCATCAGAACCCAAAGGGACGTCGTTGGTACCCGGAGGGTGAGCCATTTATGCCAGGGGTGCTAACTCTCAAAGTGCGACCTATCAGAGGGGTGCGAAACTGTATGTTGGGGGCCTCAGTGCTCTCCTCCTAGGTTCGGGTGGGGATTTGAAGTGTTGTTTCAGGAGGCGCCGGATGGGTCGATCCGGGAGGAGGCACCTGCTTACTTGTGCCCTTAGATCCGGCTATTCACCTCTGCTCACGATTTGCGCACGAGCGATAGGTATACTGCACCGCCCGACAAGCAGTCGAAGGCTGAACAACCACACTGGAGACGAGAATGGCGTCAACGCGCTTTGGAGGGGGAGGGAGCTCTAAAATGTCTCTACCTTGAGATATAAAAACGAAACCAAGAATGCCCGAAAATGTCCGTTTGTATTCTTGCAGGGATATTGTGGTCTACAGTATAGTCAACTTTCATTGATGTTGGCCAACATAGAACGAAATGAAAATAGCAATACTGATACTAAGGAGTACGATTTGTCTTGTGGAGATGGCAAATTGGACAGTTGTTTTCCAGGCCGCCAATACAGGCGGCCGGCCTGTGCCAGAGGCGACTGTCAGCCCGGACCTGCGTAATCCGAGCCCAGCTTAGGCCTGTGATCACGCCGCCGAGCCTGTTTGTACGGACACAGAGCAAAACGCCGGCCGCTGCCTTCAACTGTGTATTTCCGGCTACTGGTAAGGCATCAGTGGCTACAAAAATACCGTGTCCGTTATGTAGAAAACTGCAGGCATTATCGCACATCGCCAGAGCAACGGACATTACGTGCTAGCACACAATCTGAGTTTGGGCAACAATCGCAAAACAAGTCTAATGCATATAACATCCGATGTAATCATCTAAACACTGCCTCTATACTCATAACAACTTGATAAGTACGTAAATAATACGAGCCGTAACGGCCAGCAGACCTTGCGGCGCTGGTGCAGCATTGTTTGTGCGCCACGCTGGAAGGCATCGCAGGGTGCCACCTGTTTTACCCCATCGGAAGCACCAGCTGGCTGGAAGCACCACCAGCACCAGTTTCCTGGCGTGCGCCGACGACACTCGTCCGGGAGATTCGAAGGTGCCCGTGTCGAGCCCCGGAATGCGCGCTGTGACTAGTGTTAAAGCCTGCCCGCCCGCACTGCCGCGACGCAATGTGGCGGCTTCAATTCGCTCACCCGGCTTCACTTGCCTCAGTGGGCTCTCCGATAAGTGATGGGCTGGAGCTATGGGCTAGTAATGATGCGGCCAGTGGATGTGCCACTGGCTGCTTCCCCCCCCTCCATCTGTGCACTGTCTGCCTATTTTATCTTCTCACAGCGCGATAGATAAATGCATCTATGAAAAACAAACATGCGCGTTTGTGGCTTCAATAAGGCAAACGAAACATTTTTCCCTGTCATAGGTGCTTTAAGTTCATGCTGATGGCTCATTTTACCAAATTTGACAAAAGTGCACCTGGCAACACAGCTTCATTTCCGAGATATCTAGTCTAGATATCCTGAGGCTCCCCCAATTACTCTCGTATTCAGTAAATTTAATGGCCTCGATCGACCCATGCCTTCACCCATAACAGCGGCAAACGCCAGTGCCTTCAGTCATACCACCGTATCAACAACGACGCCACATATTCAGAGCGTCCTACATCTCGTTCTTCTTGAACATATCCGTGATGAGCCGTTCTATGGGGACGTCGCGTATGGTCTTCTTGAAGAACAGCCGTTCGATGAGGCTGGCCGGCACCTCCTTGAGCGCTGCAGCAGCCAGCAGCAGCTTGGCCAGCCGGATCGGCTGCTGCGGGTAGGCGGCGCTGACGTAGCGGGTCAGCGTCAGCTGCGCCTGGTCCTGCAGCAGGCTGACGGCTGACGCCTGCTGCAGCTCACGCAGCGCTGCTCCTTCCCGCACAAACTCTGCGCACAGTCGTCACAGAACCGTCACACAGCGGCCCAGCACGTACCCGTCTTACAACAGCGCTGCACGTACCCGTCAAACAAAATGCCAGCACAGAACCGTCATAAAGTAGCCCAGCACAGAACCGTGACACAACAGCTCAGCAGAACCATCACTCAATATCCCAGCACAGATCCCTCACACAACAGCCCAGCACAGAACTGGCGTACCACAGCCCAGCACAGAAATGACACACAACAGCCTGGCACAGAACTGTTGCAAAGTTCCCCATCACAGAGTTCTTACACATTAGCCCAGCTCAGAACCGTTACACAACAACCCAGCTAAGAACCGTCACACAATAGCCCAGAACGGACCCGTCACACCACACTCGTCACAGAACCGTCACACAACAGCCCAACAGAACCGTCACACAATAGCCCAGAACGGACTTGTCACACCACACTCGTCACAGAACCATCACATCAGCAGCCCAGCACAGAACCGTTATACAGCAGCCCATCACAGAACTGTCACACAACAGCCCAGTACAGAACTGTCACATCACAGCCCAGCACAGAACCGTTATACAGCAGCCCATCCCAGAACTGTCACACAGCAGCCCAGTACAGAACTGTCACATCACAGCCCAGTACAGAACCGTTATACAGCAGCCCATGACAGAGTCACACAGCAGCCCAGTACAGAACCGTTTCATAGTTGGCCATCACCCAGTCGTTACACATTAGCCCAGCACAGAACTGTTACACAGAAGCCCAGCACAGAACCGTTACACAGAAGCCCAGCACAGAACCGTTACACAGAAGCCCAGCACAGAACCGTTACACAGAAGCCCAGCACAGAACCGTTACACAGAAGCCCAGCAGGGTGACTGATGCCACAGGGCCACTACTATCAATAAATCATCGGACAATTCTTGACATACTTAGGAAGTTTTCAATTCGTAAACTAATGAGAGAAGTTTAAATAATTCAATCATACCTTCTCCAAAGCAATTAGATTACATATATCAGTGTTTCCACAGAATTTGCACTGCTGTCTAAATGCTAGATTCATCACTTCCATAAATTTATCTTGCATTTTACAAAGGTCACATTGACAGCGCTACTGGTCTCACCTGTTTTGAACAGCACGATCCACTTGAGGCACATGTACTCGGTGGGATCGACCCTGAGGGCACGGAGTCGGCTGACGATCTGCCGCAGCTGGCTGATGAGCTTCAGCAGCGGCAGCACAGTGTCGGCCGGCTGGTGGGCAGCTCCGGCCAGCGCCAGCAGCGGCTCCACCTCCACCGGCAGCAGGGTCTGCGCCAGGCTCAGCACGAACAGCTCCCGCCAGCCCTCCTGCAGCAGCACCACCTGCCGGCACAGCCACAGTCACAGCCACCCTGCAGCAGCGCCAGCCAACGGCACAGTCACAGTCACAGCCATCCTGCAGCAGCACCACCTTCCGACACAGCCACAGTCACAGTCACAGCCCTCCCGCAGCAGCACCACCCAACGGCAAAGTCACATTCACCCTGCGCAGCACCACAAGGCACAGTCACAGTCACAGCCGCACCACCCAACAGTACAGTCACAGCCACAACCACCCAACAAGCAGCACCGCCTTCCGACACAGTCAAGTCACAGTCACCCTGCAGCAGCACCATGCCGGCACATCCACAGTCACAGCCACCCTGCAGCAGCGCCAGCCAACGGCACAGTCACAGTCACAGCCATTCGCAGCAGCACCACCTGCCGACACAGCCACAGTCACAGTCACAGCCCTCCGCAGCAGCACCACCCAACGGCAAAGTCACATTCACCCTGCAGCAGCACCACCCAACGGCACAGTCACAGTCACAGCCGCACCACCCAACAGTACAGTCACAGCCACAACCACCCACAAGCAGCACCGCCTTCCGACACAGTCAGAGTCACAGTCACCCTGCAGCAGCACCACCTGCCGGCGCATCCACAGTCACAGACATCCTGCAGCAGCACCACCAGTGACGGTCACAGTCACAACCATGTTCCAGCAGCACCACCTGCCAGAGTCAACCACAATCAGAGTCGCATCTATCGTGCAGTAACATTCCCTACCGCGAAAAAGCACTGTCACAGCCGCTCTCCTCCGACAGCAGCACCATCTGCCGGCTCCGGACCCGGCCAGGCACGGCTCACAGCTGCCCAGGCCGGCTCACAGCTGCCAGTCAGCAGATGACAGATCAGCTGCACTCACAGATCAACTGCCACTCACAGACAAGCTGGCACTCACAGACAAGCAGGCACTCACAAACAAGCTGCCACTCACAGACAAGCTGCCACTCACATATCCGCTGCGACGCACAAATCAGCTGTGATTCACAGAACAGCTGCGACTCACAGATCAGCTGCCGCTCACAGATCAGCTGCCACTCAGATCAGCTGCGACTCACTGATCAGCTGCGGCTCACAGATCAGCTGCCACTCAGATCAGCTGCGGCTCACAGATCAGCTGCGGCTGACAGATCAGCTGCGGCTCACAGATCAGCTGACCCTCACAGATCAGCTGGCACTCACAGACCAGCGGCGA
Organism: Lepas anatifera; assembly: GCA_034440635.1. Lineage (NCBI taxonomy): Eukaryota > Metazoa > Arthropoda > Thecostraca > Lepadidae > Lepas > Lepas anatifera. The sequence goes on along the minus strand of JAOTON010002112.1, from coordinate 304,875 downwards.
CTCGCTGATCAGCTGCAAACACAGATCAGCTGCCACTAACAGATCAGCTTTCACTCATATATCGATTGCAGCTTACAGATAAGATCGGCTGCCATTTGTAGATAAGATCAGCCGCCATTCACAGGTCAGCTGCAGCGCACAGATCAGCTGCTGGTCGCACATCTGAGCATGTTAGGTCGGCTAACGCCTGGTCGCGGTGATGCAGGCCGGTGACACTTACCTGGTCGCGGTGTGGCAGGCTGGTGAAGGCGGGCAGGTGTTTGGACCAGTCCACGTTTCCGAACAGGATGCGGGCGGCCGACTCACAGAGAGACTCGGGCGTGCCCACCAGCGGCGCCAGCAGGTCCCCGTGGCCGTACTGCTGCGGCAAGGACGGCCGTGATTATGTACACTATTGCTGCAGCAAGGACGGTCGTCATTACGCTACTCCTCAGCAAGACGCATTACACTACTGCCGCAGCCAGACGGCCGTCAGCGCACTGCCCTGAGGAAGATGGCCGCCATTACACTACTGCCGCAGCCAGGACGGCCGTCAGCGCACTGCCGCTGAGGGAAGATGGCCGCCGTTACACTACTGCTGCGGCAGTGAAATCCGCCATTACACTACTGCCGCAGCCAGGACGGCCGTCAGCCACTGCCGCTGCGGGAAGGACGGCCGCCGTTACACTACAACAGACACAAATTTACGGATGAGTAACCCGACCCGAAATGACCCGCCCCGACAGTCGCGCTAATGAGAAACCATACCTCCGCAAATACGCGTCAGTTTGGAATGAGACTTGCACTTACGGGTAGCAGCATAAAAACAATTGCACAAGTTCGTCTGCACCAGATGCACCATGTTGCATGTGAGGCAGGCTTGGCTCAAGGATGTTTAGTAAACTCTGAGTTTTAAAAATTAGCTTAAAGAAACGTTTTTTAATAGGACGTGATACAAAAAGGAGCAGGTCCTAAAACAAAGGGTAACAATGAACAGGAAAAATGAAACGTTAACACTTACTTTCGGCGAGTGAAAAAATCTGCAATAATTTCCATTGCATTAACGTGGTGATCAGAATGCGCCCGTGGGTAACGCATTTTTGTACCACGTGTGCCTAAATGTTCCAATTGGAATGCTGTTGTAAAACACTTATATTACTTGGATTAAAAATATGTACAAAAACCCAACTGGGCAAATTAGCATACTATTGGAACAAATCAGCCATTTAAAGAACCATCTCATGTCTTTGCTTGGGCAGCCATAAGCATTGTCTCAGGAAAAAAGTGACAGACAAAAAACCTACTGCAGACAAAAAACGTTCTCTTTAGAACCAAAAACGCATCGGATTTGGGCTCATTGCTGTTTTCCGTACCACTTGGATCCAAAAATATTAACTTTTTCCATTTGGCTGAAATCAGGGATTTTTTTACGAGAAATGGTTGCTAGCATCTCTGACCATCCTATTCCGGTATAAGTAGGGACAGCCCTTCTAGCATAAGGGGCGCACAATAGGCACTTTCCTATGAATAGCAACATAGGTGTTTTCATCCCGAGAAATGCATTTGTCTTAAAAAGATAAGCAGGTTGCCTAACGTTATAGCACTTAACACATTTCAAAGCCGACAAAGCCATTTACACTTTATCTCAAGATATTCGGCTTCTTATAAAGCACGTGCAACTGCGGTACCCGGAGTGCACCAGCCTCACCTTAGGCACGGAGAGATAGGGCAGGCAGGCGGTGGTTGTGATGGGCGGCGGCAGCGGCGCCGGCAGCGTCAGCCTCAGCTCAGACGGCGGCGGACTGCCCGCAGGCTCCGCGGCCTCCGCGGCCCGCGGCGGCGAGCCGGGCGCGGCCGCCGACGGGGGCGGGGGCGGCGAACAGCCGGGCGACCGCGAGCCGCCGTCTCCGTACAGCAGAGACATCTGACGGCGCAGCGTGGAGTTGCGCGGCCCCCGCTCGTGCTGGACGGCTGCGGACAGGGCAATGGTGAGAGAGCCTGGTCAACAAGCAGACTTGTTGACTCAAATTTTCTTGAGTCGACTCGTGTCTGACTCAAATTAGCAATGAATCGGAGTCGATTCCGACTCAGAATGGTGACAAAATATGCTCACATGTACTACACATTTTCTTCAATAATATGCAAATTGCGATGCCTTTATTCAGGGGTGTGGATTTCCAAAAAAACAAACTATTAGGGGTGTCCCAAATTTAAAAAGTAAATGTCTTCCACATGAGAGGATAAAACATAATTTTATTTTGTTTTAGCCATCACACAGTCATTTTGAATTCTAAAAATGATTCACAATAGAATTTAAAGGATATTTTAACACTAGATGAATATTTCATAACAGGTGCCCAGACTCCAAAGGAATATAAATTCACACCCTTATGTGGTACTTTTCATTAACCCAGCACTGCCTGGGCCCTTTTCAAACACAGCACCGCCTGGGGTGTGATGGAACCCCCTACGATCTCGGGAACCGGAGGGGATACGGAAAAATTAAAACGGCTCTGGAAGCACCTTGCCCTCTTCCACTCTGGATCCGAGTTCGAAGCGTATACATCGACCAGTGGCGTTAAAGTGGGCCAAAATAGGTAAAGTTTAGACTCATTTAGAAAATTTCTTATATCTCGGGAACCAGAGACCTATAATAAAAAGTCATCAGTGTGCTCGTCTTGACCTAAGGATTAAAATGCTATGTGGCATGAACTTGTATGGTCACATTATGACCTTTGCCTTAGGTCAAGGTTTAATAATAACCTATCAAGGTAATGTTACATACTGTTTGAATCATTGGATCATGCTCATTACTGTGATACCAAATTTAAGATTGTATCTTGTTTAGTTCAAAAGTTATAGGCACAAACAACTTCGCAAACCGTGACTTTGATGACCTCTGGCGATCTTGGTATCGATCAAACCTCAAAATGGATGACAGCATGCAGGTTTTTCAAGAGCTTTCGAACGATGTTTAGAAACTTAAAATAACTCTTGTATTAACCAAGTTACACCCTGGTTTTGTCAGCCTCATTTTATAAAAACGGAATTGCCTTACACGGGCCTAGCCATGCCGTCACAACTCTTTGACCTGACCTACCTGACGTCAATTTTTGAGCATAGGTTTTAGAATTGACATCCCTATATGCTTGCAAAGCGACGCGGGTTTCATCTGAATCGGCTCAGAATCATTCGCGAAAAAACCGAGGGGGCGGGGTCAGATCGGACCCCCAAGGCGGTGATGGGTTAAGATCCAAGCAACAACCCATCACTGTTCAAGACCGTTCAGCTATCGTTTTCACTGACATGTACCGTACTAATAAGATTTTACAGTACAACTTTAAACAATTTGAACATATCTAAAAACCTAGCCGTTCAAAAGCTATCACCGCTCGAAATAATTTATCTAGCATTGATTGATGTCCATGAGTGACCTCTCCCATCCTCTTACCAAAATTTCCATGTATTGTATTGTTTCGGACAATGCGAAATTTCCGGAATGAAAAATCAAGATACCAAAAATTATTTCTTTTGTTAAGATTCACAATTTGCAATAGGTACTTGACATGACTCGTGAGATCACTCACTGCCCCAGTTCCGACAACTTGGGTATAATTCGAAAGTTGAGGACTGAACATCTAAGTCTAGGGTATAATTAGAAAGTTGAGTGCTGAACGTTTAAGTCTAATGAAAAATAGAATAAAACAAATAACATTGATAAAAATTAGCTAATTAGGAACGCGACGTCATCTAGGAGGTAAACAGCGGTGTATTGTAGCATACGAACTATTTTTTTGTGCCTCAAAAGAGAAAGTCGGACAATCATGGTTAGACGGCAGTGCACAGTAACTTCTGGCTGCCTGTTGGCCGGGTGGCAGTGGCTTTGAAAGAATGTGATAGGGAAGTGGCCCATGCCAAAGGAATACAGTGATGTTAATTCCTTTGAAATATACATACCTACCCAGTCAATTTCCTCATGCATCCCGTGATTTGCCCTGGACCCGTCTTGCTTGAACGGTAAGAGCTACTTATCCCTCCGCCTCAAATAGCCGTTTTATTAGTTTAAAGTTCTAGCAGGTATTCCACACACCTGAAAGGTCGTGTATGTCACAAGTACCGTGTGTGTTGTATCACCAATAAGTGTTTATTAATGAAACAAATGAAAAGCTGCATCATTTACCCTGGTGCCTGAAAAATACTAAGGATTTAACACGCGCATTGACGGGGGTCTGAGCCACCTTCGCATTGACGGGGGGGCGGGTACCCGCCCCCTAAGATCTCGAGAACCACGGTAGGTAGCGAAAAACGGTAAACGGCGTTGGGTTGCCCATCCACTTCTCCATCGAAAACATTTGAACCATTTTTTTGTCAGGTCACATTTAAGGTCACGAGAGGTCAAAACATGCCCGCCATGGGGATTACATGTAAATTCAGTTTTTCGGCCATTAAATCTGAACAAGTAAAGATAGAGCAAAACGACTTGAACTATATGAATCCTCTTAGCAAGCCGAATCGAATGATATATAAGTTGACCTTGCTAGGTCAAATCAAGGATTTGACCTGACCTGAGGTCAGGTCAGGGTCAAATTATATAAAATGCATATCATTAGAACCGCAAAGCCCAGGCGAGTCTAATGCAGCTAAAATAAATGCTCTATCACCATCCGTTACTGAGTTATTCCGTAAAAACCATTTTTCCCATGTATTTCCAATGGAGAGGTCATGCCTCGTACCTGACCTTAGGTCATCGATATCAAAAATACCGGAACATATTTTAGAGAACTCGGTGGGGCCATTATGTGATATGAGTTTCAATCGGATAAGTTCACCCTGCTCCGACTTATGCTATCTTAAACTTTTTTTGAGGTCGGGTCACTTGACCTGTAATGGTGACCTGACCTGAGATGACCTAACCTCAAAATTTTCACAGAAGTTGTAAAAATGATGAGGAAAAGGTATACAAAGTACGGCGGCGCTACGCGCCGCCGTTTTTCTGCTATCTCCAAAAACCCGAGGGGGCGGGTACCCGCCCCCCGTCAATGCGCGTGTTAAATCAGTACCTGCAATTTTACCCGCCTAGCGTATTCACATACCGAACCAGGGGCGTAGCCAAGGGGGGGCGGCAGGGACAGCCACCCCCCATCCCCCTGAGAGCCCGAAGGCCCCCCCCGAGAACACGAGCCTTGCGAAGCGCGGCTCGCCCGCACTATGCTCTGTGGCCAAATTTGACATTTTACACCAGACAGGGCCCTCTTAAGCCCTCTTCAGCCTTCTATTATGTAACAAGCATGGCCCTTTTTACCAATCAGGGCCCTTTGGAGCTGTCTCAGTGGCCCTTTTCGGGGCGCCCCCTCTCAGCGAAATCCTGGCTATGCCCCTGTACTAAACTCATTTAATGATTTCATCTCATGTTTTCCAGTGATATCGACACCGCACACTGCACAGACACCAAACCCATACACCACCCTAGTGCACATGATGTATCCTAAATCTGTCCTCCCCCTTCAGTCCAACAGCAGACAGAACGACCACCATTCTCAACACCACACGCGTACGTTTTATAATGCTCGACATGACCCCTCCCCACCGATGCTTGAACTCGGCGCCAGCGGCGCCCAGCGGCGTGACCTTTCTAACCTCTGTGCCCTGCGGGCAATCGGCATCTAGCGGATGGCGGCTGCTGATTGGTGGAGGCGCGTTCACTTGTGTAGCGAGAAATTCAGCAGAAATTGCCCCATGAGAATTATAGAGCTCAAACCATGAACCAAAGGATATATTAACATACAACTTTTCAAGCATTTCTAGGCCTATATTTTGTCCTATATTGGCTTGATTATCTGTGCCACCATGCGAGACTATTTGGTACAGGCGAGACAGCGACAGAGTCAGCACTGGCTAGCCGACGGCCGAGTTCGCTGAAGTCAGGAGTGTCGTGAACTGGGTTTCTGCTGAGCAAAAAGGAGTGGAGGCCGGCCCGATGGTAACCGACAGAAGGACAGGAGAGAGACGTAGATACATAAAACTAAACCTTAACCGTCGGATGAGTTATAGCGAGTGTGGAGTAATGAGAGCGCTGCCGAAGAAAAACCATACAATATACCAGAAGAGGGAGGCACGTGCTGCTTTGTTCCATGCTGCATGGTGAAAAGGCACTAAACCTATTTTGGGACTCAAAACATTTCCGATGTGTTAACCTTTCATACGTCATCCCACAACATTTGAAATTCTATGGCGAAACCCAAAAGCTACAGGCAACGGATTTTTACTCTAATGAGGGCACTCTTAATTGATCCCCGATAATAACGTGGATTTTCGAAAACCATTGGGGGTGCCCAAATCCGAAAACTGTCAACTACGACAGCGTTAAGCGAATCGTTGTATTATAAACACTGTACAATACACTCCCTTAAATACATGAAACTATGCTGCACTGCCTAATATGAAAAATAACAGGTACTACACATCCAGAGATATAAACTTTTACCCTAGCCTTGTAGGTAATTTCAAAGTTTGGCTAGGCTCTGAGCACCTAGGAAACATCCTAAAGCATAAAATGTTTTTTAAGAAATGTAGGATTAGTGGCAGTGGACGAATAATATATCCACCAGCCAGTTATAGCTTCTGCCCAACGGGAAGACTCATCTAATAGCATGGGCGCCAACAGCCAAAGTAGCTGCAGCATCTGCAAACTATAATTATTATGATAATGAGGTTCCTGGTCATTTTAGGGTCAGTGCCAGAGAGTTTACCTAATCGTACGAGACAAACTGCGATGTCCCCCCTTCAGGCTGTTTCACAAATATTATTCCTCTACATATGCTCCGCAAATTGTTTCTAATAAATTTGGATATATATTTATGAGCTGTCATGATCTAAACAAGGGTAGGTGGTAGAAGCGAACGCATTATTACTTGAAACACAGACCCTCATACCAGACACAGAACTGCGTTCTGTTTTATTGCTGCATTTTTCGTTATTAAGTGCCTCATAAATGCTATATATATGCTATCCATAGGCAGATCTTGAATTGCCGATCAGGGAGGGCACATGTTCAGCGCGTCATCCAGACCTGGGGAACGCCAATGCCAGGGGCGACAAAAATATATTCATTGGGCACCAAATCCGATCGCGATAGCGCTTATTCCCTGCTTCCCGGGAAGAAAGTGACATTTATGGGGGCCCCCATTGACCTTTCAGAAAGTTTCATTGATCTCTCAGGGGGCATCGATAATCGGTTGGGCGAAGGAGTGGCAGAAGTCTTTAAGAAGTCTCTTGTCCCATAGATCGGTCTTTGCATCCGTCAGATTTCTCCCATATATCTTTAAAATAAAGGTGGTCAAATATAGTTTATGACCGGCATCGTAATGCTCAAATAGAAAAGACCAGTGGCGGATCCAAGAGGCCTGCCCCTTAGAAATGTCCGAGCCCCAATAGTAAATGCATAGCTGGATGCTGTCCAAGGTGCTGGCGGGGCAGGCTCTCAGCCCCCTTCAAATGAAGTCCTGGATCTGCCACATTAACTCAAACGTTTGGGGTGTTTTTTGGTCCAATTTTTCATTTGTTTTAAGCAGAGTCATTTCCTTTTTCAGAGGCAGAACAAGTGGCGGCCACCAAAAGCCTGCTCGGGACTGCTGGTCTAGGTGGTTCGTCAAAGCTGAAAATCGAGGAAGTCAGCCTAGTCCTCGGAGATCAGCAGCTTTTAGAGGAGATGCGGGAAGTGAGTGGACCTCACGCAAAGCCCCGTGCGTTTGTGAACAGTTCTCTTCTTTTATCTGCAGGCATAAGGGGCTGATTATAAGTTATGCCCCCTTTATAGGGGCGTTCGACCTCCGTACCGACGTCATGTGACTTCACTGTTTGCAGGCCACATCATAACAATTTTGAACCGTTTGTGTTGCAATATAAAGAAAACGCATTGTGCGATTTTGTCGCCAAGTGAATCTTTAAGAGTCTATAAATATTTGATTGAACACCAGTGCATTGTATTAACTTGGTGTTATTTCCCATGCCTCACCACACCAGTTTCACTTCTTAGACATCCCATTCTTTTTGAGAAGTCACGGTTACGTATGCCCATTTTTAGCTTCAGTTCTGTGTGAATTGTCCGCTTTTTTCTAAGTGCTTAACAATTATGGCTGAGACTAAAACACGAGGTCATGTTTTTTATTAGCTCCACCACAACAGAGGAGCTTATTAAAAATGTGACTTGGCATCTGGCCTTAGACCTAATTGCTAAGTGCCACGAATAAGCGGATAATTTTCGTGAAGCTAGAGATATTCCTCCATTAAGCGCCATATGGGAGAATCTTAGTGCGTCTTCAAGAACAAAGGTAGTCGTTCTTAGAGTAGACGCAGCGTGAAAATTTCGAGAATCTATTACTTCTTGAAAGATGGATACGGTTTCTTCTAGAAAACTCTAAACACCGGAAAGGGTGCTCACAGAATATGCTTAAGACAGCTGAGAACTGTTTGATTTCTCCTGAAAGAAGTGAAATACGTTTCACCGAAGAACGTAAAGAAGCGCATCACGTCTCGATATGAGAACCCCTATCAGTCTCGTTGAGAACCCTGACAGGTCTTAAAATTTGCTGTCCGATTATTGATATGGTGCAAGTTAAGTGCAAGAACTCTACGGGTTCTCCACCGGTTTTCAGTGTATCATTTAACCCTGTGAATCAATAAAAGCCCAATAGCTGTATTTACAAAATATCAAAATATGCTCACCAAACACAAAAACACACACACACACACACACACACACACACACACACACATATATATATATATATATATATATATATATATATATATATATATATATATATATATATATATATATATATATATATATATATATATATATATATATATATATTCTTAACAATGCTTGGGGCACACGGCTGATTGATGAGATTGTTTTTCAGGTGCAGGTGGGATCAGTAAAGGAGTAATAAAGAACCAGTGTTTTATATCAAGAGCGATGCCACCCGGATTCTTATTTGTATTTGATTATTTGTACAATGAGTTGTGCAAACGGCTTCTCATTTTCATTTAAGTAATTTGTTTTAAAAGCGATAAAATGTGCACATAAAAGTGTTCGTTGACCAGTTCGTGACAACATTTCATTCATATAGGCAGTATCCAATTTTGGACAATGAAGCTGCTGCTACAGATGTCTCGTCATAGATTTGACCCCAGACTCCACTAACTCAGGCGCTGCGCAATGCCCTCTCAGTGAAAGACTATGCCAGAAAAATCCAGTGCTGCCGATTCTTTTTTAGGATCCCTCAATCAGAATCATTCTGATAGAGGGATCCTAAAAAAGAATCGGCAGCACTGATTTTTGTCTCCCATTATGGGAGACAATGAGAAGGAGAGAAATGGCGCAATTATTAAGGGTGACACAATCAGTGCGCTCTCCTCAAAATGGTGCCGTTCTGTAGCTAGAGGGTGTTCATAGAATTACAAGATGGTATTTGACCTTTTTTATTTGGAAATATTTATTTTGATAATATATCAAGAGCATAACGTTACTGTATCTAATTATTAAATCCTTTGTGCTATAATAAAGTTAATAACAAAATCACGTAAATCGAGCTTCACTTGACCCATATTACACTTATCTTGGTATGAACTGGGTAGCTCAAGTAGCCGATCCTTTTCCGAACAATATCTGTCATATTCAACATTTCATAGAAAAATTGTTTGGTATGGGCAGTCAGTGGCTCAAAGTGGGGAAGAGAGTTCTGTTTAGTGGTATAATAACAAACGCAAAGAATTGCGCCTTATATTTGATACATTCTGAGTTTATCTGTAACAAAAACACTTGCTCATTGGGCATGGAGAAGCTCTTGACAGCAAGACTGCAGCGGCCATCAGCCTTCAGTTGCCGCTCATTTGCGTATTAATCGACGCTGGGTCTCATCTAAAACCAGTCGGCCATCTCGGTCAGCCTTAATCAGGGCCAGCTGAAAGCGTTCTGTCGTCGGTCGGATTTCACGGCGAGTGCGCTCCAAAGCGGGGCCGCGCGGCGCCGCTGCCTATCGCGATCTGGCGCGGCGGCGGAGCGGCGGTGGCGGTGGCGCGCCTCCGTACCATACCACCAGCACCGAGCGCTCGGCTACAGACCGTCTCTGCAGCCACTGCTGCGCTGCCGTCTCCCGCGCAGCAGTCAACTCAACTCGGCGACGGCGGATTCGTGTTTCGAGCGTGCGCGCATAACTTTCAGTGGTGCTCCTCCCTAGGGGACGGGGGACCTAAGCTGGTGTCGTCCGCTTCCTGGGGAGGTCTGTACGATTTCTTTGTATGAAATCCCAAGTGGGCGTCACGCCGGCGTTATTTTCCTTTCTGTCGAGCAAATAATTAAGAAAGTCCAGCGCAGGGGTGGGTACCGCAAAAGCATGAATGTTTTAGTGTTGCTATCATGTGTACAAAAGCTTTATTGGTAGTCAGTAAGCTGCAGTTCATCAGCACGATGTCCAGGGCCGCCGGACTTGGCACGTATGTTCCGTGATCTTCGTCGTATCCGTTTCTCATAATTCCAAATGAATTGTAGGCCAGGTCACGAGGCCACATTATGTGACCTGACCTAGAAAATTTAAGCTTGCATTAACATTTCAGCCAAATTATATTGCGCTCATTTTGCGCCACGAACCAGCCTTGGGCTATAATCTCTTTTGTTTCCGCATCCGCATAGTTCTTATCTTTCTTTATGCGGATTTTAAATCCGCATCCGCATTGTGTCGTCATCCGCGATAACAAATTTTCTGCAATAACAAAAACTTCACGGGCAGCACGCCAAGAGAACGCCACCATGTCACCAACAAGACATTCAATAATTCTCGGAGACCGATGCAGAATACCTCAACACACTCATCCATCTTTGAGTAATATGTCTTAGAGAACAGTATATTCATTCTCCAAAGCTATTTTCCATTCTCAGCTGCACCTCCCTTTGTCCGGATAACCCAACGGAGAATGGAAAAGGCACTCGCCTCTACTAGACACTGTGACTTTTATTAGGCTTCCAGTATATGGCACCCTTGCACGCCTCCACAGGAGTGCGTGGGAGAAATTCGATTTTTTGGGGGAGTGTGTTTTGCGTTAATTCATCTCGAAGCTGCGGGGTAGATTATTTCAAGTAGTGGGTCACAAGATTCTTTTACTTGCGAAGAACTGGCTGCGACAATGGTGGAAAGGGCCGAGTCAGGGTGTTTTGATTTGGGAATTTCGACTTGCTAGGTGCTTGAAGAAGATTGGCACCGCTGAGGGTGAGGTCCACGCCTCCAAATGTTAGAAATTTGAATTGAGAATTTGAACACAAGTAACCCATTGTTCGTGTTGCTTACATTACTGGAGTTCCTCGACTTCAAACACGAATTTCGGTTATTTATAAGCTGCCGCTGAGCTCCTGTCCATGGTGACCCGGGCTGTTTACTCTGGGAAGGTCACAGTGCTCCTCTCCGACTGGGCAGGTGACGCGTAGAAGAGGAGAGAGGCATAAAAGGAAAGATGGATTTTAAGGGAGAGTTGTGAGTTTGGTTAGTTAGGTAATAGTCAGAGCCGCAGTAATAAGTTTCACTGCACTGAATTAGTTTGATCCTTCTTAGCCTACGTGTGTAGCAATACTAAGCCTGCATGCTTAATTCATTTGCAGGGGACAACTATGACACAAGTATTGGTCCTAGGAGTGGTGGTCGTTTTTGGTTGTAGAGGTATGAGGTATAGTGTATACTTGCCTCCCATATGCCATTAATTTGAGGCTTTAGATGAAATTCCAGAGTCGCGCATCCATAAAGGTAAAGAGCTTGTCTAGCAGCTCGGGACAATTTTTGCCGAGTAAAGTTTTAAGATCTACTGGGAAATGTTTACATCGGCAACAATGTAGCAGGAGTTGCCTAGGTATCGTATTGGGGACATTTAATTAGCATGTGATAAAGGCTTCCCAAGAGATCCCAGGTACTACAGGTACCTATACTCCCATAGGTATTTAATTTTCAGTGTCCATTCCTGAGTCTGGTGAGGATGACTTCGCTACGTCGACTGTTTTGTTTGAACTGGGCCAATAGCCGATGTTACGCTTAATATAAAACAAATGGGCACTGTAGTTAGTTGTCCAGTCATTTTGAATCTGCTTCCGGATGTGGCTCTGGAGGAGAGCTTTGATCTCGTCTCCAGACCATTGGAGAGATGCTATCTCTGAGAGCTCTAGTGGTTTTTTGGTCAGTCTTTTCTAGGGACCTTTGTGGCCATCTCCACCAGCCTCCGACGCCATTGCGTGGGGTTTGTTGCGGTGGGCAGCTGGGTTTGAGGTGAGTTGGCTGTTATTTGCAACTGATTTGATTCACCGAAACCTTAAGCTGTTTGCCGTTAACTTCTTGACATTTGTCTGAGGCTGTGAAGGGCAGGAGCGGATCCGAGGAGGAGGCGGTGAGGGCAAATGCCCCCCTCTTGGGCTGAACCGAAGCACTGCCAAGGGTCCTCCACACACAGGGGGAGAGACCCAGTGATGTCTGATGGGTGTTCCGGGGATACACAAACGCCACCCGGATGTTGGTCTAGGGGAGCCCAAGAGTTGGTCTTGGGGCCCAGGAGTTGGTCTGGGGAGCCTAAGAGTTGGTCTTGGGGTCCTCAAGAGTTGGTCTCGGGGTTTCCAACTCTTTGTCTTGGGGGAATTGAACACAGAAAGAAAGTTATTTTACCATAAACATTGATAAGTCACTAAATTCAGACAAACTCGACATACGCAGATAGTTAATAGTCTAGCAGTTCGCACACACCAGTGCTACCGGACACGTTGCTGCATCACAGCTGCGTCATATTCAGCGCTGAATCACTGCCTTATTCTGTCCAGTGCTGTATAAGCTTGCATTATACCCAGCGCGAAATCACCAGTGTGCTGCCTTCAGCACGGAGTCACCGCTCCGGCGTGTACACCTGGCGCCTTGCGTCCCACGTGTTGCTCCTGACGCCAAACTGTCGCGCCAGCGTGTTGCGTTCGGCGCTGAGCTACAGCGCCGGTGTGGAACTGTTGTGCGTGAGCGTTACCGTCTCCGCGGAACTGTCGTGCAAATGTTACATTCTCCGCGGAACTGTCGTGCGCTTTACATTCTCCGTGGAACTGCTCAAATGTTACATTTTTCGCAGAACTGTCGTGCACATGTTACATTGTCCGTGGAGCTGTCGTGCGCCTGTGTTATATGCTCCGCGTAATTTTCGCGCGTGTGTTATGTTCTCCGCGGAACTATCGTGCGCGTGATATATTCTCCGCGGAACTGTCATGCGCGTGTGTCACGTTCTCAGCGGAATCAGTGCGACGTCACAACGAGCCGAGAGTGTAGCGCTCCGGCCACCAAGAAGACCGCACGCAAAAACACGACAACAAAGGCTGATCAAAGCCGCGCGCTCGCCGCCGCCGCGAAACCCGACGCGGCGCAGTGCGGCCGCCGTCTCGCTCGCGCCTCATTGCGCCGCAGTTGCGCACGCGCTTTTTTGTCAGTGCTGACGCGTCCCACCGCGAGGCAAGAGGTCGCGCGGCCGCGTCGCAACCGAGCGCGAGGAAGTGAGCGACTCAGACGGCCCAAGCTAGCGCCTGGGAGGTCGGTGCCCGTGCTTTGTTCCATCAGCACCGAGGCACCTTTGTGAGACTGACGCACCCGAGTAGTAGTGATCGCCATCTAAGAGTATTCTTAGGCTTAGATGCGTCATAAACGACGTCACGGACGATGCCGTCATATGCGTAACGCCAGTCTTAGTGCTAGGCATAGGCGCAGCTTTTTCAAAGTTGGGGAGAGGGAGCAAAAGTTGTCACCGCTGGCGGAAGTCAGATATGATTAGACGTATCACTTAATTTGTTAACGGAAATGGTACGGAATCCGCTCAAAGTTGGGAGGGGATTTCGGGACCCTGGAGTTGTGCAAACCTACTCTTGCTTTTTCGGAGCCTGCCAAAGCTTGTATGGACCCTTGGGAGTTGTGTGATATGTTTAAACTCTGAATTTGAGATGGCTCCAGCATTGTATGGGACCTGAAATGGTATGGGCGCCATTCAAAGTTTTCTGGGCCGCTAGGGTTTTGTAGACTCCCTGATGAATTGTGCGGGTCCCTAAGCTCCTATGGGTCCCACCCAAACTCGTGCAAGCCTTATAGATTGTGTGGGATGTTTTAACTCTGAAGCTTCACAAACCACCGATATTGTTTAGGTCCTAAGAGGACATAGCCCCATGTAGACATTTTGCAGGCCCCTGTAGTTGTGCAGTCTCACTCAGCTATTTGCATCCCTCTCCCCCTCCCAAGATGAAATGGCCCAATGCGCAGTTTAGAGCCTCCAAGACGTTTAAGAGTTCCTCCGACATTTTCGGTACACCACGATAATACGGCCTTCTACAAATTTCCGCGGGCCCTTTGTTTCTGTAAGACATTTCCAATATCAGCGTTGCACAAACCTCCAGCATCGTGAAGGCCCTGAGAAGACACGAGCCGAATCCGAGGTTTTGCTAAGCCCCAAGCTACAATGAGCTCCATGTAAGGTTTTGCGGATTCCAAAGTGGTATGAGTCCTCAACACCCCATCCAAAACTTCTTAGACGCTCTAGATTTTCTAGAGTGATTTAATTTTCCATGAGATGGTATGGGCTCCATCGAAATGCTTAACAGTTTACGGGGGTGGATTTTCGCCCCGCCCCCTCCGGCAAGGTGGCGTAGATCCCCGTCAATGCGCGTTTTAAAGGGAGATACGCGAAAAAATTGTATTAGCTAGATCAAAAGGTCAAAACAAGTTGTTTCAGAAGTCCTTTTCTCATTTTTGCGAATTCGGCCTGCAAATGCCTTAACCGACCACGGGGGTCCGGCGCCACCCGCCCCACCGGGGGCATCGATGGCCCCCTCAACTCCGAAAATATGGGCGTTAGCGCAAATCTGCAAAGTCAATAGAAAGCTCGCGTGAATTCAGTAAGAAATAATTTGCATGTTTTAGTGCTCAGGTCAATGGTTTGACCTCCAGAGGCCAAATTAGGTCAAGATCGGCTATTTTCACTCAAGTATGCAATGATTAAGCAAACTGGTCATAACTCTATGTCATTAGAGCTATTGAGGCCTGGTAAAGTTCATTTGATAAAAAATGCCCGTACTTTTCCGTTATGTGGAACGTAAAGACCTCCCGCCAGTGGTTTGACCTCCAGAGGTCACCTCGTGACCTAATATGACCTGAGGTCATGAAGGTCACAAAGTGACCTTCCCGTATATCAAATGAAAGCCAGTGACACAAGACAAACACGATGGTGTTTGTTTCACCGCTCTAGCTAATTAGGTCAAAAGTTATTGTCAAAATACTGTTTTTGACCTCTGGACCGGATGACCTTGGAAAAGTCAAAGGGTAAATATGACCCCTGGGATCTGTGAAAGGGTGTCCAAAAACGCTGTTCTGAGCAGTTTGAGTATTTTCAATCATTTTGTGGTTTTATATCATGAAACAGGTTTTCCCCATGCTTTCCAATGGGAGAGGTCGCCTCGTGACCTGACCTCAGGGCACGAAATCGAAAAATCCCGGATATACACCTTGTAGACCTGGAGGGTCATGAAGTGTAGGAAGTTTCAAATCGATCGACTTTGAAATGTAGCTCTTACAGAGCTCTAAATTGAAGTGAGGTGACCTGGTTGACCTCGTCTGGTGACCTGACCTTGGGTGACATGGGATAAAAATTCAGGGATGATGGGAAAATGATGCAGTGAGAGGTAGAGCCCTCAACCGCGGTGCTGCGCCACGTCGTTTTCTGCTATCCCGGAAAAACCTTAGGGGGCCATCGATGGCCCCCGGTGGGCGAGGTTAAAATTGCCCTCAAAGTCAACATTTCTAGACGACTTTACCGGTACACTTCTTATCGATGTAAATGACGTACCCTCGGCTAAGGCTATCAAATTCTCTTAAAAACCGGTCCCATTTTTCTTAAGCAGTGACTTGAAAGCTTAAAACTACTAAATAAAAAGTTATTTTAAAAATGCTACAGCCAAAAATAATATTAAAACAAAAATATAGGACTTTTAAGAAATCACAATTGACCTATCAGAACGTACAGCCACCTCATAGGGGGTCAAGTGACCTTTCTGACACAAAAGTTTTGTCATTTTGGGGCTGAAGCAGAAAACGACTCAAGACCCGAGGTACGAAATGGCTGAAGACTTGAGTAATTATGTTTTTTCCGTTTCTAGGGTCAACTAATTTATTTTGTATTTTTCAAAGGCTTTGTAAAATTAATTTGAATACAAATACAGGAGAACACAGATTTGTATTAAAAAAACATTACTTTTCAACTTTAAATAGTTTTCGAAAAGTAAGTGATGAGTAAAGGTTTCAGCATTTTATCGGAACTGTTAACCTATTTCAATAATAAGTGAGTGGCCTTCCAAAATTTTGCCGAAGATACAGAAATAATTGACAGTTTCGGAATTAGGATTTTTCAAATAGCATGAAACCACAATAATAATTTTTTCGCGTATCTCCCTTTAAGTAGCGGACCGCTCGACTCTGATCCTTGGCATTGTCTACTTGTCATTTGTCTTATAGATACTAGCTGCACCCCTCCCCCTTGTCCTTCCACCGCAAATTTTCCTGAAGTTCTGTTAATGTGCATTGTGTATACACGCGCCATCGATCGATGACTGATCATGAGCGTTCGCGCCCCTGAAATGCATCTTGCCACCAACTATAATACCATGCCAGGCGTTGTCATGGCAACGCCAACAGCTCAGCTCTGCCTGGCAGGTCTCTGCGTCCGGCCGCTTGCGGATGCAGTCAGCACATGCTGATAAAATCGTCACAGACACGAGGCTGATTCTTTATAAGAAAACATCTACATTGGCCCACACTGTCTCCTCAGACCAACACGCGAGAGGCCCCTGACAACACTGGCGGATCCAAGGGGGAAGGAAGCCGTGGCCCCCATCAAGGCCTAAAATAGCAACTTTCTCCCCCAAAGGACCGAATTTCGTTCGTTTTTTATCTTTAAAAATACTCTGTTTTCGCGATTTTTTCTAGATTAAGCACCCCCGAAACGTTAGTTTGGCCTCCTCTAAAAGTTGTTCCTGGATCTGCCAATGCCTGACAACGAAACACACGCGAGCCCCCTGAGATCGACAATCAAGGGGCCACCGAGACCAACGTTTGATTGAAGTTCTCCTGACTCTAACAGTCCCAGAACTCCAAAGACCAGTAGAGACCAGAACTCGGGCCCCTGGGGCCAACACTCGGAGCTTCCGAACAAAAAATGATAAAGGAAGGACAGAAACAGTCTCTGGGTCCCTGAGATCATGGCTCAGGAGGCCCTGAGATAAATAATCCGGGGAGAGGGAGGGGTCCTGGGACCAGATCTGGGGGCCCTCGAGATCAACATTCGACAGCCCTTGGGAGCTCACTGTAATAAGTTACAATCAGACCGACAAGGACAATTCTCTCCAGTGCTTAACCTTGATCCAAGAGGGAGGGGACTACAGCCCTGACAGCTCCCTGGTATCGGTCACTGGTGCAGCCCACTGTCTGGCAGGGTGACCTACCGTCCTTGTTCATGCCGGCCTGCAGGCAGCGGGTGAGCCGACAGGCTCGGCACTGGTTGCGGTGCGTCTTGTCCACCAGGCAGCCGCCGCTCTCCTTGGCCTTGCACACGTACTGCCGGTTCCGACGGATGGAGCGCTGCCGAGCGGCAGAGGTGTCTCTGTCAGAGACACTACTGGAAACTCTCACTCTGTCAGAGACACTGCTGGGAACTTTAGAGCTTTGTCGGAGACACTGCTAGAAACGTTCACTCTTTCGGAGAGACTGCTGGAAGCTCCCACTCTACCAGAGACACTGCTGGAAACGCTCACTCTGTCGGAGAGACTGCTGGAAGCTCCACTCTATCAGAGACACTGCTGGAAGCTCTCACTCTGTCAGAGACACTGCTGGAAGCTCTCACTCTGTCAGAGACACTGCTGGAAACTATCACTCTGCCAGAGACACTTCTGGAAGCTCCCACTCTGTCCGAGATACTGCTGGAAACTATCACTCTGTCAGAGACACTGCTGGAAGCTCTCACTCTGTCAGAGACACTGCTGGAAACTATCACTCTGTCAGAAACACTGTTGGAGCTTTCACCCTGTCAGAGCACTCTGGAATCACTCACACTATCAGAGACACTGCTGGAAGCTCTCACTCTGTCAGAGACACTGCTGGAAGCTCCCACTCTGTCAGAGATACTGCTGGAAACTATCACTCTGTCAGAGACACTGCTGGAAACTATCACTCTGTCAGAAACACTGTTGGACGCTTTCACCCTGTCAGGGGCACTGATGGAATCACTCACACTATCAGAGACACTGCTGGGAACTCTCATTCTGTCGGAGAGACTCACTCTGTCGGAGACACTGCTGGAAATTCTCACTCTATCAGAGACACTGCTGGAAACTCTCACTCCGTGTCGGAAACACTCATCCAGTCAGAGACGCCGGCTCTGCCAGGGACACTGGACCTGCTACAGTCATTGGATCTTTAAGAGACACTGGATTTATCACAAAACTGGATCTCTAAGAGCCACCGGATCTGCCACAGATAATATATCCATTAAAGACACCTGGTCTGTCAGAAACATTGGATCGGTGAGTCGTTGGGTTTGTCACAGGCATTGAATCTACCCCATACATTAGATTTGTCACTACCACTTTATCCGTTAGGGACACAGGATCTGTCAGAAACACTGGTTCAGTCAGATATAAAATTATCAGGGACATGGGCTCTGTCAGAGACCCTAAAGCTCAGATATCGATGCTATTTTTCCTGGTGGTAACCCAGGACATAGATCAAACTGTGTTAGTAAAATGCCCGCGTATCAAAACGGTTTGTAAGTTATTTCCCGATACAATCGTAAGGGTTTCCGAAAAAAGGCATCAATGTTGAAAAGAGCATATTACCATAATGTACACTGCAGATAAGAGTCAAACGTGATGTTATTGGAATGTCCATTAGCTGTAAAATAAGGTTGTGAAATGCAGCTTTGAGTAAATTTTAAAAATGATTTTATCGACTCTTTTTCGGAAAAAATGAACTCAAAACGGTTTACAAATGTAAAATGCGTCCCAAAAATCCCTCTCCACAGGGTGAGAGTTGGCTACGTCGTATAACCTTGGCAGGTGGTGCGTCGCAAACCCCAATAATTATTATTATTAAGGTAAAATTTGGTGATAGAAGAAGCATTGGGGCTCTGCAACCGACCATCTGCTGATGTAATATGGCGTCGCCAACTCTTACCCTGTTACAAGGGTATATGTGGGATCGGGAAGTCTTTCTTCCTTTCCCGCCGGGGATTTCAGCCCGGGTCTGCGGTGGGGAGGCCCAATGCGCTGCCATGGCGCCACCGCAGCCCCCTGCTGGTGAAAGTACTGAATAACTAAAGAAAAAATCGCGCCAAATAAAAATTAAATTGTTGTCATTGTCTATTTGTTTATTCCTTTTTCTGAACAGCAGGTAAAACCCATTAAAAGCTAGAGTCAATCAAGTAAAACTCAGTTACAAATAAAGTTGACCTTGACCACTAGGTTAACTAAATAATTCGAGGGGGCTTTTTTTGTAAAAATATAGCATCATGTTAAAGGGGAAAGTATGCAGTCCTTACACCGATCTAGTATCACGTCTACTAGAGCTAAATAGGTAGTTTTTGGTTAGCATTTTAGCTGCAGTCGACGGAAAGAAGTAAATAAGAAGAACAGAAATATTCAAATAACCTATTAACCCTATTTCCGGCAGGGGCTAATATTGCCCCCTCAGGTTTTTCAAGAATATCTCGAAACGGCTTGCGATAGAACTTTGAAACTTCCGACTTCCTAAAACTAGTACAGGCAGGTTTTCTGAAATTGTCAATATTATATATTTACCAGGGGCGGAGCTATGGCTGGGTTTTGGGGAGGTTCTATCCACAAACCAAGTATTATCGTATGCGATGGGTTCTTTGTAAAAGGAAGCCGTCTCTGCTGATCCTGATACCAGTTATATGGTTTTATTATATCATTTTTATGTGAGATGATAGTGCATTCACAATTGTCACTATTTGTATTCATCAGGGGCGGTTACAGCAGTTCAAAATGGGGGAATGTTATCAGGAAGGACTAAACGTTAGTAAGTGAGAAGACTGCTTAAGCCGTGCCAGGGCGAATACAATTGGGTATATGAAAATTCAAAATAGTTATAACCAAATTCTAGATTACCAGAGGCGTGTCCAGTCACTACACATTTTCAAAATGCATATTCCCAGCCAGTATCACCGCCGCGACTCAATATCGTTGTATATTAAAAATGTGTTTCCAATCACCCCCACCCGCCCCCCACGACGAGAGTCCTGATCCGCCTATGTCACCCCCTTTCCCAGAGCTGCCATGGGAGGGTAAAAATTATCAGAAATAAATTTCAACTAGTCGAGGGACTAATATACTCATGCATACCACTCGCATATTGTTGGTATGTATTTTACCCCACTGTTTTACCTTACGCATCCGCCCGATGAGTTTTTCACTTTTTTCATTTATTGATGTGTCAAAGATGCCAAGCAGTATATCACGGCTTAATCTGCGTAACAAAAACTTTTTAGGTTGTATATATTTCCCCTCATAGTCCTGGTCCTGGAACTGCCATTGAATTTCGAATTTTGCGTAACTCAGTATATGACAATTTTGGGTCAATTATTTGTAAATCGAACTAGTTTTGTGAAAATCGTACAACAGAGACAAGGGTTATGGAAAATCTAAAAAATACACAAAAATTGTATATTTTGCACGACCTTCTTAAAAATCAAAATTTTGAAATTTTCTTTTTCAAAATAAAGTTTAGCGTCAGGGAATCTATAGCACTTTGAATTTTCAAAATCGGCCGGTTAGATTACGAGATCTTAGGGGGCCGATATTGCCCCCCTGCCGGAAATAGGGGTAGCCGGGAGCCTGACGGAAATAGGTTAAGGTACTTCAGCGAGTTTTTCATTGTTAATCAAAAAGCTAGTGTTTGGCTGAAATAATAGAAAAGTCTGTCACAAATACTGGTCTAGGTTTGTCGTATTGTCGGCATTGCTTTTAGGTTAGAGGTACCAATATCGTTGTTGTCACGTCATCCAATCTTATTTTTAACGATTCATTCTAAAAGGCATTTTTGTGTGAAGCTCAATTCGAGGTCTGACTATACTAGGACTGAGAATTATTGATATTTACTCCACGATTCTGATGAAGGGCTGTGCCCGAATATATAATCTTCAGTGTTTTTTTACATTTCCGGATTCGAGGGGAGAGGCCAGGGAACATCTTAGCAACTCAAGTAAAACAAGAAGATAGTATTTACAATGAAGCGATGAAAATGACACCCAAAGCTTTTCCGAAATGCGAAATAAAAGCACAGGTTTATATACTGCTTGCAGGCCGTTTTTTAACATGTTAACTGGGGGCCATTTGCCCCCCCCAGTCGGCCGAAATGCCCCCCAGTGACCGGAAATTGCCCCCCAGTGAAATAGACAAAATATGACTTAAACATCAATAAATGCAAACCCACCTAACGAACATAAGACAGAACACTACCCGATAATGCTGGTGCCAAATTGGCAATCCACAAAAATTGTGTGAAACAATTTTCATCCGTGGATGTCTCCTCCATCGTGCGAAGACGAAACAAAGTGCATAATTACGGGAAATCCCGGCAAAGCGGCCTCAGCATCAACTAATCACAACTCTGGAGATAAACGCTGGCCTACAACCAATCAAACATCATGTTCTATCCGACCAGAAGCTCACACCCCAGCCAGTATCGTGAGATTGCACGGTGCTCTCATTTCACACGAGGTCAGTTGTGAGCTCGTTCGTGGATTAGACGGGACACGGTATAGTCAAAGCGCGTAAGACAGGTTGCTGGTGTGGCAGTATGAAGTGCTTAGTCTTTTTATTTATCATTGTGGTGGTAGCATACATAAACGTCAGGGGCCAGCCAAATTTAATACATACAAGTGACTTCAAACTTCAAGCAAACTTCAAGCATAAAAGTGAGGGGGCCAGCCAAACTTCAACCTGATGCTGACAACAAACTTTCCACGTTAGTACCAAAAACTGTTCGAATTTGGGGTCCTCGTTGCCTTTTGCTGCGGCTGGGTATATAAATTTCCGGTTTTCCCCATTTTGACTGAGATCAAGAACTTGCTGGTCAAACAGTGGGCGGGGGGAGGGGGGAGGGAAGTGCAGGCCCCCTGGTCTCCCCTTTTCCGACGCTTGTTGTAACATGAGTGAAATTTATAGTGAGATCGCCGCATCAATTTTTTCTGCAAAATAGATAAGTTGTTAGCTGGCTTTTTATCATAGATTCCTTGATGTTGAAAATGGGGAGAGATTATATATTCGGTCACGGCCCTTCGTTAGAATCACAAAACTATCTCCCGAGAAACCCTTCCAAGAAGGAAAGAGTTGGTGACGCCATATGACCCTGACATTTGGTGCGTCAATAAGCCTAAACAATTGTTAGCTGGTTTTGTACTACATTCCCTAGATGATTTTGACAGCAAAAGTCACACATTATAGAAGGTATGTATATAAAAACCTATCTCGATTTAGCCTATGAACGACAGGTGTTCGATGCTAAAGGAATTTACTTATCTTGCCACACTCATAAAGAAAAATAAGAAATCACCTTTTCATTTAGAATACATGGCATCAGCGTCAGGCCAAAATCCCTCCCAACAGGGTGAGAGTTGGCGACGCCGTATGACCCTATTGATGCGTCGTTAACCCCAAACAATAATTATTATCCTTCGCCCGGGTGGGGGTCTTTATCACCCGCACTGGAGGGTCTGGCACTAACGCGCACTGGAGGGGGCGGTAGGCCCCCAAGATCTCGGAAACTAAGTGGGTTAGAAAACGCCACTTGGTAGGTGGGTGGGGGCTATGGTGATCTACATGATGACAAATTTTCATTGACCTAGGTCAATATCTTCAAGGTCAAACGAGGTCGTAAAGGTCAAATATTGGCCATGCTGGTATCGATTGATAAATGCTGTGATTATGCAGGAAAATGGCGGGAATAAGCTAAAGGCGGACAAGGTTCATAGAGAGGAGGTCTCAAAGAGGCTTCCCCACAACTTTTGGGTCAAGGTAATTCAAGGTCATTGACCTTTAAGGTCACCATATGGTATACTACTTATTATTTACACTTTGACTAACATTGTAGCCACTGTTTGGCGGGAAATGAGGATTGACCTTTCCTAATGACCTTTGACCTTGACCTTGACCTTGACCTTGTATTGGGGACCCTACCGATGACGTCATAGCATAATATATGTCAGACGGGGTAACGTCATTTGGCTGGACGCGCAGTGGTCAGTGACCTTGAAAGTGCAGATATGACCTTGACCTGTGGCCTTGACCTTGACCTTGACTTTCATGTGAAGTGACCTTGACATAGAGTCCCGCTTATATGACGTTATGACGTCACCACTCGGTCTTCAATGCAAGCTAACTGGTCAGACCGCGCGTTTACGGCGATCTCAAAATGCAGGTCTGACTTTGAAAGCCTATAAGTCAAAAAATTTTCGGCCGATTTTCAAAAAGTCTTCACCAATCGACGTGCTATTAAATTCTGTTAAATTTGGCCAGGTTTCGTTTTCGGCTGCAAGTGGTTCTCCGGCCACCTCGGAAAAACAGGTGGGGGCTCGAGGCCCCCTCCAGTGCGCGTGTTATAGAACCCCCTCCCCTCGGGTTTTCCAAAGTGACCAAAAATGGCGGCCTGCGCGCCGCCATTTTAGGCCAGGTGAAGTAACCTCACCTCAAAAATGCTTAGGACTGCATAACTAAAAGGGGGGTTAATTGACCAAGTTGAAACTCTTATCACATATTGGGCCCTCCAGGAGCTACAACATTTGTTCCGGGATTTTCGATATTGGTGACCCAAGGTCATGTGCAGAGCATGACCTCCCCGTTGTAAATACATGGGGAAAATCACGAAATGAGCTTTTCTCAGTAAGTATGGATGGAATCAACTTCAAACATCAGTTACAATTTGCTCTTAGCCCATTTCTGAAGTTGATGCCAAACATTTTGACTCGTCCCCTTAAAAAGGTCACCTTAGGCCAAAGAAGCATTTTTTGGTGTTTTACTCTATAAATTTTGAATTAACTAAGATAGAACTTTTATTTTGTCACCAAAGTGTTTGTTTAGTTACTGCAAGTCAAATGATTTACATCATGACTATGCCAGGTCAAATTGGGTCAGACCGTTGACCTGGGTCAGGTCAAATTCTCAAATTTGACCTGTCATAGCAATTTTATATATCATTCGATTTTTATTGACGAGACGATTGCAATGGTGCATCAACTATGGCTGTATCTTGCTTGGTTTGGAATTTATTGGCGAAAAAGGAAAAACCCTTATGCATGGGTGGCTATGGACATTCCCAAGAGCATTCCCGATATTTAGTGACCTGTAGCTCCCTAGGCTTTGACCTGACACGAAAATGAATGCCACTGAGATGAAAGAGCAAATCAAGAGCTTTCTAATGGTGTTAAGAAAGTGTTTCTAGCTATCATAGTTTCTGAAATATATGAGGTTTTCTTAGTACACCTCATATTAGCGATTTTGACCCATTTTGACCTCTGGTGACCTTGATATTGACCTGACGAGAAAAATGACTGAAGTATTTTCGATAAGTATTTTCGATATCATTTTTGAAGAGCTTTCGATTGCCTTTCTGTGTTTTTTTCTAGCTCTCTTAGTTTTTGAGATCGTGGGGGGTCTTTTTTAGCCCCCCACCAGGGCGAAGGGGGCTCCTACCCGCCACCGGGGCAAGGGTTATTATTGAGCAGCGTAAGAGCTGCCAAGCTGGTCATGTCGTAGCCAAATTCCTCGAATTGGGCCTTTTTTGTCGTGTTTGGCCCCGTGATTTTTTCCGTTTGCCCTTTCATGGAATCTGGCCTTTTTTGCCCCTTTTTCTAGCTGTTGGCAACTAAGCTATTTCTGTTTTTTTTTCTTGAATAAATATGGCTTATTTTGACCTCTTCCGCTCTGGAATACGATATTCTGACACCGAAAAAGCAGCAGAGCAGCAGCAAAACTGGTTTGGTGGTGGAAGGGAGGGTCAGTACTTTGTTAAAAACACGATCCACAAAAATGATGGCCACCGAAAACCGGACTCAAAGGATGCGATACTATAGGCGCCTTTTGGGTGGAAAGGTGATGGCAAAGTGCGCCCTCTGAGGCTCCGCTCTCCATCCACTTACCAAAATCATAGAGTCGCCACTGTTCAAGAGAAAAAATGAATAGTTTGAAAAAGAGAAAGCATTAAATATTAGCGGGGAGTGGTGCAGTCAAGATGATTAATGATGCTAACAAATGATCTGGTTATGAGGATAAAATCATTTGATGATCACGCGGGATTGGAGGAGTACCCCTGGCTCAGTATTAAATGGGTGGTGTGCTAAAAAAGTATTGGGTCAAGTCAATATCAAATTGTCAACAATCAATTTTAAACTGTGATACAAGTCGCTTTTTCTGCGGGCTTATGACTACCATTAGGGGTTGTTTTAGCATCAAATCTGGCTTTGGTGGCATTTATTTGGCTATTTTAGTGAAAATGAAATTTTGCCCCTCTTTGGCCCTTTTTCTAACTCGGTTTGACCTTTTCCACCGAAAAAATGGCAACCCTGGGCAGCATGTATAATCTGGAATAACACAAAAATTGAGAAACATTTTATTAACACTAACGCGTCTAAGTTTTATTAAACCCCCCTTCAAAATGGGGTATTGATCCCTTGAAGAGACTATAACGGCCAGCACAAAGAATGCCCTCCCCCCACTGACTTTTCCTTAAAAAATGCCCTGACTTCTTGGTGTCATAAAAACTCCTTATATGAAAAGGGATGATAATGATATAAACAGGAGTAGGCTAAAGTAGTTAAATATGGGAAATTTATAGGAGAAAACAAACTGAAATATAAACTAAAACATCCTCTAAAAACATATAACACGATACGGGAATTAAAACAGATACTGCTTGGCATGATTAACCATACTGCATTTAGCTGTGACTTGCTGCGTTAAATAGATCGATCGGTGGAGACTTGCTCATGTAATCATTAAAGGACTATATAGCAATTGAAAACGCCAAACTTCACAGTTTCAGCGCGGCCAAAGAGTCCGCAGTATTTGTCGCTGTACTGGTTTGACGGTGAGGTGAGGACATTGTCAGACGCAGGGGGGGCATTCCGGCCATGCCCCCCCAAAGTGCTGGAGGGGAGCCAAACTATCTTTTGCTCCCCAAAGGCCGGATAAATTTTTGAATAAAAGTTGTTTAAACTAGGTCTGTAGAGCAAAAAAATATTCGCTCCCATCCCCCCCGCCCAGAGAGCGCGATAAAGTACTTGGAGAGATAGCTTATACTAGGTCTGTCGAGCCCCCAGATTGCACGTCCCACCCCCTCCCCCCAGGAGGAGAGACAGACATGGGTTTGCCCCCCCCCAAAAAAAATCTCGGGTCTGCGTCCGCCCCTGGGGGAGTAGCATGAAAAGGGGGATCCCAGCATTTAGGTGGCGTTTATTTTTCCCATGATTTTTTCATATAATTGCATTGAAATCGATATCTTATTTATAGCTTCTTTGCGACAGGCTGCCAATTTCGAATATATGTAGTAAATAATGGGAGGGAAGAATGAGATACCGCCAAGATATATGAACACAGGCAGCTAACTATATAAGATATTTGTGCGGAAATTTGTCCACTTTCTCTAAATGAGCTTGTGCAGCCCCGCCCTAGGTAATACAGTCCTATTCACTAAAAAATTATCCGTTTTCAGTCCTCCTGTCCCTCTGCTGGCTAGATAGAGCCAATGAGCATACCCATCATTTTGCTGGCACCTCTGACGATGTAAGCCTATGTGGCTGCTTAAACATCAATTTCGTATCAATGCGAGCACCTAGGTCACGAACGTGCTCTATGTGATCCAAGTTAGTGTTTTGAATTGTGTAACGGGCCAGAAATATATTTCTTTGAGAGTGATTTTAAGCGAGCAGCAAATTGATGGACTTAAGTTTTATTTTAAGTGTTGGACCAAGCTATGAGCCGATCAAGGTCCTTCTGAAGAAGTTTCGAGTCTGTAGTATGGATAATTTTGTGATATAACTTTACATCGCCGGAAAAACGCAGAATAATGGTCTGAATGTCGTCCGGGAGATCAATTATGAAGAGTGCGAAGAGCAGCGAAGATATCAGACCAGCTTTTGACGTGCCAGGGTGAAGCAGGGTCCAATCAGAACTTTTTCCACTGATGTACATAACAACCATACCAGGTCAACAAGTGACCCTGAACTGGGTTCAGGCCAGGTCATCTATTACCATTTGGCCTGGCATAATCTTATCATCGTGGTCTTCTCCCGATGTCGTCATCATTCGATTTGGCATAGTGAGAGGTTACCAATGATGTCTAAATACCCGCTTTAGTGTCGCTCAGTATGGATCTACTTGGGGAAATCTACAATGCCCTGTTGTACTCTTAAGGGAGCTTTGTTGTGCTCTGTTTTTCTCAATATTGAGCTGACCCAGACAATGGTTTTATGTCTTCGTTTTCTCTCGTCAAGACCTTACGAATTTTGCCCGAAATTCAGTTCTATACTTGATAGGGAATACGATAGAGAGCAACATGAAATACGCCCCCAACCGACGGAGCACGACAGACCAGAGATACGGCCGATCAGAACAAAACACTTTGGAACCAATAACGATGGTATTAACGGTACATCGGACATGACATGCTATCATCCATCGAACTCCTTTGATCACACTGGTCAACAGCCAAAATGGATCCGGCACGTGAACATCTGTTTCTGCCTATTTCAATACCGCTGATTTCAAATTTAGTAACCGTTTTTTGCCATCGGACCTGGTTTCTTCTCCAGAGCATAACTGTTGTATAGCCCCTACACTTTCCACACACTGTCATCATCCTAGCCTTTTGTGGAAAAATATAGATCAGGGATGTCGAGAATCCGGATTATCTGCACCCAGACAATGCAGCTTATCAATATACCAGAGCTGCAAAAAGTCGGGCTCTCGGGTCATAAAGTGCCCGACAGATTTTAGGGCACGTATGGTCCTGCGACAGATCTTACAATCTGTGAGAAAAAAAATCTTGAAAGGAAACAGAAAATATTTTTTGTTCTAAAAAAACTCAATATTAGAATTGTCACCTCTTTCACTCAACAAGTTTTTCATGAATTTGCACCTCTCCCATATCAAGCCAGTGTGCGGCAAGAACCGATGGAAAATGGAGGGACTTATGAATCGAGGAACCTTTGAATAGAGGGCCTTATGCACAGAGGGTCTTTTCGAGGGACTTATGAATCGAGGGACCTTTGAATAGAGGGCCTTATGTACAGAGGGCCTTTTAAACGTCACCCAGAAAATCCTCTGCTGGAAAAATTCCTTCACCGGCCTGTCGGGCCCGATTTGTATTCCATAGCACGCGACAGCTTAGCCCGACAGGCCGCTGTAAAGGCCTTTAGACAGGCAAAACAGTTTTTTTCCTTCGTTTCCTTCGTTTGGAAGTACGCTCAACGCTGCCGCAATGGCGCTGTTTGAACAGCGGCCTTGCGGCAAAGCCGGTGTAAAAGGTATCTTTGGTTTGAAAAGCAGCCCTGCGGTTTGGTGTGTTGCGTTGTGGATATGGCGGAGGCCAAGGCCCTAGAATCCCGTGGTGTGGTGGAGGCAATACGTTGCAAGGTTGTGTTTTTGATTATGTTTCTCTTGCATTACTTTGGTATACATCTTGAGTAAACTGGTTGAGCCTGGATTTCATCGTCCATAGTTGAAGGGCTGATAAATGGCTCCGATTAAGCTGAAGCCCCTTCCACCGTCCCGTGTCAAGCTTAAATGTGGATTTGAGGGATGTGGGTATTTTGGCGAAAAACGTTTTTCTTTTAAGGAGCATCAGCGAATCAAGCATTCTGGGCTGCCCTGCAAGTTCAGGAACAGCGGTTTTGGTCAAGGAGGTCGTTTTGAAGCATGGATCAAACAGCGGGCAGATCAGAACAGTGTGGGGAAAAAACAAACAAGTAAGCGATGTGGTGTTCGTTGTAATTTCGGCAGCTTACATTTATTTCCACACAGTATGTTATGCTCACTGTTGATCAATAATTTTAAATGATATTAATAAGGGAAAAATGAATTTTACCAGCAGACTGGTCAAATTAGACTAAAACATTTGATTTTCCCTTCCGTCTTCTTTTAAATCCAATGCCTGTTTGTCCAGAATTAACCACAAAAAGTTGCATACCTTCATCAGTGGATTTGTAGATGCCAAAGAAACAAAACTCTTCACCTTTCCACATTAATTTGTGTTTTAAGTACCAAACTATTTCTCCCATTTCATTTTCTTCACTTACCTAAACATGCCTATGATCTATGTCAAGGGGACAAAGATATAACAAAAACACAGCCTAGTGCAACCTTTACTCATTCCTTTTACTCTAAACTCCCTTGGAAACATGATATTTATTTGACATTTACTATCTAACTGACTTAAGGTTATTTATTAGCGTCATGAACTTCAGATCCTAAACCACGTACCCTCATGGAAATGAGCACGGCAATGCATGAAAAACTTTGAAATAGCCAACAGCTTCAAAATTTGGGATTTTTTCATGTAAACATGCATTTAAAAGTCATGGAAAGCTAATATTACATGTTTGTATTCAACTACAAGTAGCCATGATCCTTAAAAAACACTTTCGAATATCAAAAAGTACCCCTCCAATCTTGTTTGTCTGGCCATCAGAGCAAAATCCATATATAAATTTTGGGGGTTCCTTCCAAATTACCCCCTCCCACCTCCAAAAAACTGAAATCATGAAAATCTGCAGAAGCTGGCATAAGTAACCGCATGGTATGGGAACCAGGTCAGCTTTCTTCCATTGCAAACTATATTTTTAAGTATTCTGGGCTGGACTATGTAACACAATAACAAAATATCACTTATTCTCATTCTAGTGCAGCATTTTTTGTCAATGGCGGCTGCAGAGGACTGAAAAAGGGGGCTGCTTTTCATGTTATTGTATATTTCCACCTGTGACCTAAATCATCTGAATTCAAGACCGAGTCTTATTCAAGAACCAGTCGAGCTGACTTTGACACACACTATTGGTATGCTGTACGTCCACAAATCTCAAATTACATCCAATAATAAATTTCCTTTACCAATGGTGACTCCAGAAAATGAGAATTGGTGGTTCGGTATTCAATTTGTTATAGGTTTCTGCCGATAACCTGAATTTCCTGAGCGAGTCTGATAATTGAAAACCTGAAGAACAGTCTCAGTTCTAGAGTTTTCAAAATTAATAGACTTGTGTCATTCCACTTAGATTTGCCATAGGCGGCTTCAGAGCACGAAAAATAAGGATATCACACATATAAGGATCAGAGCACAAAAATAAGGATAATGATATCCATTGGTGCCAAACTAGAAGTTTTTATGCTAATTTTAGTATTTTCTATTAAGAATGTGGAAAATGAGTAAGAACATTTTACCAATTGAATGGGTTTTAGACAATTTTAATAGTCCTATCCTAACCACCCGACAGATTTGGAGGTTTTTTCGAAAGTGCCCGACAGATTTGAGATATTTTGCAGCTCTGCAATATACATGTGAATTTATTGCAACGAAAGACTACCTCGCATTCAAGTGCATGAACATTGTACATTGAACAAAGTTTGCGCTCGGTCGCACAAGCTCGCCGGTATTTTAGACCGAGAGGTGACGTCGCAACATTATATGATGAGGATTTCATGTCAGAGACACCTCCCTTGAAGGTCGAGTCTAAGTAGAAAGTCACAAGTCAAGGTCATACCACCATTTCAAGGTCATCGACCCTAGTGCCTTTGGTCGGGTTATGCCGCCTAATATGACGTATATCAAGCTATGACGTCATACGCTAGGTAACTCAATCTTGAGCTCAAGGTCGCAGGTTCAAGACAAAGGTAATGGGTCAAGGTCAAACCTTATTTTCCGCCCGACGGTTGCCATAGTGTTAGTTGCAGTACACGTTATAGGCAAAATGTAATATTTTGACGTCAAAGGTCAATGGCCTTGGACGACCTTGGCCTAAAAGTTTCAGAGAAAATTGCCTCAGACCTTTCCTCTGTTACTTCAGGCCACTTTCTCTCCATATCTGGCTTCTCATCGCATAATCACGGCATTTCCCAATCGCTACCCTGCACATACAGAATTTGACCTATATGGCCTCGTTTTACCTTGAGTGTATTGACCTATGTCTATGAAAATCGGATTTAAGGTAGAATACCCTAGCCTCCACAAACACCTAAGCGTTCATTTTCCTAGACCTCTTGGGTTTTGCACTCTCAATGTCACTGATGCCAAGTAGGCTTGCACAAAGACGACACACAGACATAATGGATCTAAAAATTCTGATCTGATACGGCATTTCTGCTTGCAGATTTGTGTTCAGCGCCACAAATTACCCTAGAAATGGACTATTTTATATTGGATCCACGACAAAATTTAAATTTTGTTGACTAGTGTCATCTATTAAGCATCCATTGAAGTTCCTACGGCAATAACAGATTACTGTTTCAAATAGTTGGATTCGCAGCTTGTTGCTCGTTAAAAAGACGGAAAATTGTATTTCTTCGTAGGCTGCTGGAGTCAAACCACCTTTTAACCCGCGCCTCGGTGAGCCTCCGAGCCACCTTCGCCCTGGTGGGGGAGGGGTGTTTGAACACCCCCTCGAACTCGGTCCCTATGCGGGATAGCGAAACAACGCGACTGCTGGTGGATAGCTCATACAAATTCATGAAGAAAATATATCAGTCACTGTTTGGCTCAAATTGATATTGAGGTCATAACAGGTCAAAGAAATGGGATTTTGTGTATAGTTTTTTGGCTCTAGCGTCTGGCAGAGTTGAGTTAGAATAATTTAAGCACCACTCGCTTCCTCTCATCACGGAAAATCGAATGATGTATAATATGACCATGCTAGCTCAAAACAAAAAAATGACCTGGCCTCAGGTCAGGTCAAGGTCACTTTTTAACCTAGCATAGGCAATATGAATATCAATCGACTCGCAATAGCAATATGAACGCAATGATAACAAAATAGAAGCTATATCATCATTTCATACAAAGTTATCGACCTAAGTCCAAAAACTGCTTAAATAGCCCCAGATGACCTCTCACAGGTCACAGGTAAACAAATGCATCATGAACCTGGACAGGGACTCAGTATACTACGATTTGGAGAATATGAGGATATTCTCAGCTGTATCTACACAAATACAGCCCAATTTATGTTTTCCCATGTATTTCCAATGGAGAAGTCATGGTCCGTATTTGACCTTAGGTCATCGATATGAAAAATCCCAGAATATGTGTTGTAGCACTCGGTGAGCCCATTATGTGGCATAAGTTTCAATCCGATAAATTCACCCATTTCTTACTAATGCCACATTGAAAAATTTTGGAGGTGAGGTCACTTGACATGCACTGGTGACCTGACCAGAGATGACTTAACCGTAAAATTTTGGGGAAAGTTGCGAAATTGATCAAGAATAAGGTGTGCCAAGTACGGCAGCGGTTTGCGCCGCCATTTTTCGTGCCGCCGGAAAAACCTGAGGGGGTGTTTAAACACCCCCACAGGGGCGAGGGTTAAGATAGCTGATGATTCAAAAGACCCCAATCTAAGATTTTGTACTACATATTTTTCATCCACGCATGGTATTGGACGAGAAACAGCAAAAAAAAACAGGTAGACGGTCTTCTGAATTTTTACACATTAGCTGTGACAGTCTAAACAAAAAATGAACGCGAGGCAAAGCCTATCAACACTCCCCATAACAATATTTCTTATTTCAAAGCAAGCTACTACGAAAACGCCGGCAGGTGCGCTTACCTTGAAGAAGCCGGCGCAGCCGTCGCAGGCGAAGATGCCGTAGTGTTTGCCGGACGAGTGGTCCTGACAGACCTTACACGGAATGTCGTACAGGATTCTACCTGCGGTCACCGAGCCACGGTCAGCACAGCGGCACCGCTCTCAGACGAGGAAACTGCGGTCACCGAGCCAGGGTCAGCACAGCGGCACCGCTCTCAGACGAGGAAACTGCGGTCACCGAGCCAGGGTCAGCACAGCGGCACCGCTCTCAGCCGAGAAAACTGCGGTCACCGAGCCACGGTCAGCACAGCGGCACCGCTCTCAGCCGAGGAAACTGCGGTCACCGAGCCAGGGTCAGCACAGCGGCACCGCTCTCAGCCGAGGAAACTGCGGTCACCGAGCCAGGGTCAGCACAGCGCACCGCTCTCAGCCGAGGAAACTGCGGTCACCGAGCCAGGGTCAGCACAGCGGCACCGCTCTCAGCCGAGGAAACTGCGGTCACCGAGCCACGGTCAGCATAGCCGCACCGCTCTCAGCCGAGGAAATAGCTTTGCCATTATTCCTCAAAGACTGGCTAGCGCCGAATTTTGTACCTGTTTTTTGTATATTTTATTCATTTTTTTGTATTTGTATATTTACTTCACCTGTCAGTGGGTGCCCATGCCTGTTGGTGATTCTTGAAATACATACATACATACCTACATTGGGGTGCCCAGGCACCCTCAAAGAAATATACATCCACAGCTCTGTCTAAAGTATGTAATTATCTCTTATTTTCATCACGCATGATGGCGCTACTTTCACTTGAAAATTTGACTTTTCAACCAGTGTCAATGCTGCCCATGGCAATGATTAAAAAATGGTTTATCAAATGAAAATTTAACCGACTCTGCGTCGTTCTACGCCGCCCCCCTCCCCCGATAATCACAGACAAAATTCACTGCAATCTGAGATTGAGGGTGTTATTTTAAGTTTGTTTTCGATCTGTTCCAGATCTGGTCAGATATAAACCGGGCAAGGCTTTGTTTTTCTTATAATACGTTTTATTTTAATCCTAATTTTATTAGTTTGATTCACTTTTAATTAACTTAATTTTATTCAATTTCAAACGTAAAATAATTTTTATCAAAATAGTTCTATTTTGTTGTAACCTTTTATTTTGCCACTTGTTCTACGCAGTTTGTAATCGGTAATTTTCCTCAGATCGACCAGCCATGTTTAATGTTTCCTCCGTCAAAAATACGTTTGATGTGATGCAAAAGTAAGTAGCACCGTCTTGCCCCGCTTTTCAGAAAAACAACTGTCAGCACCAAACGCCGCTCATGACATAAACACTGCCAATACTGGCTCTTATCTCGTGCTATAAGCATTCCCCAATCTGACCAGAGATCTACCACCACAGGGCCACATTTCGCAACTGGATCCGCTGGGCGTGTCGGCCGTCTGGTGTTGACCCGGCGCGGCCAGCCGAGGTCACCGCCCCCGCCCCCGCCCAGGCACGTGACCTGGGGCGTGGCGCCGCCCTAACGTGCTCAGACGGCCGGAAAATGGCGGCTGCGGCCGTATGCAGATGCCGGCATCTCTGCGGCGGCCGGCGCTGGAATCAGGTATCGATTGGCATTGGCGTCGGGTGCTGGGTGCCGCTAAAAACAGCCGGGGCTGTGGTGAGGCGCCGGCAGACGACACTGCCGCCTGCTGGTACTGCGCGCCCGGCCACGCCGACTCGGGCCCACCGCAGCCGGCTTTGTTGACAGCCGGCGAGTCAGGGGGGCGGCTGTACACGGCTACCCACACCACTACCTGGCCACGGCGACTGTACACGGCTACCCACACCACTACCTATGACTAACCACGGCGACTGTACACGGCTACCCACACCACTACCTATGACTAACCACGGTGACTGTACACGGCTACCCACACCACTACCTATGACTAACCACGGCGACTGTACACGGCTACCCACACCACTACCTATGACTAACCACGGTGACTGTACACGGCTACCCACACCACTACCTATGACTAACCACGGTGACTGTACACGGCTACCCACACCACTACCTATGACTAACCACGGCGGCTGTACACGGCTACCCACACCACTACCTATGACTAACCACGGCGGCTGTATACGGCTACCCACACCACTTCCTATGACTAACCACGGCGACTGTACACGGCTACCCACACCACTACCTATGACTAACCACGGCGGCTGTACACGGCTACCCACACCACTACCTAGCCACGGCGACTGTACACGGCTACCCACACCACTACCTATGACTAACCACGGCGACTGTACACGGCTACCCACACCACTACCTATGACTAACCACGGCGACTGTACACGGCTACCCACACCACTACCTATGACTAACACGGTGACTGTACACGGCTACCCACACCACTACCTATGACTAACCACGGCGACTGTACACGGCTACCCACACCACTACCTATGACTAACCACGGCGACTGTACACGGCTACCCACACCACTACCTGGCCACGGCGACTGTACACGGCTACCCACACCACTACCTATGACTAACCACGGCGACTGTACACGGCTACCCACACCACTACCTATGACTAACCACGGCGGCTGTACACGGCTACCCACACCACTACCTATGACTAACCACGGCGGCTGTACACGGCTACCCACACCACTACCTATGACTAACCACGGCGAACTGCCCACAGCGACCCACGGCTGCCCACGGCTAACCACGTCTTCTGCTCACGGCTACCCACGGGGACTGCCCACGGCTACTTACACCACTACCTATGACTAGCCATGGTGACCGCCCACAGCTGCCCACAATACTGCCCCATGGCTAACCATGACTAACCACCACAGCTACCTACGGCTAACCACGACTGTCCATGGTGGCTACCCACGTCTACACACGGTTACCCGCGGCTAACCACAATGGCTACCCACGGCTACCCACGGCATACCCGCGGCTAACCACGATGGCTACCCATGGCTATTTACGGCATACCCGCGGCTAACCACGATGGTTGCCCACGGCTGTACATGGCTATCCACGACTAATTACGGTGACTGCCCACGGCTACCAACATTTTTTTTTTTTTTTTTTTTTTTTTTTTTTTTTTTTTTTTTTTTTTTTTTTTTTTTTTTTTTTTTTTTTTTTTTTTTTTTTTTTTTTTTTTTTTTTTTTTTTTTTTTTTTTTTTTTTTTTTTTTTTTTTTTTTTTTTTTTTTTTTTTTTTTTTTTTTTTTTTTTTTTTTTTTTTTTTTTTTTTTTTTTTTTTTTTTTTTTTTTTTTTTTTTTTTTTTTTTTTTTTTTTTTTTTTTTTTTTTTTTTTTTTTTTTTTTTTTTTTTTTTTTTTTTTTTTTTTTTTTTTTTTTTTTTTTTTTTTTTTTTTTTTTTTTTTTTTTTTTTTTTTTTTTTTTTTTTTTTTTTTTTTTTTTTTTTTTTTTTTTTTTTTTTTTTTTTTTTTTTTTTTTTTTTTTTTTTTTTTTTTTTTTTTTTTTTTTTTTTTTTTTTTTTTTTTTTTTTTTTTTTTTTTTTTTTTTTTTTTTTTTTTTTTTTTTTTTTTTTTTTTTTTTTTTTTTTTTTTTTTTTTTTTTTTTTTTTTTTTTTTTTTTTTTTTTTTTTTTTTTTTTTTTTTTTTTTTTTTTTTTTTTTTTTTTTTTTTTTTTTTTTTTTTTTTTTTTTTTTTTTTTTTTTTTTTTTTTTTTTTTTTTTTTTTTTTTTTTTTTTTTTTTTTTTTTTTTTTTTTTTTTTTTTTTTTTTTTTTTTTTTTTTTTTTTTTTTTTTTTTTTTTTTTTTTTTTTTTTTTTTTTTTTTTTTTTTTTTTTTTTTTTTTTTTTTTTTTTTTTTTTTTTTTTTTTTTTTTTTTTTTTTTTTTTTTTTTTTTTTTTTTTTTTTTTTTTTTTTTTTTTTTTTTTTTTTTTTTTTATTAATTACTTTCCTTCCTTTTTTTTTTTTTTTTTTTTTTTTTTTTTTTTTTTTTTTTTTTTCTTTTTTTTTTTTTTTTTTTTTTTTTTTTTTTTTTTTTTTTTTTTTTTTTTTTTTTTTTTTTTTTTGTTTTTTTTTTTTTTTTTTTTTTTTTTTTTTTTTTTTTTTTTTTTTTTTTTTTTTTTTTTTTTTTTTTTTTTTTTTTTTTTTTTTTTTTTTTTTTTTTTTTTTTTTTTTTTTTTTTTTTTTTTTTTTTTTTTTTTTTTTTTTTTTTTTTTTTTTTTTTTTTTTTTTTTTTTTTTTTTTTTTACTCCTTAATTTTTTTTTTTTTTTTACACTCTTTGCTCTGCTACCAACATCACTACCCAAGAATACCCACACCACTACCCTCGACTAACTATAACGGCTGCCCACGGCTACCAGCATCACTACTCACGAATACTCACATCACCAAGGGCGTCGCCACAGATTTTTTCGAGTGGGGGGACCGAAGCTTAACACGCCCATTGACGGGGGTCTGAGCCACCTTCGCTTTGACGAGGGGGGACGGGTATTTGACCCTGACCTGAGGTCAGGTCAGGGTCAAATTATATAAAATGCATATCATTAGAACGGCAAAGCCAGGGCGAGTCTAATGCTGCTAATAGAAACGCTCTATCACTATCCGTTACTGAGTTATACAGTAAAAAACATATTTCCCATGTATTTCCAATGGAGAGGTCATACCTCGTACCTGACCTTAGATCATCGATATAAAAAATACCGGAACACATTTTATAGAACTCGGTGGGCCCCATTATGTGATATGAGTTTCAATAGGATAAGTTGACCTTGCTTTGACTTATGCTATCTTAAACTTTTTGAGGTCAGGTCACTTGACCTGTACTGGTGACCTGACCTGAGATGACCTAACCTTAAAATTTTCACAAAAGTTGTAAACATGATGAGGGAAAAGGTATGCCAATTACGGCGGCACTACGCGCCGTCGTTTTACTGCTATCTCCGAAAAACCCGAGGGGGCGGATACCCGTCCCCGCGTCAATGCGCGTGTTAAGTTGGGGTTGGGGCCCGTGGTGAAACCATTGAAACCTTACGCCCGCTTAAATTTGGCATTTTAAAGATATTTCCGGCCAAAAGTGGGGGCGCGGCTCCCCACTTTACAAGAGTAGGGGCTCGGCCCCCCAGGCCCCCGCCCCCGGTGGTGACGCCCTTGCGCCACGACTAACATGACGGCTGCCCACAGCTACCTACACCGGTCACAGCGTTATACATACATACACAGCGTTATACACATATCACAGCGCATACGTTAAGGGCCTTGGGTCACAGATCTTTCAGCGACAGGGAGTGGACGTGTTTTCCGTGCTCTTAGAAAATATAAAAATACTCCTGTTCTAATTCAAAATCAGCAATGATACCATACAGGTGAAGGATACATTCTTTTGGCTACATTATGTGCTAATTTTCATTCGCCTCGACCGTCTCTGGTGCAAGCTAGAAGAAGATAAAAATAAGGAGTAAGTCATCATTTTTGGCCTACTATCCTCTTTTCGTCGCTAATCTTTTTCCTTTTTTTGCCGACTCACAAACATCTTTTCTTGCCGACTCACATCTTTCTCCTTGATTTTTTGTTGCGTTCCACGTGTTTTTGAGAGCTCCTTCAAGAAAAAATCTTCTGCGGCGGGGACATTGAAATATTTCGGGATAGCTAATTTCATAGAACAAGAAAAAACAAGTTTTGTGAAAAAGAACATCAGCACCGGAGATTAAAGAAAAGAAAAATATGCAACAATTGAACATCAGTGAAGCAAGAAGGTCAAAGCTGTCACAGATAAAAAGGAGCACAAACAAAGAAATTTATCAGATCAAAGACGAAATGAAAACGAAGCCGAAGAATCACACATTATCATTCTCATATTATTTTAATTTAAATGTTCGAAGTGTGTGTGCGATTGTGTGTGTGTGTGTTTTTTTTTACCGGTACCTAATCCTTATCCTTATCCTTACTCTACCTGGAGGCTGTGAGCGCATGCGCCTATGGCTGCAGCGACCTCTCCAGGTAGAATCCCATCCTCTTTATCTTCACATTTCCTCATCCTTACAATCTCCTTCCATAGTTTATAATCACTTCATACTCATTGCGACAACGCTTTAAAAGCCGCCTCATTTGTGTGGAAGTGTGAGTAATGGGATGCTGAAATACATGATAAAATGGAGAGTTACGAATACGAATATCCATACCGTGTGTCCACGGCTATCTAAGGTGCTACCCACGGCGGCTGCCCCCGAGTGGCCACCCAAGGCTACCCACAGCGCCTGACCATGTCTACTCAAGGCCGACGCTTGCTCTAGGGTGTCGTTATCTGCTAAATAGGGTAATAGGGTGGCGTCAGCCGAATTTGAGTTTTTCACTGACCGAAAATTGCCTCCTATGAAACCAAAAACCTTTCCGATTTTGGGTGTGTATTTGCCTTATAATCATGCTCGTGATGCAATTTTGAGGTTTTTCCAATATGGCTGCACCCTGCCCCCTTGCTGCCCTTCATGTCTACAAAGTGGAGGTGGGGAAGCAGGTAGCATTGCAGAGCCGAGCCCTACCCAACAGTACTGGTACTGTCTGAGGCGCGGGGCGGGCCCGGCCCCTGGAAAATATACCTATACCTACACAACCCCAAGCAGGCCCGGTCTGAAGCACAGTTTGTATAGAAAGAAATTAAAAAAATAGAAATCCATATTGGACACCTTAAGAATATATTTATATCCTAATTAACCCCGGATAACTGCTCTGGTTACATCCGATTAAAGCTCTGTAAGTATCAATAGCCAGATTCTGCTAGTCAGCAGGTGATAATTCTCCCAGGGACATCACGAGTGGTACAAATTAAAAAAAATCGATGATGGGTAGAAATAATTAACTCCATAATCAAAATATCTATAGGCACTTGTATGCTCATAATGGTGAAGCAGGCACACATATCACAACCAGGACTTATTTCGACTGCCTTATTTTCACTAAGGCTAGATATTGTTCCCATAATTGCAGTTCTAAGAACTATGGTACCATGAAAGGCAATGTAGCACACCAGTGGAATTTTAGTCAGGAGTGGTTTTAAAGGGTTATTTTCTTTCAAACCACGAATTCTGGTTTATTGCCGCTGGATAATTGCTAATAAGCTCGATATTTCACATTGTTCCTTTTTCATCCTGGAGGTAAAAGCTCTTCACATCGACATGACACCATTATTTCGTAACGCCCCACGACGGGCAAATGCTTCATGCTTCCTAACTAACGTACAATAAACTGTGTTGTATGGTTGCGCCATAAATGAGCTCTCATACAAAGTAAGCACTGTTAGCAAAACGAGACTATTATTTGGAACCAAAGTGACGATTCATTTGTCTATATTTCACCACCTATTGCAAATTTGAAATTTGACATTGAAGCAAGTTATTCTGTGCAATCTGGCAGCCTTGGTGCACAGACACGTGCTGCTGTCGGGGACCGCTGCACTGCGATGAGCTGCGTCGCGGGGTGAGTAACGTTCGACAGGCCCGTCCGCCCACAGCCGCCGGTTGGAGCGCTCTCGGCTCCGACAGCCGAAATTCGATCAAAGCGGCCCGGCGGCGGCGCGCATCGATCGACTGTCGCACATAATGGGATGCCGGAGTCTCCGCACCGTCGCGTTTAGCTCAATCATCTAATAGCTGTAATCAGCGTGGGCTGAATTCATCAACATCGCATAACGACTTCCTGATGTCGGGGAGATGTGATTTGGCTGTAGCGCCACCTGCGCCCAGCTTCCAGCGGCGCGGCGCGCCACAATGCCGCCCCGCTCCCGCCGGCCGCGACGGGGGGAGGCAGCGGGGCAGCGGGGGCAGCTGCCGCACCGCACAGGACATTGGACCGACAAACTGGTCACTTCCGGCGGTGAACAGTCAGACACAAAACGATAGTGCCGGTCACCCGCCTCCCTGTCAGTCTGTCAGCCGCCTCCCTGACAGTCGGTCGTCAGCTGCCTCCTTGTCAGTCCGTCAGCCGCACTGGCGGTGGAACTGGGGGTACCGGGGCACATTGCACCTCCTTAAATCAGAAATCTTAACACTGACCCTATGGCGTTGACTGGAAAGAAATAGATTGAAAAGCCCATGGTGCCCCCTTAAATTCTGACGTTTTGTCGTTACTGGTCACCCAGTTAGGCTCCTCACTGTCAGCCGGTCAACCGCCTACCTGTCAGCAAACCAGCTGACTCCCTG
Organism: Lepas anatifera; assembly: GCA_034440635.1. Classification (NCBI taxonomy): domain Eukaryota; kingdom Metazoa; phylum Arthropoda; class Thecostraca; family Lepadidae; genus Lepas; species Lepas anatifera. Next base: position 263,802 of record JAOTON010002112.1, on the reverse strand, counting down.
TCAGCTGACCAGCTGCCTCCCTGTCAGCTGACCAGCTGCCTCCCTATCAGCTGAACAACCACCTCCCTGTCAGCTGACCAGCTGCCTCCCTGTCAGCTGAACAACCACCTCCCTGTCAGCTGACCAGCTGCCTCCCTGTCAGCTGAACAACCACCTCCCTGTCAGCTAAACAGCCGCCTCCCTGTCAGTCAGTCGTCAGCTGCCTCCCTGTCGGTCATTCATTCACCTCCCTGTCAGCCGGTCAGCTGCCTCCATGCCAGCCAGCTAGCAGCGCATCCATTCCATTTGCTCGACCCCAGGAACGTGTCTTACTCGGACAGCCTTTTGACATACTTGGTCTTGGAGAGTTCGATCAGTAGGTTCTATGTACTTGGGGAAGGGGAGAGCAACTTGCCGACACATAAATCTGGTGCAAAACATGACATCTACAAAATTAAGAAAATTCAGACTGTTAGCAGTCATCCCACTGGACTGCTTTTAGAAGTCCGGCAACCGATGCTTTGGTGAAAGGGATAACTGTGTTCTGATTGCAAGAGAAGTATTTCCTGGTTGGCACTTTGCATATTTCTTCACTGGGGGATCAGTGCCTTTCTAAATCTAAATACTTGAAAGTTTGTTCTCCTTTCGGAAAACAGTATTTATGTCACTTACTGAAGGCTTTTATGGACCGCAACTAGGTTTTTTTGTGCAATGCAGGAATCAGACACCAGGAGCGAGGAATGCGAGGAAAACAACAGGAGTGCCCTTGCAAGTTACGAAAGGTGTCGCGTTGAGTCTTTGTAGTGATAGATGATAGCCTTGATATTTTTCTTCCTTGGCCTACAATAAACGTTTGGAAAAACGCACCGCCTGGGGCAGTATTCAAGCTAACCGCTGAGTACTAATCACTATGTTAATTGTATTGTGTCTAGGGCAGAGATTTGGATTGTCTCAAATAGTATTGATGTGTATAGGAAATAAGGAGGTACTAAACCATAAACCCAAGCATGCCTCAAAAAGGGATAAATTTTCACACCTGGTTAAGAAGCTAGGCCTGCCATCTGGGAGAGTTTACAGCCAACGTAAGCAACGTTTTTATGCTCATTTGAGGCAATTTTATAGTTCGGAGTCCATATAAGGCAAAATAGACCATGTGGCAAGACAAAGGTAAAACAAAATTGACTTCAATAAAAAAATATTGGTTGGCTTGGGCACCAAAGTAGGGAAGGCAATACTAATCTGAAAACTCAGGCCACTGGACTGCAGCAAACGAGTTTCTAGGCCCTCGTTTCATAAAGCCTAAGAATATATCAGGGTAGAATGGGGCAGTGCTCATTATTATTGAGGCAGAAACAGAAGTGACCAAGGTTTTAAAGTGTAATAAAACACTGTGAGGCACTAGGGTCGTTCAAAACAAATTCTACTTTTCAGACTCGAACCCACTTTTTCCCATTATATATTCAATTCTGATTTCAATGAGCCACATTTCAAGCGTCTACGACAGCGGGAAAGATCGTCTCAAAACGGTTAAAGATTTCATGTTTCGGGCGCGATTGGCCGCCCGGCGTTGTAGTCTCCCCTTGTTAAATTGGGATGAAAGGGGTGCATAACCTACCAGTAAAGACAGCGTGGCATGTGCGTGCGTATAAGAGCGGTAGATGGGATTTAACATGTAGACATTTATTTGTCAGATGTATTTGCTGCACAATGCAAATACATGTTATTCCACAAAAGACCTGAAATCAAATGGTTCAGCACCCTAGCACTCTAAATCCCGACAGAACAGGAATGCGCCACATGACCTTTGTTGTCGGCGCGCCCTAAACCACCAATTATGATGATGATGATGATGATGAACAGGAATGCCTTCCGGAGGCGAACCTTTCTCTGGTAACATTCGCTTCACACCACGCTGTGGGATCATTCACCACATTAAGTTCTGGAATACCTTGAAACAGGAGAAGTTATACCTGTCACCAGCTTCTTAAAGGAGCCATTTCTGGTCAGAATATTTCAGATTCAGGCAATCGAATACCAGCCAGCTGTCAGGAGTGGCAAGCTGGCAGAGGATTAGTACCGAACATTCACCGAGCTCTTCATAGCCTCTATCGGAAACTTAAGCCTGCCCTTGTCAAATGTGAATCGTTTGCTGTTTTTGCCAATTGTTGTGCGACTGTCTCCTTACCTCACAGATGGAGGTTCTCACCAGCGCGACAAAATATAACTTTCTGTGCACAAATACCACAGCTGATGGCAAATTGACTTTAGCTCATTCAGGGCGATTTCTATATTAACTTAATGAAAGCACTGCATTGCATTTTATGGATAGCTTTGAGGCTCAAAGAAGGCTCTAAAGTTGACTATCCGTGACGGAGGAGCCCAAATGCATGGTTTAGAGCCACTTATAAGGAAAGCCGCTAACTATTCCGAGGTCTGAGTGGCTCAGTCAGTTAGCGCCTGCGCTTGGCTCGGCCAATGGCATTCATTATGTGTTGGGTGTCGTGGGTTCGAGCCCACCCAAAGGCAGAATCTGGCGCCTTGCCCTAGCCCAAGCTAATTCTTTCCCTCTCGCCTCTGATGCCATATGACCTGAGCACTGAGCAGTTGATGCGTTGTTAAACTCCAAGAATTATAATATTCCGTCTTTAAGTATCTTCTGAAATGATGAACGGAATCTAACTCAGTAGTAGCACGCACTTCATTCCATAAATGTCCTATATTCCATAATATGGCTCGCTGGTGGGCTCCGGGTCTTCTAAGCAGACAGTTGGAGACAACCTCTCCTGACAGCCACACGTAAACCAGCTTGCGCAATTCGAGATAATACTCCGGTATTGTGTAGAGGCGCTGAGGTCAATGTGCAAAAGCAATTGTTATTTGTGACCAGAATGTTATAATCTGCTTCACAAATAAGAATCACAATGCTGAAGGTAAAAAGGCAGTGATACAGTACCTGGCCTAAACAGCACAACCATCCACCTTTCAATTAGGTAGGCTAAGGTTTCCGACAGAGGCTATGAAGAGCTCGGCTCGGTACCCAGCCTCTCCCAATTTCTCATTCCTGAAAGCTGAGTGGTAATCGAGCGCCTGAATCTGAAAGATTCTGACATCAAATGGCTCCGTTAAGAAGCTGGTGACTGGTATAGTTTCCCCTGTTTCAAGGTATTCCAGAACTTACTGTCGTGAACGGTCCCACAGGACGGGGTGTGAAGCTGGTGTGCCCCCCGATCGACCCTCGGCGCCCCCTGAAAGGTCGATGGCGCCCCCCTGAAATGTCGCTTCCCACCCCCCCCAGGATGCGAAAGTCGGCGCCCACCGATAGGATTTGGCGCCCACCTGATAGCTTTTGCCGGTCATAAGTGGCGCCCCCTGGTCCGGATGGCGCCCGCCCCGGTCCGGATGGCGCCCCCCGGGAAGGTGCCCCCCCGATCGGCAATCCTGGATCCGCCTATGGTGTTGATAGGTACATACTTAAGAAATGCAAGAGAAGCAGCTTTGCGTTATTGAAGTCATTTGGAACTACCTCATTTGAAGACGGTAGTGCTTTTTCACCCCGTCATCCTTCCTGCACTCTCTCATGCATACTTAGGGCTGTTGCATTAGAGAGTTAGGTTGACCACAGACATAATGCTATTTGCCTAGGCTTTGTCTTACCATTGTAAATGAACATTTTTGTCTCTTGTATTAATAAATAATTATGGGTCTGGATTTTATAATCAGCTTAATCCCTTTGTAATGATTATAAGAAAATATAGAATATTTTTCCAGAATCCACAGTGCCCACTCTGTCAGATAAGACCTGTCATGGAAGCAGCGAGGGGTTGGCGACATCCTGAGTACGGCATTCCTGGTGGATGTATCGCCCTGGGGTAGTGGGACTTAACTGGAACTGCAGCAGCAACAGCGACGGCGGAACGTTCGAATTTAAGGGGGCACCATAGACTTTCCAACCCATTTCTTTCCAGTCAACGCCATAGGGTTAGTGTTAAAATTTGTTACCTAAGGGGGCATCGTGCCCCGTTGCCCCCCCCGGTTCCACCGCCAGTGAGCAGCAACGATGGTGACAAATACCTCGGGGCCATCTCACAATCAAGACTTGGTAGTGTTAGTAAGAGAGGTTCAGACCACGCTGAAGGCGTGATTGGATGTGCTGTCGCAGAGGCTCCGTTTCCGTTTGGGTCTTAGTTCTCTGGTCGGCGGACCACGCAATCAGAGCTTTGTTTTTATCAATTATTTGGCATGTTTTTACCCTATTTAGTATTTATTTTTTACTTTTTAGCCAATAGACGTAAAGCCAATCACGCAATAACGTCAATTCTAGACTAGTATTTTTGTGGTGCGAACCAAGTAATGACCAAGTTTAGTGTGGCTCATTGTGTTACGTGATTACCCAGTGTTTTATCATATGCAACCATTTTTTATTCTTAGAATTTGGTTGACGAAAGGTTTGAACTTTTTTAATCCACTGAGAAAGGTATCTTTCAAAGTTATTGACCTGTAAAGTGGTATAGTTTTTGGTATTTGACATTTGATTGGCAATATGTTTGAGGTTTTCCACTCCTGCAGTAGCAGAAGCCGAAGACAATCATGAGGCAAAACCCGATGATATGTTGGTTTAAGAGAAGACAGTTGAAATTTTCCTAGCACTGATTGGATGTAAGACATTTTTAAAAGGAATATCTAGCTTTGTTTGGCCTCCTCACAATACTTCCAAAACACACTAAAAACACGTTTTACATGCAAATTCGAAAATATCTCATTCGCAGAACGTCTTCAGATCGATGTTCAAATAAGAATTTGAGGAGGTAGAAAACACACAAACCTAACCTAATAAGTAAACAAAACCTGATATTTCTTTTAGAAGACAGTCGCCTTTTAGAGGAATGGTGAATATTCATTGGTTCCTCGCGTTTTGGGGATGGTGGCACACGTTCGTGTGTGGGTGTGTTAGGGTTTTAGGGCGCTTCAGCTGCCACACAGCAGTCGTCAACGGCACAAGATGCGGGTTCAAAAACTGCAGGTGCCTTCACAATCTGAATAGTAAGTTTTTCGGAATACTAAATGAATTTCGGAAACCAAATTTTGTTTGTCTCTTTGAATAAGTTCTCGATGGCGCCTATTTGCTTGAAACTTCATCACAATACAATCACTGTTTACCATAGTATTACGTTCCGTGGCGTAGTGGAGCTGATAGACGTAGGAGCACTCAGAAAATCCCTGGTTTGGGGACAGGGTGCACTTTTTAGGTCATTTCTTTCCAGTCGACGCTATATTATTAATTATTGAGAATCACGGATTCGGGGAGCAGTGCATGGTTTTTGCCCCCTCCCTCTCCCCTGTTCTTATGCCAAAGAAATTGAAATTTATCTACTATTATTTATTAACTATTGACATATGAGCTCAGAGCTTTCCCAGCTGGAAAAAATTTGCTACTTGAGCGCTTTGTAGTATTCCTACTGACCTACTCATCGCAAGCAGCAGGTCAGGAAAAGTACATACCTTCTTGTTGCGGTAGCTGAACAAAAGCACAGATTATAAAGGAAGAATTCTGAGGAATGAAGACAATGAGCACATGGTGAACACTGCATTGAACATTGGGCGAACAAGAAGCATTGAAAAAGATAAATAAACATTTATAAATGCTAGAATGTTCAATGTATACATACACGAGGAGTGTTGGCAGGTCAATGTTGATGTCCTGAGAAAGTTTTTTAATTATTTTCCCTAGAAAGTTGTTTCTCTTCTCACACGAAACCATCGACAATGAATTTTTGTGCTTGCTTGTGTCCTTTCCAAATCGGAGTTATTCCCTATTTATGTTTCAATAAATGTTATAGTGTATCATAAAACTGTATTCGGTTCAGCTCGACACACATTTTGCTATTCATCCGTGCTGAGCCACCAGCGAAATAGGGGCCGGTTCACTGTTCTCCCGGCTGATTTGCACTAGTCATGGAGACTATATTGATGTTTGAGTGTTTTGAGGCATGCCAGGAACGTGGCGGTGTAGGCTCACCTCACGAAAAACTGTTTAGGAATGGGTTTCATCACTAAGAAGATCTGACCAAAAGCTTTTTATGTGGGGTATAGTATGTACTAGCTTAGGTGTGCATTTTTAGGAAGAGTGCTTATTAGAAGCGTCCACTATTACAGTACTTTAGGCAAAATAGTTGGTCGTCAGTCTCAAGAAAGGTCTGCAAACTAAGAAAAAGCAAAAAAGACGTTTGCTTGCTTAGATCTGGCAACTTTTCCGATTTTGGTGCACAAGTTTCGGTAAGAAATATATGATCAGTCAAACGTGAGGGCAGTGGGTAAGCCACTTTTTCAAAAAAACACGAGAGGTTCTGTTTCCAGGCTCTCCGGTTGGAGAATGTATGTGTTGGAAAAGTATTCCCCTGACCCGTTTCGAAGAGCCCAATCTAAAGTTGCCCGGCCGCTTCGAGTGAGCATTTGAATCCGCTGCCAACTATAAAATTTAGAGAAAAATAATTTGCAGCCGAGCATAAACAAATGGAACTCCTTTGAAGTCCTGCTCCATGAAGGTCTTCATCATGGCTTGGAAACAGATTCAGTCGGGTGTGTCGCTCAGTAGCACGTGCACGGCTAGATTTAAGTCCAGACTGCACCCAAAACGCAAACGGAAAGCTAAGCTGGGCACTGTTGGGAAAGAGGGTGGCCGATTTTAGGAGGCACCTATGCTCCTCACAAACCCACCCTTATAAAATACAAACTGACAGAATTTCTCCTGATTCGAGACCTTGTACTTCATAGAAACCAAGGGACTCCTCTGAGGTATTTTGCCGTGTTTCGTAGAGACACACCTGGAGTTTTTATCAAATTTAGATTGAAAGATGATGAAATTTCTTCAAAATTTAGGCGTATTTTAAGCTTTTTTGTGGTTGGGAGGCGCCACTGTGCAGAATAAGTGCCCTTTTTAATGCTTACGGGGTGCTTCCATTTGGCCTAATTTAGGCCCACTACTTCGCCGCCAGTAGGGGTGCAGCTTCTTCGACAACGAACGTTCGGTGCGAATGTGGGACGTGACTCCAACGCTCCTCTCCCAATTAATTTGTGACATAGGCCATAGATGCTTTGAAAGCTGGCCATATGGCCACAGCTTTCGGTGGTCATTTTCGCCCGCCACGGCACCTTACATCGAAGCCTGAGCTGGTCTCCAATCCGTAGTGAAGTCGGGCCCTCCTCTCCGGCCCGCTCAACATCTCAAGTCACGGCTAAAGAATCCCCAGTACTTCTCACCACACACTCTAAAATTCCCACCAATCTCCGGCGCTCCCTTCCCCACAAATCTGTCACTATCGACGCGCAGAGACAAGTGGCTGATTTGTGCGAGGGAATGAGGCAGCTCTAAGGCTGCAGCCCGGTTGCCGCCACTGCAGTCGACCTCCAGCTAAGCTTCTGAATGGAGTCGGCGGCCGGGCCCGCCGCGGGAAGGCAAAGTGGCTAGCCCGCTATTGAGTGTGGCAGCGAGGGGCAGCAGTGTCGACCGCGACATGTGTTGGTATTGTTCTACACTCTCATCACGCGCCGGAGGTGGGCGCCGGCGCAGCCACGCGCAGCCGCACCGGCTGGTGGAAGTAGAAGAACCAACAATTACAGGAATAAGTGCTTTTTTAAGAGGCCTCTGCCTCTGATGCTCCTGCTGCTTTTGCCATGCATGTCTCTTCTGAATAATTTTGGCCAAGATAAAACAGGTGGTCAATACGTCGTGAATGAAGTCTTGGATCCTTCGCTGAGGGGCACCATAAAATGCACATAAAGACGAAAAAAGATGATTTAGGGACTAAAACCTGGAAGCTGAGCGGTGGTGGATCTAGCCGTTCGGTTTGGGAGGGGCAAACCAAAGTCGAAAAGCACAAAAAACGTCACGCAGTGAGAAATTGCGCTAAAATACGACTTGCCGGTAAAATTTCGGGTATTTGAGGCGAAAAGCAGAAAAACCTCACAGGGTGAAAAATATGGGGTTCCAGATACTTTTTTCCTATCCCAGTCCCAATATTTACACTAAACTAAACTGGTTCTGTTTGAAATTGAGAGTTGAAGCACCAAAATCTCGCTTATAAGCTAAAAAGGAGTCAGGGAAAAAAGGAGGTCGATCGCTTTGGGGGGGGGCAAAAACATAGTTCTTCCTCGAGCTTTTCCGTTGGGGGCAAATACATTTTTGCCCCCCCTGGATCCGCCACTGAGGATGAGTATACACTATAGAAAATTCTTGAAAGCCTGTTTAAATGCAGGAATTTTTAACGGTTAAGTTCAGCAGGCGCGATGGTAATCCTTCGGCGCAAGAGCGCTACAGGGACAATCAACGCTGTACAGAGGATTTAGTAATATGTTTGCAGCTTCATTTGGCTGTTACCAGCCGGGCAGATTATATTTGGCTGATTTTTATTAGAGCTAGTTTCTTAATATCTTTTAGAAACATAAATACGTATAAAAATTCCCCATCTTCTTAGGAAGGTAATTTTAGTCAATAATTATACGTTAAAAAAGAAAGGCCGATTTACCCGCCGTGCAGGCTCCGCTGATATGCTGGCGGAGAGAACATCGGCGTCCCCCGGATATCGGCGTGGGACAGACCTACTCTTGGAATGGAGTCAAGGACAGTAGGACAATATAAGGCTATCTGACGGACCAGTCTGTTAGTTATCGAGTGGTAGTGAATGAATTTTATTAGAATGAAGTTATTTACTTTCATCGCGCTATTTGAGAGGACACACTCACGATACACACGAAACACGGTACCCCACTCCCCCAGAAATAATCGCCGGAAGTTAGAGGACCCAATGCCAGTGTCGTGCCACGAACGAGCCCAGAGCATGAACGCACTCTCCACATCAGAATTGGATCCGGCATAGCGGAGGCAGCTCATTGCCTCACTAACACCGTGGTCGAAGCAGCACTCAGGCCTGTAGAATTGCAGGCAATTGTAGGCATCATAATACAAGTTAGAAAAGCGCCCCTTATAGTCGGAAAGCACCGTTACCGCTTTTAAGCTAAATATACCCGAGTCCGGCTCACTGCAGGAAGCAGCCACACCGGTGTGCTGGTATGACTCCGTACAAAAAGCGACGTCACATGCAGTGCAGTGTGCATGGCTTAGAAAAATGGCTCCCACCCCACTCGTTCAGCGAAGTCTCATCGGTCAGTTCGGAAAAGCACCCCTGAAATTTTTCGTACATCTACACCCCTGGCAGCACTGACCACAGACCAGTCTCTGCACTTCACGCTACAAACGGACCCACGTGTGCATGCTGGCAACGACTGTGTGTGTTTGGGGATGTCTATACCTCCGAATATGTATTCCTCTAAGCAGTGAATATCTAGCTGCCTGGCTATAGAACCTTGACACCAAGTTAACTTGACTGTAACACAAACAGGGTCAGATGAAGATTAGCGATGCAGAATTAATCACATGAGAAGAGAAATCCCAGCATTTATTTTCCCTTCCCGTTATGACTCAGTTCTGGATCGTTCTCCTCCGCGACTTCCCGGTAAGGCTTTTGAGACACCCCCCCCTTAAAAATACAAAGAAGTGTCAAGAGGGCGCCCCTCGAAATGCACAAAGCCAGCCCACAGTTATCAAAGACAACCTAGCCCGCCTTCTTGGCATAAAGATTTAAGGCCGCCTTCTTGAGACTTCGACCCCATTGCCGAAATTCTGGATCCACTACCGTTTCCACCAGCCCTCTGCGAAAAGGACATTTCAATTCTTATTTCCGAGGATATGGTGATATTTTCTGGCACTACGACGGACGTAGACAGGTAGGTGGATATGTACAAAAGTAATAAAAAACTATTTGTATTTGCCTGTAAGTGGCTGTGCCTACTTTCCACGTACAGTATTCTTACAAATTATTGGACAGGGTCAAAACAGGCTTTCTTAATCCCCAGTGCTTCAACATTCAGTCTAGAGTCACGTGGTACCGCCAGGGTCGCAGATTTTTCAGAAGGATTGCAGGTGCCCAAATAATGAATTGTTTCAATAACCACAATATTGAAAGAGATAATATAATACAGTGCGTGTGTTAGCTTTTCTATAGGTTTGTCGAGTCGTAAAACACATTTTTGAATTCCTTAAGATAATAATTTCGAACATGCTAAGCATGTTTTAATACGATTAAAACGATTCATTGTGGGTTCCCGGGCATCCCCAATAATATACAAATCTACACACCTGAGTAACACTTTTCTTTTGCCTGACTAACGTGAAGTCAGTGCACAAGACGGCAGTTCACTGGGTGGAGGGACACGCTGATGCCTCTCGAGCACTGGCAGCAGCGGCACTTACTTGAGGAGCTGCTGGAGGGCTTGACGCCGACGCTAAGGTCCATGGCGGCGATGGCGGGCGGTGCTGGTACCACGACCTCCCCACGTCAAGTGACTCCCACGCTGGCATCATCAATCACTGACTTCTGGCTGGCGTCAGTCACCGCTGCTGATTGGCTGACAGCCGCCTCGCCCCACCCCCGGTGCTGCTGATTGGTGAAACGTAGACTGACCCCGCCCCCGCGGATCTGGCGACTCGACTGAGCCGGACCTCCACAAAAGGTGCTTTCGGATCACCGATAAAGAAAAGAAAATGGCGAGAGGGACAGCTCAGATGCTCCTATTACAAAAGAAGCCACTCCGGCGGAGATAAAAGACGACCTTTTGGCGGGGTCTGGTTACGGCGCGGCTGCGCGGTGGTGAGCGGCATCGGCCCAGCTCCTGCCAATGGCAGACAATGAGACGGCGGTCGCTTCCGGCCGGGGTGCGCCTCCTCCGCTTCCTCCGCACAGCGGGCAGCGGTCCAACACAAAAACGGCGACGGTGCCAATGCTGGTAGTCCAGGGAACCAGTCCCCGACTGGTCTGAAGGACTCTGCGTTGTCGTCACTCCGCCAAACTTGAAGAAGCTTCGCGGAAAATGGTTTGTCAATCTGAAAAGGGAGAATTGACATTTTTTCACTGTCTGGGAAAACTATGGGCTTAACACCCGCACTGGAGGGGGTCTGGCACTAACGCGCACTGGAGGGCCTGGAGGCCCCCTAAGATCTCGGAAACTAAGAGGGTTAGAAAAACGTCACTTGGTAGGTGGGTGGGAGCTATGGTGGTCTACATGATGACCAATTTTCATTGACCTAGGTCAATATCTTCAAGGTCAAACGAGGTCGTAAAGGTCAAATATTGGCCATGCTGGGATCGATTGGTAAATGCTGTGATTATGCAGGAAAATCGCGGAATAAGCTAAAAACGGACAAGGTTCATAGAAAAAGGTCTCAAAGAGGCTTCCCCACAACTTTTGGGTCAAGGTCATTCAGGTCATTGACCTTTAAGGTCACCATATGGTATACTAATTATTTACACTTTGACTAACACTGTAGCCACTGTTTGGCGGGAAATGAGGATTGACCTTCCCAATGACCTTGACCTTGACCTTGACCTTGACCTTGTATTGGGGTACCCTACCGATGACGTCATATTATAATATATGTCAGACGGGATAACGTCATTTGGCCGGACGCACAGTGGTCAGTGACCTTGAAAGTGCAGATATGACCTTGACCTGTGACCTTTGACCTTGACCTTGACTTTCATGTGAAGTGACTTTGACATATAGTCCCGCTTATATGAAGTTATGACGTCACCACTCGGTCTTCAATGCAAGCTAACTGGTCCGACCGCGCGTTTACGGCGATCTCAAAATGCAGGTCTGACTTTGAAAGCCTATAAGTCAAAATATTTTCGGCCGATTTTCAAAAAGTCTTCACCAATCGACGCGCTATTAAATTCTGTTGAATGTGGCTACGTTTCGTTTTTCGGCCACAAGCAGTTCTCCGGCCACCTCGGAAAAACAGGTGGGGGGCCTCCAAGGCCCCCTCCAGTGCGCGTGTTAAGCTGAGATGACCATGATTTGTGTGACCTAATTAGATTTCCAGTAATCTAATTAGATAATTATATTTTCTACTGTGCAATTAAATCTACCAAGTCACGTATCCTGGAGGGACCATGCTCATAGAACAAGAGGGGGCCTGGGGCCTAAGTAACCCCCACTTTTCATCAAACATTTTCCAGATTGCAACAAAATCGGATAGCATTGGAATTTTTTAAGCAAGTAGGTATCTGAGAAATATAACAAAGAGCAAAATCCAGGAGTCTTCTGTACGGAAGGGCAAAGTTTCTTGTAAACGGGAGGTCGAAAATTCACTTGCCCCCTCACTGCTTAGTCGGTGGTAACGCCTATAAGAGGGACCATCAGGACAATGGTCGCCCCCTACGGCATCGGAGGCGGGCCAACCGGGGCATTAGGACCCCCACTGGCGCTGAGGTCGCAGACGCAAACTAGACCGTGCAAACACCCCGCGAGCTTTTAAAAGGGCCCTCTTGCACACAGTGGCACCTGCTAGCCTGCCCACTGTAAAATGCCTTGAACGGTGCCCTATCCCCTAAGATGTATTTTCACAGCCGTGGCCACTTGAACCTCTTAAGAAGCATCTCTAACATCTTCAGGGCTGGAAACAGGACGGCATTAGTTTCGGGGGTAGCGCTCATAAGACTTTTGATTTTGATAAAGTTATTTACAAAACTTCCTTTCACTTCTTCGAAGTTTCGCATTACCGTTGACAGAAGGCTCTGGATGGCTCTGTGCGTCGGCACAGTTCCCTGTAAGCGATCCGGTCCGCACCAGTTTCGACAGTGTTCTGTTTATTGCTAGCGAACTATTGTTCACTTTGGCGTGAGTCAACATGCACGTTCATTTTGGGCATAGCTTCCGAATGTACATACATACCCCTACCCACAATTACTTCCCAGTTTTTCTGGTAAACATGATTTCCAAAACCGTCCTTGTCACGAAATAGCCATAACGGACGTTCCCTGCAAAAAACTGTTGAAAATACGAGTTTACTAAGCGTTTTTCAGCATGCAACCGAAAGCTAGCGGTAACACACAACGATGCGAATTGAATCACGACTCAGTAAGCGATGGTTCCTAACATTCAGCCGAAAACTAACGAGTCCAGCAGTAGCGGATCCAGGACTTCATTGGGGGGGAGGTGACTGGAGGCTCCAGCCTCCCTCGCCATTGCCTCAGAAGAGCCTGCGGCTACGCATTAAATCTAGGCACTCCTGACATTTCGGGAGGAGGGGGAAGGCTTGAGCACCCTAGCCCCCCTTGCATCCGCCACTGTGGCCAGAGGTTCTGTTCCATCTGTCAGCACAGTTGTGTGAGCACCAGTCAGCGGGCACTATTTCGCCTGGACTGTGGCCCATCCCTGGGAACCAGTCCCAGAGGTTTTAGGCGCTGACCACCTGCTGTTGTGCTGCTGGGAAAAGGACAGCAGCACGGTAGCAGCAGTCTATCATTTTGCCGGGTAGGGGGATTCCTTCGTTGGGTCCGCACATGATGAGGAGAGGTATGTTGCGCTGATGCTGTTTTTTTCTGACGGAGAGGTTACCAGAAAACAATTTGGTCCGGCGCCGAATCAAATAGCGTCATTATATACGCATTTGGAATCGAGCCGTAACTTTTGTCACGAAATGTTATAAATTATATAAATCAGCAGATTGAACCATTAACCGAGATTGTTAAGGCGGAATCAAGCCTAATATACATGGACCAGTACAGGGGCGTCGCCACGGAATATTTACTGAGGGGCAGGACCTCAGACAGGCGATGACGGGAGGAGGGGGGATGAGAGGCCAGTTTTGAACGTATTGGCCGTTTTTGGAAAAGGTAACTACCATGCACTTCATGAGTATATTTGGATAGATCGAAGCAGGAATAGGGAAAAATGCAAAATAAGCCAGGGTCGAGTCTCAAAACTGTCGGGGGACATCCCCCTCATTCGCAAACTCGGTGGGTCACGTCCCCCCCACGCCCCCTTGCCCCGCTTTCGATGCCCATGGACCAGTAAAGAAAAGTGGTACCGAGTCCAGGGCGAGACAGCGAAAACCTATGTTCTTTTGAAACAATCCGCTCTACTTCCCCCGAGACAGTGACATCTTAGAGGTTGCGGAATTATGTAGGATCTGGTACTCTCCCGGTGCCAGATCTTCTGGACAAGTGTTAGGACCACAATGCGCTGCGAGCCCGACGATGGAGAGCCCTCATCACCAGAAGTGGAAGCCAACATCTCCCGGTCCTTGAATCGACGTTTTGTGGCGTCAGACTCATCGAGAAACACCAGAGCGTAACTTCGTCAGGAGCTAGGTAGAGCATTCGTGGATCCAGAGGGACAAGGGGGACAGGTCCCCCCATCGACCCTCGGCACCCCCTGAAATAGTCACGGCGCCCCCCCTACCTAAAGGTCCATGGCACCACCTGAAGTGTCGCTTTCCACCCGCCCCCCACCCCCGCCAGGATGCGGCCAGGATGGGAAAATCTGCGCCCCCCGATAGGATTTGGCGCCCACCTGATAGGTTTTTTCGGTGGCGCCTCCCGGCCTGCATTGCACCCCCCTGGCAAGGCCTCCCCCCCCCGATTGGCAATCCTGGATCCGCCTATGAGGTAGAGACTGGACAATGGCATGATAGCCCATTGATAAAATTATCAGAGGTCAAGAACATGTCAAGTTGGCTACCCACATCCCTTGACGCGACCAACATGGCTACCTGAAGCGAAATTAACTTTTGCATGAACTGAGGCTTTAAATGGCTCCCATAATAACTGTCTTAGTGAGTGAAAAAGTATTCTCAAAAAGTGGAATTGTGAAAGTAATTAAATTTACAGTGTTTTGGAGACTAATGAATTACATATAGCATACTCTTAGTACCAAACAGCAAAAGGTTAAGTATATGTCCAGTGATTACAAGTTGTGTGCGCTGTAATACAAGCATGCGTCCATTAGCTGAGCATATTAATCAGTCAAAAATGTTATCAAGTACCTAATTAAAAAATACATGAAAATAATATGTGCCATCAGAGTCTAGTACCCTTACTGCAACTGCTTGCTATGATCAATCATTGCTTAGATCATCATTGCTAAGATAGCAGACAACCACCATTTGACTGTAGCAGTCACCATGCTGAGACTTAAGCTACTTAAAGGATACATTCAATTAACACTCTGTTAAAAGAATACATATAATTTAAATATCTCCAATGCATGCAACCAAACATAGGTACTCAGCCAGAGGACAAGTACCTCTTAATACCACAACCATCATCCAGCAAATTCTTCACATATAGCCTCAGCAGCTGACGTGCCCGAAAACCACAATCCAGCAAATTCTAGAAATATTGAAGCAGATCAATAAGCAGCACCACATTCACCTGCTGAATGGAAATTTTTGTGGAATCATTACAATTTTGTTAAGTTTGATTTGATAAAATTGACACCAAAACTGCAGGTAGGCACCAAAGAAACCTACCTGCAGTTTACCTGACTTCATGGGCACCAAACAGCATCTAATTTTCTAGGTGCAAAGCCAAAACTTGCAACTCTCATCTCCACAGGTCTACAGTTTTGATATCTCGCATGCATATGATTAAAATGTGTGCTCTTATTGACACCTTCAAATCACACTACTCTCCTGGGCTTTTGAGATCTGGCAGAGTTCACTTTGCCCTGCGTTTCTCTGGCTGCGGCATAATATATAAGAATTGGTAGTGGGTTTACCACTGGCAACAAAACCTCCTATTTTGATTTAGGTCAAAATCTACAGCCTCATAGTAAGATACCCAAACAGCAGCTTCAACAACACGTATATCTGACTGCTTTCTTCTCGCTACTTCCGCGCCAGAAACGCAAAACTTTGTGGTTACCCAAGTGGCTACCTGGTGGTCCCTAATCGTAATTTTCGTTGGCGGCCTGGCTACCAGACCATCTCTAATTCCGCAAAACGAGTCCTCAAGTACAACGTAAGCAGTGGATTTACTATCCTATGCAGAATAATTTCACTATAGATCCTGATATAGATTTTAAATTTTTCTCTTTTTATTCAAAATAAATGGTCAACTTCATATAAAATAATGAATATTACCGTTTTCATGTCATCGCAATTTAGAGTACCTTTTTCTCATGGCTTTATATGGGTCAATTTCGTTGCCGATGTGGTTACCTGCCCATCTCTAACTCAGCTGTGAAATAACGCGAGTGAGTAAGGATAAATTATTTGTCACTAATTTGCATCGTCTGTCACTAAAGTTATAATGTTACCTAAGATCAGTCAAGGGAGCATTGCATATTATGGATAGTTCTTTTTACGTGGCGCTAAGATCGTGGAGAGACTTGTTTTGTGCTGGTGAGTGCAATTCTTGATCTCTGTCAAATCTCCGTGATTGGCTACCTAAGTTCTGGTCCTTGAACCTCATTTGGCTACCCACGAGCGTGGGCGAGTTGGCGAGATTCTTGACCTCTGAAAATTATGTTCACGTAATAAGAATCCATCTAAATAAACCTCAAACTGAAACTTCTGTCGAATGAATTCATTCAAAGCAGTTTTCTTTACAGCTCTTGTCTGGCGTGTCAACTTTTGCTGACTGAAAATGTTGGTGGTAGGATATCAGAGATGTTGGAGATAAAACCGGAGATGAGTCCCTCCCTCCTGCAGGAGATGTAGGAGCTGCACGAGTGCTGTACGATTCCAAGATTGGCTACGACAGTAGACCTTTCTATCGGCAACAATTCCAAGCCTGGCTATGGGTGCGACACCAAACTTTTCTGTTGGCGACTATTTCAAGCCTGGCTATCGGTCACGACACCGAACGCTTGTCATCGGCTTCTGATATTTCCGTGGGCGGCGACACCAGCGTGGCTATCGGTGCGACATCTCAGGGGTCTAAAAACTTGCCGATCTACCTACGCCGTAGGCGACCCTATCATCTTTTGGTTGGCGACCCAGCAACCGTCTCAAACTCTGATTCCATCTGTTTTCCTATGATTTTAGCTTCCACCATCCGCTCCTGCTTCTAAATATGCCTACCCTCTCCACTGTTTTCACCCGTCATCGTAATACATACAGTGCCCATCAAAATATATTGGATGAAGTCTGCTGGTTCCTTTGGCCAAGAATGGGCAGAATCTACTTCGACAAAGAGCCAAGTTAGCCTTCGTTTCCCGGCTTGTTTGGCGTTTCTGAAAGACAGCTTGGCTACAACGGGGCATCTTTGGCCGATTACATCTGGTATCATCACCGCCCTTAGTTACTGCTAGTCTATGCTAGTTATGTTTCTTCTTATTACAATTTTTGGTTCCAATTTTATGAAAAACAACTGAAATTACCTGGTACTTTAGATGATGCCATCTCCCTGTACCGTATTTATGTGCTATTTTTAAGTTCAAACTAGAAGGTACTAGAATCTGTCACGAGTCGGTACCAAGTCGTTGATTTTCATTTTTTTCAATAGGCGACCAATGGGCGACCAAGTCGGCCGAAACCGCCAACTTGCGTGGTCTCTTGGTCGCCGGTGGTCGCCCTGGTACATTTTCGGTGTCTGTGGTCTTCAGAACGAGCGCGGCGCGGGCTGCCGCTAATATTTTTGTATTCTTGTTGGAAGCAGTGGGCGCCGTTTTTGACGACTGGTGTTCAATTTGTTAAATCCAAGGGGCTAAATCAAGATGTGCGTTTATCATAGACGGTCCGTGCAATCTAGGTGGGTTTCAGTTTTGGAGTCTACTTGCAATGATGTTTCCTTGTTTTGCTTTATCGCAAAAAGTCTCAGAAGGAAAAAAACTTGAATACAAGTGCTGCATGTTTAAACCCTTTTTAACCACAATCACGCTAAAATATCTTCGTAAACATTGTTGTATAGTCACACATTCCCAAGGGCGTGGATTTAACAAATGATTTTTTGGGGTGCTTATTATGAGACTATCCATAACAAGTATACTGTTTTTGATACCACCATGTTCTTGCCTTATACCAGTGTGCAAAGTACTGCACTTTCGTCGAGATCTTGTCGGTGCGAGTGCCCTTGGAGACAGGACCGACTGGTGCAAATTTTATCAACCTGGTGCGAACTTGCGAGGTTAGTGACACTTAAACTAAACAAATAATGGCTGAATGGCTCTTAAGACACAGGAGGGGGCCTTATAAGAATTCCTTAACTACCTAACTGACTAATGATTGAGGTAGCATTGCATTGTAGGGGTAGGAATGGGTGCATTTTTTCCCTGGTATTTGCCAGATTGGTGCGAATTTTTGGAGGCTGGTGGTGCGAGAATTTTAGATGGCTGGTGCGACTCGTCTGGCATGCTGCCGTACTTTGCAGACTGGGCCTTATAGCTGGACATATAACTGTGTGACCAAGTAGGCCTGTTATTTATAAATTTTAAAGTCCCTGAAATGAGAAATAGGAAAATTTTAAGGATGCTCTTAGTAGGCACAGAAAATAGCTTGAGCTTTCATTTGGGGTGCCACAGCAGTGACAGGTCCAAGGGATCCCTGAACTCGAGTTCAGGACCCCTTAAGTTTGAAAGGATTAAGGGCGGCCTGAGGAAAAGGGTACCGCAAAACTGATTAAACCAGGTCTGTGAGGCAGAAAATACCTTGCTACTGCCCCCACCACTAGAATACAAATGATGGGGCTACAGATGGAGCTTTGAAGTTTAGAAGTTGTGAAAAATGGCATTAAAGGTGCTGAAAACAGGTTTTGTTGTGCTAGGTTGGCTCACATCATGTTCTGTATGGCCATATGTCTTGGTCTGTATATATTATTGTCTCAAGTGGCAATAGAAATCAAATATCAAAAAACTTATTTATTGTTTCACTAGGTATCTATTAATTGATTTTGTATATGACTAGTGTTTTATTTACACAGATGCACCAAGACATGTGAATGATCATAATAAACATGTTGAGCTTCAATATTTGAAGCAGGGTATAAAGTATGATTTCCTGTTTCTGCTTCAAAGATAAATGTCCTCTAAAATTTTAAGAACAGAAATAAGCCAGGTAGAAAGAACAAAAGTTTGTTTCATGGCCTAAAATATTGTTCTGGAAACTGGTCTCATGCATTCCCATAATTGAGAATGGGTGTTCCCATCTATGGGTCAAGCATCCCCATTTATGGCACTGTTACCATTTTTAAGTCACACCAACCACATTTTTCTCCCACTGATTGATGATGATAGCCACCCTTTTGGGTGAAGTTTGCCCTTTTGGTTGACAGCATGCAATTTCAGAGGGCTGCCCCTTACTAAAATCCTAGATCCATCTCTGTGCATTGGTACCCCATAAGGGATATAAATGTGCATTCCTGCACAGCACAAATATGTGATAAACCATTTCCAATTTGCCAGAAGACTCCACTGCAAGGACAATGGTCCAATCCAAGTCTGCCAAACATGGAATAAGCTGTGTCTTTTGCACAGATGGATGCACACTGGGTGATCAGGGTGTGTGTGTATGTTTTTAACTGACCGATTATATGCATCCAAGTTTCTGATAATATCTTGTATTTTTTTGTCACAAGAAAGTTGAATCGTTTTGTTTTCTCTAGTATGGATGAAATATGGAAGCACTGCCACAGAGGTACAGCAGAAATATCACAGAGAGATTGTGTCCACCACAAAAGAACAGGTTGCTGAAATGCAAACTGTTCTTCTCAGTACCCAATCCTGGTCCAAATACGTCATCAGCAACTATTCTGGAAACTTTTTCAGTCCTGATCATTAATGCTAAAGTGCATCAATTAAGAGCTTTGGAAATAGCTTTGGACATCATTCCCATGGGAATGATGTCATGGAAAGAAAACAAGGTTATTCCCAAGAGACAGCATTGCTATTGCTTTAAGTAGAACCATGTTCAACAATGGAGCGAAAAATGGGCATTATCTTAGCAATGGTTGATATTTTCCACTGCACTTCTGAGGAAATGTTGGCGATGAATAATGTGTGAATTATTTATTTGAAATGTTACAGGAATTTATCTGATTTCTGGCGCCTCAAAGTGAAGAACCACAAGTATTTCACGACGCATGTATGTACATGAAAACATTTTTCTCTAGTTAAATGAAACCTCGGAACTGTTTCTGAGGCTCTTTTTTAAGGTGCTGCAAACCCTTTTATTTGTTTCTAAGATAAGGCCTAACAATTTTTCACATGGATGGACACAAAATAAAACCATTATTGATGAGAGAACAACAATGGTGCATCAATCATGGTTGTATCTTGCTTGGTATAGAAGTGATGGGCGAAAATGTTAATGCCCAGGGGCGCTCCCACGGCATTTTTATAGGGGAACGGACCCGGGCTGGTGCTGACCGGGGCAGGGGAATTGTGAGCATATTTGGTACCTGACAGCATTATTGACGATGAACCGAAAATTTTGGGTAGACCTCCCCCTGGTTGGCCAACAGGAGGATGCGTAGGTACCCCGTCCCACCGCTTTCGGCGCCCATTTACTTGCCCTTGTGTACGGGCAGTGTATCATCTTTGACCTCGATTGACCTCCAAACAGACTTAGCCTAAGATTAGTGGGCACTATCGATACGTATTCATGACTGCGTAGTGCGTATAAATGACTGATCACTATCCAAGATTGGCTTTTAGGTCCGACATATCACGCCCAATGCGAGCGTTCTTCCTATTATAACTTGAAGCTACGTGATAACATCCCCAATATTCAGTGTCCTGTTGCGCCCTAGCCTTTGAACCGATATGAAAATGGATGTTGCATTAGTGAAAGAGCTGGTCCGGCTCTGTCGAATAGCCTTGAGAAAGTGGTTCCGGCTATTTTGCGTACGGAGATAAGCAAGGTTTTATAGAGCACTGCATTTGATACATTTTGACGTATATGAATTATTCCCCTCTGGTGACCACAGTATTGACCTTCCGCAAAAATTCCGGGAGTAACGCCGACTGCATTTCCGACGACCTTTCGATCGCTTTTTCCGCTTCTATCTTTCTTTGTTTCCGAGATCGAGGGTGTCATTTTTGACCCCCTCCCACCAGGGAGGGTCATAGGTGATTCATGCTGGTCACCGGGGCTAGGATTAAGGGCCAGCATGTATAATTTTGTTGCTTTCAGATCATAACTTTGACTTTAATACTGAATTATAATCTCATGAAATCACTTAGGTAATGACTTGGTTCTGGCTTAGGTCATCGATATCGAGAAACCCGATCTATATTTTATAGGTTTTTTATATCTATATTTTATCGGAACCTTCCCCCTTGCACTCGCCAGCGCTTCCCTATAGCCATATTTATACCACTTTTAAGGCCGATTTTGTAATACATGTAGTATTAGGTTCGGCGACCATTTAAGAAGCTTGGACTTTAGTCGGCGACCACAAGCTCACTTTTTAGACCCCTGCGACATCTCGCGCCACGGCGGCAGCGACAGTGGCAGCTGGCGGACGGGGGCGGGCGGTGTGCCGTGTCGGCTGATGTTAGCAGAGATACCTAGCGACGGCAGGGCCGCTGATCTGAGTGACCACAGAAGGCCCGGCACCGCCGAAAACACACTGATCCGGTGTGGACGCGCACCTTCCGACATGTGTTTTTCGAGTATGATCGGAGGGGTGGGTGTTATCTGGCCCCGGGAGGATGGACAGAGCGGCTAGATGGTTCCGTATCCAAGTGTTGGATTACCGTTGCTAGGGCGGTACTAGGTCAAACAGAACACTAGGCTCACCGACAACGCGGGACTCACGCACCATGGGTATTGAGCCCGGATCAGTTAATGTCATCTATTTCACTGAGGGAACTAAAGTCACTTCTGCTCTGTCTGTGGTCCTGTAATGATTTATGAGCACATGTCCTGGAGGGATGCTCATAAAGGGTCACTATTTAATTATTTTGAGGTAGCCAAGAATATTGCGTGAGAACATTTCACTTCCATTGTTTCGGAGGATGAAACAATGGAACATCGACTGGCGACATGGTCTTTTTGATCAGTCAATAATTTGCCGAATTTCAGGTAAGATATACGCTACGAACCTGGTGATGAGCTGAGGGGAGAGGCGGGGGCGGGCACGTCAAGAAGTATGTATGTACGGTTGAACAGAAAGCAATACGTCACTACATCACTTTTACGTGCAAAATGTGCTGAATTAGCACCCTATGGAGTAAAACATTGATGGGGGATTGAAGGAGTGATTGGCGTCTTTCCGCTTTTGGAAGAAGAGGTGTCGATTTCCAAAAACCATTGGGGGTGCCCAAATTTGAAAGAAGTGAATGACCGCCTCATGAAAGGATAAAGCAAAATTGTATTTTTGGTTTAGCCATCACACAGTCCTTTCGAATTCTGAAAATGATTAACAATGAAATTTATAGGATATTTTAACACCAAATGGATATTTCATTAAAGGTGCCCGGGCTCCAAAGGGATATAGATTCACACCCTTATACGGTACTATTCATTAACCCGGCACTCCCTGGGCTCTTTTCATACACACCACCGCCTGGGGTGTGATGGAACCCCTACGATCTCGGGAACGGGAGGTAATACAGAAAACTAATACAGCGCTGGAAGCACCTTTCCCTCTTCCACTCTGGATCCGAGTTTGAAGCGTATACGTTGACCAGTCGGGTTACAGTGGGCCAAAATGGGTCAAATTTGGGCTCATTTAGAGAATATTTTTCACATCGGGAACCAGAGATGAGATTAATAGTCACCAGTGTGTTAGTCTTGATCTAAGCATTCAAATGCTATGAGGTATGACCTTTTAAGGTCACATTATGATCTTGACCTTCGGTCAAAGTTAAATAATATCCTTTCAATGTCATGTCTCACACTGTTTGAATCCTTGAATCATGCTCATTACTATCATACCAAATTAGGATTGCTTCTTGTTTGGTTCAAAAGTTATAGGCGCAAACAACTTCGCAAAACCGTGACCTTTGGTGAGCTCTGGCGGCCTTGGTATCGATCTGACCTTAAAATGGATGACAGCATGCAGATTTTTCAAGAGCTTTCGAACAATGTTTAGAAACATTATCCAACTCCTGTAGAAGTCGAGCTACACCCTGGCTTTGTCAGCCTAATTTTAGAAAAAAACGGAATTGCTTTACACGGGCCTAGCAATGCCTTCACCACTCGTTGACCTGACCTACCTGACGTCAATTTTTTATCATAAATTGTCCAATTTATATCTCTGGAGGCCTGCAAAGCGAGGCGGGTCTCATCTGAATCGGCTCAGAACCATTTGCGAAAAACTGAGGGGGGTTCAGATCGGACCTCCCTAGGCGGTTATAGGTTAAGGTCCAAGCAAAAACCCATAACTATTCGAGACCGTTCAGCTATTGCTTCCACTGACATGTTCCGTACTAACAAGATTTCACACTGCAACTTAAAATGTTCTGAACCTATTTAAAAACCTAGCCGTTCAAAAGCTACCGCCGCTCGAAATGATTTATCTATCATTGTTGGATGTTCATAAACGTTCTCTTCCATCCTCGTACCAAAATCCCCGTGAGCTGTGTTGTTTCGGTTAAAACGGAATTTCTGGACTGAAGAATAAAAGTATACCAAAATAATATTTCTTTTGTTACGATTCACTATTTGCAATACTTGACATGACTTGTGAGGTCACTCACTGCCCCAGTTCCGAAAGCTAAGATATAATTCGAAAACTGAGTGTGGAACGTCTAAGTCTGATGAAAAAGTAAGAAAATGGCAGTAATAAACACTA
This sequence comes from Lepas anatifera, assembly GCA_034440635.1. NCBI lineage: Eukaryota > Metazoa > Arthropoda > Thecostraca > Lepadidae > Lepas > Lepas anatifera. The sequence goes on along the minus strand of JAOTON010002112.1, from coordinate 240,247 downwards.
ATTAACCAGGAACGTGATTTCATCCGGGAGATAAGCAACGGAGTGTTGCAGCATACAAGCTATCTTTTGTGTCTCAAAATAGAAAGTCGGACAATCATGGTAAGACGGGAGTGCACAGTGACTTCTGGCTGCCCGTAGACCGGGTGGCGGCGGGATTGAAAGAATGTGAGAGGGAAGTGGCCCATGCTGCCTACTCAGTCAATTGCCTCGTGCATCCTGCGATTTGCATTGGGCCCTTCTTGTTTGAACGGTCAGAGCTACTTATCCCTCCGCCTCAAATAGCCATTTCATCGGTTTAAACTTCCAGTGTTGAACACATCTGAAGTCAGATAGCCGTGTATGTCACACGTGCAGTGTGTGATGTACTGCCAATTAGTCTTTATTAATGAAAAAATGAAAAGCTGCATTATTTACCCTGATGCAAAAATACTAAGGATTATAAACAGCTACCTGCAGTTTTGTCCACCAAGCGTATTCACATACCGAACTCATTTAATGAACTCATACTCATGTTTCACTGGAAAGTGATATCGACACCGCACACTGCACAAACACCTAACTCATACAACCACTCATGTGCACAGAATTTCTCCTACATCTGTCCTCCCTTAGTCCAACAGCAAGGAGAACGGCCACCATTCTCAACACCACACGCCTTCGTTTTACAATCCACCTCGCGACCCCTCCCCACCGATGCTTGAACTCGGCGCCATCGACCCACAGCGGCGTGACCTCTGTAACCTCTGTGGCCGCAGGCAATCGTGACTGCCGGCGGATGGCGGCCGCTGATTGGTGGAAGCGCGTTCACTTGTATAACGAGAAATTCAGCGGAAATTTATCCATGAGAATGGCAGAGCTTGAACCATAAACCAAGAGATAAATTAACATGATCTTTTTCAAGCGTTACTAGCCATATTTTCCACTACATTGGCTTGATTATCTGCGCCACCATCCGATACTCTTCGGTACAGGCGAGACAGCGGCAGAGCCGGTACTGGCTAGCCGGCGGCCGAGTTCGCTGAAGTCAGGAGAGTCGCGAGATGGGTTTCAGCTGAGCGAAAAGGAGAGAGGCCCGACCCGAAGGTAACCGACAGAAGGAGAGGGCAGAGACGTAGGTACATAAAACTAAACCTTAACTGTTGAACGAGTTATAGCGAGTGTGAAATAATGGGAGTGCTGCCGTAGTAAAACCAGATAATACAGCAGTAGAGGAAAGTACGTGCTGCTTTGTTCCATGTTGGATGGTGAAAATCTAATTTAGGACTCAAAACATTGCCGATGTTAACGCATTTCATCTTTCATACGTCATACCACGACATTTAAAATTCTATGGTGAAACCCAAAAATACAAGCAACGGATTTCGTTGTCTCATGAGGGCATTCTTAATCGATTTACCATAATAACGTGGATTTTCGAAAACCATTCAGGCTGCCCGAATTCGAAAACAGTTAACTACGACAGTGTTAAGAGAACAATTGTATTAAAATCACTGCACAATACAGTCCTTAAATACATAAAACTATGCTGCACTGCCAAAAATGGAAAGTAAGAGGTACTCCACATGCAGAAATAGAAAATTATACCCCAGCCTTGTAGCTAATTCCAAAGTTTTATTTGGCTAGGCACTGAGCATATGCCTAGGAAACATACGCATAAAGCATAAAATATTTTGTAAAAAAATATAAGATAAGTGACAGTGGAGGAATGATATATCCACGAGTCAGTTATAGCCTCCACCCAGCAGGAAGACTCATCTAGTGGTATGTGCGCCAATAGTCAGAGTAGCTGCAGCATCTGAGAACTATTATCTATTAATGATAATGAGGTTACTAGTCATTTTAAGGTCAGTGTCAGAAAGTTTACCTAATTTAATTGTGTAGTGAAAAATATGCACGTAATTCCGCTATTGAGATTAACTTCTACTCTGCTGTATCTTATGGACTTCATTACAGCTTAAGTATGGAGTATGCAATAAGGTCTCTTTCAGGTATGTTCATTCATTACGAATAGTCCATTATCAGTGGCGGATCCAGGAGGGGCAAAAAGGTATTTCCCCCTCCAAACGGAAAAGCTCGGGGAAAATCTGTTTGCGCCCCCTCCCCCAAAGCTATGGAACTCCTTTTTGCCCCGACTCGTTTTTAGTTTATAAGCAAGGTTTTTGTGCTTCAACTCTCAACTTTAAAGGACCAGTCAACGTCAGTGTAAACATTTGTCCTTGGATAGCAAAACAAGCAATTTGTGGCCACATGTTTGACCCTGCGACGTTTTTTTGCTTTTCGAACCTTGGGCTTACCCCCAAAACCTACCGCCTAGTAAAATTGTGACATACTTTCAATGCGTGACGTTTTTATTGACTTTGGGTTGACCCCCAAACTTATCGGCTAAATCCGCCACTATTTCCATTATGTCTGAGGATTTTCGTTGCTTGGTAAAATATCAGTTTAAAGTTCAGACGCAGAATGTCATTATAACAGTGTAAGACATATGTCTTGAAATTTTTTCTATTATTCAAGCGCTGCATTATGAATTTGTGGCACATTTTGGCTGGGGGTGCCCATATCACCATTGGGGGGTGCCCAGTTCATCATTAGGGGTGCCGGGAACCCACAAAGAGATATTAATCCACACCCCTGTTTAGAAGCAAAAGGAATTCAATGCACGTATAAAAAATCAGGCACAGCGGGCAGCCAGAGAATTGTCTGCAAACAGGTCCTCGCTAAATTGAAACTTAAAATAAAAAATATCGGAAACTGAAAAAAGCAGGTACATTCTTTACAGAGATCCTTCTCTGAATGAATAAAATGGAGCAGTCCTACGCTACCAGGTGGTGTCATTCTTCCTCTGCATATGTCCGTCCATGCTGACATGGTCGGGCCATAGGCGGATCCCGGGGAAAAGGGGGTACGTGCCTCCCCAAATGACCCTCGGCGCCCCCTGAACTGGTCACGGCGTCCCCCTGAAAGGTCGGTGGTGCCCCCTGAAATGGTGCTTCCCCCAGGATGCGAAAATCGGCGCCCACCGGTAGTATGTTGCGCCCACCTAACAGACTTTGCTGGTCAAAAGTGGCGCCCCCTGGTCGATGGCGCCCCCCGGGAAGGTGCCCCCTCCGATTGGCAATCCTGGATCCGTCTAGGTGTCAGGCCCTGTGTAAGGAAACTATGTAGTGGCGAAGTAAAAACACTTTTTATGTTTACCTCATATTCTATATTTTGCTATAGGCATTACAATATTTTCAGCCGGAGGTCCTCCTGTTCAATATGGGTAAGGTATGCATGTATGAGCATCGTGCCTGAGTTACTTCTTTGATACTGGGGAAGTGTCTGACCCAGATACAGCGCCCAAAGGGTGAATTCTCTCCACGTCTCTACCCCGCGTAAGGTGACCCACCGGCACACCATCAGGTGTGCTCATGCCGCAGAGAAGATTTTCGTCTCATTCTCATCAAGCGTTTGAACTAGATCGACAGAGGTGGCAAGAATAAGATACCTATCATAGTCTACATAGATTTTTCGTTCCATTGATCGTATGACAGAAATGCCGTTAGTTAATAAAAACTTAGCCAAATCCCAAAACAAAATTATGAAAATTTTGGCTGCAGGAGTCCCACCGCTGGTCTGAACTAGGTAAATTTGGGATGGGGCAAGCTCAGGTAGACTTTTGTTGAAACATCTTCCTCATCTGAGTAGCTCATGTAGTCGTAAATCCAGAACTTAAAATTTTGGGGCCTATTCTTAGCCCAAATGCCGCCATAGTCATTTAAGTATTCTTGTTTTCAGGCGATGTAGGCCTGCTATGCCTATTTCATTGTAGGGGAGGTGGTCTTTGTGACAGCTCAACGGACCTCCTAGCTTGTTGGCATCTTTTGGGCTATCATCTGGACCTCCTTTGCATATCTGATGCCTCGTTGCATATCTGATCCCTCCGTTTAGAGCTTTACTTCGTGGTAGCAAAATATCCTCTAAATAATAATCTACTAGTTTTCGGACGCTGGCGTCTCCTTTCCTTTCCTTTTATTTCCTTCCTAAGGGGCACCATGGACTTTTCAACCTATTTCCTCCCAGTCAACGCGATAGGTCTAGTGTTGAAATCTCCGATTTAAGGGGGCACCGTGCCCGGTGCCCCCCTCCCAAGTTCTGCCGCCACTGATTATAGCCTTGACCTTACGTCGAGATCAAATTATTACATTTCAAGGTCATGTTGCATATCATTCCAAGCCTTGGGTCATGTTCATTAATATGATGCCAAATTTAAGACTGTATTTTGTTTTGCTCAAAACTTATGAATGCCCACAAACGCTGTCGAAGGCCGTGACCTTTGGTGGTCTCTGACCACCGTGGTATTCAACACTGGCGGCGGTTGAACATTATGACAGCCTAGGCACGATTAGCTTTGAGGTAAGGACGTGCTCAGGCTTTTTACGAGTTTGAAGCGATGCTACATGAACATCTGGAAACCGGTCAGTTTTAAAATTTCATTTTTACTGACCACAAAGTTGAGTTTTTTAGCATCTGACCTCTCAAAGGTCATGTGAGGTCACATAAACGTGCAGTGGTTATGTTGCCCATAACTTCCCACTGAGATGATAAAGAGCTTCTTTTTATTTATTTTTGCTCATGGTGTCACAGGTAGTCGATTAAGATGCAACACGACCATACCAGGCCACTATGTGACTTTGACCTTGCGTGAGATCAGGTCATTTTCACCATTTGACCTATCATACGTACACTATGCATCATTCGATTTGCCACAATGAGAGGGCTCTGATGATGCCAAGATATTTGCTCTAGCTCCGCTCAGTAAAAAAAGAAAACGAAAAAAATGATAATGCCCTTTTGTGAAACCTTCGTTGACGTTTGATAACCTCAATATTTACCTGCTAAGGAAGGTAGTTCATATAACTTCTCTTCGTCTGGTCAAGAACGTTGGATCGCTATTCGTAATTTTGCTTTAGTTTTTCAGGAAATAAGAAACCAAGGGGGCTGAAATACTCCCCCCTCCCCCAGCAGGGTGCATCGTGCCAGCGATCAAAGAGGGGGCCAGTTCAGCTAAGCAAAGAGAACAGACGGATCCAGAGGGCAGATGTATATCCTCCAGTATACCCACCTGTTGCCTACATGCCGTACTTCGACGCCCCTCAGCACCAGCCCTATGTCCCCTCCCCTGAAACGTCGCTTCTTTCCCCTTCCTTTCCCATGACATAAGTATTGGCTCCCCACGATGCGACTGTGTATGGGTTATATATTTTTTGGTCGCAAAGGACGAAACAAGTAGGATTTCAAGGAGCTCAAGTAGGATACAAGTAGGAAATAGGTAATACTCCTGACTGCTTCCTTCGTTTCAAACTCTGTGATGTTGGGAGGGGGGATTCTTGCTGTAACTGTCTTGGTCCCTATCAAGCATGTCCATTGTGACCTGGATCTATGAGACTGTAAGACAAGACGATTTGTGCTAAATATTTCCAGGGCCATGAAAAATGTAAAGATGGAAAGGGGTAGGGATACAAAATGGACCCCTTAAGTGGGGTAAACGAACAATATATTAGTTTTTCGTTATGAATAGTAACATTTGATCAGAAGGTTAGCACGTGACTCGCTGGAGGGGGATGTGAATTCGCTCCCCCTCTTGATCTTCAATAAAAAACATAAAAACAAGGAGAGGCAGAATAGCGCAACTTGCAGTACCTCTTCCATAATCGATTTCTCGCATCTGACAATTTTTTAGGTCAGGTCATGTCAGGTTAAGAAAATATTCAAGGTCAAGCGACACAGTCCAAACCCCGAAATCACGCGTTTAAAGCGGTGCGAAAGGAACAGCTACCAATCGATCAATGCCAAACCTTCATTATATGATGAGGTCATTAGTGTCTGAAAATTTTCACCTCGAACTTTCATAATGTTGAGTTAAGTTGGAATTATTTTTTGGTCACGCTGTTGTACGTCTATAGTGAAAAATATAAAATGCTTTTCTCAGTAAATGTTATATAGATTAACATAAGATAAATCTCATCAAGTATTGTTAGCACGATCTCGACCATTGATTTAAGTTTTCGAGCATGTGACCTCCCAGAGGTAATGTAAGGTCACGTTATCATACTGCGATTATTTTGCCAATAACTTCGCACCAAGCTGAGATAGACCTTCCATTTGGCTTTCATTGTGCTCATATATATATATATATATATATATATATATATATATATATATATATATATATATATAATATTTTTGATCTACAGACCTAGTGTAAACACCCTTTTAAAAAAATTTCTCCGGCGTTTGGGGGGCCCCCAGGGCTTTGGGGGGGCATGGCCGGAATGCCCCCCCTGCGTCCGCCAATGACAGACACACATACATACATACATGCACACCGCCAATAAGAATAGCCGAGACAATGAAACCAATAAAACGACCAATAGAAGGCCCGAGTGTCAGACAGAGTGAATAGGAAAGAAAAAAATGAAAACAGACAAGTTCACATTGGACATGAGCGATCATTCACAAGGTGTCAGCGTCACAACTCATGCCCTATTTAGCTTCCCTCAAGTTTGTCATGGCAAGCCGATTGATATGCGGGATGACTATACCAGGTCACTATTTGACCCTGACCTAGCTCCAGGTCAGAATGTTGTTTTCCATTTAAACTAGCAAGGTCATATTATGCATTGCTCGGTCTGCCACGATGAGAGGACTTCAATTATGTCTACAGATTTTCTCTAGCTCAGCTCGGTGAAAATCTACATGGGAAAATTTACAATGCTATGTTGTACGTCTATGTGACATTTTTTACCTCAAATGACTTCAATATCAATCTGACATTAAAATATGACACATCATTACTGTTTGTCTCGTCAAAATATTTCAAGCACCGTCCATAATTTTGTTTTAGGCTTTCCGGGAAATACGCCCTCTCCCCTCTCCAGCGGGGCACATCATGCCACGAGCCCCAGCAGAGAATGTGTTAAGAAAGCTAGGTAAGTTAGAAGAAGAGAAAGTAAAAGAAAGTTAGGATAATGAGTAAGAAGTTCATCACAGGAAACAGGGAGAGAGAGCGGGAAAGAGAGAGAGAGAGAGAGAGAGAGAGAAAGTCAGAGGGAGCGAGGAATCAAGAGAGACCAGACAAATTGGTTTACCCCATATGTGTGGTAAATCGCCTTTTGTAGTGTTTTTAACCCTCGCCCCGGTGGAGGTGTTTGAACACCTCCTTGGGTTTTTTTTGGTGGCACGAAATGACAGCGGTGCGATGCACCGCTGTACTTGGCACATCCTATAATTGATCAATTCCGTAACTTTTCCTCAAAAATTTTAAGGCTGGGTCATTTCAGGTCAGGTCACTAGCGCAGGTCAAGTGACCTCACCTCAAACAATGTTTAAGGTGGCATAAGTAAGAAATGGGTGAATCTATCAGACTGAAACTTGTACCAAATAATGGGCCCACCGAATGCTACGTGTATTTGAGGATTTTTCATATCGATGACCTAAGGTCAAGTACGGGCCATGACGTCTCCCTTGGAAAATACATGGGAAAAAGAAATTGAGTTGTATTTGTGTAGATACAGCTGAGGATGCTTCCATATTCTCCAAATCGTAGTATCCTGAGCTCATTTCCTGGTTTATGCTGCAATTTTTGACCTGTGACCTCTGAGAGGTCATTTGAGGCTAATTAAGCAGTTTTCAGACTTAGGTCAATAACTTTGAATGGCATGATGATACAGCCTTTATTTTAATACCATTGCGTTTGTATTGTTATTGTGAGTCGATTGATATGCACATAGGCTATGCTAGGTTAAAAAGTGGCCTTGACCTGACCTGAGGTCAGGTCATTTTTGTGTTTTGACCTAGTATGGTCATGTTATACATCATTCGATTCGCCATGACAAGAGGAAGCGAATGGTGCCTAAAAATGATTCTAGCTCAAATCTGTCACATGCTAGAGCCCAAAAACGTTACCCAAAATGCTACCTTCTTTGACCTGTCATGACCTCAATATTGATCTGAGCCAACAAGTGGCTGAAATAGTTCTTTCACGAATCCTTATGAGCTATCCACCAGCCTTCGCATTTTTCACTATTCCGCATAGGGGCCGAGTTTGAGGGGGTGTTCAAACACCCCCACCAGGGCGAAGGTGGTTCAGAGGGCCACTGGAGCGCGGGTTAATAATAAGTAGTAGATACAAGACATACTATTGTTCAAAACATCATCAAAACATTATTATCATCACTGTCGGCGGAAAGGGGGAGGGGGCACCGGGGCACGGTGCCCCTTGAATAAGAAATTTTAACGCTAACCCTATGACGTTGACTGAAAATAAATGAGTAGAAAAGTCCATGGTGCCCTCCTCCCTTAAATTCGGACTTCCCGCCATCAATTATTATCATATATGATATGTAACGAAAGATATCAATATTCTCTTATGGGGTACGACTTACTCCACTCTCCCCTATCTAGTTGTTATTTTTGGCACATCCGTACATCTTTGAAAATGGTCTACGAAACTGAGAATGCATTAAAAAAGAACTATCGCAGGCTGGGGTCACACTGCACATACGTTTATAATACGTTTCAGGAATGCCTCAGAGACATTTAACCGCAATTGGAAGCTGAGAGCAAGACTTCTCGGACGTATTTTCCCCGCGCTGTTTTGCTCGCAGGCCAATGCTGGGAGACAGGATCAAGTGCTCGTTTACAGACGCAGACAATAGTGAATCCAGGGCGCCTACCGTGCGCTAGACCGCTTCAGTAAACTCCGGTCGGTATTTTTCCGGGATGAGTAGAGCGCGCACAGATAGAGAACAACAGAGAAATGGTACCATCTGATGGGAGGCCATCCTTTGCATTGAGGACATTCGCGGCGAGAGAGGTCGCGATCTCCACACACCAGCCCCTGTCCCGGAATCCCGCCGGGACTCGTCACTGGAGAGCCCTCACTCCCCACCCAGCCGCACTCGGAGCTCCATGGTCGTCTCCTATGCGTGGAGTAAGTCATCACACAAAAGGCGCGTCGCCGGCGACTGCGGCCGCTGACGGCTCCCCGGCGCGCGGCGTCACCGGGACGGCGCGCCACAATGGCTGCCGACGCGCCTCAATGGTGGCGCCGCGGCCGCTATTGAGCCGAGAGTTCATTACGCGCCGCACTGAGACGGCCGCGCTCAACCAACGCGCCGCCGCCGCCGCACACAAACGGCCCGCTAATCGCCGATCAAATCTCTGACAAATTGGCATTCCAACTGATGGCCACGGTTTGGCGGCCGACGCCGGCTCAGTGGCGTGACAATCAACAAGCTGAGCCGCCGCGGCACCTGGCCCGGGGCACAGCCACCCCTGTACTTGGCACCCGAAAACACGGTTTTAATGGAAGCGGCATTGTGCGCAGCGGCGAGGCCGGGAGGCCGGGGCCGGGCCGGTGGCGGCGCTGCCGTCGCAACATGCCCCACCACACCTCAATGGAATACCTTCTGGCGGGCGTTCAGCTCGAGTGGAGCCTTTGAAAGCGGTCAGTCTCCGGCGATGAACTGAGGCAGTTGATGCGGGGCCGCTCCGACCCGGCTTAAAACTGACACCGAGGGGCGAGGGCAGCGCAGTCCAGGGACTCACTGAGGCCGGAAACTGGGACAGCCCGGCTGACCGGCCGCCGAGCCCTACACAAGCCGCAAAGTCCGCACAGTAATTGCAGCCAGGGTGCCAAGCTCTGCACTGATTTTGTGGTGGTGTGGGACTTATATATTGTTATACTTTTTAAACTAGGAATAGCCAGAGCTCTCCTGAACAGTGAAGATGAAGGTACTGGGGACTACTGTACAGTCTCTCAGTATAGTAGTCCTCTTTACACGCACTGACATCGGCCAGGTAATTGGTAATTCTCACGCTCGGCTGAAGCCAGCCAATATACACGTTGCCAGTGTTCTCACACGGCAGAAGCAGCGTGCATGAGCGGTGCCAGGTCTGACTTTTTGGGGGTATGCCGTTAGATTGGGCTTCAGCACGAATAGCTGTTGTTTCCTTCTGGAATCAACTTCAATCTTTTTAGAACACGAAATCAAGCGTCGTCCTTTTTACCCCACTCACCGTAAATCTGATCAGGCGCTTGGCTTCCTTTGAAGGAAACCGAAAACTGCATGGAAGGATCCTTTGCACCGTGGGGTCAATAACCGATTGCGTGCTGCCTCTCGTCCGGCCTTCCCATCGCATCTGAGAACGGAAGAGCTACGCCAGTGCTGAGTGTGGTACTTGCCAAGGAGTTGGTGAATGTAATCGCGTGTAAAGAGGATTAGTGCTCCCGTTCGCAGAGCGTTGCAGTTTCTCGGTGCTCCCGTTTGCAGAGCGTTGCAGTTTCTCGGTGCTCCCGTTTGCAGGGCGTTGCCGTTTCTCGGTGCTCCCGTTTGCAAAGCGTTACAGTCTCTTAGTGCTCCCGTTTGCAGGACGTTGCAGTCCTCCAGTACTCGTTTGCAAACAGGGGCGGACACAGACCCTAGTTTGGGGGGTGGACAAACCCATGTCTGCCTCTCCTCCTGAGGGGGTGGGACGTGCGATTTTGGTGCTCAACAGGCCTAGTATAAGCTACCTCTCCGAGTACATGATCGCTCTCGGGGGGGGATTTTATTGCTCGACAGACCTGGTGTCAGCACCTTTTTTCACAAATTTATCCGGCCTTTGGTGGGTCAAAAGATAGTTTGGCCCGCCTTGGAGGGGGGGAGGCCAATGACCAAAATAGCCCCCTGCGTCCGCAAATGTTTGCAGAGCGGTACATTCTACTTTATTACACATTAGAAAATCCGTTTTTCTTACGCTGCCATCTCGTAAGAACAGGGGCGTTGCCACGGAATCTTAACTGGGACGGGACATGGACCCAGACTGATGATGATCTGCACGACGGGGAAGGGGAGGGGGGTGGGAGGTGAATTTTTAGCATATTGACTATCTCTAAAAACACTACCGACCATCCACTTTACCAAAACACTTACGTAGGCTCACACTGGTAATAGGAAGGAAACGCGAAAACCTTGATTGAGTCCCAGACATTGTGGGGGACATCCCCTGATTCGTGCATCGGGAGGCGCGTCCTCCTCCTCCCGCTCTGCTTTGGTCGCCCATGCGCAGGGATCAAGCAAGCTCAGAGCGCTCTTATTTGCAGGACGCTGCAATCTCTCAGTAATCCCATTTGTAGAGTGTTCTGTTGCAGTCTCCCTGTGCTTCCGTTTAGAGTGCGTTGAAATCCTCTCATGCTCCCATTCGCATGGCGTTGTGGTTTGGCATTGCTCCAATGAACAGCTTAAAGGTGAGCTTGCCTTTACTGCTGCGTGCCAGCGCCCCACGGTGGCGGTGGTGGTGCCTCCTCGTCCCCAGCAGACTTGTTGAGTCGCGACTCAAAGTCAGAGTTGACTCTGAGTCGACTTACGTTTTACTTGAGGCAGAGTCGAGTCGACTCACTTCCGGATTTGGATTGAGTCAGAGTCGACTCAACTGCTCGACTAGTTGAGCAGTTGAGAACTGCAGTCATAATGGACAATCAGCATCAATGATGGGTCGAGTTCCGAATTATATTTTGTGCCCTTTCACCATCCAACACGGCTCAAAGCAGCACGTGTTTCCCTGTTATGGCATATTATCTGGTTGTACTTCGGCAGCGCTCCCTATTAGTCCCCACTCTCTATAACTCGTCCGACTGTTAAGTTTTGTAATTATGAGCGTCTCACTCCTTCCCTCGATTACCTTGGGACTGGGCCCCTAATCATCTCCACTCATCAGAAACTCATCGCGACACTCCCGACTTCAGCCAACTCGGCTGCCGGCTAGCCTGTGCTGACTGCTGCCGTCTCGCCTGTACCGAAGTTCAGCCTCTGATGATTGAGCAGATAATCAAGCCAACAGAGGTCAAAGTATGGCTAGGAACGCTTTAAAAACATAATGGTAATACATCTCCTGGTTCATAGCCCAAAGCTCTATCATTTGTGTGGATAAATTTCCGCTGAATTTCTCGCGATACAAATGAACGCGCCTCCAGCAATCAGCGGCCGCCATCCGCCGGCAGCCACGATTGCCTGCGGCCACAGAGGTTACAGAGAGGTCACGCTGGGCGCTGCTGACGCCAAGTTCAAGCCTCGGTGGGGAGGGTTCGCGGGCGGATTGTAATGCCTACATGTGTGGTGTTGAAAATGGTGGTCGTTGTGCCTGGTGTCAGACTGAGGGAGGGGACAGGTATAGGAGACATTCTGTGCACGTGGCTAGATATATAGGTTAGGCGTTTGTTTTATGCAATGTGCAGTGCCGGTAACACTGGAAATGTTATCTTCTTCTCCCTTGATAACGGGGGCGGGATGCTTCCGAAACCAATCGGTTTTTATACTCAGGCTAGGCTTTGTGCATAAATAAATTTTTTACGTATCTTGTTAATTAAATTCTTTCGCGCGGCGACAGTTTTTAATGGCTGTTTTTTGGTATGCTTAAAATGTTTAAATCGAATTGTGAAATTTTTATAGCACGGTACATGTCAGTGGAAACAGTAGCTAAACGGTCTCTAAATAAAGCATTTGTGGGCTGCTGTGTGGATTTTAATGAGCGGTACCATGCAGGGCTGTAAACTTATATCTCTTTGGGGCTCTCCGGGCACCCGGGATGAAATATCGAGTTAGTGTTAAAATAAAGTTTAAGTTTTATTTTTCATCATTTTCAGGATTCAAAAGGACTGTTTGATGGCCAAAACAAAGATGATATTATGGCATCTCCTTTCATATGGTGGTCATTAAAATTTTTCTTCCCCAAATTTGGGCACCCCCAATGGTGTTCGCAAATCCATACCCCTGGACCTTTCGAGGCGGTTCTCCAATTTTTTGGTGTTTGTTTCGGTTTCAGGGACATTTCATGCCTGAGGATTTTAGGACGTTTTTTTGTTATGGAAGACCAATGCTTTTGTCTCTTAGCCTCAAATTTTATGGTGACGGGCGACTCCTTTTTATACATATACTAGGTGATACCGTATCTACAGCAATCTTTTCCAGAGCTTGAGAACCTCCGACAGATTTGTGAGAGTTTTGTGTTTCTTCGAAGAGTGGGCTAACGGTAGAAGTACAGCCACAAAACTGCTCCGATGGATGAGTTTTTAGAATATTTCCTCGCACACATGTCAAATTTGTAACGAAAATAGGATGTGATGAATGAGACAGGTTGAAACGATTATTTACGCAAACCTGGGTAGATGATTAATTTCTAAGACACGGTGAACAAGTGGGGCTTCTGGCTCAGCTGCATAATGAATGAATAATCGCTTCGTAATGCCTGAAAGGAGCCCTTAGTACGTAGCTTCGGTGGGTAGTAATATGGAGCTGAATTAGCAATACGCAGCGCACGGTGGGTCATCCCTGCATCGTAGTATTTTAGTGTCCCAAATTATTTTGAATGAAAAATCAGTGGGTGGGAAGTATCTCTCAAGTTACCAAATAGGAAGTATCAGGCACTTGGTACTCCTTATCCTTGATCGCTTTCACAACTTTTCCGAAAATTTAAAGTCTGGGTCATCTCAGGTCAGGTCACCAAAAGACCATCAATTCACCATCAAGTGATCTCACCTTGACAAATGTTTCAAGTGGCACCAGTGAAAGCATGTTTAATCTATTTATATCACATAATAAGCTAACCGAGAATCATAAGTTGTGGTAACAGGATTTCTTATATCGATGAGCTAGGGTCAGGCACGAGTTTTGACCTTGCCATTAGAAATACATGGGGAAAATGAAAATTGACCGAAACACAGCTTTAACTGTTCAAATACCTTCTCCTTTTCCATATCGTAGTATCCTAGGCCACTTTCCAAAGTGGTGTTGCAAGTTTTTACCCGCGACCTATGAGAGGTCATCTGGGCCTACTTAAAAAGGATTTCAGACTTGGGTCAATAATTTCGTAGAAGATGACGATAGAGCCTTCATTTTGAGTTGAAAATGTGTAGATTAGCCTGTCTCCTCGAATCCTGGATGTGAATTAGACCTGGACACTTAGATTATATATTCGGACACAGCCCTTTATTAGAATCAGGTAGGTCCACATATAGCCTCAGCAGCTGAGGTGCCCAAAAACCCCCAAGAATCAGGTAGGTCACATCACAAATTCTTAGTCATAGTGTAGCCAGACCTGACCTCAGCACTCCAAAACCTATCAAAGCATTAATATTAGTACCATTGTGTTTTGATTATAATTGAAACTCGTTAAGATGTTCCCTGGCCTCTCCTGAATCGAAATTAAAAACACTGAAGATTGTATATTCGGGCACAGCCCTTCATCAGAATCGTGGAGTAAATATCAATAATTCTCAGTCCTAGTATAGCCAGACTCGAATTGAGCTTCACACAAAAATGCCTTTAGAATGAATCGTTAAAATAAGATTGATGTCGTAAACAACCATATTGGTACCTCTAACCTAAAAGTAATCCAACAATACGACAAACGTAGAGCAGTATTTGTGACAGTCTTTTCTATTATTTCAGCCAAACACTAGCTTTGATTAACAGTGAAAACTCGCTGAAGTACCTTAATCAGTTATTTGAATATTTCTGTTCTTCTTATTTACTATTTTTCCGTCGACTGCAGCTAAAATGCTAACCAAAACTACCTATTAAGCACTAGTAGACGTGATACTAGATCGGTGTAAAGACTGCATACTTCCCCTTTAAGATGATGCTATATTTTTACAATAAAAGCCTCCTCGAATTATTTAGTTAAGATTGTACCTAGTGGTCAAAGTCAACTTTTTTTAGTAATTGATAAACCCATTAAGGTACTTCAGCGAGTTTTTCACTGTTAATCAAAAGCTAGTGTTTGGCTGAAATAATAGAAAAGACTGTCACAAATACTGCTCTACGTTTGTCGTATTGTTGGCATTACTTTTAGGTTAGAGGTACCAATATGGTTGTTGTCACGACATCCAATCTTATTTTTAACGATTCATTCTAAAAGGCATTTTGTGTGAAGCTCAATTCGAGGTCTGGCTATACTAGGACGAGAATTATTGATATTTACTCCACGATTCTGATGAAGGCTGTGCCCGAATATACAATCTTCAGTGTTTTTTACATTTCCGGATTCGAGGGAGAGGCCAGGGAACATCTTAACAACTCATCATCATGCTCCTCGCCACAGCACTTCAAAACTTATCATAATTAAAACTCAATTGATTTCGCTACATATTGACTATGTGGGATCAGATGGTGACTTTGCGCTAGCCTTATGGCAAATCATTGTGATGTTTTGACATAGTGTGGTCATATTATATATAATTTGATTTGCCGTGATGAGAGGAAGCAAATCATGCCTAAAAAATACTCGAACTCAACCTAGTCAGACGCTAGAGCCTAGAAATCGCTTCTGGCCTGTTACTTTCTTTGACCTGTCATGACCTCAAAACTGACCTGAGCAAAAAGACAGATGTAATTTCTTCATTATTGCTTATGGACTATATACCAGTATTCACGTTTTATTTTTCTTTCCACATAGGAGCTGAGATCGAGATAGGAGCCGGTAGTGCTTTGATGTCATCGACCATGACAAATTGATCCAAAAACCTGAACTGTACGGGGTATAAAGCACTTGGATCCTAGGCTTCCTTCACGGTTACCAGCAACAAGTTGGGCTATCACATGGGCAAAAATAACCACTTCAGGCTCATAACCCGTGAAACTCTTCCCCAAATCCAAAATTTGTTTCCAAAATTACTTTCTGACCGACTCGCTAACCCCATGAGCATATATCGGGGGACATGTCTTTGGTCGCTCTTGTACATCTTCTCCAATGATCTGGGCCTCTACCTAGAAAACGACACTGAGATAATCCCGTATGCAGACGATACCCAAATTTCTATTTCTAGAGAACGGACGAGTTTCAGCTGGTTGGAATCGGAAATTTCCGATTCGATTACAAAATAGGGTATTTTGGAACACTCCTGGAAACACTCTTGGACTGGCCTGTAGGCACCTGAACCAAATTGTTTCATTTTTCACTTCCATTTATATTATTTCTAATGCCTTCATGCTGTATTTGGCATACGGCCATTACAACGCAAAACAATGAAACACCCGTTTTAAAGACAGATGGCCACGAATTTTACATACATACACATATAGACATACATTCAGTGCCAGATACAAAGGGGGCTAGGGGCCTCAAGCCTGCCCCGAAATGTCAGAGTGCCTACAGTTAATCCGTAGCCAGAGGCTGGTCTGAGGCATTAACTGGCAGGGTTGGGGAGCCTCAAACCCACTAGTACTCCGACCCCGAAATGAGATCCTGGATCCACCACTGCATACATACATATGTGTACATACATGCTCAGGCATAGGTATAAGAACACCCAGAATACTGAGGCTAAGGAGTATTTCAAAGTCGTTTCTTTCCAGACAACTACGTAGGGTCAATGGGTAAGATCTTGAACATTGGGGGCTATGGCCCCCTCATCCCCTGTTCCTACGTCTATGCATGTGCATAAAGTTAATTATGGAGGCTAAATAACAATATACAAATATTAGTTGTAGGACACAGGAGAAAAGAGAAAGTCTTACGAAAGTTATTAATTGCATCGTGTGCTCCTGCACGTACTTCCCAATATCTTATTGCTTACCATATGCGCTAAAATATGGTACGAATCCGTCTAAATATTTTTGCGAGCATGTTTTGATGTGTTTGCAAAGATAATAATTGTTCGCCGCCCCGGTAGCTCAGTTGGTAGAGTGATGCGCTGCGGCCCGCTCAGCAGCCCATTTAGTGGCAGCGCATTTGTGAAAACTTGGGATCGATTCCCCTTGAAAAGCTACGGCGATCAATATTTACCCGACGTAGGCTGGCTGGCAACCGACTGGTCTGGTGAGAGGGTGACCTGAGCGGGATCGCCTTCCCTTTGCTTTGTGATATGTTAATCTTTGGCTTCTGAATCAACCAGTCAGTGCGGGAATTGCTCGTTCGGATGGCGTGGTCGGAGCTTCTGTGACGTCTCTTGATGACTTAAGTGAGGCTTCGATTTCAAAAGCCCAGCCTGCAATAACTGGTTAAAAATGTATACACACTTATTTGGTTATGAATCATTGACGGGATTAGATGTTTGTATTTCTGAAGCAATTAATAACGCAGATACAGTGCCTCCGTTAAAAACAAAACAGAATCTGGTCCTGTGCGTGGCATCGAGCGGTTTGGGGCCTGTGTTTCAAATGATAATACTTCTGCTACCTGATCTGGCTTAGGTCATGACGGCTCATAAAATGTAAACCTAACTTTATTGGCACATTTTTCAGCAGAGCACACACGGTAAGATAATATATGTGGAACAGCCAAACCGGTCCAGACCGCAGTTCGCCTCGTGCGATTATAAAAAAATATCGGATGCTGACCTTTAGATGGCCAAGAGACCCATTATCATAATAAAGACAGCGTTTAGATGCTGCAATTGATTTCTTTGGTCATTCACGCCAATACCACCAGATGAGTCTTCCCACTGGGCAGAAAGCTCTAAGAGAAGGGTATTTCATTCATCCACTGTCACCTCATCTGCTTTTTTTAAATATAATGAAGATTTAAGAGTAAGTTTACTTGGCATATGCTCAGTGCCCAGCTAAATGTTGCATCGCGAATTAAATTCTGAAGTTACCTACATGGCTGGATTGTGTCTTCTATCTCTGGAACTGGGGTACCAAGTCACCCAGTATATTTTCATATAAATCGGTGCAACTTGGTTTCATGTATTTAAGGGTCTACAGTGTTCCGAGAACAGTCGACTATATTATGGTTCTCTCAACGCTGTCGTGATCAAAAGTTTTCGGATTTGGGAACCCCGATTGCTTTTCTAAAATCCACGCTAGTATGATGGATCAATCGAGGGTGTCCTCCTTAGACAAAAAGCATTACGTTTCCTATGACTTTTGGGTCTCGCCAAAAGTTTTAATTTTCGCGTGATGGTATCAGAAAAGAAAAATACGCTAAATCATTCACAATGTTTTGAGTCCCGAATGAATTTTTATGCATCACTGGTCGCGACACTCCTGACTTCAGCGAACTCGGCCGCCGGCTGGCCTTTGCGGACTCCGCCGTCTCGCCTGTGCCGAAGACCAGCCTCGGATTGTGTGGCAAATAATCAAGCCAATAGAGAGCAAAGTAAGGGAAGGAATGTTTGAAAATGATTAATTGTATAAAGTGCCTGCTTGATGGCTTAAGGTTCAATAACTTTTATGACAAAATTTACACTTGATTCCTAGCAATGCAAGTGAAGCACCTCCACCAATCAGCAGCCGCTAACCGCTGGCTGTCGCTTGCCTGCGGGCACAGAGGTTAGAGGTCAAGCTACCACCGCTGACGCCGAGTTCACGCCTCGGTGGGGAGGAGTCGCGAGCAGATTATAAAACCAGCATGCGAGGTGTTGAGAATGATGGTGGCTGTACCTGCTATTGGACTGAGGGAGGAGGCCAGGGTTAGGAGTCATTCTGTGCACATGTGCAGATATATGGTTTTGGTGTTCGTACAGTGTGCGGTGTGGACAGCAATGATAATACATGAAATAATGACGTGAGTTTGGTATGTGAATAGGCTTGGTGGGCAAGATTACAGGCGCTAGTTTCCACTCCGAAATATTTTCGACATCCGGGTACATGTTCCAGCTTGTCAAGTTTTTTTTTCGATCAGCACTTATTGACAATGCAACACAGCCGGTACATGTGACATGCACGCCTAGCTGACAATTCATGCGCGTGCAACACTAGAGGTTTGAAATGTTAAAATGAGTATTTGAGGCGAATGGATTATTTCTGACCGTGTAAACAAGGAGGGCCCAAGGCAAGTCACAGTGTGCACGAGCCATTGAACTGAGTTGGTATGTATGTTTTTATGACAATAATATCATAATATTCCTTTAGCCCCGGCCAATCCCCATCACATCATGCCAATGCCACTGCCACCCGGCCTCTAGGTAGCAGAAAGACACAAAGCACGGCCGTCTAACCGTCATTGTCCAAGTTTCTATTTTTGGTCTAAAAATTGGTTTATGTGCTATGAGATTCCGCTATCAACACATGCACTGTCGGGATTTCGAGCCACCTTCGCTTTGACGGGGGCGAATACTTGCCCCCTATGATCTCAAGAACTACGCTAGATAGTGAAAATCGGTAAAAGGTGTTGGAGAGCCCATCAAAATTGTTATGGGATGCATTTGAACATGTTTTATAAGGTCACATTTAACGTCACTAGAGGTCAAGGCGTGTCACCCTCCAAAGTACTATTTTATGGGATCAAAAACCGGAAATCAACTACACGAAGACGAGAACAGGCACACTCCCCTAAACTCTACCAATACCAGGTTCAAAAGTACATTCACCTTCATGCCCATGCGGCTCTCCCGAAGAAACCTCCCGACATTTCCTAATGCACTGTCCATTATACAATGAAAAAGACAACAACTCTTCGCAATCGTTCGAAACATCCTACAAGAGATATCCTGCCAATCAACTTAAACACTGAGAAAATCCTCATACACGGCCAAACACTAAGCAACGAGGAAGGCAGGGCAGTGGCCAACAGTGTGCAAAATTATATCGTGGCGGCCCTGGTAGCTCGGGGTGCGGCGGGCGGGCGGGCTGCGGCGCGGGTGTAGGCTGACGTTGGGTGAGCGCGTGACGCGGGACTTTTAAAAGACCCGAGGCGGCGGGTATTTCCAGTGGTAATTTGTGTATATTGGTACTCATATTGTGTAGTATCATTAAACCCAATTGCAGGAGAGGCGCCACGATTTAAGCTTTGTGCTTCTGCGCCAATCCTGCCTTACATTGTTGTGCTCTTTTGTGTGTATGAATAAGAAATAAAATACATACATACATACATACATACCATAAGGATAACGTGGAAATTAAGTTTTTTCAGTCATTATATCTGAACTAGTAGAGATAAAGCAAAATATGTAAAGAATGGGAATCCTCACAGAAAGTAGAATCGAGTATTTGAGTGTTTTGAATTAGTATTTGAGTTTGATTGGTTCCTGCTTTGATTAGGTGTTTGTCCTTATTTCTTTTGTTTGTCTTTAATTTATTAACTAAAGAATTTCCTAGATTTATTATGTTCAACATACGTGGGCCCTCTACTTATAACTTAACCTTGTTAATTTTTGTTCTGTCCCCTGTTTTGTTTGCTTGTAACTTTATTTTCTTTTTAGTGTGTTTTTGGCGTTATATTTCTGTTCAGTTCGTTCTGTTGCTCATCTCGTTTTCTCTCCGTTTTGTTATCGTTTTTTCTGTTTGTTTTCTTGTTCCATGAGTGCTGCTTCTTGCTGGGAGTTTATATTTTGTTCCCTCTACCTATGTTACACTTGTGCTCTAATATAATGCTGTTGCTTACTTCCTTTTGTTTTATACTGTATGCCTGTGAAGTTTCTATTCTGTTGCTCCTTATTGCTTTGCTTCGCTCATGTCCTTCGTTGCTGGTCTCTTCATTTGCTTCTGTCCCGGGCTGTCTGTACATAAAAATGAAATAAAAAAGCTGATGATGATGATGATGATGATGATGAGTTATATCTAAAACGACTTTGCTAGGTGGAATCTAGGATTTGACTTAACCTGGGGTCAAGTCAATGTCAAATTAGGTCACGATTCGTATCATTAGAATTGCAAGGGCAAGGCAAACCCAATGACGTTAAAATGAACGCTGTACTACAATTCATTACTAAGTTATTCAGTTCAAGCTATTTGTACCATGCTTTTTCCAATGGAGAGGTCATTGCTTGTACGTGCCTTTAGGTCATCGATAGAAAGATCCCAAACAATATTTTGTATGACTCAGTAGGCCTATTATGTGATATGACTTTCAGATCCAAGGATTAAGCCAGTTCTTACCTGCACTATCTTAAACTTTTTAGCGGTGAGGTCACTCAACCTACCATGGTGGTGGTATAAGGTATGTACAATGGTTTGAAACTCTCTTCCCTCACTAGGGCAATGGTTACTCGGAGGCCCACTGGGAGGGGTATTGAGACTGCTTGTAAAGCTTTTGTTACAAATTAACCAACAGTGAAATAATGTCATTGACACAGCAGCGTATGGCAATGGACGTCCAAATGTGGTCAAGTCGGGGACTTGTCGCCCTATAAAACATAGGGGACGTACCCCAAGTTTTGGACTTCGACTTGTTGTTTGCAGTTTCTCCGTTGCCTGTGAAAATTTGCGCAATTTCTTTTGGTGAAGTGCATCGTGATTGGTGCTTCATTTGCAGCTAAAATTATCAGAATTCGCCTTACACCCCTCCCCCGTCATCGCCAGTCCAGGGTCCGCCCCCTTCCCCCAGAAAACTTCCGCGGCGACGCCCCTTCGTATTGCTGGTGCGTTTATAGTCTCAAGGAGATACTGCCTGAATGTTTTCTCAGCGGAATTAGTCCAAAATCTCACGGAGCTCACCAATGTATAATTTTTTGTTTCGTTTCCGGTCGGATAAAACAATACTTTTGATTGGCTGTTAATTGTGTCCAGTGGGGGCGCGGCAGTGGAGTGGTCAGCGCAGCTGGCTACCACGCAGCCGACCCGGGTTCAAGGCCCGGCGGCTTCTCTGGATAAGGAGCAAGCTGGCTCCCGAGAAACCCTTCCAACAGGGAAAGAGTTGCCGACGCCATATGACCCTGGCAGTTATTGCGTCGATAAGCCCCAACAATTATTATAAAACTGTGTCCCAGTCTTGTTATTAGTAGGTGCTGAGGTTCTCCGGGACTTCCTACGTCTTGAAGTAGCATTCCTTGCTTTCACAAAGGAGATGAGGCAGACAGGAGCAGGAACACTAGAATCCAACAATTCTCTAGGGATTTCCACAAGAAGAGCATCAGAACGTAATTGTTATAACCCCTCACCGCCTGGACTCTTCTCGCACTCACCATCGCCTGGGGATCCCATCGGACGCCCTACGATCTCGGAAACAGAAAGTGATACGGAAAAAATGAAACGGCGCTGGAAGCGTCTTACCATCTTTTACTCTCAAGCCGAGTTTGGACCATATCCGTTGACGCGTGAAGTCACAGAGGGCCAAAATGGGTGAAATTTTCACCAATTTAGGAAATTCCGTATAACTTGGGAACCATTCGACCTAGAACAAAGCCAAAGGCATCCATGTGTTCGTTTTGACCAAAGAAGTCGTATGATATGCAATATGACCATGAAATGCTACATCATGATCGGGTTAAGCAATGACCTTTCAGGGTCATATTGAACTTAGAGATTGAGCTCGATTGAACATATTGAACTCGGGTCATGACCTCTTCATTTGAATTGCACGGTTAACATTTGTTAAGCTCAATAACTTCATCGGGAAGATAAATATAGCTTATATTTTGACGTGATTAGGTTGGTCTTATCCCTGCAGTTCTAATAGTATGCGTTTTAACAGCCGGGTTCGAACAAACCGGCGCGGGCCCACACTTCCCATCATTTACAACGGAAAATTTAAGGTTAGGTCATCTAGGTCAGGTCACCATTAAGGTCAAGTACCCACCTCAAAAAAGTTTAAGATACAAAGTGGACAGGGTAACATCCGATAACAATCCAAAACCCCACCAGGTCCAAAATATGTTGCGGTATTTTATATCGATGACCAAGGTCAGGTAGAGAACCCATTGGAAATACATGGGAAAAATGGTTTTACAATAACTCAGTAACGGATGGAAGAGCATTATTAGCGCATAACGGGCCGGTTCATGATATGCATTTATATATACCCACACCAGGTCAGGCAAATATTACCAGCAAGGTCAACTATATATCATTCGATGCCAAGAGTCATATGTTCAAGTCGTTTCCATCACGTCAGATTAATGCCAAAACATACAGATCCCAGACGGGCATGTTTACCGACCAAATACCTACAAAAATGGTTCAAATGTTTGAGGAGTGATGGGCAGCCCAACGACGTTACCGTTTTCGCACCACCTGGTTCGAGATCGGGGCGACCGCCCCCAGCGGTGGCCAGACCCCCGCAATGCGCGTGTTAACCCAGTTGCATTTAGACCTGGCCCTAGTTCACGTCAACTCTTATATTTGGCCTAGCAGGATATTATTATACATCATTCGAGGCTGCTTGCTGAGAGGATTTCAATGGTATGTTGCGGTAGATCGTAACTGACTGGGACATATCGAGTTCGTTGAGTAGTTCTTCAAGATACCAGTAGCATTCCGGATGTATTTGTCGGAGCTTTCGAATGTCATGCGACTTAACTATCTTCGTCAATAATTAAGTGTCCGGCCAACACGTAAGCCAAAACTACACAGGTTTAAAAAATTTGCGATCATACTCCCGCTAAAATTTGAATCCTACTTGTTATCTTTTGCGAATCAAGGATAACAGATACAGTGTATGAGAATAACAAGCTCAACAATTGTATTAAGCGAATTAGGAATCACAAAGGCAGACACGTTTGAACAAAGTACACACATAGGAACATCATACGTATACGTATACACGCTGGCCGGACACTTAATTGCTGACGTAGATAGTCGTATGACATTCGAAAGCTCCGACAAATACATCAGATATCCGACTGGTGTCTTGAAGAACTATCAATGGGCTTCAAGTGTGTATATAGTTTTGTTATAGGTCTTCTACAACAGATGTTATAACTAAAAAAACAGTCTTTTATGACCACTTCCACTGCATTCTATTATCTTCCTATGGTGTCATTTCTTTGGCCTCTATTAACCTTGGACTCGACCTGACAAAATTCTTATAGACTACTTTCTTTAGAGCTTGGAACAGATAATCTAAAATCATTCACGACTTTTCGCTAACTAGTATGTTTTCCAAGGTCTTAAGGTAGGGGGGGTGGGCGACACCACGCTAAATTAAAGGTAGCTCAGACACCGGTCTAATACGAGTGTTAAAGACAGGGTAATTTGGGCCTCTCACTTTTAAAAATGGGTAATCATGCCGTGAAGGCTGGGAACCACTGTTTCTGTAAGTTTTGTTTCCTTTCCAGCTATTTAGTTGAAAGCAATCAATCTGATGTAAAAATTGGAAATATAACTCTTCCGTAAAAGAAAAAAACAGGTTAAGTATAATTCGTTCTAGCAGAAATATTTGTGACACAGAAGTAATGCAATTCCAATCAAGTTAAGAACGTGCGACATTTTCGACAGCCCAGCCCAGTGGGATGCAAGTTAATGTTTTTTAACGGTGTGCTTAGTGGAGCCTAATACTGGTCATAAAATACTGCAACTTAGCAGAAGACTTCAATAAGTATTCTCAGCAAACCAATACATCGAGCCAAATAATTATCATCGTGTGACCGGCTTTTAGCCGGGCGTGCAGTGGTGTAGTGGTTAGGGTGTTTGCTTTGCACGGCCTGCCCCGGTTTCAAGGCCTGGCGGTTTTCCCTGAAAACATATAACTCTCCAGAAACCTCACCAGCAAGAGAGTCTGCGGCGCCATATGTCCCTGCGAATTGGAGAGTCGATAACACCACGCTCCCCAACCCCAAAAATAATTTTTCCGCCAGTTAAATGTGCTTGTAAAGGCTTCTCGCCGCAAAAATCAGACCTCTATTTATGGGCTCTATATTTTGTTTATGCTCTATGTTCCCCAGTAATGACTTCTTAGGTCCTGTGTCATGCCATTTGAACCCATGGAACCTGCTCGTCACTATGATGTTAAATGCATTGTTGTATCTTGTTCTGTTCAAAAGTTAGAGACACGAACGTATTTGAAAATCGTGACCTTTGGTGAACTCTGGTGACCTTGTTATTAGCCTGAGGTCAAAGTGGTCAGTACAACAGCGGTTTCTATTTTTAGAAACTCGCGAGCGATCTTAAGAAACTTGAATTAGCGCCTCTTATAGTCGAGTTACACCTAAGTATGGTCTGTCTCTTTTTAAAACAAAACCACCTTGCATGCGTTTAGAAATTACGTCATAATTCGGTGACCTGACCTGGCCTAACCTGATATCTTTTTCGGCCAGAAACTGTCAAAGTGATCACCTGATAAGCGTCAAGGTACCTAATGCGTCTCTTTAAATTAGCAAGGAATCATTCGCGAAAAACCGAGGGGATCCGATCTCCTAGGCGGTGAGGGCACACCATTCAATAATAGTTGAAACTCATGAGATACACAAAATGCGAATACTAAATACGACAGTGATAATCATAAGGTACCATTCAGGAACGTATATGTAGAAAGCCCTGCAGATTTTGTTGGCACCAGGCCACCAGGTCGTCTGGTTGTCCTAGGTTTCTGGACTGAGAGCTAAACTGGGACGGTGCCATCAGCGAGGCCATCTATTGAAGCTGTGGTTACAGACTCCGCCGAAAGGTAGCGCACGGACCGCCAGGCAGGACAGCCTCGTGTTGGATATGGCACTACAAGATATGATATCCACCCTTCACAGGGCACTGACAGAGCAGAGATATTCTACCTAGCCCGGCGGGCCTAATCTGGTATTGAATGTAGCAGCTAGGCATCCATTTCCACAGGTCCCAAGGCCAGGGGCGTCGCCACGAAATTTTTACCGGGGGAGATGGAACCGGCCTGGCGATGACAAGGGAGGGGGCAAATTTGGAGCATATTGGCTGTCTGAACTTTACCAACACATTTACATAAGTTCACGTAGATAAAATATAAAATTGGAAGCTTCTAGGTTAGTCCCAAAATTAGGAAAGACATCCTTCTCCTTGATTCGCGAGTTTGGCAATGAATCCCCCATCACCCTGTTTTCGAAGCCCATGTCCAAGGCAGGCCTTTGTAAACTATTTTTTCCCCTCGAGGATACTTTCCTAAAAGGGCATGTTTAAACTGTAAAAATAGATTCATTAAGCCAGCCAATAAGGGCACCGCTGGACTGGAAACAGCATCATAAAAAGAGCTAAGAATCAATGCTATTAGCGTGCTCATAAAAACAGAATCAATGCTCATAAAGATGGAAATTAGTAACCCTTTCCAATCCGTAAGGAGCGAACGACGCTTGTTGATGGACTTTTTATTACTATAATTTCTTTATTTAAAAAAACGGCCTTGAAACAAACCTTGGCTCATGTTAACCCTCGCCCCACCGAGGTCCATCGATGCCCCCCCTAAGGTTTTTCCGGGATAGCAGAAAAACGACGAGGCGCAGCACCGCCCGGTTGAGGGCTCTACCTCTCACTGCATCATTTTGCCACCATCCCTGAAATTTTTTACCCCGGGTCACCCAAGGTCAGGTCACCAGACGAGGTCAACCAAGGTCACCTCACTTCAACTTTAAAGCTCTGTAAGAGCTACATTTCGAAGTCGATCGATTTTAAACTTCCTACACTTTATGGCCCCTCCGGGGTCTACAAGGTGTATATCCGGGATTTTTCGATTTCGTGCCCTGAGGTCAGGTCACGAGGTGACCTCTCCCATTGAAAAAGCATGGGGAAAAGCTGTCTTATGATCTAAAGGTCACAAAAGCGATTGAAAATGCTCAGCTTGATCAGAAAAGCGTTCTTGGACACCCTTTCATGGATTCCAGGGGCCATATTTGCCCTTTGACCTCTCCAAGGTCATCCAAGGTCACCAGGGGTCAAAAACAGTATTTTGACAATAACTTTTGACCTGTGTAAGCTAGAGCGCTGAAACAAACACCATCGTGTTTGTCTCGTCATTGGCTTTCATTTGATATACGGCAAGGTCACTTTCTGACCTTTCGTGACCTCAGGTCATCTTAGGTCACGAGGTGACCTCTGGAGGTCAAACCACTGGCGGGAGGTCTTTACGTTTCACATAGAGGAAAAATTACTGACAATTTCCTATCAAATATACTTTACCAGGCCTCAATAGCTCTAATGGCATAAGAGTTATGCCCAGTTTGCTTAATCATTGCATATTTGAGTGAAAATAGCCGATCTTGACGTAATTTGACCTCTGGAGGTCAAGCCATTGACCTAAGCACTAAAACATGTCCAGTAATTTCTTACTGAATTCACGCGAGCTTTCTATTGCATTTTGCAGATTTGCGCTAACGCCCATATTTTCGGAGTTAGAAGGGGGGCCATCGATGGCCCCCGGTGGGGCGAAGGTGGCGCTGGACCCCCGGTGGGGCGCGGGTTAAACCCAACAAATAACCGAAGCTTTTCGTTATGGCATCTAGATTTTCTAAACAGTGTCATATTTAAATATTTTAGCATTATTATGATCCATCAAATCGCGACTAACCAATCTATAACAAGAAGTAATTAGCCTCTGTGGGATACTCCTCTGCGTGAGCTATGTCACTTCTAAATGGCTTTATATTGGTCCAAGTGTTATGAACTGTCTGTTTCGCTATTGTCCAGAGCACTCCAATGTTATAGGCAAAGGACGCATTTCTCTATTTCTACCACAAATAAAGGGAGAGTTTGAATGTGTCGATGTTCCAGAAATCAATTTTCATGAAAAAATTGGTCTGATAATCAGGAAAGCATATTTTACAGTTCTAAATCGTTAGGAGTCGAAATATATCCCAGTTCCTTTCAAATTGTGACGTTATCGAAACAACAGATCTCGTCGTCTAAAAATATTGTATTATCTTCTAAAGATATATTTGCTGTTGAAGCAAATTACCCTTCCCCCGGGGCAGAGTAAATCAATACCCCAGGACTGGTTGCAACGTGCAAAATAAGATGAGGAACGGGTAATAATTTTTTTCTTATTTTCCCCCAAGATATTTAAAAACACAACAATCACAAGCATTATACAGCTTAGTCCGTCTTTTCCAATGCCTTCCGTTTTTAATCCATGTACAACATATTGAATTACACATCAGTGTTGCAGCCTGCCTCAAGAAAGATGATTAATTTAGCCCCGGATGACCTAAGCATCATGTGAGTAGCAGAAAAGGCAAAGGCTCTATTATTGGAAGTGAGCCCTGTATAAAATTAAAAAAACAATTAGCAGCCCATCATGATCTAATCAAATTAATAAAAACTGGTTGTTCTACCTGCATGAATGTTTTGAACGTGCAAATGAATTATTACCAGCACGCTATGAGGTGTTAGATAAAATTCCTGCTCCAGACCCAGAGTTCAACATTGTGATTTCTTTTTCAGATATATTTCATACAGATGTGCTTTTTCTGAACCTGTCTGCAGCTTTGTATGATGTATGGTTCTTTAGTTATGAGCATTGATGCATTCAACCCGTGATGCAACCAGTCCCGGTCTCTCCTAACGTTGATCACAGGCACAGCATGCTCTCGCCTTTAAGGGTATGTGGCATCTTGGTCGAATCCCGGAATTTAGTGTAATTAGGGGTATTTTTAACTGGAAATTATGAAAATGTGGATAATTTTGTTCTGAAAATGTACAAAAAACTCAACATCTTGATATTTAAAATGCTCCTCTTTGGTAAAAAATAAACCTCTGCATGTGCATGACGCCATAATATGGCAGTCGGGGGATTCCAGGACAGAGCGAGCAAGGCTTGACACCACCACGTTAACACGCACCCCGCTGGGGGGCGAAATTCGCCCCCTCCTGGTTTTTCCCAGATAGCTAAAAACAAAGAGACGCAGAACAACGAAACTTACAGTACCTTATCCCTGATCAATTTTACACATCTCACCGAATTTTTGGGTTCAGGTCATGTCAGCTCAAGGAGCTATTCAGGGTCAAGTGATCCGACCTCAAAACCTAAAATCACTAATTTGAAGCGGCGCTTAGGGAACATCAGAGAACCGATCAGTTTGAAACTTCCACGATATGATAAGGTCATTAGGTTCTACAAAGCTGCTATCTCAGAATTTTGGTATTGTTGACCTAAGTTAGGGCAAGTTTTTTGGTCACCTCATTATACTCTTGAGAAATCTCAATCCGCTTCGCTCCATGAATTTCGTCATGCGGCTCTGAAGTCTATGATGAAAAATAGAATGGGCTCGTTTTTAGTAAATACTGGATAGCATAGATAGATAGAAAATACTGGATACCCTGAAAATCCTCAAACCGTCTATTCTTCCCACGATCTTGACCATAAAGTTGAGTTTTTGAGCATCTGACCTCTTAAAGGTCATATCGGGCCACGGTAGTAGAGAGTGATTGTTTTGCCAATAATTTCTCACTGAATTGAGATAAAGCTCCTGCTTTGCTTGCGTTGTGCCTATATTGTCACGGGGAGCCGATTGATATGCAACATGACCATACCAGGTCACTCTGTGATCCTGACCTAGCTCGAGGTCAGGTCATTTTCACTATTTGACCCTAGCAAGGTCATATTATGCATCCTTCGATTCACTGCAATGAGAGGAATCCAATGATGCATAAAGATTCTACAAAGCTGCTATCTCGGAATGCTGGTATTGTTGGTAAAAGCTTCACTGAGGGTAGATCTAGAGCGGAAAACGTTCACTGCTCTGCTGTAAGCCTATGGAGCCTTCTTTGACCTATGCTGACCTCAATATTGACCTGACATAAAAAGTTTTCCCATAAAATATCTTCCTCTTGTCAAGAGCTTTCGAACTCCACCCGTAATATTCCTTTAGCTTTCGTGGGGAACAAAATACGGAGGGGGCGCAAAACGCCCCCTTCCAGCGGGGCGCGTCATGCAAGGGACCTCAGCGGGGGGCGTGTTAAGAAAAATCTGAAACTTTGTCTCCAGGGTAGTTTTTGGCCAGGAACACGGCTGTGAGAATCTTAGCCCCCTCCGACCAACGGTGACCAAGTTATAGTCCGAGGCATTTTCGGGAGGTCACCTTATAGACTCATCTTTGATGCTTCATAACTCAAAAACGCATTGCCTAATAAACTAGTTTTGTTAATCATTGAACTCGTTTTGAACCATACATTATTTTGAAAAACGATAAGAAATTTTAGAAAATGACTTTTAATTCGTTTAACGTTTCGTTTTGTGACCTAGCTTGACCTTTTGGCAGTTGAAATTGACCTTTCAGACACTTTAACAATTCTGCTTCATGAATTTTCTTTTGATAAAAAAACAAAAAATGCGTTCTTGCGATGAATTTCAAGTTTTTAGCACCTAATATAGGTATGGAGAACGGTTTTTGACCACTGCAGCAGGACAGCCTTATTTTTATCACCGCAAACAAAGCGATTGCTTTTGGAATCGGTTGCGTGCAATGATATTGCATTATCTTTACGAAATTTGCATCGTGCAAGTGTCAGAGTTTATGAAAATTAACACACGCCCATACGAGGGGGCGGGTAACCGGCCTCCCCAGCTTTCCACAGATAGTAAAAAAACACCATAGCGCAGCGCCACCATACTTCATCTACCTCTAACCTGACATTTTTGCAGCTTCTGGAATTTTTTAGCTCTGGATCATATCAGGTCAGACCGCCAACCCAGGTCAAGAGACCTAACCTCGAAAAACTTTGGAGGTGCATCAGTAAGATCAACCTTAACCTATCGTCCTTAGATTCACATCACATAGTAATGTCAACGGGAGAGATAATTGTTCGTAACATGATTTCCATATCGAAACCTGCGACAAGGTCAGGGTCATGATCTTTCCATTTGAAATACACGGGACAATTGGTAAATTTTGATACCTTGCGAGAATTGAGACTTGTTGAGAATTGCGATGGAAGTTTTATTTTTACGTTGTCGTGTCTGACTTTCCACTGCAGTTTGATAAATATTCTTTTTACCATACAGATTTAAGCCCGGCTCAAGGTCAAAGCAGGTCAGTTTTGAAATTTGAATAGACAAGATTAAAAGATATATAATCCGATCGGGCTCGACAAGGGCATTGCAATGCTGCTGAAAACTTTTCTACGGTTCTGCTCTGTCAGCTATTATACCACAAAATTTTGGCTTCCACTGTGTTCCTGTAAGGAATACTTTGACCTCGTGCGACCTCAAAGGTGACCGACCAAACGATGGTATGTAACATTGTCGATAGAGATCAAAACAGGTTATTTAGCGCCGTCGCTCCCAGTGCACTGTTCATTCTACATGGTTTACTGAACACCAGAGATGACCAACATTTAGGTTACGGAGCCTGTGTGATATCAGGTGGCTCCAAACACAGCACTGCGATTTCTCGTGTGTTTTTTCATAACTTATGACTGGAGTATGAAAGCGAGCGAAATGACCGAAGAATGCAAAAAATGTACATATATCTCCTGATGGAGATCTGTGCTGCACAATGCAAACATATATTTAAGTTAATCAAATGGTGCCGCCACGCACACGATTTTAAAGCAATGCAAAGGTTTAATTGCAATGCAAAAGTTATATCGAAGCAAAATTCAATTATATGAATAAATCTTTTTGACTACTTCTCACAGCAAGGGCGCCTGCGACTATATCGAGAGCTTGGCCAAACCGACAGCATATCACGATGGTTTAAAAAGTCCAGTGAAAGATCAAATACGTGATGCCAAAAGTACCCATGCTTTTCTTACACCTAAATTTTTCAGCACGATTAAGTTCTTGTACATTCCACAATCAAGCATAGCCAATGTTACCAGTCAGCTCCAAAGTCTGTTCGCCAATGCGATAATGGAAAAAATGAATAAAACATTTCATAGAATACCAGTGGTAAATAAGACATTCATCACTGTCCATGAAATCTATACAAACAAAGGAAGAGAGGTTTTAGTTTCGCATGCCTATGTTTGAACCAAACAGGGTCGTGCTGTGCAAGTAGACTATCTTTTATGGATACTGCGTGAATGGTCGCAAATTTAGTCATGGCAAATGTTCGATGCAAAGGTAATATTAAACATACTGGTATAAATTATTTGGCTCAGGTAATGAGTGATCTGATGGCCATCATTGCAGGTGAATGAATGCGTTTATGCAGGACAAGTCAGTGTCAGTGTTAAATTCATCTCAGCGTATTCCGTTATTTCCCCATGATTATACAAGGCACCAGGAGTGTGGAATTATATATATTTGTGGGTGCCCGACCACCTCCAATGAAACCTCGAAACAGCGGTAAAAGTGGTAAAACAACCTTCGAATGTTCTCTTTTTGTCATTTAAAATACTACTTCTTGGTTCAATGCAGTTCAACCGTACTGTGAGAGGGCTAAAACACATGATTCATTTTGCAATTTATTTTCACGTAGTGCCTCTCGATCTTGTTTCCAATTTTCCCAAATCTAATAATTAAAAAAACACTAATCAAAAGCCTTTCGAAGAGGCGTTCGAACAGGGATCTGCGTCGGTATAAAATAATCACCTTTTAAAAATATTATGTGCGACAACCTGTTCAAGTGACCAAGTTGAATACGTTATGATTTCAGGACAACATTGTTTCGCATATATGAGCAGATTCAATTTACTCCCTGGGAATGAAAGCCTTTCAGACTCGTCTTTTTTACATTGCATTGTATGAATCCTCTCAAATGTATACTGTGCTGCTTTGGGTCACCTTGTATCGATGCTATTTTTCCAACTCCGGGAACTACGTAATAGTGCGAGTTAATGGCGCTTACATGATAAGTTGTACGTATTTCAATTATTGATAAATTCGCGACATCTTTGTAAATTTTTGTTTAAGGGTGCAAGGCTAAATAACCCATTACTAATAAGTTCCTATGCCATCGTCTCCCTTGAAACAATGGATCTATTTCTATCACTTTTAATGGCTGCTATTTTTCTTTTTATAAATCTTGTCTAATTTGTTACCAGTTCAGTTTTAGGAGTCAAAGTCGCACTAGATTCATCAATGGACTTTTCACGGAAACCCCGAGCCCACCACGCGAACGAGCAACTCCACGATGAAGGGTTTATTAAGGAACCAAAGTTGAACGTCCCACAAAGCATAAGGACGGCCGCCTACCTCAGGTCACACTCTCACCAGCCAGTTGCCAGCTGACCTACGGTATTTACGGTACCTCCAGCTGCAAGTTGACCTAAATTATTTTTCCAGAAGTTGCAAAATGTCGGGTTGGAGGTAGATGAAGTACGGTGGCGCTGTGCGATGGTGTTTTTTTACTACCTGTGGAAACCTGGGGAGGCCGGTTACCCGACCCCTCGTATGGGCGTGTGTTAATTTTCATAAACTCTGACACTTGCACGATGCAAATTTCGTAAAGCTAATGCAATATCATTGCAAGCAACTGATTCCAAAAGCAATCGCTTCGCTTGCAGTGTTGAAAATAAGGCTGCACTACTGCAGTGGTCAAAAACCGTCTGCATGCCTATCTTAGGTGCTAAGAATTTGGAATTTATAGCAAGAACGCATTTTAATTTTTTTCGTGAAAAGATAATTTATGAAACCAAGTTTTTTGAGGTATCTGAAAGGTCAATTTCAACTGCCGAAAGGTCAAGCTAGGGCGCAAAAGAAAAGTTCAAAGGAACTAAAAGCCTAAATTTTCAAATTTATAAAAAAATTTCCCTTTTTCAAAATAGTGTATGGTTAAAGATAAGTTCAATTATATACAAAACTTGTTAATCTGGCAATGCGCTTTTGAGTTATGAAGCATCAAAGATGAGTCTAAAAGGTGACCTCCCGAAAATGCCTCGGGCTATAACTCGGTCGCCGTCGGTCGGAGGGGTCTAAGATAATGTTAACAACTGGCATGGCCACGCAGCCTGGCATGTCGCAAGCCGCTGCAAATTGCCAGATTACATGCGATGATTGGGTGAACACAGCGCAGTAAGACAAGAGGTGATATCTTTGTTTTGAGCGATTTGAGATGGAAGCAACATGTGGTTTCCTGGTTCTCAGCCCTATTTTGGTCATACGTTTTCCCTTTTAGAATTTCGACAAAGTGGCTTTTTCCCTTTAAGCCTTAGCAGAATGTAGCGCACAAGCGACATTGCACATTCAATGATGATTTGTTCTTCTAAATTCAAACCCAAGAGCAAGGATGACATTGAAATTAGTGTCGGCCATTTTAGTATAGACTATGACGAGATTACACCCCGTCATCTTCGTCCGGGGTAGGGGCGGTTGAAACTACCCTCGGGTTTTCCCGATGGTGCCAGAAAACGGCGGCGTGAAGGGCCGCTGTGCTTGACACATCCTATCGCCGATCCATTACGAACCTGTCTAAAAACTTTCAGGTTCGATCATCTCAGATCAGGTCAACAGGCAAGGAGGTCAAGTGACCTTACTTTCAAAAACATTTTAAGTGGCAGCCATGGGCGTGGATTGCTATCTCCTAGGCGGTACCCCGGCATCCCGATGATGTGCTGGGCACCTCCAATGTTGGTCAGGGCACCCCTGCCCCCAATGCCCCCAACTAAAATGTTAAGCAATTTCCTAATGAAGTGCTTAAAGAGGAGGAAATTATAAAAATACGTAATTGACAGTTTCATAGTGCTATTTTGCATCTCCCTTACAACTTAATTGTTTGGCAAAAGAGCGAAATCCTTAAATTTGTCAAAGCATCCTGCAGAGCATACATGGAGAAATACTATTTGTGAAACAGCCGGAATGATGCATATCACAGTTTGCCTCGTACGATTAGGAAAACTCTGATCCTGACCTTAAAAATGTCAGAAAACTCATTATCATAATGATTACAGTTTTTAGATGCGGCAACTGCTTTGGTCATTGGCCCCCAAACCACTAGATGTGTGTTTCCACTGGGCAGGAAGCTCTTACTGGTAGGTAGGTATATCATTCCTCTTCTCATAGGCTGACCCGGCAGGGCAAGGGGGTACTTGGTCCCCCCTTCCCGATCGAATTTTGGTGCACCCCGAAATAATCACCGTGTCCCTCTAAAAGGTAGACGACGCGTCCTGAGCGGTCACTTCCTGCCAGCCTGCGAGTATCGGCGCCCCCACGATAGGGTTTGGCGCTCATCTGATCGGTTTTGCCGTAAAAATGGCGACCTCTGTTCGGATGGCGCCCTCTCCGATCGGAAATCCCGAATTAGCCTATGATTGTACCGTCACTTATTCTAAATTATTCTTAAAAAATGTTAATGCTTTAGGAGTGCGTTCTTAGGTAAATACTCAGTCCCCAGATAATTTTTTCAACGCTAATGAAACTTTTAAGTTAGTTACAGATGTGGACTCCTGTATCTAGATGTGGGGTAGCCCGTCACCGACCATTTTTATAACTGAGAATGCAGCTTGGTTTTGTGTGCTTTAAGAGGGCTGTAGTGCTTTGAACTCAAAATAAAAAATACAATAGATATCTTAACCCAGTCGAAATTGACAGTTTCCGGCTTTTGGTGAAATAATATAGTTTTCGAAAATACAGTTCAGTATGACAAATACATTTCGCCCCGACGACTTTTGGGTCTAGCCATAGTTTTCGCGACGTGGCGTCAGAAATATTCACGGTATGGCGTCAGAAAGGTGAAGTTGCTATAAAACCTACAATGTTTGAAGTCACCTCTGAAGTTTCGCGTCTTTTCACCAACCAAAACAGAGCAAATCAGATCGCATTTCCCTCTTCTGTTTTGTAATTTGGTTGTACATACATACATGCTTCGGCCGCAGTCTCTATTAGTCCTTACTCTCTATAACTCGTCCGACGGCTAAGTTGTAGTTTTATATACGTATATTTCTTCCTTCCCTTCGTTACCTTCGAGCCGGGCCCCACTCCTCTCCACTCAGCAGAAACCCATCGCGACACTCCTGATTTGAGTGAACTCGGCCACCGGCTAGCTTGTGCTGAATCTACCGCCGTCTCGCCTGTACCGAAGAATAGCCTGGGATGGTGGAGCAGATAATCAAGCTAATAGAGGGAAACACGTATGGCTAGGAATTTTTTAAATAGATAATGACAGTACATCGCCTGGTTCAAAGTCTAAAACTCTACCACTTCAATTGATAAATTTCCGCTGAATTCTCGCATTACAAGTGAACGCGCCTCCACCAATCAGCGGGCGCCATCCACTGGGTGCCTGTTTGCCTGCGGGGCACAGAGGCTAGAGGTCACGCTGGGCACGGCCGACGCCAAGTTCAAGCCTCAGTGGGGAGGGGCAGCGTGACAGATTATAAAACCTACATGCATGGTGTTGAGCATGGCGGTGGTTTTGCTTGCTGAAAAATTGAGGGGGACAGGCATAGGAGACATTCTGTGCACACTGTACATTCTGTTCACACTGTTCTGTTGTACACTGTACCTACGATGTGCGGTGTCGGCAGCTCAGGAAAATGACTTCATTGAACTGAGTTCAGTACGTGAGTGTGCTTGGCGAGGGGAATTGCATGGGCGCTGGTTGAGAGTCCGAAGTGATTTTCCACATCAGGGTACATTACAAATGATGTAGCTTTTCAACTTTTGTTTTCCAGTTGACACACATTTATTGGCAGTACAACACACATGGTACGTATGTACATGTGTCATACATGTCTGGTTGAAATTCCATGTGTATGCAACGCTAGAAGCTTAAGGTGCTAAAAGGCCTATTTGAGGGGGAGGGATAGGCAGCTCTGACCGTATAAACAAATACGGTCTAAGGCAAATCACAAGACGTGTTTGAGTTAGTTAACTGAATAGGTATATACATGCATATATTTGTATGGCATGAATTTGAATGTTTTCTTTAGCACTGGCCATTCCCTATCACATCGTGTCAATGTCACCGCCACCCGGCCTCCAGGTAGCCAGAAGCTACTGTACAGTGATGAAGGAGGCCTGAAAAACGGGACGAAATGCATAGCGCAATAAATGATAATGATAGAACAATGATTTTGGATTCAAATTGAAGCTCTCCATCAGGCGGCTCAAAGAAGCACAACAAATTTTATTTCTCCTCTTAACCCTCCTTTTGTCAGTGGGTCGATTCTACCCCCTCTTTATTTTTCGCGATGGGAGAAAAACGGCTCCGCTTAGCGCAATAGCGCGTAGTAAGTGCGAACCAAAATCAATTTGATACATCTTGACGAAATTTCAATCCAAGGTCAGGTCAGATCATCGAGTTATGAAGTCATTTCTAAATCGATGTAAGGCAGTGTTGGTTCTCAAAACAAGGTTGACAAAAGCCGGAAGTAACTTGGCTTCTAGAGGAGTTAGATCGAATTCCTATACACTATTCGAAAGCTCTTGTAAAGAAAAATCTAGAGCAGACACCATTTTTACGTCAGGTCCATAACGAAGGCACCAAAGCACCCCTTAGCACCCATTGGGTGCGCTACTTTATACAGAGGCTATCGAGGGTTTTTAACGGTTCTGACAGTGACTGTAGTTTTATTAAAAAAACTTACATAGTCGCAAATCTGAACATGCGATAAGCTGAATAAAGGTAATGATAAGGGAAACAATTCATATGATTGATAATTTGATTTAATGATTGGACTTCCCCATTTGTTAGCCGGCAAACATCGGAAATGAAAAATGCATTCTCACCTCGTATTTATTGGCATTGGGAACCCATTTAGGGAAGCGTCGGGTATTAAAACATCATCAGAAGATAACCACTGTTAAACTTTAACAGCCGGCAAACGCAACAAAGTGTGCGACAAGCGACTTTCTTCGAAATCCAAGAGAGGTAGTATGTATGTACATACAGCCAGTTCGATACTGATTGGTAGGTATTAGGCCGCGGTCGTTTTTGCAAAATATCTCTCAAGTGATGGTCCTTGCCGACACTATTGTTGACCCACCAGCTGAGTTTTAACTGGATGCATAAGCTGACGTGCAAAATACTTCATAAGCTCCAAAATTCAGAAGTAATTGAGCAATGACACCGAAAATCATCGGGATCGGCGAAAACAGTTTCTAAAATACTAATACATTACAGGGGTGCTTTGTTGACTGGAATGCGATCAACAGCTAATCTTGGGAAGAAAATCTATCTGTCAGCAGAAGGTACCAAAAAGGAAAAAGCTTGGAGAATTCAGAATAAACTCACTGCTGAAACCCAAAAGTAGAGGACGAACGTCACAATAAGATTTGCGATAACGGTGGGCTCAGTGTACAAATCGGTTAATGCTCACCTTACTCGTATTTACTTTTACTCGTATTTACAGGTCATTCAAATCTCGACAATACAGTAAACCCTGAGGTGAGGGGCGCATGTTTTACGGACCTCGAGGACTATAGACTTAACACCAGCACGTGGCGTTTTCCCCTGATTAGGGGATTGACGCCCTCCAAGATCTCTAGCAAAGTTATTTCCCTCCAAGCACGCTCATATAACTTCTTAGAAAGCCAGGTTGACCATAAGTAGGTATGGTAGGTAGGTAGGACCGTAGGTATGCACCTCGAGGTCCAACCCTAACTAGAAAACAAATTTAATCAGGTGTCGCCCATTCGGATGAATGCACACGACTAGGTTTAAGTCCAGGTCCCTCTCAAAACACAGACAGGACACTAAAATGGGCAATGTTGAGGACAGGGTACCCGTTTTACGGGCGCAACTGAATGGCTTACGCGCGGCCCCGGGGAATTTTGCAGAACATTCTTTAGAGGCGCTAAGCTGAAAATTAAATCAAGTTCTTAAAATCGGGGCCAGGGTGAAACTGGGCGCCTTTCAAGCTTTTAGGGGCACCTTCGCAGTGTGATATAGGTTGAAGAGTTAAATATGTTAGGTATTTTCTTTCCTCAAGACGCTGCAATCCAAGAGGTATCCATTTTTGGGATTTCAAAGAAAGGTGTTCAAACTTGTGGCGCCTTTCAAGCTTACTGTTGATGGGAGTGGCCAGTGAGCAAAAAGAGCCCTCTTTGCCCTCGCACGTACTCCGGTTTTCACCACCCTCACCCCTACAGGGGGTTCTTGCGACCCCCCTCGCGATTGGCCCCTGATTGAGGTAGAGTTCCGCGGTAAAAAAAACAGCGTGCTGGTCGTCACGAGTGCTCGCGATTGATACCAATTTGTATGACCTTAGATCATAAGGTCATCTTCCAGGTCAGGTCAATGGCCTGATTTTTGCCCTGTTGTGGCCCATTTTGCCGTTCTGGCTGCTGTTGACCGACATTTTGGTAACAAATAACATTTGTAAAGTCATGGAATTAACACACGCATTGACGGGGGGCGGGTACCCACCCCCTCGGGTTTTTCGGAGATAGCAGAAAAACGGCGGCGCGCAGCGCCTCCGTACTTGGTATATCTTTTCCCTCGTCATTTTTGCAACTTCTGTGAAAATTTTAAGGATAGGTCATCTCAGGTCAGGTGACCAGTACAGGTCAAGTGACCCGACCTCAAAAAAAGTTTAAGATAGCATAAGTCGGAGCAGGGTGAACTTATCCAATTGAAACTCATATCACATAATGGGCCCACCGAGTTCTCTAAAATATGTTTCGGTATTTTTTATATCGATGGCCTAAGGTCAGGTACGAAGCATGACCTCTCCATTGGTAATACATGGGAAATATGGTTTTACTGAATAACTCAGTAACGGATGGTGATAGAGCGTTTATTTTAGCTTTATTAGACTCGCCTTGGCTTTGCAGTTCTAATGATATGCATTTTATCTAATTTCTTCTTGACCTGACCTCAGGTCAGGTAAATTTTCCAGAAGGCAAATCGTATATCATTCGATTCGACTTTCTGCGAGGATTCATACAGTTCAAGTCGTTTTGCTCTATCTTTACTTGTTCAGATGTAATGGCCGAAAAACTTAATTTACATGTTATCCCTATGACGGCATGTTTTGACCTCTGGTGACCTTAAATGTGACCTGACAAAAAATGGTTCAAATATTTTCGATGGACCAGCGGATGGGCTACCCAACGCCGTTGACCGTTTTTCGCTACCTACCGTGGTCTCGAGATCTTAAGGGGGGGCGGGTACCCGCCTCCCCTCGTCAATCCGAAGGTGGCTCAGACCCCCGTCAATGCGCGTGTTAAGAAAATGAAATTCACGCGTCGATTCATACGCTATAAGCCTATGTGACCCATCTAGGTAATGCAGGAGGTGAGGTCAAATGTGAAAGGTCACTGACCGGTAAAACTAGAAATTTCCCAATATGTCTAATTTTCAGTTTCAGAGGGGTAATTTTGGACGCTGAATTCAAATTTAGCACTTTAAACTGCGTCAAAGGCTTCTGTCATCAAAATCTCAGGTCATCTGGTCAACTTCCAGGTCAGGTCAATGACCTGGTTAACCTCAATGAGCAGGCAAAAAGGTCAATTCCATATTGGAAGCAAGTCAGCTAGTTCAGCGTCTACATCATTTAAATGGACTATTTATAAGCCATTATGCATCATTTACGCAAATTTATTGTTTTTATCATATGCCACTGCTTACACTCCCTTCAAGGTCGAATTAGGTCAAAGGTGGAAAAAGGTCAAGTCCGTATTGGAGGAAAAACGTCTTGTTCAGTGTCCTTCTCATGCTGCAAATTGACTATTCATAAGAAGTTTTGCATCATTTACGCCCAGTAAGTGCTTGTTTCTTCATCTGTTATTGTTTACACCCCTTTCAAGGTCAAATAAGGTTACAGGTCGAAAAGTTCAAGTCCGTATCGGATGCAAGTCGTCTAATTCGGTGTTCATCTCATTTAGAAATGACGAAGCGAAACACGCATCTGTAGTCGTTATTCGACGCAGAGTTATCACTTAGGTCACGCGAGGTCAAATCAAGGTCGTTGAAGGTCAAGAAAGATCATGAAAGGTCTAACCTGATAAAGGTGATCCTCGAAGGCTGGAAGAAAATATTCTGCACATTCATGAACAAATGCTGCAAAATACGATGAGAGTGTGAAGCATTCACGTGAAAACGGGTATAGGACCCAAATGACCTCAACATGCTTTCACTCTTGAGGTCATAGTTCTTTGACCTTGAAAGGTAGGATGTTTTTGCAAAAAATGTGCAATGAATGTCCCAGAGGCTATACAAACCTTCAAGGCTCTAGGTTAAAAAGCTCGTTTTCAATTCTTGAAAAATCTTAGGGGGCTGCAGCCCCCCCCTGTACGTGCGGGGGTTAAAAGCTTACTTGGCTTCCGCGTGGTTTATTTTGAGCCATCGACAAAGTCACCTGCGGGGTTGCCGTTACGCGCACACTAGACTTTGCTGCCAAAGTGGGGCCGTAGTCACGATGACCGCCTCGGTGCGCCACTATCCCCCAGCGCAACTCCAGCACCAGAACTTCCATGACTGCATGAAGCCAGGTTATTGGCCTGAATATCTGAACGTGGGTCACTTGACGCTTGTTGGTTCGGTAATATCAATACACTTTCTGGTACTCTATTGGAACTATGGCTGTACCCGACTAAGGATGGCGTATAGGTTCTGAATATAAATGTAAAAAGCACAATAGCGTATCAAGAGACCATATTATGTAATGAGAGCCCGGCAAAAAGCAAAAATATCAACGACGCTCGGTCCAAAAGACTGTAATGTGGCAATGTCATCAACACCAAGTTTGAGCTTTTACTTCAAGCGCTCGGGGCGGATAGTGTTTATTGGTCGATTTTTTTCAGATTGGGTCGAATGACACTGATCTACTGAAGAACGGTATTCCGAAGCTCTTACGTGTCTAGTTAAGTTTTTTTGTAAATAGGGACGCCCTGCTCCATAGGCATGCAGCTCAATTCGTCACTCCGACTTGTATTTCCATGTATTTCTAAGCATTACCACCAGCAAAGAAGTGGGGGGCATTCAATCTTCAGCCTGCTACTGATAAAAATATCTGCTCTAGACCCAAACACTCATTGGATTTTGACTCATTGTTTCCTTCCTCTGATATACCCTAGTCATCCCTTTCACTGCTGTGTAATTCTACTGCCGTGCAGTGAAGGTACTCTGCGCCTCTGAACCGGGATAAGCTTACAGCCCTGAGGCGGGAGAAAAGAGGCGACATCTCTAAGTGTGACCCCGGCGCGCGCAGCGGCAGCGGCCGGTCAGGCGGCTGGCCGCCGGCGTATAAGCGGCGGAGGCGGCGCCGGCCGGTGCAGTGTGGAGCGTCATGTACCGAGCCCAGCTGCTGCCGACGCTGGCAGCCGTCTGGCTGCTGATGACCATGGTGGTCACTGCTGAGCTGGCCGTGCACCGGCTCTCACTGGACCCCCACGTCTGCATGTACTGGGTGGTGGACGACAGGTGAGCGACGCGTTGTTGGGGTGAGACTAAGGGACGGTGAGGTCAGGGTTAAGGTAA
This sequence comes from Lepas anatifera, assembly GCA_034440635.1. NCBI lineage: Eukaryota > Metazoa > Arthropoda > Thecostraca > Lepadidae > Lepas > Lepas anatifera. The sequence goes on along the minus strand of JAOTON010002112.1, from coordinate 198,369 downwards.
GGGCCGGTCTGGTTAGGGTACTCAATCTTGTCGGATCAGTGATACTTTTAACGTTGATATGGCTTAATTCCAGTTTTTGTTTATTATTTCCAGTTTTTGTCCATAATTGTTCCCAGGATGTTCTGGGCTTATCTTTGTTCTTTTGAAAATAATAAATAATTAATTTGATAAATTAATAAATAATTTGAATATTATGCAGGCTGGAAAGTTTCAAATATTTCGCAGGATTGGAATAATACTGTGTGAAACCTGAATTAGAGAAGCAAGCTTAGTGAAAGTGATTCGGTAATAAAATGAGTGAAAAGGAAAAAGGCGCCGCAAAAAGAGTGGTGCAACTCATCACCTTGAACCTCTTGCCAGGGTGATGTCACGTGAAGTCATCCTGCAGATGGTAGTGACATGGATATTGCTAGATACACTCACAATGTCGCATGTACCAAAGTATTATTTTAAGGGTTATGAACAAAATAAAGCTCCTATTAGGACCCAAAGTGGCACTATTTACATGTTTCCTATTATTCCTGTGATATCCAAACTGACTTTCTGTCCAAAATTGTTCAATGAAGCAAACAATACACATTTACAATCGCCAGTAGGAAACGCACGCTGAGCGCAAAACTAGAAATGGAAATCATGAATTGGTAGCAGTGAAGGGAATTATCCTCTTTATTCTCTATTTGTCCCTTTCTCCCCCTCTTCACTCAATAGGGAAAGGAAGATGGAGGAGAAAATTTTTGATTTTGCAGGGGAAAGCTTACTTTCGCTGCTGCGCTGTTTGCAGGGCTTCCTTTGACTTGCTATAGAACCAAAACAGATGCATAGAGTCTGAAGTCAATGCCAGTTTAGAAAAATGCAAGAAATGTAATCCTGATGAAATTATTTTTGCAGTGTAGTCATCCATACAGGGTGGTGAGAGAAGTTATCTTTTCTTCTATTTGATGACAAGGACATGTTGAAAATATATCCTCACGTCTTTGTGCTATTACAGCCCTAAGGAACAGTGCCGTCTTTTTGTAGCGTGGAAGAGCTTGTGGTGTTTTTGTGTCGGTGATGAGCTTAACTGTTTCTGCGGCTGGGCTGAACAGGTATCTTGTCTCTATAACAATGCTAAGGAACTCTGTTGTCTTATTGTGGTGCTGAGAGGGAGCTCTGTTACATATATTGCTGTGGTGAAAAGCTGTTGTCGCTTTTGCCTTGCTGCTATGGGGAAAACCTATATTCTCTCTTGTAGCGTTAAGGAGAACATCTGTTTTCTCTGTTGCAACGCGGAGACGGAGCTCTGTAGCCTCTGTTGCTATGCTGAGGAGCTCTGTTCTCGCTGCAGTTCTGAGGAGCTGAGGAGGAGCTTTGTTACCTCTGTCACAGTTCTGCAGAGCTGAGGAGTAGCTCTGTTGCCTCTACTGCAGTTTTCAGGGGCTGAGGAGAAACTTCGCTGCCTCTGCCACAGTTAGGAGGAGATGAGGAGGAGTTTTGCTGCCTCTTTCGCAGTTCTAAGGAGCTGAAGAGGAGTTTGCTGCCTCTGCCACAGTTAGGAGGAGATGAGGAGGAGTATGTTGCCTCTGTCGCAGTTCTGAGGAGCTCTGTGCTCTTGTTTCAGTGCCGGGGAGCTGGAGGTGGAGGTGACAGCCGACCTCGCCGACGGTGAATGGCTGGCAGTCGGGTTCTCCGGCGACGGCGGCCTGCCAGGTGCCGACCTCTGCGTCCTTTGGGAGGACTGGAGACGCAGTAGACACGTGCAGGTGAGTGGGATTGGCTTTCCCCGAAGCCTTTTTCTTTTCTATTGCGGTCGGATTGTTTTAAAACTTATCGACAAAAACGGTGAGGCTAGATATCAATTTTGCTATGCGCAATTTGTCTATCAATCATTGGTCACTAGAAAACACCTTAACCTGGTTTCTAGTGAGCTGTCAAATAATCTGAAGCAATAGTTGATTTTTTGAAAACTGAGAAAAATCCAAACTGTCTTGAAGCGAGCTAGTTTAGTTCGAATGAATACCACGAGACATTTCAAAACCATGAGGATATGGTTTGACCTCAAAAAGATAATGCTCTTTCGTGTGTCACGGTGGAGCAACCAAGCTTTTTAGCGAGAGCCTCGAGAATGACCTAAGGTCAGGGAGTCCTTGCACTGTGAGCGCAGCAAAGACATCTTTCACTCACGTTCGAGGCGGTTATGGAAGACCGGCGGATATCTTCTCAATAGAAGACTGCTTAAACATGTTGCAGGCGAGAGAAGAAGCATTCCAAATCGAGAGCTTGGGTTTATCCAGTTTTGAAATCGGTGATTACATGATATCTGACTCCTGAGACATTTCAAGGTGTTATTTATACCCAGGGAGGAGACCTATGTAGGGTACTGTAGAACGGGGAAATAGGAACACTGCTAATAGTAATCGAATAATGGTATTGTAGTTTGACGATATACTAACAGTCACAGGAAGTTGTCAACTTTTCTCTGTATGAAGTGATTTTTTTCAACCGCACTCCCCATTCATTAGGTATACAGAGTTTTTTCAGTATCCCTGTGACTCAGCTACAGGGGTTCCATAGGAAGGGAATATGCAAAGGGAGTTAATAACTAGTTTAGAAGTTATCCACTCCCTGATTGATTTTGTCACACCTCTGGAAAGATAATGTTAATTATTCCCACTTAAGTTATTTTATTTCATTTTTGTTGACATTTTTCTCAAGTTATTGCACGTTCCGTTTATGAGACCGGAGCTTTACTAAAATCACCAAGGGACTTGTCACGAAAACTCCGACCCCACCATTGGAATTGGCAATTCCTGCAACATCCTGTTCATTCCAACCCAATTCCAATTCCAGCAATTCCTGTCAATTCCTGCGCCGGAGCGTCTCAGGGGAATCGATCCCAAGTCTGCAGACGCACCGCCACTGCATGTCCCTGGGCAGTGGACCGGAGCCCAACGCTATGCCAACTGAGCTACCGATGCGGTTATGGTATGTTATGTAAAATATTGAGAAATCAAGCATTTACGTTTTTTGGCATGATGCAAGTAATACCTGCACCAAGAAAATAGATCAAGAATAAGAAAACAAAAATATCAGGTGCACTGACATGATCATGGTCAAAATAACAAAGATCCTAAGGCCACTTGACCGAAAATGGAAGTCTAGAATAACCCCATGGATTATGATGTCCGGTCTTTTAGTGAAGCAATACATAAATTTACAGAGCTTGATGGACTTAAACTGGAGTAAGCCTACAAAGATACCACTGAATGGTGACCTGACGAAAATGTTTGAGATGCAACTCAGTAACAAAAGGTCAGATTGAGCTGGAAACTGGACAGCCGAATTGAACGCCCCGGACAAATCCGCCTGCAAATTTGTACCAAAATTGGTGACATCCGGGTGTTAGGCACCGGCTGATCTGTCGCGGATCTGTCCCATCTCCTATATTTACGAAGCGGAAGTCCAAACGAAAAGAAAGAAAAATAAATTGCCTGCTCTTTACCTGGAGGAAACGCAGAGCTACCTATCGCCCCAGCGGGTGTTTGCGCGTGGGGCGTGGGGGCGCGGAGTTCTCCGACCGCCTCATCAGACAATGGTATTTGCTCATATCGGCCGCCGGGCGCGGCGGAATAGGATCGCTGGAATGTTATGAGCGGGCGGCGACGTGCGACGATTGCTGATGGGGTGCTAAGTGGTGCCACCTCTCCAAACGTGACGGAAGGCACGCACGGCCAATGCACGGTGCATCAGGTGATCAGGGGAGCCACTCCGGCCATGCCGGTTTGTTTAGAGTGGAATGGCTGCTGATGGGACGCAGAAATTGCAGATATTCCCTCATTTTCCTCCCAGGTTTTGGTGCGCTTTGAGTTCTTAGGATGTTTTCCATTTAAATGCTGGGACTTCAACCGGGAGAGGTTTTCAGCTATCAAACAGAAAGTTATTTCTTCGGCACATGAATACCAGAGGTGGGCGTCGCTAGCAAATTTGTGAAGGAGCTACCGCTACTTCCGCTGCCTTGGCAAGCAGAAGCCGCTGCCGCTACCAGCGGTACTTCTTGAAAATCAGGAAACTCCCCGTTGCTCCACTACTTTGCTACCACTTTACTTATCATCATGCACGCCAAATTTATACCAAATTTTTCTTCGTGTTTCTTTTTAAATATAATTTAAGGAAAATCACTGTTTATCTGTACATTGCAAAAGCCATTAACAGTTTCAGTGTATGACACATAAAGAAAATCACACAACAAAAACATTGGCTAAATTTGATTTTGTTTTTTCTTCTGATGAATAAAAATATTTGTCTCGGCTTCCATCCTCTATTTGGAGGAGGGGTAGGGTCCCGGTCATTTTAACAGGCTTTCGGCTGTGGTTTTGAATTATTTTGAATCTGCTACTTTTACCAACCACTTCTCTGCTACCTTTTTCTTATGGAGACCACTGCCGCTCCTCGACTGTTATTCAAAGGGTCTGCGAGTTGTGATGCAGCGGAGGAGCGGGGTAGGAGACTAAAGAAGCGGACCGCCGGCACTGGTAAATCCACATCATTTGGTCAAAGAGAGGTTTCAGAAAATATTTCACGTTGAAGCTGATCGATCAGAACAAAACCTCAAGAGCGCTCTTCACAACAGATCCAATCATCCACCGTTCCATAACACTGTCATGCCACTAATTTAAATATAAAGATCACGTTGGGCTGCCTGGGTAGCTCATTTCAGCTGTCCAGCTTCCAGTGCACTCTAACGTATCGTTACTGAGCTATAGCCTCAGGATCTTCGCCAAATCATCACTCAGATACTTCTTTATTTATTTATTGTATTAGGGCCACTCCCTCAGACACTTTACCCACTTACAGGGAGTATGGGCTTGGGTGTTGAACCTATGCTCCACTGGCGGGTATGAACCACCTTCGCCCTGTTGGGAGGTCATATTTGACCCCCATTGAACCCGAAAACTAGGAAAGCTAAGAAGACGCGGAAAAACACAATCAAAACCTCTTTGTAAATTCAGTCGAAGTTACCTCGCTCATTTTTTCGTTAGACCAATATTGAAGTCACTAGAGGTCAAATCAGTTCAAAATTGTTGAAATGAAGGGCACTCTCAGAACTTTGACTATATGAGGAACTAAAACAGCTAGAAACATTCTCTTAACGCCATTCGAAGTTGCTTGAATGGCTCTTTCATTGCAGTGCCATCAATTATCTTGTCAGGTCAAAGGATAAGACGCTGCGAGTGTAGTGTGCACATTTTAGTATATATCTTTTGGTTGAATATATGAAGCATGCCCGATTTAGACGCGAGATATCCTATCTAAGAGGCAGCATAGGACAGTGCTTCCGCGGTCATTTGAAAGCTATTGTAAGCACCTATTGATAGTGGCTACCAAGTTTAGGTCAAGCCTTGGTAGCGGTCAATCGAGGTCAAGCACGGTACTCTACCCATACTATCGGGTGCCTGTTTTTTGTGAAACGCAAACGCCTGTAGGCTGAGGCGGTGGTGTGTGCATCACCGGCGCGGCTGCAGGCTGAGGCGGTGGTTTGTGCATCACTTTTGATAGCTGTAGGCTGAGCCGGTGGTGTGAATCGCCGGTGGCGGCTGTAGGCTGAGGCGGCGGTGTGTAGTGGCGGCTGTAGGCTGAGGCGGTGGTATGTAGTGGCTGCTGCAGGCTGAGGCGGTGGTATGTAGTGGCTGCTGCAGGCTGAGGCGGCGGTGTGTAGTGACTGCTGCAGGCTGAAGCGGCGGTGTGTAGTGGCTGCTGTAGGCTGAGGCGGTGGTGTGTAGTGGCTGCTGCAGGCTGAGGCGGTGGTGTGTAGTGGTGGCTGCAGGCTGAGGCGGCGGTGTGTAGTGGCTGCTGCAGGCTGAAGCGGCGGTGTGTAGTGGCTGCTGCAGGCTGAGGCGGTGGTGTGTAGTGGTGGCTGCAGGCTGAGGCGGCGGTGTGTAGTGGCTGCTGCAGGCTGAGGCGGTGGTGGGTAGTGGTGGCTGCAGGCTGAGGCGGCGGTGTGTAGTGGCTGCTGCAGGCTGAGGCGGTGGTGGGTAGTGGCTGCTGCAGGCTGTGGCGGCAGTGTGTAGAGGCTGCTGTAGGCTGAGGCGGCGGTGTGTAGTGGCTGCTGCAGGCTGAGGCGGTGGTGTGTAGTGGTGGCTGCAGGCTGAGGCGGCGGTGTGTAGTGGCTGCTGCAGGCTGAGGCGGTGGTGTGTAGTGGTGGCTGCAGGCTGAGGCGGCGGTGTGTAGTGGCTGCTGCAGGCTGAGGCGGTGGTGGGTAGTGGCTGCTGCAGGCTGTGGCGGCAGTGTGTAGAGGCTGCTGTAGGCTGAGGCGGCGGTGTGTAGTGGCGGCTGTAGGCTGAGGCGGTGGTGTGTCGGCAGCACGCCTGGGCGGACGACGAGACTCGTCTCTCCGTGGACGGCGAGGGTGCCTGCTGGGGCGCCCAGCTGACTGGCAGCCGGGGAAACCTCACTGGGTTCCGCTACCGACGCCCACTCAACACCTGCCGTCCCCGCGACTACGTCATAGAGGTCAGCACGTTGTACTGGGGGTGCACTCCTCGTGCTACTGATGAAACTCACGGCACCATGCACATACAGAATCGCATAGGCCGAGCCAAGTGCGCGCGCTGACCGACTGCGCCACCCAGACCCCAAACATGACGAGGGTGATTCTTGAACATGACTCATGCTTTCCAGCCCATAATCTCGACAATGGACCAGACCTGCTCAACACTTTGAGGGTCGCCACATCAAGCACGTGATTTAGTTCGGACGAGCTTATGAACTCACAGCAAACGCTTTCCTATGACTTACACTCAAGACCATGTGAACTCGGACACAACAGGTGCGACTCCAACCCACACACAACTCCCACCAGGGTATTTTTGTACACAAACTAGGACAGTTTTTGGTCCCCAGATCTCCGATCGGTTCGCAGGCCTTCCACTTTTCCTCCACTGGGGACCTGTAACGTTGTTCTGAATACCTTTGGGTCTGCCCGCGGTGGGATAAGGCTACTGCGCCCTTTACTGAAAGCTGCTTTGAGCCTCTAAAAGGTTAACTGTGCAAGGCAGGAGCCAAAAAGTCTCATAAAGCTAACAAGGGTGTTCTTTTGCCTGTTTTCTCTGTGTTTCCTTGAGCCAAAGTTTCGTTTTCTGTACGTGCTTGCTCTGAATTTTCTTCTTTCTTTCTTTTTTTAATTGCTGACTTCGAAAAAAAATACAGGTGGCTCCAACTGGATGTAAAGTACCGCTTCAAAAAAAAACAAAAATCCAACGGGTCACCCAGCTACAGACATGACTGAGACATCGCCGATACAAAGTAAATAAGGGTATTCGGAGAAACGTCTGGCACCTCCACGTGCTCCAAGCTTGCCACATATAAAGCTCGGAGCAGTATACGTACAAAGGTGCGCACCTAAAGCAACGGGCTCGTGATTTTTTGTAAATTCTAACAGCTGCGATTGATCCTGTTCTAACTTAGTAGACTACATTCCATTCTTTCATGGCAGTTCGCTATCTCCGTGAGGAGCGTCTAGGGGGCTGTAGGGCCGGGTTTGACCTCTCGCTCCGCCCTCGGCTCCAGTGGGGCACCACGCACGTGGTGTGGACACGCGGCTCCGGACCACTGCTGAACCTGCAACGGCTGCAGCTGGCTGGCTTCCCTGCCGGGTTCGCTCGGGTGCAGCTGCTGCCGCCGCTGCCACCGGAGACCCCGCTGCCGGCCGACGTCCACCATCTGAGCCTGACGTCGCGGAACGTGACGGTGCCGGCGACGGAGACTACCTACTGGTGCACCGTCCACCGTCTGCCGGAGATATTCGCCAGGAAACATCACATCGTCCGGGTAGGTGCGCCGTCAGCTGCCCTCCCAGGGCTGTCTCAACACCCCGCGGCAGCCTCGTCTACTCTGGACAAGTATGGGTGATCATGATGGATGCTCTAGTTGTTTTTCTTTGTATGACGTAGCTGACGGCTACACTGATCCGTGACGAGAGCCAGACACCTCTTGCTGCCAAGGACCTTTCCACACAAGAGATACAGGATTACGCATGCACGATAGTGTGCTTTATATTCGCGGGGAATAAGTAGGGAGGGGTGTTCTAGATGTGGCGACTTAACACTGGAGGTATCACAGGCGTGTTCTAGATGAGGCGCGTTTCCATGGGAGATGCAGTGGGAGAGGTGTATTCTAGATTTGGCGAGTTGCCGTTGCGCTGACTACTCCGGCCGCGTTTCCAGTACGATGCTGTGATAGAGTCCGGTAACGAGGCGCTGGTGCACCACATGGAAGTGTTCCACTGCGAGGTGCCGCCCCAACAGGCGCTCCCCGAGTACCAGGGCCCCTGCCACGACAGTCACAGACCGCCCGCTGTCGACGCCTGCAAGAGAGTGCTGGCCGCCTGGGCCATGGGAGCCGCCCCACTGTCGTACCCGCAGGTCAGTGTCTACCTCGTGCTGTCGTACCCTCAGGTCAGTGTCTACTGCCCCGCTGACGTACCCGCAGGTCAGTGTCTACCGTCCCGCTGTCGTACCCGCAGGTCAGTGTCTACCGCCCCGCTGACGTACCCGCAGGTCAGTGTCTACCACCCCGCTGTCATACCCGCAGGTCAGTGTCTACCACCCCGCTGTCATACCCGCAGGTCAGTGTCTATCGCCCCGCTGTCATACCCGCAGGTCAGTGTCTACCGCCCCACTGTCATACCCGCAGGTCAGTGTCTACCGCCCCGCTGTCATACCCGCAGGTCAGTGTCTACCGCCCCACTGACGTACCCGTAGGTCAGTGTCTACTGCCCCGCTGTCGTACCCGCAGGTCAGTGTCTACCGCCCCGCTGTCGTACCCGCAGGTCAGTGTCTACCGCCCCACTGTCATGCCCGCAGGTCAGTGTCTACCGCCCCACTGTCATACCCGCAGGTCAGTGTCTACCGCCCCGCTGTCATACCCGCAGGTCAGTGTCTACTGTCCCGCTGTCGTACCCGCAGGTCAGTATCTACCGCCCTGCTGTCGTACCCGCAGTTTAGTGTCTACCGCCCCACTGTCATACCCGCAGGTCAGTGTCTACTGCCCCGCTGTCGTACCTGCAGGTCAGTCAGGAACCTGCTCAGCCCCGCTCATCTTGTCAATAATGCAGATACAGGCTTTAGAATCCGTATAGTCCAGTGATCATGGTGAGCACCCAGAAACCACAGTGCAGTGTTCATGGTAACCACGAAACCAATGATTTTCCAGTCATATCGGAATACCCTGCCTACTTAGAGCTGTACGTAAATTAAATATGTATACATGCATTTGAGGGTCTGTCTTCGCAGGAAGCCGGATTGCCGATTGGTGGGAAGGATTTCAGTCTTTTTGTTATGCTGGAGGTGCATTACAACAACCCGAAGAAGCACGCAGGTAAGATAACCACACGTTTTTAAAGCGGCAGAGTTAGGCTACTGCAAAGACAATGATCGTGGTGCACTGCCTTTGACTGCTTATTGAACAGAGTTCCAGCGCTTGTTTTTAAGGCTTATGCATGCATGATCTCTATAAAACCGAGAATAAGGACTTCTAAGACAAAGCTGTTCTACTTCAGGCTACTACACTGGAGTGTCCGTGCAGGTTATGTCGACTGCCATATTATATTAGAGTACACCACACTGGCAGATCGATGATTATTGACCCGTTGCTACTCCTAGTTATGGGGCGTTGAACGACCCACCAACTGCCGAGGTTAAGCGGCACTGCCGGTGATGTCAGTGGCTGTGTGTGGACAGTAATGCAGGCCAGATGATGTGAAAGGCTAGGCAGACAGCTGTTCTGCCCCGACACTGCTGTGCGCCGTGCTGACGGCTCTGTCCTTGCGCGGACCTATGTCATGCGGAGATCTCTGCTCTGACGTTGGATTTTGTCGCCTGTTGAACGTTTTTAGTTTGATCTTACTCCGAGCGGTGTGAAATACGGTTTCGGAGCTTGCTCAATGCTATGCAGCAGGGATTTCTCCACGTTTTTTGGACGGTTCTGCTCTTGCATCCCTCCATGCCAGGAGTGTGGGGTTGTAATGTTACTGCTGTGTCACCTGCACGTCTTGATCTGACTTTGCTGCTGTCCGGAAGAACGATCTTGTTGTGAGCCTACTGTTCATGTCACTTTCACACTGGTGGATCCAATGACGGGCATATATGTGTCATGCCCCACCTAAAAAAAACCGTGTTCTGCTGTTGCGGCAGCCCAGGTAGACAGAATACAGACAAGAACACCACTGTGTTGTGCCGTTGCTCTAGCCCGTGTGGACAGTTGTGTTGTACCATTGCTACAGGCCGTGTGGACAGCTGAGTTGCACCGTTGCTGTAGGCCGTGTGGACAGCTGTGTTCTGCCGTTGCTGCAGGCCATGTGGACAGCTGTGTCGTGCCGTTGCTGCAGGCCGTGTGGAGAGCTGTGTTTCGCCGTTGCTGCAGGCCGTGTGTGCAACTGTGCTCTGCCGCTGCTGCAGCCCATGTTGACAGCTGTGCTCTGTCGCTGCTCTAGCCCGTGATGACAGCTGAGTTGTGCCGTTGCTGCAGGCCGTGTGGACAGCTCGGGAGTGCGGCTGACGTACACGGACCGTCTGCGCCGCCACGACGCCGCTGTTATGGAGCTGGGACTGGAGTACACAGACAAGATGGCTGTCCCCCCCAGGGCAGACGGAGTTCGAGCTGGCTGGCTACTGCCTCCCCGAGTGCACCGCTGTGGTAGGCTGTCATGCAGGCCGCATCAAACGATCCGACTTTGAAAATTCACAACGCTTGTAGTCACACTGTTGCTTTGAACCCAGTGAGTTCATATATGAAATTGATATATTGAAATTAGAAAAAGGCCACCCAGTAGGCTGATTTTTCGGTTTTAGCTGTTTTGGACAGCCTTTTTACTGATTGTAGTTCGGACACACACACACACACACACACACACACACACACACACACACACACACACACACACACACACACACACACACACACACACACACACACACACACACACACACACACACACACACACACACACACACACACACACGCACGCACACGCACACGCACGCGCACACGCACGCGCACACGCACGCGCACACGCACGCGCACACGCACACGCGCACGCACACGCGCACGCACACGCACACGCGCACGCACACGCACTTGCACACACATATATATGTTCCCCACTCCGGACTTTTAAAAAATACGGACAAAAAGACTTTTTATCCCCCTTATATTCCGAACGATCATCACTGACGAAGCACTGTAATACAGTTCGAAAGCTCCGACCACCAATATCTTCTTGTGGAGGAAGCTCGAACGAGATCCTACGAAAATCGACTTCACGGTATGGCATTTAAAGTATATATATATATATATATATATATATATATATATATATATATATATATATATATATATATATATATATATCCCCATTTTGCTCTTTCAGATAACCATTTTGCCACTCACTGTCTGTTTCAGCTGAATTATTTGAACGAGAACAGACCTATATTGTCGAGTGTATTGCAAGTTCTTCGCGAACATGCTCTTCCCGAGCAATAGCACCTAGGTACTCTGTGATTTCGCCTATTGTTTTGGGCATTATATACAGTCGACTTCTGACCGTGTGTAGTATTTCTTCTTAAAAGATACCCTCGGTATTCTTTTCTAGACTACAGAGGGGTCTTTTCCAGAAAAAAGATCCAGCCTGTGATCACGGGCTTACATATGTTCTGCCGGATCATCCAATTAAAGACCGGAGATAGAGTTGAATCAAATTTGCTGCTCACATCAAGTTCAAGTCAAATTTTCATAAAACTTCCCAAGCTAGAAATAATCCTGGATTCCAAGTTGACAGTCTTAGATGATTATTATCAGTGACAAATTCCGTTTGAGGGAAATCATTTCCATATTTTCCTCTTGCCCGAAGGCAGTTTGACACTCTTAGTAAACTCTTGAGTCCTGGCTTTTAAGGGCTTAGTTTATCTTCTTTGACATTTCCGCGGGAGCCACGTCTTGTTAACACTAAGCGTGGGTTTTGCTTAAACGGATGGATCAATCTGAAGTCCTGTAATGTTTTGAAATGTTTGCTATGTTGATTTACGCAGCTCTGCATGAAATAAGGGCATTAGCTAAAGGATCTTGCCATACGGCTCTATGACTGATATTGCAACGTCACATACAGTCGTGGGCATCACTCGCCACTCGTAAGGTGGCATCAACATTTTACATGCACCAATTTACGCTACATCACTGGTCTTCAAGTATCCCTCTAGTCATAGCCCAGTCGTGTTTCAGCTTCCTTAAGCGACGGCCAGGTTTTGTGTTAGGTTATGCTTTCTGACCACTGGAAGAATGGACAGAAAATATCGTTTATACCTCACTGATTATATAAGATCCGATTGAATTTCCTTTCTCCTCATGTAAGCCATTTGGAGCGGTCACATTTATACGTCACTCTTACATATTGCAACCAAATAACTTTGGAGGGGGTTAAAATTTACAATCTTAAGGGTCGAATCCGCCCTCACCCCTCCCCCACCCACCATTGACAGGAGTATGGGTAGCCAGGACTCTGATGGGAATATAATTGTTTTCTTTACATGCATATATTTTGTTGCATAAGCAACTTCACCAACTAAACCAGCGCGGGGTCGAGTGTCCAACTAAAACAAACTGCCGCAGTGTCTCGCCTGCAGCTATACTGTACCAAAGTGTCTCGCCTGCAGCTATACTGTATCAAAGTGTCTCGTCTGCAGCTATACTGTACCGCAGTGTCTCGCCTGCAGCTATACTGTACCGCAGTGTCGAGCCTGCAGCTATACTGTACCAAAGTGTTTCGCCTGCAGCTATACTGTATCAAAGTGTCTCGTCTGCAGCTATACTGTACCGCAGTGTCGAGCCTGCAGCTATACTGTGCCGCAGTGTCTCGCCTGCAGCTATACTGTACCGCAGTGTCTCGCCTGCAGCTATACTGTACCGCAGTATCTCGTCTGCAGCTATACTGTACCGCAGTGTCTCGCCTGCAGCTATACTGTACCGCAGTGTCTCGCCTGCAGCTATACTGTACCGCAGTGTCTCGCCTGCAGCTATACTGTACCAAAGTGTCTCGCCTGCAGCTATACTGTACCAAAGTGTCTCGTCTGCAGCTATACTGTACCGCAGTGTCTCGCCTGCAGCTATACTGTACCAAAGTGTCTCGCCTGCAGCTATACTGTACCAAAGTGTCTCGTCTGCAGCTATACTGTACCGCAGTGTCTCGCCTGCAGCTATACTGTACCGCAGTGTCTCGCCTGCAGCTATACTGTACCGCAGTGTCTCGTCTGCAGCTATACTGTGCCGCAGTGTCTCGTCTGCAGCTATACTGTACCGCCGTGTCTCGTCTGCAGCTATAGTGTACCGCAGTGTCTCGCCTGCAGCTATACTGTACCGCAGTGTCTCGTCTGCAGCTATACTGTACCGCAGTGTCTCGCCTGCAGCTATACTGTACCAAAGTGTCTCGCCTGCAGCTATACTGTACCGCAGTGTCTCGCCTGCAGCTATACTGTACCAAAGTGTCTCGCCTGCAGCTATACTGTACCGCAGTGTCTCGTCTGCAGCTATACTGTACCGCAGTGTCTCGCCTGCAGCTATACTGTACCGCAGTGTCTCGTCTGCAGCTATACTGTACCGCAGTGTCTCGCCTGCAGCTATACTGTACCAAAGTGTCTCGTCTGCAGCTATACTGTACCGCAGTGTCTCGCCTGCAGCTATACTGTACCAAAGTGTCGAGCCTGCAGCTATACTGTACCAAAGTGTCTCGTCTGCAGCTATACTGTACCGCAGTGTCTCGTCTGCAGCTATACTGTACCGCAGTGTCTCGTCTGCAGCTATACTGTACCGCAGTGTCTCGTCTGCAGCTATAATGTACCGCAGTGTCTCGTCTGCAGCTATACTGTACCGCAGTGTCTCGCCTGCAGCTATACTGTACCAAAGTGTCGAGCCTGCAGCTATACTGTACCGCAGTGTCTCGCCTGCAGCTATACTGTACCAAAGTGTCGAGCCTGCAGCTATACTGTACCGCAGTGTCTCGTCTGCAGCTATACTGTACCGCAGTGTCTCGCCTGCAGCTATACTGTACCGCAGTGTCTCGTCTGCAGCTATACTGTACCGCAGTGTCTCGCCTGCAGCTATACTGTACCAAAGTGTCTCGTCTGCAGCTATACTGTACCGCAGTGTCTCGCCTGCAGCTATACTGTACCAAAGTGTCGAGCCTGCAGCTATACTGTACCAAAGTGTCTCGTCTGCAGCTATACTGTACCGTAGTGTCTCGCCTGCAGCTAGTGTGCCGCAGTGTCGATCCTGCAGCTATACTGCGCCGCAGTGTCGATCCTGCAGCTATACTGTGCCGCAGTGTCGATCCTGCAGCTATACTGCGCCGCAGTAGCAGGCTTGAAGCTATAATGTGCCGCCATGCATGCTTCGCTTTCGGCCACTCATTGGCAGCGTGGTCATTGCTTCGCGTCTGGTCATGGGCGTCTAAAGCAGAGGGGAATGAGAAGGAATTTTCCCCCGCTGGCCTTCGATGTTAACAGTTACCCGAAATCAGTGGACATCGAAAACGTGCTCATAGTTCTGTATGCATTGAGACGAGGTTCAAAAGGTAGAACCCATGCATTTTTTTATAATGCCATGAACTAGCTCAGTATTCCAGTTGGTCGGTACCTTCCGAGTCAGTACCAAATATGCGTGGGTAATCAGCTAAGGCGTCACCTGAAATCAAGATGTATTGTACCAAGGGCGTCGTCACGGATTTTCAAGCATTGAGGGGGAGGGTGGAGCCAACGATGAAAACATGCCCATCTGTATTTATATTTGGTCGTATAGATAGGGAAGTGGAACACTTTTGTCATATCAATCATCGATCAGCCTCATAAAAATAGCGGAAGGGAACATTTTGTTCAAAATTAGACATTTTCACCGATACTCCCGCCCTCAAATGGAGAGGAGAGGCGGCCCTTTACTTTTCGAGAATGCTCCCCCTCTCAGGGCGTCGCCTCTGATCCCCACCACCACGTGCACATCAATATTAGAATGCATGCATCGGTACTAGTACGGATGCAGCAGCACTAGAGATCGGGCGCTGTATGGCCTTACCAGGCTGGTGCGCCCCTAAGGCCAAATAACTAAATAACCAACAGAATTAAAACGTATACATCAGTAGTCACCGCCAGAACGCTTGAATCAGTATTAGGCATGTGTATCATTACTAGGATGAATACATCTGAACTAGTAGTTATGAAAACATCCTGAGTGGTCAGGACAGATGAATCTGTCCTGTCCGACTAAAAAGCCTGCATCAGTACTGGTGCGAATGAATCTGCTGATTTCTAAGGCAATATATATGTTCCCGCCCGGTGGCCGGTCACTGAGTGGTGTTCTCTGATAACAGCTACGGATCACAGTGCAGGTAAACTGCACAGCACTGAGAGCTGCTGTTGTAGGCCTCTTGGGGTATCCAGCGGTACCTGTCAACGCTGTTACTGGGATCTTTGTCCAAATTATCCGAAACGCCACTTTTTATCCACCTCCACTTAATGTCTGCTACGTAATGTGAATATGCATATTTGTGTGGATAAGCTGCGGCTACAGTCAGTGCGACCGAGCCGTGCTGGCCGCTGCCGCAGGGCCTCCCGCTGGAGGGCATCCGGGTGTTCGCCTCTCAGCTGCACACCCACCTCAGCGGGGTGGCGGTACGCACCCAGCACGTGCGCACTGACGGCACCCAGCTGCCGGACCTCAACGGCGACCCGCACTACTCGTCCCACTTCCAGCAGATCCGCCGGCTGCCGCGCATGCGCAGAGTGCTGCCCGTGAGTACCGTCTGCATGGTCGCATAGTCATCGCCGTTATTGCACTCGGGTACTGAGCGGTACAGATTAGAATGGTTGGGACTCCCACGTCTGATCGTCATCATACTCATCATCGCTGATGTGCACTTCATCCCTATGATGTTAATAAGGATGGGTCTCTGAAAAACACCTATAGTGGATGACTTAGAACTATGATATGAAAAAGATACTAAGAAGACAGATAGTACATATAGCGCTTCGGACAGCATCGCCCCTTCTAGAACTTCAATATAAATCAAGCACTGTTCCGACTCGCTCATTAGCAGATGTATATGTTACTATACATTGTTATTGGGGGAGCTTAGATGAAACCTAAGTTGGGCCTTTTCCAATTCTCAACAACAAGCAGGTATATACATTGTTATTGGGGGAGCCTAGATGAAACCTAAGTTGTGTTTTTCCAAATCTCAACAACAATATTAAAATTGTGCAAAAGAAAAGGGGTGGAATCCGCCACTCCTGCCATCTAAACAATGCTTGATATCCCGGCTAAACCATCCGGGTGTTCACTGGCGGCGGAACTGGGGGGGGGTTCTAGGGCACGTGCTCCCCTTAAATCAGAAATATTTGCACTAACCCTATGGCGTTAACTGGAAAGAAATAGGTTGAAAATTACATGGTGCACCCCTTAAATTTGGACGTTCCACCGTAACTGCCGGTGTTTTGCGCAAACTAGCACGAAGGAAAAGGGACGTGGATTTCCGAAAATTATTAGGGGTGCCCAAATTGAAAAGAATGTCCATAACCATTATATAAATACAAATGGCATGACATTGTCTTTGTTTTGCCCCAAAGCAGGCCTGTCGGAGCAAATAAAACCAATTTAAAGTCCTGAAAGGGATGCAAACATAAGTGTAAAGGATTTTCCACAATAATGCAGCGTTCAATTTGGGGTAGCCCGGATCTGAACCGTAGCCTCTGCAGCGAACCTAAGCTGTAGTCTCTGCAGGGGACCTAAACTGTAGCCTCTGTAGTGGACCTGAGCTGTAGCCTCTGCAGGGGACCTAAACTGTAGCCTCTGTACTAGAGCTAAGCTGTAGCCTCTGCAGCGAACCTGAGCTCCGTAGCCTCTGCAGCGAACCTCAGGTGTAGTCTCTGCAGGGGACCAAAACTGTAGCCTCTGCAGGGGACCTGAGCTGTAGCCTCTGCAGGGGACCTAAACTGTAGCCTCTGTAGGGGACCTGAGCTCAGTAGCCTCTGCAGCGGACCTAAACTGTAGCATCTGTAGTAGACCTAAGCTTTAGTCTCTGCAGGGGACCTAAGCTGTAGCCTCTGTAGTGGACCTGAGCTATAGCCTATGCACGGGACCTAAACTGTAGCCTCTGCAGGGGACCTGAGCTCAGTAGCCTCTGCAGCGTACCTGAACTGGAGCCTCTGCAGCCGACCTGAGCTCAGCAGCCTCTGCAGTAGACCTGAGCTCAGTAGCCTCTGCAGTGGACCTGAGCTCAGTAGCCTCTGCAGCGAACCTGAGCTGTAGCCTCTGCAGTGGCCCTGAGCTGTAGCCTCTGCAGGGTATCTGAACTGTAGCCTCTGCAGCTGTCGTTACTCGTTTCTCAGGGGGACACGCTGATCACCCGCTGTACGTACCGTACCTCGGACCGCCGTAACGTCACTCTCGGAGGCTTCGCCATCTCGGACGAGATGTGCGTCAACTACATCCACTACTTCCCCAAGGTCAAACTGGAGGTCTGCAAAAGTTCTGTGGACAGCGGCGCGCTAAGGCAGTATTTCCGCTTCATGAGAAAGTAAGTAACAATGACTTCTTCCGGCTTCAAGGTTTTATCCTCTACAGTCTGGAGGCCTTTGGGTCACGATCTAGTCCTAGGACCGACATGTTACATGTCTTTCTGTACAGGTCACATGAGGCTGATTCTAGGCTTTCTGTAAGTTCAACGTATCCATTAGTTTTTTTATAAGATTATTTCTCTCTCTTTAACACTTCTCTCTGTAGTTGAAAGAATTCCACACAAAACTTTTGCACCCTCGCTGGTTCATGCGTTATACGGCCCAGAGCTTTGTAGTCCGGAAAATCTCGGTGAAACATAATATCAAACAAAATCAGTACAAATTTGGTAAAAGTGTACTGGGGTTCCTTAGACTCAAACTGGCACAAACATTATGCCGTTCCGTTCTCTCCTTTATGACTTAAGAAAAACATTGCTAGCGGCAGAAAACAGAAGTCCCATCTCCTTCCAGGTGGGAGGACCAAACAACACACAAGGACCTGGGATGGGGCGACAACTACCGACACATTCAGTGGAACAAGCTGAGGGCGTATGGTCTAAAAAAGGTGAGTGTATTTAAGAAGACTTGAGTCATTTTGTGCTTACACGGCGAACCTCATGCAAAGACGCAGACTGATATGGATCCAATCAATCAATGTATTCCAGAACATCCTTACACTCGATACAAGGCTTTTCATGTTCCATCGTCAATTCAATGAAGGGGTCGTGGATTGTGTAAAAGTAACAGTGAAGTCAGCGATACAGGCAGTAAAAGCACAAGTACTAAAATGCAATCACACACGTAATATGATATAAAATACTGCGAGCTTACACTTACAGGCCCAATAAACTTCTCAGTGAGTTTCGGAAACCCGACATTCTGGTATTGGTTCTTAGATCAGGTGGCAGGTCATTATATTGTGCAATGGCAGCATGGCATAATCTTCGCTTCCCTGCGTTGTTTCTAGCACGGGTGGGACGTAAAAGTCCCGCCTGTCGCGTACCGTAGCTATGGTCAGTAAAGGTAAACATTTCACCAAGCACACACGGCTCACCGGTAATCAACACGCTATGAACAATGCTCAACCGGTGGTAGGTAAGCAGCTGTGCGGGGTCAGGCAGTCGTAATCTGGCTACTTCCCGAGAAATGTGCTCAAACTTTCTCTTCCCAGTTAAGACGCGAGCACAGAAGTTGATCACTTTTTTAATTCGGTGGAGTTGAGTTGTTCCACAAGTCCCATAAATTGAAATACAGTACCTGATGTGAGATATGACGAGTGACTGTATTAATAGTTTCAGTACTGACTGTGGAATGATGTGCCGAATGAACATGAGCCCAATGAGAATGCCAGTACATTTCCTAGTGATGCTATCAACATGCGATTCGAACGTCAGGTTCCGGTCCATATGCACGCCTAGGTTTTTAACTTCCCTTGTTTCTGTTACTACTGTGTTGCCCACCCGAATACTAATTTTTGGCAAATTTTGGAGCATTGCACGGGTTCCGAGTACGATGACCTGGGTTTTTGCTGGGTTGATTTTGAGGGCGTTTTGAGAAACCTAATCTAAAAGTACAGCTATGTCATGCTCAAGCAATGATACCATAGCATCAAGGTTCTGTTTTGGGCCGGATATGATGAGCTGAACGTCGTCACAGAATTGAACCATGGTGGAATTCTTAACAAACGGGACCCCCGGGTTTTGGAGATAGGAAAGCGGCGCGTACCCGCCGACAACCTTTCCTCATCATTTTACAACTTCGGAAAATTTTAAGGTTAGGTCATCTCAGGTCAGGTCACCAGTACAGGTCAAGTGACCCGACCTCAAAAAAGTTAAGATAGCATAAGTCGGAGCAGGAACTATCCGATTGAAACTCATATCACATAATGGCCCCACCGAGCTCTCAAAAAGTTCCGGTATTTTGATATCGATGACCTAAGGTCAGGTACGAGGTAGACCTCCCATAGGAAATACATGGAAAAATGGTTTTACGGAATAACCAGTAACGGATGGTGATGAGCATTTATTTTAGCTGCATTAGACTCGCCTGGGCTTCGTCAATGATATGCATTTATATAATTGACCACCGACCTCAGGTCAGGTCAAATCCATTTGACCTAGCAAGGTCAAATTATATATCATTCGATTCGGCTCTAAGAAGATTCATATAGTTCAAGTCGTTTGCTCTATCTTACTTGTTCAGATGTAATGGCCGAAAAACTGAATTACATGTTATCCCTATGACGGGCATGTTTACCTCCGGACCTTAAATGTACCTACAAAAATGGTTCAAATGTTTGATGGAGAAGCGGATGGGCAGCCCAACGCCTTACCGTTTTCGCTACCTACCGTGGTTCTCGAGATCTTAGGGGGGTACCCGCCCCCGTCAATCGAAGTGGCCAGACCCCCGTCAATGCGCGTGTTAATATACAAATTCATGTCGTTTGCGAAGATTGAAAACATGATACAGGATAAACTTCCGCCTTGGAAAACGCCCACCGAGTTTTGGAGTGATTTGGAGAGTTTCGGACTGCCATTCCCCTGTGTTGTTGCGCCACCGCTAAAACCGTTCGTAATTTTGACTTGTTGATAGTGATCACGGAGGTAATCCCTGAACCAGTGGTCGTCAACACCATACTGCTCAAATTTTTCCAGCAATTCCTCGTGACTAATTACATCGAAGCATTTTGAATGATCCGTAAGAACTAGTATTGAAATATGCCCCTTATCCATGGCCTGGTACGCCTGGTCAGTAACTACTGTGAGCGCAGTTTCGGTGGAATGATTCTTCCGGTAGCCGTGTTGCGTGTGTGAAAGCAGATGGTTTTTGGTGAAATACGTACTGAGTTGGTTGTGGACTATACGTTCGGTAATTTTTGTCACTGCTGGTAGAATAGTGATAGGACGCCAGTTAGATGGTTTGGTTGAGTCTCCGCCTTTCAGTATTGGAACAACCATGCCGTGCTTCCACTGTCGTGGTACTAAACCGGTCACAAGACTAGAGTTAATGATATGAAGTAACACATTTTGAACGCCAAAGTAAAAACGCTGAAAAATCACAATATTAAGACCAGAAACATCGACAGAAGTAGAGGGTTTCATGGAACCTAAAGTAATGCACAAGTCGTCAGCTGAAATTGGTCCGATCTTCAAGCCACACGCAGGTACACGCGGGAGCCTAACTGGTAAGTTAGAGAGCGGCGGCGCAGCACTAGCTGCGGTGCGAGGTCCAACATTTACAAAGAATTGAATCCAGAGAACTTCCATTAAAGTCCCAGCCATACTCAGAACATCTTGCATAATGGTGGACCAAAACTATTGAAAATGTAAGAGAGCATGTTCTGGTACGTAGCCCGATGCACCCGGCTGTGCCCGCCGCTGACCACACTGACCCCACTAACCTCACTGACCCCACTAACCCCACTGACCCCACTGACCCCACTAACCCCACTGACCCCACTGGCCCCACTAACCCCACTGACCCTGCTGACCCCGCTGACCCCACTAACCCAAGTGACCCTACTGACCCCACTGACCCCACTAACCCCACTGACCCCACTGACCCCACTAACCCCACTAACCCCACTGACCCCACTAACCCTACTGACCCCACTAACCCCACTAACCCAACTGACCCTGCTGACCCCACTGGGCCCACTGGCCCCACTAACCCCACTGACCCCACTGACCCCACTGGCCCCACTAACCCCACTGACCCTGCTGACCCTGCTGACCCTACTGACCCTGCTGACCCCACTGACCCCTCTGATCCCACCGACCCCACTGACCCCACCGACTCCACTGATCCCACTGACCCCGCTGACTCCGCTGACCCCTCTGACCCCACTGATCCCACTGACCCCACTGACCCCACTGACCCCACTGACCCCACTGACCCCGCTGATCCCGCTGACCCCTCTGACCCCTCTGACCCCGCTGACCCACTGACCCTGGCCGGGTCGGTGTCGGCAGCTGTACCAGACGGCGCCGCTCTCGATGCAATGCAACCAGAGCAACGGAGAGCGGTTCGCCGGCTACTGGGAGTCGATCCCGCTACCTTTGGTGCTGACACCGCTGCCACACCACGACCACTGCCTGACGCAGCACTGAGCCAGGCCCTACCCCAGCTCTGACGCCCTCAGGGGCGGCCATAGTGCTGCCGAACTCACCAGCTTCATGATGACAAGGTGGTTTCTACTAGTGAATATAATGCTGATTTCAGAGAGCTGCAGTCGTTGAAATGCTATCGATGGAAAACTTAACATGATGTTTCGATTTACAAGTGACGGCGGAAAAGGGCGCGTCTGCATATGGATTAGGTTAGCCTAACACGGCCCCGAACCGTCTGCAGGATTACTAGATTGCATCAGTGCTTGCGTAAAAATATGTAGTTTCTTTCATAGTTCACCTTCCCTTGTTGGGTGTGCAGCTATATGATCATTGTTTTGCATTTGTGTTTACACAGCTTGGAAAACCGACGTGCTGAAATGTCTCACCTAGGTCAGCAAAGGCCTGTTAAAACCAAAATACAGGTGTCTTTCCAAATCGATGTTTAGGGGCATTGAATCATCACAGAATCTTTTGCTTCAAGTAAAAGCTCAGCATATTCTCTTATTCTTTTTTACCGTGCGCCGCTGAAGCGTATCCTGTGTCTTCCATTGAAAGGGACCAATAAACAACAGACTGTTGTCCGCTCTCTGTACCAATCAATAATAGATCGCTGCCCACTCTCTATACAGATAAAAACAGCAGATCGCTTACGGGCTATCTAGACCAGTGGACAAGAGATCGCCGCTCACTGTCTGAACCAATAAACAGCAGATCGCTGCCTGCTCTCTAGATCAATGAACAACAGATCGCTGCCCGCTGTCTGAACCAATAAGCAGCAGATTGCTACCCACTCTCTGGACCAAGAAACAACAGATCGCTACACGCTGTCTGAATAAATAGACAACAAATTGCTACCCGCTCCCTGGACCAAGAAACAAGAGATCGCTACCCGCTGTCTGAATGAATAGACAACAGATTGCTACCTGCTCTCTGGACCAAGAAACAACAGATTGCTACCCACTCTCTGGACCAAGAAACAACAGACCGTTGCCCACTCTCTGAATTAATGAAAAACAGATCGCTGCCCGCTCTGTGGACCAATAATCAGCAGATTGCTTCCCTCTCTCTAGACCGAGAAACAGGGGACTGCTGCCCTTTCTCTGTTTCCGAGAAAAGGGAGCAAGTAGTGTAGATGAGCGCTTCGGAAGAGAAATTGTCGATTCAAAATTGAGGTAAAGTTGCATTTCATGGAGGATGCATATAACACCACTATGAGGTTTTTTCCCGGGGTAGGGTTGCGGCGTTGTAGTAGTTAACGTGTCAGCTTTTCACGCAACAGGGCCGGGCTCAAGACCCAAAATATTTCCTCAATAAGGAGTGTTTTAATTTTTACCCCAGTGGTGTATGTTTGAACGCCCTCTCCGGGTTTTCTGACAGCGTAAACAAAACTGGCGGTCCGGTGTGCGCTGTGCCTAGTATATTTCATCCTTGATTAACTGCGCAACTTTTGCACAAATTTGACTTTGGGTCACCAGATCGGGTCAATTGACATCAGTGGAAAAATTCAAATCTATTGGTCTAATACTGGTATCCCATAAGAGGCCAACTGAGTGTCGCAAATTGTATTCTGCGATGTCTTTAAATCGCTAGCCTAGAGTCAGGCACGGCTTATGAATCCTCAATTGTAAATGCATGGAAAAACGGCAATTTCCTGAAAATGTCCTTTTATCTGTAGATAAGGCTAAGAATAACTCCTCCGAATAGTGATACCTTAGGCCACTCCCCAGGTTTATGTTGCTCGTTTGGGCCTGTGACCTCTGTAGGAGGTCATCTGCGCGTACCTTAACAGGTTACCAGGTAAGCAGGATGGCCGGGCGGCCGAGTGGCTTTTTTTGCCTGCACCCAGACAGGGACGCAATTATTAGCTTCGGTTTGATTCCCACAGTGGAAAACTGCCTTCCGTGTTTCATCTAGCCCAATGGAAAGGTCCTAAATACACACGCCAGCGCGCCAGTACTCCGTGTAGTTGGGCCAGGGTGCCTATCGGGAGCGGCGCTAATAAAAAGTTTTTTTCAGACTTGGTCAATAACTTCGCAGGAAACAGTGTTAGAGCTTTCATTTTGATGTCATTACATTTGGATTGTCATTGCAAGTCGATTGATGTGCATATTGACCATGCAAGGTCAGATAGTGACCTTGACCTGACGTTAGGTCAGCTCGTTTATCAATTTTGACCCAGCATGTTTATTTTTTACATCATTCAATTGGTCCTTACGAAAGGAATCGACTGGCGTCTAAAATTTGACTCATATAACAAATCGGTCAGACGCTAGAGCTGAAAACCCGTTCTGTAACCGCGGCCGGGCTATCTTACCGTTTTACGGGCTATCTACCACCACTCACGTTTTTCGTTATCCTGCACAGGAACTGAGGTCGAGAGGGAGTGGTTCCGCGCCGTCCCCCCTCCCCTATGGAGCGACAGTGAATTGGAGGCTATCTGTGGTTGATCGTCAGGAATCCTTTCTAACAGCAGGGATAGCACTACCCGTGGGCATGAAGACAGACCCAGGGTAGCCGCTCGGGGGAGGGGTGTGGTCAGAGGGCGCCATCCGGACCAGGGGCACCACTTTTGGACGAAAAATCCTATCAGATGGGCGCCAAATCCCAGCTTGGGGGCGCCAATACTTGCCTCCTAGAGAGGGGCAGGGGAGGAAAAAGCATCAAGCCTGTCGGCAACCTAATGCCTAACCAGAGGTCACAGGTCACAAGCTGCAACATGAACCTGGAAAGGGGCCCAGTATACTACGATTTGGAGAATATGAATGTGTTCTCAGCTGTATCTACACAAATACAGCCAAGTTTCTGTTTTACCCATGTATTTTCAATGGAGAGGTCATGATTTGCACTTGACCTTAGGTCGTCGATATGAAAAATCCCTGAATAAATTTTGTAGCACTCGGTAGGCCCATTATGTGGTATAAGTTTCAATCCGATAGATTCATCCATTTTTTACTTATGCCACCTTAAACATTGTTTTGAGGTAAAGTCACTTTACTTGCACTGCTGACTTGACCTGAGATGACCCAGCCTTAAGGTTTTGGAAAAGGTTGCGGAATTGATCAAGGGTAAGGTGTGCCGAGTACGGCGGCGCTTTGCAACGCCGGTTTTTTATGCCGCTGGAAAAACTCGAGGGAATTTGTTTTAACACCCCCACCGGGGCAAGGTTTAAGGCGATCTCAAAATGCAGGACTAACTTTGAAAGTGTAGGACGGCTGGGCCGCTTGATAAGCTTGGAGCTAGGGCGGCCACCGCCCTGAGCGGTCACGTGACCTGACCTTGTGGCTAGGGGCGTGGCTTCGGCTGAGCCAGGGAGGGGGCTGCGGCACAGAGCCGCGACCATTCGCTTGTACCTGTCTGAGCTAGTTCTTTCTGCCGCCTGCTGATCCAAACGTAAGTGTCGCCGTTAGTGTCGTTGTTTAAGCGTTACGAGCTTTTGAAACATGTTCTGGCCTTATGCTCAACTTATACCTGTTATCTGTTGCATAATTGTTACCGGTTGCTTGACTGTTAACTGTCGCCTAACTGAGGTGTCTCTTGGTAAGGTCTAACCTTTCGGTTTTATTGTGATCACCAAGGGCGGGCGGCACCTTTGGACCCGGAGATACGCTGCTGCTCTGCCGTTGCCTGATTATGCCAGGAATAAAGATGCATCATAGATACGGCGATCTTCTTCGGTAATCGGCACGTTTATAAAAGTCTATAAGTAAAAAATATTTGACCGACTTAAAAAAATTCACCGATCGACGCACCGTTGAGTTCTCTCATATGCGGCCAAGTATCGTTTTTTTTGGCTACGAGCGGTTCTCCGGCCACCTCGGAAGAACAGGTGGGGGGAGGCTCTGAGGTCTTCCCCATCCAGTGCGCGTGTTAAAGAGCCACTTAGGCATGCATAATTTTCTGGTTTGACGGGTCAGTACTCGTGCCCAAATGAATAAGGTATTAAAGATGTCAATCAAAAAGCACACGTTAGATTCGCCGCGAGGTTGGGCAAATTCAGCTGAACCGCGAAGTGCCTCAACTCGCAATTATTGACGGTAGGCGCTATGAAGGTGGATTGTCAGTGATGTATATCATCGGCTCTCTGGCCCAATAATCCAAAAAAGGGATCTTCTCAGTAACTTAAACATGGGATCAAATTATACTGATTCCATAAATTCGACCTTTAAAAGTGGCTAGGCAGTGCATAATGTGCCTTTATAGAGACGACGCCACTGGTAATAAGGTACCCTGTCAAGGTGAGTTTTCTTCTTTGGAACTTCCCAGTGAGCTTTTCTTTAACCCTTGCCTCGGTGGAGGGTACCTTCGCACTGATGAGGGTAAAAGAGACCCCACTATATAAAAAACTAAGAGAGTTATAAAAAAAGACAACAAAAATCGAAAGCTCTTCAAAAATGATATCGAATATACTTCGGTCATTTTTCTCGTCAGGTCAATATCAAGTTCACCAGAGGGCAAAATGGGTAAACAATTGCTAATATGACGTGTACTAAGAAAATCTCATTTATACCAGAAACTAAGATAGCTAGAATCATTTTTCGAACAGTATTCTAAAGCTCTTGAATTGCTCTTTTATTAAAACGACATTAATTTTCATATCAGGTCAGAGCCTAGGGAGCTGCACGTCACTGAACATTGGGAATGTTTTTGGGAATGTCCATAGCCGCCCATGCAAGAGGGCATTTCCTTTCCACTAATAACTTCCAAAAAAACACGATGTTATGTCTTGAACGTAATTACTACCTCTATCTAATGTAATTACACTATCTTCCTTTTCAGATGTGTTGGCCCAATAAAGAGAAGCCAAGAAACTAAGACTTTACACCGGCGACCCAGGTGTAAAGATAGCACGTGAACTGCGATCGCCGTGCCTGACGGTGTTGAAGCTGCCTTAGCCAAAGCGGGCCGAGCCTGCCAGCTCGGCACTGATCCTAGCCAATTCCTCGACCGTTTCGAGGATTGGCTGGAAGAACACCAGCTTTTAGCCGATACAGTAACCACTTTGCCGCAAGACCAGAAGCTCAAACTCCTCCTCCTCTGGGGCGGTAAGGAGTTCCGCAGGTTCGTGAAAGAGGCTGGAGTCCACCTCGATGATGAAAATGGCGAGAGGGACACCCTGACGACAGCACTGGCCAAGATACGCGCGCACTGTCATCAGCATGTAAACCTGACGATGGCCATGTATAAATTGATGCACGCAAAACAGGGGACAAAAACTGCCACAGAGTTTGCCAAGGAAATAGAGGAACTGGCCTCCAAGTGCCAACTAGAGGCCAACTGGCGTCCAAGTCCAAACTACTGTGGCGTACACAACTTCCAGAGCAAAGAAGGACGCGTATGTGTTTGGTACCTCTGATGAACGACTGAGACAGCATGTTCTGGCTAAAGACCTTGACTATGCCGGCCTTCTCCGAGCCGCTACCAGCTATGAACAGTCACGCACTTCAGCTAGCGAAATTACCACGGGAGATGACAGTGTCAGTGTGGCACGACTGGTCCATAGAGGGAAGTACAGTAGCAGAACAACCCCTTCGCGAAGCAACAGACCGAAATTCCCAAACTGCCCTAGCCACTACAGGCCACACGACCCTGGAAAGAGCCCAGCAAGTGGCAAAACCTGCGCTGCATGCCAAAAGAAAAACCACTTCGCGGGTTCTGCTACATGCCAGTCACCCAAGCAAGGAGTACGCCGAGTCGAAGACTATCACTTCAGCGAGGAAGAAGACGGTGGGAGAGTCGTCGAAGTTGGGAAGCTTCAAACTCAGCACGAAAATAAGGTGACTGTGAAGTTGAATGGGACCACTCTCGACCTCTTTGTCGACTCTGGATGTAGCAAAACGCTACTGCCTATGGACCAGTACGACAAGAGCATGGGGCCACTACAACCAAGTGATTTACGGTTCCGGCCATACGGCACAAGCACCCACCTCCAGGTTCGTGGACAAGTCCGATCTGTACTACAGACCGCCGCGGGAGCCCGCACAGACGCAACCGTCTATGTCATAGAGGGACACAACGTCGAGCCCATGCTAGGAGATGCTGATGCGAAAGCCCTCGGTATCTTAAAGAGATACACAAGGGCAGTGGATACGAACAGGAGGTGGCAGGCATCACCAGCTCCCTTCGCGACGCCGGCATAAAGGTCACCACTAAGGTCATCCCACCCAAACCTGTGTCCGAGGAAGAAAACAAGCAGTCAAAGAAGTCCTCCACCGGCACAAACGCGTCTTTGAGGGAGTAGGTGTACTGGCTGGGCAAGAGGTGCACTTCCACATCGATGAAAAAGTGGCCCCGGTATCCGCTCCGTACAGAGGCATACCCCTCGCCTACCAAGAACGCTTCAGCCAACACCTCGATGAGTTACGTCAGTCCGACAAGATTGAAGATGTGCCGCCCAACGAATCTTCTCAGTGGATCTCTAATGTAGTCATCATAGAAAAAAGGAACAAGGCCAAATCCGCATGAATGTTGACATGCGGGTGGCAAACAAGGCTCTCAAGACCACGAAGAAATATTTGATCACGATCCAAGAGATGAGACACCAGCTGAAGGGAGCAGCCAGGTTTACGGAGATGGACCTCAAGCACGGATTTCATCAAGTTGCGCTCGCGGAGAACTCCAGACCCATCGCCACCTTCCGAACACATGAAGGGCTACATCACTTCAAGGTACTCTTCTTCGGGTCCAGTCCAGCCCCCCGACCTGTTCCATGAGCGCATCAGCCAGGCCCTCCACGGACTCCCCTGCTGTGTGTCGATCTATGACAACATCCTGGTCTGGGGGAAGACACCAGAAGAGCATCTGTCTAATCTCGACAAGTGCCTGACCCGACTAGAAGAGTGCGGCCTGACCCTGCGGCGTGAGAAGTGCACGTTCGGCTCCACGTCCGTCACCTGGTTTGGGTGGGTGTTCTCCAGTTAAGGCATGTCCGCAGACCCAAACAAGCTAGCAGCCATTACGGCAGCAGGGCGCCCTGAGTCCAGCGATGATGTGAAGAGCTTCCTGCAGGCCTGCCAGTTCAACGCTAAGTTCATGTTCGACACAAAGCGAGCATACGCGCAGATCACGAAACCACTTCGCGAGCTGACCCACAAGGGTAGAAGATTCGAATGGTCTGCCGACTGTGAGAGATCCTATCAAGAGATCATCAAGGCGATGACCAGTGACATCGCACTGAGAGCATTTGACCCTCGCCTGCCGACCAAGCACATCGCCGATGCTGGACCCGAGGGCATCGCCTCCAGTGTCTTTCAAGAGCTGCCGGATGGGGCCTGGGTACCGGTTGATCATGGAAGTAGAGCCCTAACGGCAACAGATGAAACTACTCTCAGTTTGAGAAGGAGTCGCTGGCCCAGGCTTGGGGCATCAACTATCACAGACATTACCAGTTGGGAGTCAAGTTTGAGAGCTTCACAGACCATCGACCCCTCCTGCCCGTGCACAATCACGGAAGACGCGGGAACGCTCGCGTTGAGCTACACAGACTGAAGGTCCAGGAATATACCTTCACATTGCACCACATCCCGGGCAAGTCTAACCCCTGTGACTTTGCGTCACGCCATCCGTGCCCGCTGGACACTGACGCGGAGCAGGCGCTTAAGGCGATGGATCTGGAAACGGATGATGAGATATGCATAAGTGCACTCATCACAGATTACCTGCCAGACGCGGTCTATCTGAAGACCGTCCAGCAGGCTACTGCAGAGGACCCGGTCAGCCAGAAGCTTATGCGCTGCATCCAGCGGGGACGCATCAACAAAGAGGACGGCCTCCAACCCTTCCGTTTAGTACTTCAAGAGCTCACGTACGCGCATGGTGTGATACTGCGCCAGGATCGACTCTAAATACCGGATGTGGAGCTTTAACCGGGCTCGGGGAGTCTGCGGGCCCTCGTGGTTGATTTCGCACACGAAGGTCATCAAGGAGTGGTAAAATGCAAACAGCTGATACGCTCTAAAGTCTGGTTTCCAGGCATGGACAAGCGGGTGGAGAAAAGGTGTCTGGCTGTCTGGGGTGCCAGGCCTCTACACGGAGCCCAGTGCGGGACCCACTCAAGCCGTCTCAGCTCCCAGACCGGCCGTGGCAGCACGTGGATGCAGATTTCTACGGACCGACGCCTAGTGGGGAGTACCTTCTGGTCGTGATAGACGAATACTCCCGTTATCCAGTCGTTGAGATAACCAGTAGCACCAGTGGTGCGAAGGCGATACCATTGCTGGACAAGATATTCTCAGTTCATGGGTTCCCGGACTCTCTGAAAACAGACAGGGGCCCTCCTTTCAACGGGCATGACTTCTCCATGTACATGCGCTGGGTCGGCATCACTCACAGAAAGGTAGCCCCACAAGACCCGAAAGCGAACGGACTGGCGGAAAATTTCATGAAAGTACTGAAGAAGTCCTGGCACACCGCCTTCATCGAGCAGAAGAACCTGGAGCAAGAAATGCACAAACTGCTACGACAGTACCGGGCCACCCCACACAGCAGTATTGGTAGAGCACCAGCAGAAGTCCTGTTTAACCGCACCTACAAAGTAAGACTGCCGAACCTAGATGGGCCAACACATGGCAGTCGCATCAAGGACAAGCATGACGCTTCCAAGCGCACACAAAACTTCTACAAGGACCAGAAGGCGATGGTCAGGCCACATGACATTGGAGTTGGAGATACCGTACTCCTTCTCCAAACGCCTACTACAAAAGCTCCGTGGTATGGCCCGGCACCTTATCAGGTGCAAAAGGTGCGGGGAACGCAAATCACGGCATCCCGTGGGCAGAAAGTCGCCACCCGCGTCTCGCAACGCTTCAAGAAGGTGTGCCTTGACCCATGTCGTAGGCCCTACCGCCAGCAGCGGTGGCCGATGGACCTATCACACCGCGAGGCGGCCGTTCCTGATATCTCGACGAAACCAGACCGTAACAACTCCACAAAGAACACTCATTCGCCGACAGCGGTGACGCAGAGAGCGCATGTAACTGACCTTGGGGTTAGGGACCATGTTCAGCGGGAGGCTAGAGGCAGTCCCGGCACGCGGCTCAGGGAAATTCGTCGTTCACCGTGCGTCGTCCCAACCCGTGACGGCTACTCCCGTGGATGGGGAAGGTAAAGAGCACTCAACACACGAGAGTGAGCTGGCCGAAGGGAGAAGCGATCAAGAACCAGGTATGTACACAAGAGTTTACCGGAGGTCAGCCAGACCAACAAGAGGTGTTCCTCCGCGGTACCTGCAGGACTATGATGGGTGATATAGTCTCCAAGGATGGCAGCCGTCATTGACGAACGGTCAGCTAAGTCACGTTGCGCTGTGCTCATAGACATAGGCCACAAAAGATGCGTTTTTTTACATTCAGAACCGTACCACTAGTAGTGATATATGGTACTGAACCTGTATTCTTCTCTCTATTCTTTTTCTCATTTTATTACGCCCCGTGAGGGATGTAATGTGCCAAGTGCGACTGCGTTGATTTCGGTGTTTTAGGCCAAGATGGGCTTGCCAAGTGCGACTGCCTTTATTTCGGTGTTTTAGGCCAAGATGGACATGCCCTTACGTTCCTCGTTTTGCCTGACCAGTTAACCTGGTTTTCTGAGCTTCGCATGCAATTACATGACACATGCCTTGTTTACATAGTTGCACTGTCATTTCCTTCGTAATCGGCAGCGCCCGCGAGAGATGTAATGTTTTGAACGTAATTACTACCTTTATCTAATGTAATTACACTGTCTTCTTTTCAGATGTGTTGGCTCAATAAAGACAAGCCAAGAAACTAAGACTTTACACACGATACATCCATAGTGATGCACTACTGCACTTCTCTCGTCAATACCAATCGAATGATATACCTATGATTTTGCTATGCCAGGTCCAATTAGAAATTTGACCTGACCCAAGTCAGCGGCTTGACCCAACTTGACCTGGTATAGGCGTGATGTATATCAACACTTCGGTGACAAAATAAAATTGTATGTTTGTTTATTCAAAATTTATAGAGAAAGACAACAAAAAATGCTTATTTGACCTTCGGTGATCTTTCAAAGATCACAGGTCACAGTTTTTGGTATCAATTTCAGATATGGGCTAAGAGCAGGTCCTAACCGATATTTGAAGTTGATTCCATCCATGCTTACCGAGAAAAGCGCATTTCGTGATTTCCTCCATGCATTTGCATTAGAGAGGTTATGCTCTCTACACATGCCCTTAGGTAGGTCACTAATATCGAAAATCTCGGAACATAGGTTGTAGCTTCTGGTGGGACCACTATGTGGTATGAGTTTCAACTTGATCGTTTAATCCTCTTTTTAGTTATAAGCACTTTTTGAGGTAAGGTTACTTAACCTGGCCTGGTGACCTAACCTGATATGACCATGAGCCATTTTTTTTAGAAAAAGTAGAAATGATGAAAGAAAAGCTGGACCCCGTTTGGCGGCGCTGTGCGCCACCGTTTTTCGATTAAATTGGAAACAACCGAAGGGGGGTCTAAAAAGGCCCCTCCACCCCGCAGGCGAAGGTAAATTTAGCCAGCCGGAGCTGTTCGGGGTTTGTATATATATTCTGTCACACTTCATGGTTTAAATGTTCGGGATCTGTCACTATCCCTGATAGGTGAAGTGGTGCGTTTTTCCATCCCTGGAGAGGGGGAGGAAAACGCAGCTCAGGTGACGTCATCTCAGGTGACGCTGTCTATCATTCGGGGGGCGACATGACCATTCTAGGGGGAGCCGGGGTCAACGGGAAGGAGGGGGCAGGTGCCCCTCCTGCCTTCCCCATACGCGGATCCAGGAGACACGAGCCCCCACCCCTATCGACCATCGGCGCACCCTGAAATGGTCACGGCACCCCCTTGAAATGTCGATGGGGCCACCTAAATTGTCGCTTCCCACCCCCACCCCTTCCCCTCCCAGGATACGAGAATCGGCGCTCATTGATAGGATTTGGCGCCCACCTGATAGGTTTTCCCGGCCAAAACTGGTGTCCCCTGGGCCGGATGGCGCCCCCGTTAAAGTGCCCCCATTTACAATTATAGATCCGTCTCCTCCTGCATCCACCTATGACACCCAAAACTTTTTCATGGATAGGATGCATCCCATGTTTGCAATTTTGAAGTTCCCACGTGAAAATCTAATCACATCCAGGCATAGGCGGATCCAAGGGGGCAAAGGGGGCACGCGACCCTCCCCCGATTGACCCTCGGCGCCCCCTGAACTGGTCACGGCGCCCCCCTGAAAGGTCGATGGCGTCCCCTAAAATGTCGCTCCCCAGCCCCCCCCCGCCCAGGATGCGAAAATCGGCGCCCACCGATAGGATTTTGCGCCCACCTGGACCTGATAGGTTTTGCCGGTCAAAAGTGGCTCCGCCTGGTCTGGATGGTGCCCCCGTGCCCCCCTCCCCCCGATCGGCAATCCTGGATCCGGATATGCATCTAAGAGAAATATAAGGACTTAGGCACAAGCTGATCCAAAGGCGGCGGAACGGAGGGGAGGGGAGCCACCAGGCACTGTGTCTGGGTTTTTCCTTTGAGTATGAATCCGTACATGTATATTCATACAGTGGCGGATCCAGGGGGGGCAAAAAGGCAATTGCCCCCCCAAACGGAAAAGCTCGGGGCAAAACTATGTTTTTGCCCCCCCAAAGCGATCGACCTCCTTTTTCCCCGACTCATTTTAAGTTTATAGGCAACATTTTGGTGCTTTAACTCTCAACTTCTAACGGAACCAGTTAAGTTCAGTGAAAATATCGGGCTTTGGATAGGAAAAAAGGATCTTGAGCTCATATTTTTCAGCCCGTGACGTTTTTTTTTTGCTTCTTGCCTCAAACACCCGTACCGGGAAGTCATATTTTAGCGCAGTTGCGCGACGTTTTTTTTTTTTGCTTTTCGACTTTGGTTTGCCCCTCCCAAACCGACTGGCTAGATCCGCCACTGTATTCATATCACACAAAGCACAATACAAAACAATACAATACAAAACACCGGAGAATACAGCCACAGGAAAGACAAGTGGCTGGATTTAAATTTAAAAGACACTCCTCAGGGAGGACGAGGTGAACAGGGACACCAGAGCTTGGGGCATTCGCAACGGCGACGGGGCGAGAGGCGCAGAGGAGCGCACACAACCCATCGGTGGGAGGAGCGCGACGCAGCGGCGAAGGGACGCAGCGGCGGAGGGAGCTCGATGCAGCGGCGGAGAGAGCGCGGCGCAGCAGCGGAGGGAACGTGGACGCCGCGGGCGGATGGCACGTCAGTTTGCTTTGTTCTACGGTGCACGAGTGCAGATTTCTGAGGGGCATTCAGGTGTTCGGGGACAGAGCCACCAGGCACTGTCCACCAGGCATATATAATGTGCAGTGTATTGTTATGATGAACAATATATATTAATGGTTTCAGAGTGGAGAGGACAATTTATTTAGGAACACAGCATCAAGGATGGCTCAATATCACTATAGATTGTATCGGTGCAGTATAGAGATTTCTACACGACTACGAGAAATTTCAGAGGGTTCTAGAGGGTTTAACTCAAGAATTGTAGGGGAGTTAAAAATCTGCATCTGGCATTACTGACTCACACTGGGTCGTTCGAAGACGGGAGACGCGCGGCGCCGGCTTTAAACAAACATTGTATTATTATCCTCACTCAAATTTCAGATCGTAATGTCAAATACCGTGCATCGTGGGAGAGTATTGCCACGATCAAGTGTTCCGGTGGGGCCGCCGGAGGCGGTGGATTAAACAACTAACACGCCCCAAATTTTTCACTTATTATTCTACTAGAGTGGGAGTAATGTACCGCGTTCAAAATATTTACTAGCAATCATACCAAAACGAATTACAACAATTTCACGAATACCAACTATTCACAACAACTATATTCATCAGCCCACAATGATGACAAACCAGCTATAACAGAACATGAATGACACATTTCTTAGTTGCAGTGAGTGCTCCCCTATTTGAAACAATCTCCTCCCCTATCTTAATACAATTACCTTTTAGGTGCTTTGGTATTACTGAGGGAAAACAAATTAATGCATTGCAGACAAGTGATGAGCCAGTATGCAAATTATGTCATTTTCGACGAGATCTTGTTGGTGCGAGGGTCCTTGGAGACAGGAGGGAGTGGTGTGAATTTTATCAACCTGGTGCAAATTTGCTAGACTGGTGCAAGTAAGGTGACACTAAAAACCAAACATATAATGACTGAATTGTTATAAATACACAGGAGGGCGCCTTATAAAAGTCCTTAACTAAAAAACTAAGAAGAGAGGTAGTATTGCATGGTGTGGGTAGGAATGGGTGCATTTTTCTCACTGGTATATGGCAGATTGGTGTGAATTTCTTGTGGCTGGCAGTGCGAGAATTCTAGATGGCTGATGAGACTTGTCTGACCTGCTGCCATACTTTGCAGACTGGGTGATGAGTGGAAACAGATGTTTGTGATATGGTATCTCACCATATTTCCAGGCCTCAATTGATCAAAGTTATAAGTTATGCTAGCAGTGTAGAAGAAGATAGCATGATGCAGCATAAAAAGTGAGAAAGAAATAATACATTACAATCTTGGTTCATAAAAAATACAGTATAAAGTACCACTATTTGCCAGGTCATGCTGGTGAAAATTACTTAAATTATGTGTGCACTTGAATGTAGTGTAAAGTATTAATAATCATGTTTCACAAGGAGGCCAGTCTGCAAAGTATGGCAGCAGGCCAGACGAGTCACACCAGCCATCTAAAATTCTTGCACCTCCAGCCACTGAAAATTCACACCAATCTGCCAAATATCAGGGAGAAAAATGCACTCATTCCTACCCACACCATGCAGTGCTACCTCTCTTATTTGGTACTTAGTTAAGGACTTTTATAAGGCCCCCTCCTGTGTCTTTATAACCATTCAGCCATTATTTGTTTGGTTTTCGGTGTCACCTTCCTCGCACCAGTCTCGCAAATTCACACCAGGTAGATAAAATTTGCACCACTCGCTCCTGTCTCCAAGGGCACTCACACCGACGAGATCTCGTAGAAAGTGCCATACTTTGCACACTGGCAAGGAGGCAAAATGTACATTGAATATGTAAAACATGCCTGAAAACTACACACTAAGTGGCAGAGTAACTCTTATCTGACATTTAGCAAATTAAGATCCTCAGTAGAACCCTGAGACAAGCCTTGCCTTGCAGACACAGGGGGAGGGGGCATTCCGGCCATGGCCCCCAAAGTGCCGGAGGGGAGCCAAACTATCTTTTGGCCCCCAAAGGTGGGATAAATTTTTGAAAAAGGGGTTTGCATCAGGTCTGTACAGCAAAAATGTTTACTCCCACCCCCCCTCCCCAGGAGGGCGATCATCTACTTGGAGAGGTAGCTTATACTAGGTCTGTTGAGCACCCAAATTGCATGTCACCCCCATCCCCGGAGGAGAGGCAGACATGGGTTTGCCCGCCCCCCAAACTCTGGTCTGTGTCCGCCCCTGTGTGCTGAAGCCACCATTAATAAAACAGAATGTGAAAATATAATTTCATGTAATTTAATGCTAATAGGCTTAAAAGTCTTTGAAAATTTGTAACATAACATAACTGGGTTTGCTTACTGTACTGCTCGACATGCAGGCTTCTGCAGATTTTTCTGTTGTTGGTTTGTTCTAGGTGGAGGGGTCTTTTGAAAGTACTTTCAAAAGTATTGTACACATATTTTTTCTGATGGTTAAGGAAACAATTTTTAGGGGTGCAGGGTAGCTCATTGATTCTTCCTTACTTATGTAATTTGCATGTGGTCAAATGAAAAAGAAGAAAACGTGCAAGCTGCACTAAAAATGGAAATTGTTTGACATCAGCATTGAAACCACTGTCTGGATCAGGTTAGGGAAACAAATCTTTACCTTTGTGTACCCAAATCTTCCCACTAGACAATAGTATGGCCACTTGAGGCTGTCAGCTTATAGTTGCTGGTGTGCAAAAAGAATGAAAAAGACGGACAGTTGGAAGCTTTCTTGGAAGGAAGCCCCCCTCCCCCCACCATTGCATTGGAACAGACTCTAGCTATGTATTTACCACAGACACTCCGATATTTTGGTTGCTTATGCTTCCTAGCCCCTGTTTTATCTGTTTTGCCTATGAAGACAGATTATCGGATATAAATTACCGCTTAGAAGCAATTTATCGCTTATTGGAGTTTAACGACGAACCAACTGCCAATGTTATACCGTATCGCGGACTATCTCCCTGTTAGAGGGGGGTTGGGGATGTGGAGGAGTCAGGAGGATTGGGTTGGGGATCAGTTCGACTTATTCAGAGGTCGCGCCGGGACTTGAACCCAGGACTGGTGGCCAAGGTGACTGATATTCTTGCACGCAATTGTTGATACCCGGTATCATTTGTAATCAAATTATATGCACGTGGATATTGTCACACTGGATTGTTTACAATAAAAACGAAACAGTACTGTTGAGTCCAACAAAGCTATGTGCGGCCGATCGTGGGAATTCACGCACATAAAACAAACATTTTTCGGAAATCTAGCCTATATTTTTAGCCATGCATGCAGCATGGAATAATAAAGCCACGCATAGTGTCGATGTTAAAGAGAATTAGACAGCTTGGTACAATTCCAAACTGGAGTGAGCTTAGGGGCCCTCTTGTTGAAAAAATGAATTTTTCCGCATTTCTGTCAGAAAGGCTAAAAAGTCAAATATTCCGTATTGTATGATTTTGCTTTGCTGGAGGTAAAAATTCCCCTTGTCCGCTTGTCTTCATTACGCAATATGTGTGCTAAAATGCTATTAATTGCTTTCAATGTTTTATTTTTAAAGATATGAAGATCTATTCAGATGACGACTGTTTGGAACAAAAATTCTTGGTAGATAGTCGCTTGCCGGGAGGGCGTTTCTTAGGTGCAGGAATGAGCTGTTTGTAAGCTAATATCTCTTTGTTATTTATAGGGTGCCCGTGTTTGTGGCTTTTATGGCGAATTTATATGAGATCAGCGGTCCGCTCCTCGACGGCAACACTGTCTTAGGATGCTGCACTGGTTGGAGCTGAAGATCAACGCGGTCGTGAAATATCCTAGATGGTGTTCATTACGGCATAGAAAGTATCTGCTGTCTATTGCTACCGGTCGTCAAGTGCAAAAGGGAACGGCGTGATATGCTGCGATGGACACTTTAAGGAAAGGGAAGTTTTTATCCACGAAGAGTGAAATGTCACTAATAAATCTGCGGAATGGGACCCGGAAGTTCATTGTCCTTCCTGATAGCGATTCTTCTCTGGATGACGGCTTTATGTCAGAGTCGGACACTCCAATTAGATTTCGCAAGACCGGAATGGCTTCAAAAGTTGAAAAGCTGAGGACGTCGCTGGGGCGGGACTCGGGCGTTTATTGCTGTCCCTCTGATAGCTTAGAAAGCCCAAAAGCGCACCAACGTCCACAGAGCAGTCTTACATCTCGTGCAGGGGCACGTCAACACAAGCCTGCACGAAAGGCTCGGAAGGCTGCAGTGGTAAGATGGAAGAAAGACATTGAAGAGGATTCGCCTTTGGAATATTCAGAAAACGACG
This sequence comes from Lepas anatifera, assembly GCA_034440635.1. Classification (NCBI taxonomy): domain Eukaryota; kingdom Metazoa; phylum Arthropoda; class Thecostraca; family Lepadidae; genus Lepas; species Lepas anatifera. The sequence goes on along the minus strand of JAOTON010002112.1, from coordinate 160,157 downwards.
GTGCGTCCAAGACAGGAAGTCTGCGAAAGCCCGGCGTCAGAAGGAAGCGTGCAAACACCGTGGCTAACGGGGATGGCAAGACGCCGGAAATGGAAGACAAAGGAGATCATGCCTCGAATGTCCACATTTTTACGCAGGGTCCGCTCTTCTGTGCGTCAACTCCTCGTAGACAAGCGGAAAAGGCGTAAACAATATGTAGAACCTTCCGCCAATGGAGATGGTGAAGTGGAGAAAACAGTTTGTAAGTTGTCCCCTGTCATATCCCTAGTACGTTTAGAGCTGCACCCCACCTCGCTCAAAACTGGCGAGCAAGCACAAGATTTCGACGCTGGAAAGGCAGTGGAGATGACGAGAGAGTCGAATTCGCGGGCGGATATGGATGCTGCTGCAGCTCGTTCAGTTCATCCCTTCAGCTCCCAATCATGCAGTATGAGGCCGTTTCGGAGATTTCGCGTTGTGGCTGATGATGACTCAGAGCCGGAGGACGTACCTGCGGCAGGATTGTCTGCATTGTCGACAAGCTGCAGTGTTCCAGTCTCGAAGACCATTGCGCATAGATCGGTACATGCTGATGAGTCGGTGCGCGATCGCGCGCCACCTGAAAGGCGAGCAGGTTCGCAGTTGTCCCGTCGTTGTAGGAAAGCTGTAGATGGCACTGTGCCTGATCAGCACCGGGGGTCAAAACGTGCCGCTCAGACACGCGCCAAGGGCTGCCTGCTAACAGCGAAGCACAGACAAGGAGCAAGGAAGAGGAGTGGTAAGCATCCCTCGGAAAAGCAAGCGCCGGTTAAAAAGACCGGTGGTGGGCGCGTGAAAACCCGATCGCCCGGGCGCTGCAGAAAAGCTGGAGACCGCACTTCTCGTAAAAATTCACAAAAACCAGCTGGCAAGCCAGCTAAAGCCAACCATCCGGATGCAAAGACGCGCAAGTCAGCGAAAGGTGAGCGGCTTGAGCAGGAAAAGCTATCAACGGGAAACGCCCCAGACCAGGCCGTACCCCCGGGAAACGCACTCAAGAAAAAGAGATTCTGTCCAAGCACAAGGAAGAGACGAAGAAAACAAAATGTTGGCACAATCTGGTAAATAAAACACCAGTAAAGAAAGCCGGACTCAGAAAGAAGCCTGCAGCACACAATAAATGGTCAAGAAAAAGTCTGCACGAGCGACGTCCGCAACGCGCGCTAGAAAGTTGAACGATGCCGATTCACCCAAGTTACCTCTCGTAGGTGAGTACTTTTATGTGTAGGAAACCATTGTGGTTTTCCGCCTAGTGCAATTAGACAACAGGCGAATATAAAGGAAGTGTTGAATAGACAAGATACGTTTGACACAGACAATTGACATACACTGGCAAAGGAAACAGAACGAGGTCTGTGGAGTTGGCTGCCTTCTAGGGGAGACCATCTGGGGTGATTTTTCCACCTGTAAGATATGCCCAGTGTTTTTTTAGCAAATATACCTACTTTTGTTCGAAGAAGACTTACAGCCGTAGATTAAATGCTTATATGTTTGTTGGTGTTTATATAAATGACTAAAACTAACCCTGGAGTCGGAGTCGTTTCAGTGATGGAGATGCCAGCAACCCAGGGATATATTTATATAGAAAACTCTCGTAGTTCAAAAATATTCCTAGTATGTCAGTTTTACGAAAAAAGGCTATTTGAGCTTTGAACTTAGCTTTAGAAATAATTTTTCTATATATTCTAACGGGGAGTAGATTTGGTGCTTTCGGCTGACTCTCCAGTCCTACCTGATACCGCATATAGAACGAAAGTGATGCATGTGTTCGTGCACTTACATGACCTCGGATGTGTTATTGGTGTATGACGAAGCTGCTTTTGTTTTTTCCCCTTTAATCATTTTAACTGCTTGATTTTTTTCATTTTCGACTTCCTTACTTGCGTATGCTGTCCTGTGCCGCCGGTCATTAACAACTTGAGTGTGCTATCCTGTTCCGCCGATCAGTAACAGCTTGCTGTCCTGTTCCGCTGTTCAGTAACAGTTTGAGTGTGCTGTCCTGTTCCGCTGTTCAGTAACAGTTTGAGTGTGCTATCCTGTTCCGCTGTTCAGTAACAGTTTGAGTGTGCTGTCCTGTGCCGCTGTTCAGTAACAGTTTGAGTGTGCTGTCCTGTGCCGCCGTTCAATAATAGTTTGAGTGTGCTGTCCCGTGCCGCTGGTCAGTAACAGTTTGAGTGTGCTATCCTGTTCCGCTGGTCAATAACAGTTTGAGTGTGCTGTCCTGTTCCGCTGTTCAGTAACAGTTTGAGTGTGCTGTCCTGTGCCGCCGGTCACTAACAGTTTGAGTGTGCTGTCCTGTTCCGCTGGTCAGTAACAGTTTGAGTGTGCTGTCCTGTGCCGCCTTTCAATAACAGTTTGAGTGTGCTATCCTGTTCCGCTGGTCACTAACAGTTCGAGTGTGCTGTCCTGTTCCGCTGTTCAGTAACAGTTTGAGTGTGCTGTCCTGTGCCGCTGTTCAGTAACAGTTTGAGTGTGCTGTCCTGTGCCGCTGGTCACTAACAGTTTGAGTGTGCTGTCCTGTGCCGCTGGTCAGTAACAGTTTGAGTGTACTGTCCTGTGCCGCTGTTCAGTAACAGTTTGAGTGTGCTGTCCTGTGCCGCTGTTCAGTAACAGTTCGAGTGTGCTGTCCTGTGCCGCTGGTCACTAACAGTTTGAGTGTGCTGTCCTGTGCCGCTGGTCAGTAACAGTTTGAGTGTACTGTCCTGTGCCGCTGTTCAGTAACAGTTTGAGTGTGTTGTCCTGTGCCGCTGTTCAGTAACAGTTCGAGTGTGCTGTCCTGTGCCGCTGGTCACTAACAGTTTGAGTGTGCTGTCCTGTGCCGCTGGTCAGTAACAGTTCGAGTGTGCTGTCCTGTGCCGCTGGTCACTAACAGTTTGAGTGTGCTGTCCTGTGCCGCTGGTCAGTAACAGTTTGAGTGTACTGTCCTGTGCCGCTGGTCACTAACAGTTTGAGTGTGCTGTTCTGTGCCGCTGGCCACTAACAGGTTGCCGCTCGGTGTCGTACAGAGGAGTTCCGGCCGACCGCCGGTCCCGGCACGCAGCAGTACCGGGTGCAGCAGCTGGCTTTCCTCTGTCAGCTGTCGCGTGCTCCTGAAGCCGAGGCTGACGACATCTTCTGCAGCGGCGGTCTCGGCGATCCTGCGCCGGCCTCCGGAGACCTGCTGCAGCTCCCGCCGGGCCAGATGCAGGTATGGACTGTGTCGTCCCACTGGAATCAAAGGGGAACAGTGATTTTATGGGACGCTTGGGAATTCACCATTGGTGTATGTTTGGCCTGGCCTGCGACATTTTTATGTCCACGGACGCAAAGCTATACCCTGCCATTTTTTCTCATGAAAAAGTATCCCCACGTCCGAGCATTCTGCGCATGTGCAGTGCACATGGTGCACCGTGGCTCATGTTCAGAGGTTACCAATCTCGTCAACAAATGAGTTAGTTTCGCTCATATCTTGCAATAAATGCAGCTGACAACCTCCAAAACAGAATTTATTTCAATGCAGCTGCTCGGTTCTCCGCATGCGGGGTGGGGAATTGTTGAAATTTACTTGTTACATCACGATATTTCGAACGATGACATCAATAAAGGGCAATTGATTATGTTGGGGTCAATTTTGGTGATATGGTGGACTGACGCGGGCCGAACCGAATTCCGGCAGTTTGGGGTCTTGCTACACTGTGACCAAGAATTTGTGATTTTACCTCTTATTGTTATTGTATTATGCCGATTCTGATGAAGGACCGTGCCCAAATATATAATCCCAGCGTATTAGCTCCATATTGCATTCATGATTCGAGGGGACAAGTCATTAAACATCTTGTCCACGTGTCAAGTATTGTGCTATTCTATGTTGTTGAATGATGAGACAAAACGAGATGTGTAGTAATCGGGTGTCATTCATAATAGCCTATTGTTTATCAGTGACCCATGAACAGATACAAATGTCTCCGTGCACAGGCAGCGATCACGCCCTCCGCATCTGCAACAGACGTCTACCAAGGCCTCTTCACCTATACACCGAATATGGTACTGGCCCAGGCCGCCCAGAAGCTGAATGTGAAGACGCCTACCCTCGGCGGCAGCCTCATCAGCCCAGGAAACCCGCTCAACTCCGGTCAACTGTGAGTTGTGCTTTATACCTACGCTGCCGCTACTGTGTCTCAGCATTGATTGTGGAGCTGCTTTATTTTTCCAAATGTTTTGATTGCCATTTTTGGATGAAATTGTTGATCCAAAGGATGTTTATTGACTTTGTAGTTATCTTCGTTGGCTTTTAAGCGCCACATCATTGGGCCTCAATACACCTTCCCTATGTGAGGGGGGGGCTAAAATGCACCAATTTTCTGAAATGTAGGCTGAGCCTGCTCTCTCTCTCTCTCTCTCTCTCTCTCTCTCTCTCTCAAAATCTAAAAAAACTCGGCAACGACCACCATCCGTTACTGGCGACCTTTTCACCCAAATATGATATCCTGCTGAATGACCTCGCCTCAGGCGACCTCGCAGGGGTCACAGGCTCAAACTGGTAACATAATGCACGGAAGTGGCTTAGGGACATCGGTGAATCCGAAACTAGTGTGAGCTGTGTTGTATTACGCACGCCCCTGCCGTAACGCCCAGCCTTCAGCTGGCCGGTGCCGCCTCAGGGCAATCTCAGCCTGGGCTCGGCCAGTGCCGACCCGTCCGTGCCGCTGTTAACACGTCTGTCCGTCTCGTCTCAAGTGTATCATAATATATCAGCGTCTTCAGAGAAACAACATTTCCAGTGACTTTACAGTGCACGCGAGCCTTCACAACATAACATGGCGCGGTCTGTATTTCGTTGGAACTTACGTGAAGTGCTCCCATTACGATTATTCGCGTGTGCCTCAACTTTTCGCCATCACCGTGTGTTACCGGTGATTGAGACGAAGGATATTTCTACGGCGATTCTGGGGCTCACTGACCTTATGAGACAGCATGCGGAGGCTTCGCACGCCAGGGAAGAGCGACTGGCGGAGATGCTCCTGCGCCAGGCAGACAGCGGTCAGCAACAAACGCCTGCACCATTCCCCTCAGCATCTGCGGACAATGCACCGGGAGCTCGTGCTCGTGTTCCTGCCTCTGCAACACCAGCTACTACGCTATGCAGCACCACCAGTGCTGCTGCACGAGTGGTGACTACGTAGACTATCCGAAAAATTCAACGGATACCTCATACTAACCGGCATCGATCAGTTACTCCCCGCAGAGCAGCGAGCGGCTCTCTGCGCGCTGCTAGATGAGGAGTACACTCGCGTGCTCAAATTCGGACTCGACGTGACGGAATCCAGCAGTCTTAACGACGTCATCCATGCTATGGAACAGCACCTGCGAAGCCAGCGTAGCATCACCCTGGATCGACGCGAATTTTTACACGCGAAACCAACAGCCGGACGAAACCTTTGACAATTTCTTGATGACACTCAAATTTCGCAGTTCTGTGATTTCTGTGAAAAATGTTCCGACGACCGTTATCGCGACAGAATCATCACAGGGATCCGTGATAGCAAGACGGTCCAAGTGCTTCTGGCGGAAAAGAACCTCACCCTTCAGAAGACAATCGATGTCTGCCGTGCCCGTGAGAACGCCCGCCTGAACGCAGAAGTTCTGGCCGACCCACGGCTTAACCCTGTGTCAGCCTACCGGCGGAGCCGCCAACCACAAGCTCCTACCCGCTCGTCTGTTTCTCTCAGCGAAAAGACGTGTGGAAACTGTGGAGGTGCGCGGCATTGCAATCTCACGGAGTGTCCGGCGCACGGTAAGTGTTGCAGCCTGTGCGGCAAGAGAAACCACTTCGCTTCGGTGTGTCGCAGCACCAGCAGCCAGTTCCGCCACGGTAACCGTAACTGTGCGCGAACCCAGCCCACCAACAACCATCAGCCCCAGCAGCCAGAACCTGGGGACCCTGACCGTGGACGCGGACGCCTGGACGGCCTGCACGTCAGAGGCCTCGGCGCACGAAGGACGCCCCAGGTCTCCCTTCAGGTTCACCACGGTCAGACCTGCTGCTCCATGATGTGGACTCCCGATTCGGGATCTGAGGTGTCAGTGATGGGCAGCCGTCAGGCACGCAGCCTCGGTGCAGATTTATCTGCCCTTTAGCCACCTCCAGACCGCATTTGCGGTGCAGGTGGCAACGAACTGAAGTGTACTGGTACATTTCACTGCCGGCTGCAGCTCGGTGCTGTGAGCGCTCCGGTGACCGTCAGCGTCATCCCAGCCTTAGATGGCGCCCTGCTCTCCTGGTACGACAGCATCGCCCTGGGTCTGCTGCCTGAGCATTTCCCCTGCCAGATCCGTTCTGCCGTAACCACCGGTCCACCTAACAACGGCAACGACAACATCTTCAGCCAACGTACAGATGAAGAGGTTGAATGGGAAGACACCTCAGAACGGCCCATCTCAGGCCAGCGTGGCGCTCGGGACTCAGTACACTCCCGTCACATGACATCTGCACAAACCAGAAGACCCTCTCCTCGTGATATCAGCAGTTACGACACGTCCAGTTCACGATACAGAAGTCAGCCTTTTTCACCTCCAAATCCAACGTGGGACGACAAAAATGGTGATCCCTCGCCACGTCAACGAAAAGAACATCTGCCGTCTGAAGGCGTGGTACTACGCAGCATTCGGGAGCTCACCGCCGATGACGCCGAACCTGCTGCACCAGACGCAACCCTTGACCGTGTGCGCGCAGCCGCACGATCTGACGCCGTCTATCAGGCTCTCATCAACGTCATACAAGAGGGGTTTCCAGATCATCGAGCTGATCTTCCCTCATCACTCCGCCCGTACTGGCACGTACGGGATGCGCTTTCTATCGACGGTGACCTGATTCTGTGCGGAACTCGTCTTGTTATACCTCATGCCCTCCGCTGCGAGACTCTGGAGCAGCTCCATGCCGCTCATCAGGGCATCGAGCGCACCAAGCGCCGATCTCGCCAAACAGTGTTCTGGCCAGGCCTCAGCCAGGACATCACCAACGTCGTGCAGTCATGTGGCGCCTGCCGACGCCATCTCCCGAGCAACCAGAAGGAGCCACTGATGTCGGACCCGCTGCCAGAGCGCGTCTTCGAAACAGTAACGGCGGACTTCTTTCACCACGCTTGCAAAACCTTCCTAGTGATCGCAGATCGCCTATCTGGCTGGCCTGTCTTAGCACGATCCGGCCAGGAAGCCACGTCTCGGACTCTAGTGCGTAATCTTCGTGAAGTTTTCGCCGCTGTTGGCGTCCCGCAGGTTCTCAAATCTGACGGAGGGCCTCAATTCACTGCCCCTCACACCAGTGACTTTCTACATCGCTGGGTCGTGACGCACCGTGTCACCTCTCCACACTATGCCCAAGCCAACGATCACGCCGAGGCCAGTGTGAAGTCCGTGAAGCGTCTGGTCTAGAAGTGCACTATCGCTGGTGAATTGGATAGCAACGCCTACGCCAAGGGCCTTCTGGAGCTCAGAAATACCCCGCGAGCCGATGGCAGGTCACCTGCTCAGGTCCTGTATGGACATCCGCTCCGGTCTACGGTTCCGGTGCACCACTCATCGTTCCATGACACCTGACAAAGCCGCGCCGACGAGTGCGACTCACGTTCACGGGCTCAGGCGCAGTGTGCAGCCGAATGCCACAACGCCGCCGCCCGACCTCTACATCAGTCACGGATTGGGCATCATGTCGCCCTGCAGGATACCAAACACTGGCCTGTGGGACAGAACTGGAGTCGTCGCCATCGGTCTCCGCAGGACCTATCTCGTGAAAGCCTGGCGGTCGCACTTTGTGGTGAAACCGCAGGTTCCTGCGACCCTGCCGCCCTCTGACACCGTCTGCTGAGACAGCTCAGCGCAGCGCCTCTCCTGCCTCCGCACATGCAGCGCCATTTGCAGAGTCGTACCTGATGCCGCCTGCAGACCGCTCCGCGATGCTGACACCTCAGCAGTCGCGCACCGCGCAGCCCATCGACGAGGATCTGCAGCTCCCTCGTCGCAGCCAGCGCACCCGAAGGCCCCCAAGCGCCCGTATCGTCGATCCCAGCAGGCACACTTATGTGTAAACTGTGTCGTGCAGCGTCATTGTCGCTTGCGTTATGCAGTGATCGACTGGAGGGGAGGTGTTGTATTACGCACGCCCCTGCCGTAACGCCCAGCCTTCAGCTGGCCGGTGCCGCCTCAGGGCAATCTCAGCCTGGGCTCGGCCAGTGCCGACCCGTCCGTGCCGCTGTAAACATGTCTGTCCGTCTCGTCTCAAGTGTATCATAATATATCAGTGTCTTCAGAGAAACAATATTTCCAGTGACTGCAGTGCACGCGAGCCTTCACAACATAACAAGCTGTGTCTACTGAAAGAGAAACGCTTTCGGCTCTTCATTTGTTATGTGCTTTGTCAGTCCGTAATGTATCATCTTACCTAACCCCAGTTCAGCGTTGAAAAATCATAGGTATAGTTTGGGGGTTTCACTGTGTATATTATGTATTCTGAATGTTGAATTGATAAATTATACTCTAACTGACCATGTTCCTGTCTCTGGATACATTTGCATGAAATCACGGTAGTAAAATTACGATCAGATATCTGAAGCTTTATGCCTGACGGCAGTGCTGGGCTCCCCTTTTTCCAAATTGCAAAAACGTATGAGTGTGTGCAAACACCCTTTCTCTTGGGGAAAATTTGAGGGAGATTTCAGTGGGTATGCATTTACATAGAGCATTGTTATTTTCTTTTGAAATACTCCGGCTAGAGCGTATCATTTAAAAAAGACTTCGATTTGGTCAAGGAACAGTTTTTCTCAGTCTCGCAGTACCGAAAATGGTTATACTTGCCGGCAGATGCGGCATGCTGAGCGGGTTGCTTCAGTCGGTTCCCCGCCGGGGCCATGTTTCACCGTCTTGCGTGTGCACTTCCAGAGCCAAGGCGGCGCGGTACCAGGCGATGCGGAAGAAGGCGGCCGGCGGCCCGCTGCGGCGCCGCATCCACTTCACCCGCTCGCTGTCCAAGTCGGAGGCCTCGGCCACGCCCGGCCTCGCCATGTCCTCCGACGTCGGCCAGATGGCTGAGGTGAGACGCTGCTCAATGCTAATGTTATGCAACGCTATAGGCTTTAAAATGTGAATTAGTAATTGTAAAGTATTAACCCGCTATATCCCATTAACTAATAATTGTTGCACTGCTTCCGACTGGGGTCTGATAGTTCTGAGGGGGCGTGGAGACGAGGGTCTGAGAGCGGGGAGGTTTAAACGCCATCCCTCGAATTCGTCTCACAGTGAAGTTAGAGCAAAACAAGGAATCGTGTTCGATAGCTCGGGGAAAATCATGACCAAACTATGACCGTCATTTTTAGATCAGATCAATATTTATGTCACGAGAGGGAAAAGGTTTAGGTATAACGGGATTACAATACAATGCTTGTGTTTGGGCGCAGTTTATTACAAAAATCATTCCAGCAAAATATGTTCAAAGACCATTGAAATCCGCTCCTAATGACTACTTGAATTATGTAAGATATAGCCTTTTAAGGCCAATTCCTAAGTTTGCCTGCCCTTGGTCTGGCCAAGATTATTAAGTTTCAACACTGCTATGACTTACATCTAACAATTCAAAATGACATTACAAATACAATTAAATCCAGATCAAATTTGTATCACTATTAATTGTGAAGATATTCACCCAAGTATGAAACTTGTCTAAGGATGTTTAAATGAATATTTGACATTAAGTTGGCCATATGTTTAATGTCCTGCCTCCTCGAATCCGGGATGCGAAATTGATCTAATACACTGGGATTATATATTCGTACCAAGACCTTAAACTTCAAGATCTTGCTACACTATGACCAAGCATTTGTGATTTTATCAATCGCTTACCTACCTGATTCTGATGAAGGGTTGTGCCGGAATATCTAACCTCAGTGTATTATATCTACTTCGCATCCGGGTTTCGAGGAGACAATCCATTAAATATTCTGTAAACTTATAATCATGTTCCTCGCCTCATCGCTCCGAAATATCAATATTTTGCATTGATTTTAGCTCGAACCCATGAACATTTGAATCACTATCTCAGGACTTCGGAGTCCCGAGATTCCGAGAAGCATAGTTTCAGCATCTCTTTTGCAATCCTCACTCCACATTGCTTGCGTCGATATCTCCGAAATCGGAGGACCATCATCAATTGGTATCTAATCGTTTATGTCGGTTTCCGGGCCTCTGTGCCTGCGGGCGGCCAGCATCACGCGCGTCAGGTAACAAAATGGCTGGCTGGCTAACCCAATCCAGCGCGGGAGCGCCGAAAAGTTTGTAAAGTAAAAATATTGGATTACGGGCTAGCAATCAAGGAAGTAAAAGTTAAAAAGATGCCATTGCGATCGCGGAATGCTTTCAAATTGAATATAAGTTCCGGGATCGATTTGGGGTAGTGAATAATCGCGAAATCACAAGATTTTGCAATGCCCCGCACTGTTTGTCGAGAAAAAATGGGTGCATGATATGCTTCATGTAATTTAGCTCTTTTTGAATTTTGTCATGGAATTTTGTAAATACCAGAAGGATACCCGCTTAAACACTCGAGGAATGTCTGTGTTACCTATTGTGCACCAAAAACGAAGCAGCTGTCCATGACAGAGTAGCCATCGTACTTAGCAAGCCTCTGGTGCCACCGTTGGGGATCTGCGGACCAGGTGCTCCCCTGGTGACTTCGCTAGGCTTGTCACTATGTAGTGAAGTCCTCAAGGTGTCGGGTGCTTCAAGAGGAGAGGAGGCAGAAGCGCATTGTAGGCTTCGCAGGGGGCGCTCGGGGTGAAGGACAGGAGCACCTAACTAGAGCCCGTAGCTTCAGAGGCGAGAATACCCCCAAATCTATGGGGGTGTGCAGAGACGGCCCTTAGGACTGGATGTGCCATCTTTTACAGTTGAGGAGGCCGGAGGGGCGCCGTGTATTATCTCTAGCTCAATAATTTCGAATCAAGCACACAAGGAATTGATTAGCTTCTACATTCACCCTCATGGCCGGGAATCACTAGGGAATAGGAAGGCTATAGGAAGGCTCACTATGGCGGAAAAACTTTAATCGGGTGTATCTCGCTCAGCAGTAAGACAACGTCTGCATTTAGGTCCAGCCGGCCCCTTTTAAAACATAGGCAGGACCCTCTCAGAATAAGCCAAACCACCTGAATTCCATATATAGGAGACCTGAAGTAAAAAAAGAAAAAAACACATTGCAAGGGGCGCAAACACTACCAACTCGGCGTCACCAATTGTTTGCTCTGTTGTTGATTCGTTTACAGTACAATTGACTCACATGTTTATCAGAAGCCGTCCATAAATGACGTGGCGCTTATTTTGTGATTGCTCGCCCTCATGTAACCTTTTTGACACCCATGTGTAACATTTTATAGCACTGGCTGACTTCCCATTCCCTTTACGTTGCATAGTTGATGGATGACCCCGAACTTGTAATGTGTCCGTGTATTGCAGGTGATTGGGAAGGAGGCTGAAGACCTTCTGAACCAAGGGTCCGGGGATGAATCTTGTGATGATTACTTTGAGATGGAGGTGTGACAATGTTCGGAGGCTGCTCAGCTAGTTGGAGGCACAGTCTTCCACTGTCTCTGGTCCACCTTGAGGTTAAGTGCGGTGACAGCCAGTGAAAGGGCCTGGCCGAGTGTTACTGGTGTTGCGTGCTGCCCTCTAGGCGGGTAGATTGCGTGGCTGCTAGTGTCGTGTTTATCTTGTTTTGTTAACTGGTTTCGAACTATGTTTAGATGGGGCTGTACTACCCTCGCCCGATGTACCTCAGATATGTGAGGATATGTCCCCGGTCCGGCAATTGATGCAGTGTACCTTTTTTAAGCGGCTACATTTGCACCGTACAACCTCAACGTGCTGTATTTTGCTGCCTGTTTTCTAGATATTCGGGCAAACATAGCACCTTCGCATTGTGTGGTTGATTTGGATGTTAAAAAGCGTTGCAAAGCTCTCCTGCTGGAGCGAGACCCGCTCTTACCTTTTCTGGAGATTGTGAATGCCTGCGGCTACACATGGAGCCATACCCGTCGAGAGGAGACTGAGTCGCAAAGGTGGTCTTCCTAAAGTGGCATTTTGACGACGTGGAACGACGGGCGAACCAGAAGCTGTGTGTTGTACTTTAATGGAGTATTTGAGGTATTTACAAATTGATCGCACGGATCTGTTAATCATGTGAATTTGGAACCAGCTTCAAGTCCCGTGTTCTTACTTACTATCATCTGTAGAGTAGGTCACAGAGGTTGTACAGTGTCAAACATGGAAAATAACGAGTATTCCGTTACAGTTAAATATAGAGGAGAGCTCGGTTTTTCGACCGTAAGATATTCTAATTGAAAACTGAGCCACACAGCCGTGTTAAAAGTCATCTAAGTCATCATCTATGGACTAGCTTTTATGTTTTCCCCAAAGATTACTTGTGAGATAGCTAGATAGAAACTCATGCAAAGGGTCGAATTGCGCTCAACTGACAAAAGTTTTTGAATTGCAGCCTGACCAAATCCAGTTAGGAACACCTGTGACACAGAAATATTATGCTTATTTTGAGGTTATCTGAGGGTATTTATTATTTTCAGGTTGCACTTATTTTGGGTAATCACTGGGTACTGTTGCTGACTTGATGTGACCTTGAGTGGCCCCTCTGGCCTCACTATAGCATGTAATGCATTTGCGATTATGTACATACGTGTCGATTTTTAATGCTGTGTAATGTCCTGAAATCCTTTGGTGATTAAAGGGATTTTAATACCTTGGTGCAATTCTTGTAGTGGTTTTAAGCGCAATCTTTATTGCAAGTAATTGGGTTTATCTTATCACTGCTGAAAATGACTAATTACTTAGAAAAATGGCTAATTAGATTTCGCGTTATTATAATCGTTGTTCATAAATCAAAATAGCTTTCACGAGTTTTCCCTGGGTTTTCCTTTCAATTTTTTCGTCTGGATCCGCCTCTGGATATACTGGTGAGCTATTCCTGCTTATTTCTTTACTTTTCACTCTCAGAACTTCCGCAGAGTCTCAAAAATCCCCGATGGAGCCTCAAATATGCAACCAAAGTCAGTAAAAGTTTGAGGACAAGGCTGCCTAGCATGCTTCATTTTTATCGGCCAAATATACCCGTCCACCTATATATCGACATTAAAGAAGCGAAATGATGTGAAAAACGCTATCATAACGCTTCAAGAGTTGTTGATGTATGATGTCGCCCACGTTTGGTCCATTTTGTGCGCATAACGCTTACTGACTACTCCCCAAAGCCGAAACTACCTTAAAAGATGGTATGATTTGAAGTCATCACACGTCTATGTAACACTTATCACACCAGCGTTAGAAAGGTCACACAGGTACTCCATCACGTATGGGGTAAAATGCATTAGAAAATGCGATGCCCGGTAACAGCCCCAGCTGGTCCAGGCAGGACTGAGCGCCAGTAAAGCACTACAACAGGATGGAGGTGGGAACAGCATCTGTCAGGGCTGAGGAAGCGCGATTTCGGCTGTATGCATGGGCAGGCGCGAGAGCGATAGGGCCGGCATCTTCGAGCTTGGTCGACACGAGTGCCCCTAGCGGCGGCGACGCCAGCGCCTCTTACGGCAGTTACAATGACACTCGAAATCCAGCTCTCGAACACTGATGGGTGGAATTGTTGGGGCACTGCATTATTTATGCGGCATGGGTGGAAATTCCGCGGGGTTGGGGGAGGTATCAGGAGCCCCCTGGATTTTGGGTCTCCCATAGGCTTTGTATAGGGCTTGTATAGCTGTGCCGGCGTTAAACCACCCAGGACTCCCCCTGGATCGGGAAGAGATCTCCAGCTATGTTATGTAGTGAGATGAGGACGTGTGTTGGGAAACGCAATCAATGCCTGTCAGTAGAAGGTCAATGACACTGGCGGTGGAACTGGGGAGGTGGGCGAGGGCACCGGAGTATGGTGCCCTCCTTTGAATAATAAACTTTAACACTAGTACTATGGCGTTGACTGGAAAGAAATGGGTTGAAAAGTCTGTGGTGTCCCCCTCCTTAAATTCGAACGTTTCGCCGTCACTGGTCAATTATGTGACCTATCGAATCCATTGAACAGATGCACGATATGAGAATTAATTTACCATTCAAATATAACGTGGCTCTTTCTAACACTGCTCTACAGAACATAATCTATACCAGCAAATATGTTTTGCTCTACAGACCTAGTGCAAACCTTTTTCAAAAATTTATCCAGCCTTTGGGGGCCAAAAGATAGTTTGGCCCCCTCCGGCACTTTGGGGGCATAGATGAAATGCCCCCCCTGCGTCCACCAATGATCTACACTCAAGTCCGTCTGCAGCTAATCATTTACCCAGTTCACCGGAAAATCGTTTAGTTCACCGAGTACATAGCAAATGACTGCAGACTGGAGTTCGACAACAGGAGCATTACCAACCTGGTCAAACAGCGCTGTCGAATACGCTCGAAACGACTCACACAAACCCATCCAGGGACGATAAGTTGGCTGGAGATCTCTTTTGGAGACTTCTGGATCCCTGGGGTCCTGGGTGGGTTAACGCTGGCACGGCAATACAAGCCCTATTCAAAGCCTATGGGAGCCCCAAAATCCAGGGAGGTCCTGACCCCCCAACCCCCCCTCCCGGGATTTCCACCCATGCCAGAGACGGTGTAATCCAATCGAAAAGTATGCGGTCCTTTGAGAGATGAAAATATTACTTCTTCAGGGGCGTTGTCACGGAAATTTTTCCATGGGGGCCAGGAAAAAAGGGTCCTATCCCTGGTCCTGAGAAGGGCCTTCTAGCTTTTGGGGGCCACCATTTTGTAGGTCATTTAGGGGCTTTCTTTGTATAATGGGTCTCCTATTTTGGCCGTTTAGGGGCTCATTCATAAGTAAAGGTGCCTCCACGTTGGCCATTTAGTGTGCCTTCTTTATAAGCAAGGGGGACTCCTGGATAGGCCCTTTATAAAGGGCCTATATAAGTCTCCTATAGGAGACTTGCTAAATAAGTAAAGAGGCCACCGATGTGGGTGATTTAGGCAGCTTCCTTTTTAAGGAAAGGGGTCTCCTAGGCAGGCCGTTATGGGACCTCGCCTATAGCTAATGGCACCTTCTGCATTAGCCCAAGTAGGAGGCCTTGTTTATAAGCAAGGGGGCTGGGCTATTTGATACTCAAGGGGCTATTCTAGACTTTAAATATGAAAGGGGGCCTCCAAAAAATCCATGGGCGCCTTGGCTCCCATGATTTTTCCCACGAATGTAAGGGGAATGGACTTTTTGACTATTCATGGGCTATGCAACCCACTTCCTGTCAATCAGGGTTAGAGTTAAAATTTCTGATTTAAGGGGGCACTATGCCCCAGTGCCTTCCCCTCCCCCCAGTTCCGCCGCCAGTGCGCTCACCATTCGGTTCCTATCTCCCGGGGCGTCGCTACGGAATTTGTACCCAGCGGGGACTCGGCACTGGCGATGACCGGGGGAGACAAAGTTTGAGCGCATTATCTGTCTTTGAAAAGCTACTGATACACTGCCAACAATAAATTTGGGACATTTACGTGGGTCCATGCAGGTAATGGGGTGAAGCTGCAAAATAAGGTAGACACTGATCTGATCTTGTGTCAGGTCATTGCCATGAAGACAAGAACGCCTGCACAAGACGATGAATCACAGTGTCGCATTGGCTTCCAAAGAGGCTGTCAGATGTCATTCGCAGACGTGTGTGGAGGCTGGGAGTGCCATTGGTAGTAGAGTAAACTTCTTCCCAGCCAGCTCCGAAGGAAAGTTGTCAGGATATGAAAGGGTTGTCGGTGGGCGGTCAATTAGATGCCTTATGACAGGCCAGTGTGGCTCAGTTTTCAATTATAATATTGTGCAGTCAGGAAAACAAAATTCTACAAAATGATGCCACTCTAGGGAAGTAGAGATACAAGTATTCTCCATCTTTGATCTGGCCTGCAGCGGCATTTATTGACCCAGTATGAATTAACTATGAATGATTTGAATGCTCCGAACCTACAAAATACAAATAATTTATGTAGGGTCTCATAGCCTTCGTAACTCGGGCCGGTACGGGGGTGGCTAAGGTTTTTCGCAGAAGGCAAAAAACGGCGACGCTCAGCGCTGCTCTTCTTGGAATGCCTGTTACGTGACATTTTTCTCAACTTTAAACGAAGTGATGGGTCCAGGTCATATCAGGTCAGGTCACCAGTCCAGGTCGAATAGCCCGACCTAAATCTTCAGAGGTGCAGCAGTAGACTCAATTTTCCGAGCTGAGATTCACACCACATGAAAAGGTCACTGATGACAACAATTTGCGGAATTGGGATTGTTTATATCGGTGACTGGTGATGATCATGACTTTCCTTTGGAAATGTATTGGGAAACTGGTTCAAATTTGATTACTTCCCAGAAGGTGGTGATGAGGGTTTATTTTAACGTCTAAAGGAAAGGAAAGGTGTTCTTGAAGTCAACCAAAAAATACAAGTATAGCTATATTTACCTTAAGAGATTGCGATGTGACAACAATAACACCGAGTTGTGGTCAAACTTCAAGCGTGCAGGGCGAAGACTGTTATCTTTTTCGAAATTCTGGAACTTGGTTGGGATAAAACTGATAACCAAAGAACGAGATTCAGAAGTCCCCATATGCCATCAGGACATGCTCAAGCTACGTGGCCACGGACGATAATCGGCTCATGTGGCAAGCTGATAATATGCAGAGAGTGGGGTCTGAGTCCCGCTGTTCTGAAACACCTGGTGTACATGCAGGTTCATATACGCATAAAACCCAGGGAGTGGACGATGGTCGCAAGTTGTTTCACAGTTGCGCTCATGCATTCTAAGGCGGTCGAGGGGGGCCCACCCAAAAACCTGCTGGTGCTCCAGCACCAAGATGAGTGCGTGTTACGCCCCTGGCAGTGCTGGGTCTGGCTTTCGAACTGCTCAAGGATGGTGATGTGATCATATTCACAGCTAAAAAGTGTTTTGCCGGGGTTCAGCTGCAAAATACCTATACAAGTGGTGCCTAAAATGAAATAAAATCTAGCCTAAAATGGGTAGAAGCAAGTCCGATGTTTATATGATAGACATAAAGCACTGATTGTGAGCTTTTGAAGTGATGCTGTTCAGTTGTGGTAATTTGTATTATACTTCTGAGCCGCTTTCATGCCGCTCTCACGTGCATAAACAGAGAACTAACACCGCCGTTGCGTCCACTCTGCTCTGAAAGTTTCGAGTCAGCGCGGTCCCAGCACTGGTCGGCACCTCCCTCTGGCGCCTGTGCTGAAGGTCAAAAACAGAAGAGAACTGCGACTAAGTTGGCACGGTATGTACTGGCCTGTCTTCCCAAATCCTGAATATAAAATGCACTTAGATTATATATTCGGGCACAGCCCTTCATCAGAATCAGGTATGTCAAATGTCAAATTCTCAGTCATATGTGTAGCCAGACCTCGAATTGAGCTGTCACACAACTGCTGGTCTAGCTTGGCTGCATTATAGACATAGTCCTTAGGGTAGAGGTGCCCCGATTATTGTTGTCACGACATCCAATTTTTAAGAACTCATTTAAAGGCATTTGTATGAAACTTAATTCGAGGTCTGGCTACAATATGACTGATAAATTGATATTTGACATACCTGATTCTGACGAAGGGCTGTGCCCGAATATATAATCTAGGACCTAGGTGCATTTGATATCCAGGATTCGAGGACACAGGCCAGTATATACCTTGTCAAATTATAATCATGCTCCTCGCATCAGCACATTAAAACCTATCTACGTTTAAGATCCGCGACTGTTGAACTGGACTTAAATTCTGATAGATGCGAACATATTCAGATGGTGTACTTGCCGGTGTCTCATTTGCGTCAGCCTTGGGTGACTTGTCACTGTTTGCTGTTGCTTGGTGTATTTTTTCCAAAACAACTTCAAAGAAACACTTAACCTGTAGAAAGCTTTCTATGTGAAAGAGCTTCATTAATGCTGACGCTTTTCTTGAGTTTGTCAAAATTTCGAGGGTTGATAACTGTTAAATGGTTTAGCTAGTTGTTTTCAAAGTTGCATGTCTGTCTTATCAGCGTGAGCGTGGATGATGCACTGCTTTTTTGCATTCGCTGCTTTCTATTTTGTACCAAACGAACTGCTCAGAAACCCTGGCCTATTTTTCTTGGGCCACGTAACGAAAGAAGGATAAAAAGCGAGAAAGAGAAAGCAATGAACGACAGAATCTTCCATATCAGTTTGGTGGTGTTTGGTAGCATTTTTTATCAAGTGACATCTGCAGCCCTCTTCAAGATGAACTTTCAAACCTAAGAATATAGAGTACAGAAAAACGCCATAAAGAGAGCACATACACCCAAACCCAAGTCACAAAAACACGGATACAAAATCACAAAGATAGAGAAGTGACGTTCGAAAAGCCGAGAGAAAGAATTATAGCCAAAAGCTTTACATGTAAAAGCAGCACAAAGCAGGTACAAATGACTTCAGGGAAGTGCAGCAAGGCGTAAGACAATGCTACAAAATAGGTTTCTACTTTTACCTTTATCTTATTGTTTTAACGTTCCGTATGCATTTTCCTAACCATTGAGTTATGGGAGGGGGGTGGTGTTTTGCGTCTGATATTAGTGGGTTTATTTTATCCCGATTCTTTTAGCCGCTATATGCATACTTCTTTATCTGGAATGTCTAATGTTTTTAAAGTGATGCTGGTCATTACCTGAGGTCAGCATGCATCATAAGCAGCCCGCCCACATTTGGCTGCCTCATGTCAGTTGTCAGTATTGCAGGTTGTTTCATACTGTGTGATTATTTTTCGCAGTATCATTATCTGCAGACTTATTAACCTTCGCCCGGGTGGGGGGTCTTTTTGGATCCCCCCTCGGGTTTTTCCGAAGCGACCAAAAACGGCGACGCGCAGCGCCGCTAAGCCTGGTCTAGCTGTTCCTTCATCATTTTTGCATCTTTCCTGAAAATTTCAGCGCAAGGTCGTATCAGGTCAGGTCACCAGGCCAGGTGAAGTGACCTCACCTCAAAGAATGCTTAGGACCGCATAACTAAAAGAAGGGTGAATCGATCAAGTTAAAACTCATACCACATATTGGGCTCACCAGGAGCTAAAACATTTGTTCCGGGATTTTTATATTGGTGACCTAAGGTCATGTGCAGAGCATGACCTCCTCCATTGTAAATACATGAGGAAAATCACGAAATGAGCTTTTCTCAGTAAGTATGGATGGAATCAACTTCAAACATTGCTTACGCCCTGCTCTTAGCCCATTGCTGAAATGATGCCAAAAAATTTGACTAGTGACCTTTAAAAGGTCACCTTAGGTCAAATAAGGATTTTTTGGTGTTTTACTCTTATAAATTTTAAATAAACTAAGATATACTTTTATTTTGTCACCAAAGTGTTTGTATAGTCACTGCAAGTCAAATGATTTACATCATGACTATACCAGGTCAAGTTGGGTCAGACCGTTGACCTGGGTTAGGTCAAATTCTTAAAATTGATCTGGCATAGCAATATCATATATCATTCGATTCGTATTGACAAGAGGATTGCACTAATGCATAAACTATGACTGTATCTTGTTTGGTTTGGAAGCTATTAGCGAAAAAGTAAACGCCCGTATGCATGGGTGGCTATGGCCATTCCCAAGAATATGTCCCAATATTCAGTGACCTGTAGCTCCCTAGGCTTTGACCTGACACGAAAATGAATCGGACTGTAATGAAAGCGCATCTCAAGAGCTTTCGAATGGTGTTAGAAAAATGTTTCTAGCTATTATAGTTTCTGAGATATATGAGGTTTTCTTAGTACACCTCATATATTAGCGATTTTGGCCTATTTTGACCTCTGGAGACCTTGATATTGACCTGACAAAAAATGACCGAACTATTTTCGATATCATTTTCGAAGAGCTTTCGATTGCTGTTTTGCGCTTTTTCTAGCTCTCTTAGTTTTTGAGATCGTGGGGTCTTTTTTAGCCTCCCCACTAGGGCGAAGGTGGCTCGTATTCGCTACCGGAGCAAGGGTTAAGATAGCTGAGGCTAATGAAGCTGCTTACACCTTTCTTATATGAATTCGGATGCATCTAAAACTTTTTTCCAGAATTCATTGCTTTCGAACATGTATTTTAAATAGCTTCAAAGTAAATAAATATTGTATTTTTCAGTAAGTACCATTCAATTGATATATTCAAACATTGTATGTAATATTTTAGGTTTTTCACAATACCAGGCCTGCCCGAGCTTGATAAGGCATTTTTTCCAAAACCCGGGCTTGGGATGGGCTACTAAACTCAGCAGCAGACCGGGCCCGGGCTCGGGCCTGCGAAACCGCCCGAAACTCCCACCTCTAGTCTTCACGCTCAAGCCTTTCGGTTTCCAGTGGGCGCATCCTTTCCTCCAAAAGAACACCCGCCGGCGTGGAGGCACGGAAAGGAGGGAATCATCAGGAGGCGGAGGCGGAGGGTGACTGGGGAAACTCGCCCGTCGCAGTCGACACCTCGCGCCCATCGCGACGCGACTGTCCTTTCCACCGCCCTCACTGAGCTCGGCCGTCCTGTTTGTCCCGGTTATCTCGGCGGTCCTGTTTGAACTGCCGATGCTGTGCTCGGTTCGCTAACCTTGCTGCCGCCGTTCGGCCGTACGATTTATTTATCGATCCTTTGCAGTCTGCTGCATTGATATTTGTTTCTGTATTTATTTATTTATTTAATTTATGTATTTATTCTGTATTTAAAAACTGGAGTCCAGTTTTTCACTGTGACGACCCAACCGAGCAATGGGACTACTTTGTAAATTTCACACGTCCTATTCTCGACCACGTAGCTCCATTGAAACGTAGCCGGATTCGCAACCCGACTGCCCCGCCCGTGACTGACACCACCAAGGAACTGATGGCTGAGCGGCAAGCGGCACTGCGGACCGGCGACCGAGACAGGTACAAGGAACTGGACAGGCGCGTTCGGTCCGCTGTACGAAGTGACGCCCGCGATGCCATCGCGCGGGACATTGGTGAGCGCGGACCAACATCAGTGTGGAGAGCAGTCCGACCTGTCCTTGCCTCCAAGAAGACGGCTAAGCCTCTTAGCACTGATGACGTGGATGTGAATGCTCTAAATAAGTACTTTGTTGGGATAGGTATCAAAACGTCCCAATCCGTAAACTCATCGGGACCTGATCTCCCTGTGCGACTGCCGCGTGTTAACACTGGCTCATTCGAGCTGCGTCCCATTACATCGGACTATCTGATGACAGTGGTCAGTCGTATGAACAACTCGTCCTCTCGTGGTGTAGATGGCCTCTGCATCAGGTTCATCAAGATGTGCATCCACTCGCTGTGCCCTGTCATCACTCATATCGTCAACACCAGTCTAACTAGTCATGTCGTACCTGATAGCTGGAAACTTACCGTTGTTCACCCCATTCGAAAATCTTCTAAATCAAATGATTTTAGCTGTTTTAGGCCCGTCTCGATTCTTACGACCATCGGAAAAATAACAGAGCGCGTTTTCTTTGAACAACTTTTCTCATACTTCTCTGGCCATCATCTTTTTACCCCAAGACAACACGGTTTTAGGCCTAATCACTCTACTGACAATGCACTTCTTACCGTAACTGACCACGTTTTTAGCGCAATGGATAACCGTCAAATTACGTTGCTCTGTTTGATTGATTGTTCGCGCTGTTTCGACTGCATCCCGCATGACCCACTGTTGAGAAAGCTGGAACTCTATGGAGTTGACACGCGCTGGTTTCGAAGTTATCTTTCCAACCACTATCAGCAAGTTCAAATTCAAAATTCTGGGACTAGGAATGGATTTGATCTGTCGAGACCCCTTCTTAACCCACTCGGAACATATCAGGGGTCAGCTCTGGGCCCGCTGTTGTACAGCATCTACGCAAACGACCTTCCCCTGTACTCGGACACCGCCGACATAGTGATGTACGCCGATGACTGCCAGGTCTTCCTGTTCGGCCCACCCAGAGACCTTGTTCAACTCATCAGCTCGATGGAAAACAATTTGTCCCTCCTGTCTTCGTGGTACAACAAAAACGGTCTCAAAATTAACTCAGCTAAAACACAACTTCTTGTTCTGGGTTCTCAGCAAATCGTTAAGCGCCTCCCACCCATCTCTCTCAAGTTCATGGGCTCAACTCTTACCTGTTCTGACTCTGCCAGTAGCCCGGGAGTGTGGTTTGATCAGCACCTGACTTTCACCACCCACACGGATGACGTCGTACGGCGCTGCACCGGAATGTGGTGTGGGCTGAGCCATATCAAGCATAGCCTCCCGCAGCCAGCACTGATTACCCTTGTACAGGGCTTGGTCATGCCCGTTATTAGGTACTGTTTGACGGTATACGGAGCTAGCTGTATGACCCAACGTCACAGACTGCAGAAGCTGCTTCACCATGCTGCCCGTGTTATCTCCGGCCGGAGAAAATACGACCACATTAGCGATGTAATTGATAGGCTGTGATGGTTGTCTTTAAACAACATGTTTAAATACCAATGTCTTTCACTTGTGAAGAAAGTGCTTGTAACATCTGAACCTGAAATAATCGCTGGAAATCTTGTGACTAGGTCGAACGCATTCGGACGCCAGACTAGGCAAAAAGAAGCGATTGTTACGCCTGCGATACGTTCAGAGGCAGGGCGGTGCAGATTCTTGTACACAGCTGTAAAAATGTACAACGAGCTTCCAATCACAATAAGACAGCAAGGTCTCCCACGCTTCAAGCGAACACTGAAAAGATACCTCCTCGAGCGGCAGCGAGAAGACCGGGACGCCGCGTGACCGAGCCTGGGTTGGGAATTTTTAAAGTGTTGAATGCTTTACATTTTTAGCTGTTTTTATTTTTAATGTCTTCTTTTTACAGTGTGATATATTTTTGTGAGCACTGAGCTGCATGTCGTGGTTGTGTCCCCCAATTTCCGATGTTTTATCGCTTTACTCGAGATGTGGAATAGCCGTACAACGTATGGATATATCTCACGATGTCTAATAAATAAATAAATAAATATTTGGTTTTTACCATTTTGGTCACTGGAGGTGTGCCTTCATGCTCAGTCCTTCCGTGCTCAGACGTATTTGGGATAGGCTGACGATAAGACAATGCCTCGACTGATGTTTTTCCACAAACTAGTTCATCGCTCAGAGCTGAACTATTTTCCCGCCTTACTTTCAAACTTTACTGCCTGAGACGGCTCATAACAAGAAGGCAATTGAAGGAAATGCGAAACTATTTTCCTCCACAAACAACCAAAATGAAGTCTTCCAACGCCTCCACCCTGCGAGATTGGAATGCTTTGCCTCAAAATCTTCGCTATCAAATGTCTTTAAACTTGTTCAAACAAGCAATTACCAAACTACTGAGCTTCCCAGCTCCAGCCGAGTACTTTTTGTACGACACAATAACTAAAAACACTCTTCACACTAGATTTGTTACTGGAACACCTCCACTGAACGCATATCACAGCCTATTCAACTGTCATCGTGCTCAGGTTGCTTATGTGGATCTTCAAATGAAAACGCTAAAGCTTTCATTCTTCGCTGACCTATCAGGGACGTTGTCAGGGAATTTTACTGGGTACTCGGGAGGGGGGGTGGACGGACCCCAGACTGGCGATGACAGACGAATTTTGAACATATTAGCTGCCCGAAAAAGCGAACGGCCATGCCTTTCATGAACAAACCGCTTACGTAGGTGCACGCAGGAAATTGGTGAAAATGCACAAAACACCCAGGTCGAGTCAATTATTCGGCGGGGGACGTCCACTTGACCCACGAGTTGTGGACGCGTCACCTGGCCCCCTGCTTTCCACGCCCTTTACGACACCAATTGTCAAACTCCTCTAAATTAGACCCAGTAATTCAAAATATACACATGTACTGAGCGTAGAAAATACACTCCCTGAACACATTTGCTAAAGGCTCATCTCTCCAGGCAAAGCAGTGTTGTGCCGTGGCCGTAGCAGTCCTGGATTCCGTTATTGCTTGGTTTCACCTGTCCAGCGCAGCCACAACGACGTCCGGCACTGCTCCGGCCACGGTACGGCACTGCTCTGCCTGGAGTGATGAGCCTTTAGCAAGCATCAATAAAATCAGGATTTTGCTTGTGGCTGGGTTAGACAGGTACAAGGGCCGGCGTGATGTTCATCTAGGTTGGTGGCAACGTTCCACGATTGGGCACGTAGGAACAGGTGCTCTCAATTACTGCAGCGATGGAAATCGTTTGCTTGTTTTTTAATTGCGTTTTTTCGTGCGTTTTATCATCATTTTATCAATTTTTACACGCTGGCACTGCCATAGCCAGTTGACGAGGCGCTGACAATGGCACCGACAGTGGAGACGGACAGCTCCAGCTGTGCACCCCGACATCTAACACAGCTGGACAGCTGCGCACCCCGACAGCTGCCACAGCTGGACAGCTACTGGCAGCGGCGCAAGCCGCTGAGTGCCCGCTGATTGGCTGTCGCCGCTGACGGATGCGGCGACGCCGGCGCGCGGGCGGCATTCGGTGGCGCATGTCTGGCGCCGCCACATTCCTGGTACAATTGTAACCGGTGGGGGTCAGCTATGCGCTGGTCGTTAGGGCTCCTGGTCATACTCAGTTGAAACTCTGCCAAGGAGCTTCTGCGCAGTGGAACCAGTGAAGCTGTTCAGACTTATGATCGTTATAGCTGCCGGATAATTCTCTCTCATTAACTCAATGAGTAATCGTTTAAAATTTTTACAAAAACCCGCGTGAGAGATGACAAAATCACTAGAGCTCAGATGGCAAGGATTGCCAGTCATCGGCAGAGCCAGAGCTCGAGCTTTGGGAGTGGGGGGGGCTGGTCTCAGATTTGGTGAGGCGGGGGTGGGGTGGAGTGGAGTGTGACATGCTTAGACGGAAAATATCCGTGGCCGGGGAGTGCAAAGAGAAAGGGAGGTTCAAATCTCACTATTGTGTGATATTGCACTTTTTCCTCGGTTTTGTATAGTTCCGCTTTTATGGAGCAATAAGGAGAATGGTCTCTCATATCGCCTAAGTAGGCTTGGTATTTTTCCCATTTGATTCCCAAGTTGAAACATCAGTAGACCGGCCGATCAACAAAAAGTGGATGGCTTTTTGATGAAGTCTTTGAAGCCATAAGTTTTTCGTTGATTTCAGCCCCGAGTTTATGAGACCTAATTGGAAAATGTCCACTGGTCCCCGAGTTGACATGATGCCCAGGAGGTAGATCAGTCAGCCAAAATGAACGGAAGACTTATCAACAAGTTCGGTTACGAAACGCTAAGTCCTGCTCGATGGCTTGTTTTTCGGGGCTGTTCTACGCTGTGGCCCTTTGCTTGTCGCTGTTCTGTTCTGTGGTCCCAGAGGTGCAGAAAGTATGCTGGCTGTCACAAACTCAATGCGACGTATGCCTCCTCTGTCACACAGAGCTGGAAATAATAATTGTATACTTGAATACTATTTCCAATATGCTGAATGTCCTCTACCTGTCCCTTACTTTTTGCAGCAGACAAAGTTCTAGCACCAAACCATTACACCATGAAAGTACTAAGTTTTCATTTATAGATCATGTTTTTGTTTTTGGAAGGAAAATTCCAATTATGGGTCATTTTTTCCAGTGTCGGGGTCATAACTATTATTGGCAACTCTGACTGCAGTTTCCCCCAATGACATGCAATTCCTTTTTTGAAGAAGTTTCCATTTTTTGAAAGGAGTGTTTTCAATTATGGTACTTTTCCACATGATTACATGTAGTAATTATCATGAAAATAGTTATTATTGGGAACATACCTATTAATGGGAGCATACATGTACACACAATTGGGAACCCTAACCGCAGCTTCCCCCCCCACTAAACTTCTATCTCACATATCAACAAAAAGGGAAAAATGTCAATGTCAACATAGTATTTGAATCTACCTAAAATGTGTTGGTAAAGTGGACCTTAGGTAGCATTTTTATAAACATCAAATGCTTAAAATTTGCATCCCACTCACGATCATTACCTGCCTTGTCATTCCTTTTTGCAGTAAAAACTCTGAGGCAACTAGCCTGCATAGATGTAAAATTATGTCTATTGTCCTAATAGGTACAGAGGTATTGGAATTCAAATACCAAAGAAAGATCCAGTGTAGTCAAAATCCTGCTTTAACTCCATGCAGTTCAGGTCCTGTGCGTTGCTTACCACCACTGGTAGTAAGCAACACACCCCCAACCAGCGTTTTTCGAAGTCTATTTGTTTCTGAGATTTGCTGTGATTTTCTGAGATAAGAAGGGGGTCTACTCGGCCCCCTCCAGTGCACGTTAGTTCCAGGCCCCTCTCCAGTGTGGGTGTTAACACTTTGTGGAGGACTTCATTAGCACACATTTGCTATCTGTACAATATTGATATGATAATTTGATCATGAAAACTCACCTGAATCACTGTTGTTGCCAGCCTGTTGCTGGCGCCAACTCTCCCAACTTCCTCCAGCTCCAAATCTATCTAACCAATCTAAGGCACAAATAAACTAAGGCACAAGCAGGCTAAGGAATGAAAAACCAAGCTTGATGTGGGAAAGTGCATCAGTCTTACAATAGCCTACATTCATCTTAGATTAGCCATGGGCAGCAATATTTGTTCTAGCTAGTTTTAGCCTGCACTTATCTCAAATATACCTAATAAATATGCCCTCAAAATAAGTGGCTTCCCGCCTGTTTAAATTTTTGGCAGGCTCTACATCACATAAACATTTCTAACTTGTCTTGTCGCTGTTGCGCAGTTTAAGGGTGCGTTACCCTCGACACATGCACCACACGACATGACCCGTCAGAACTAATACCCTGTTTCCCCAACAACAGATGTCAGGTCATTCGTTCATTCATTTCGATACACAGACCGCCCACGTGACACGTTGGTTGTAAACCGTAGTACGCTTCCGCATTCCACGCTTTACGACCCTTCAGGTAAACAAGAACCGCTGCGGGCAAGGTCAGACGGGTCGCAGTAACAGGTGCTCTTGCAGGGGCGGGCCCAGTATTTGTCCGAGAGCAGACTGCTAAAGCCTTTGTCTTGGTTTCTCTAAATAAGAAAGCAGTTGCAGCTCGCACAACTGTCACCTGGGATGGACCAAAGCTAGCCAAATGACATTTCAAGCATGGCTGTGGATTGGCTACGCTCTTTGCGTCAGTTAGCAGCTAGTTAGTTGTAGGATCCTCGACTTCTTTGTCCACTTTCGTGACCAAACCTTGTGGACCCACTTTCTTCCTCCCAAACTAAGCTAGTCCTTTTCCATCCTGGTAAATGTATCAGAAATATTTCCGTAATATCCTTGTTTACTGTTTTCCGTGAGAACCTCAGGGAAGTTTAACGACTTCTTCCATCCCGAAAAAATATAAAAAACGTCGTCCACCCAGTCACATAACATCCCCTCTTTATGCGGAGGGTCCTAGCTTTGTAAACATATAGTGCCTTCTTTTTGAAAGCTATCGTTTTTCAGCATTATTGCTCGGCCCGCCTTGCGTCGGTGGTGCGTCATTTTCCGTGCGTGTGTAAACACACACACACGCACATACACATGACACATGGGCCGGGTGCCCGCATTTGTGATCGCCTTGGGGTTTTCTTAGAGATTCCCCGCCCCGTGGCGGTCACGGAAAGGGGCGTGCGTTCGTACGGGACTCACTGACTTGCTCACTCACCGAACCCTGAGGCGCGCAGCTCCATGTGTTTACCAAAGTATTTATTATGGAACATTTTTCTGATGCTCGGAGATGGGGGGGCGTGGTATCCCTCGATCATGTGCGGAGTTTTCCTCACTGTGATCGAGAAGTGTTTCTGATCATAGGGTAGTTTGTGTTGTGATCGACAAAACACGTGTTCTGTCTCAATCCCGTCCAGACGCTTTCTGAACACATCAGTTCGATATAAACCAAAGCCTTTGTAATGTATTAGAAGCAGTTTCTTTAGGTATAGGCCCTGACCTAGGACAGTATCGAAAGATGGTCTCCGAAACATATGAGACCGTCCATAAAGTACAGAAGGAAAAAACAAGGGGGAGCGGGAAGTCAGCAACCGTTTTGTTAGACTTTACAACAGGGTGTAAGCAAGTATTACCATGAGGGGGGGGTTAGAATTATAAGAATACATGTAACTTAATTTATGGATAGGCCCTCAGCTCTGACTTAGAATTAAGACTGATGTGATTCAATGAAGTCCACACATCATCACCATTGAATTTTGGAATTGTTTGTGTGACCTTTTTATGAGGAGAGGAACCATGAGAGATTCGTGTGAATACGTGTGCTGACGTCCAAATAACCCTCACATGCCTCCAGTCATGAGTCAGTAGTTCCCTGATGTTAGGAGCTAAAGGTTTGTGCAAAACACGCGCAATAAATGTTCCATAGCCCGTATAGATTTTCAAGACCTGAACGACGATCCTGAAATATTCGGCAAGTATTAGTGGGTGATGCAACACCACCTCCCCTGCAAAATTTCAGTTGGGGTGTCATTAGCCATTTCAAGGAGTATCGTAATCATTTCAGGGAAAGCCGTAGTTCAATTGGGCGAGAAAGTACCCTCTTTCTGGAAATTTACAGGTCCAAAAATGACTTTTATGGAGTCTAAAGGATACAGAAAACACGTTACTGTGTCAGGGGACGAAAATATATGTTTTCATCACAGCAAAAAGCAGAATAAACTGATATTTTTCAAACAAACTGCAAAGTGGCAACATCGGCAGAAAATAATTGCATCGGGCTTGAGCTTCACGCCCCGAGAGTGAAGAGGGCTTACCGGTCGAAAATTCGGAACATTGAATGCGATAAAGCTGATGGACTAAGGAACGAGACACTCAAGTCATCACATGGCTGCCCCAAAGTGGGAGGATCATATGCAGATCCAGGGGAGCAAAGAGGGGCACGTGCCCCCTCTATCGACCCTCGGAGCCCCCTGAAATGGCCATGGCGCCCCCTGAAAGGTTGATGGCGCCCCCTGAAATATGATGATGATGATTGTTCCGGCTGTCGAATAAAGATATCCATATGGGGGGCGCTTCGTTAAAGTCGCCCCAATCGCCGAAGGAAGCTCTGGCGATTCCGGTTTGGATGACAGCCGATTTGTGGCGAGGACCCGCGCCGTTGCACCGTCCCCGCCGTCCAGGTCCCACCTGGCCGCCTCTCGGGACCGGAGTAGGCTGTCTTCGGGACCGTTTTTGTGATGATTTCCCGGGCTTGGATACCCGCATTGCAACCTCGATCAGCTTGGGTGATCCAAGGCATAGGCGTTGGCCGTCAGCCCAGTCTTTTCGGTAGTCGGTTTGGTCGACTGAGTGGAGATGCATTCGTGAGTCTGTCGGTCCTGTTTTTATACAAGTAACTAGATATTTCGGGTACGAATTAGTGGCTATCATTATATTCTTATGATATTGTAGTGTGACATTTTTCTACGTATTGTGCGATGAATAAATTATCTCCACCCGCTATGCACGAGATATGCACAAATACCAAAAATAACAATATCTTTAGAAACCAGCTTCAGGGAGGTTCCATGACGGGAGTATCATAAAGAATATTCTTCCGATATTTTTCCGATCATAAAAAAATTAATCGCAGAGACAAATCTAAAACAAGTGCGGCAAACTCGACAATTGAATCAAAACTGACCTCAGTCCTTCCATTTTCATTTCAAGAAAAACGTGACGTCTTTAACAAGACTCCCCCTAAAATATCGCTTTCCGTCCCCCCAGGATGCAAAAATCGGTGCCAACCGATAGGATTTTGCGCCCAACTGATGGGTTTTGCCGGTCAAAAGTGGCAGCCCCCTGGTCCAAATGGCGCCCCTCGGGAAGCTGCCCGCCCCCCGATCGGTAATCTTGGATCCGCCTACGGGGAGGATACCCTAGTCACCAGCCTCGGTGATAACAGGTGCTGGCAGAATATGATACAGAAGTCTGACTCGCACAATTGCTTGCCTTTCCGTATGAGAAGTGTACTACGGGGACACACTAGTTGAGTTAATCGCTGCCCTGAAGTCGTCGTCGCTAGCACTCTGCTCAAAGGACAATCGCTGCTTTCTTTTCCCCTGAAAGATCTTGTCACTCCAGCCCGTGGTGGCCAGAAATGGGTCTTACTGATATTGGTAGAGCCTGGTGTTCTGCCGTTTGTATTCCGCTGAACGGAAAGTGTCATCCTTGATAATGGCGATGGAGGCACAATGATCTAAATCCTGGAATGCTTAGTAGAGTGTGACACCCAGGCGCCCTGAATTTCCTTCACTTTTTCCCCTTCATTTTTTTCTAACTCACTTTTCCAAACACTTTTCCTGGGGATTTTTTTTAGCATAATTCAATAATCCTAGTATATATAAAAACCATCTAGTGTGGAAGGAAAGACAAATTTGATGAAAAATGCGCGAGTAAGGGCTAGTAAGGGCTGTAACCGAGTTTCAACTAACTCCCACAATATTATAGCGTTTGGACTCTCTACTCGCCTTCCATATTTTCAAGCGTGAATTTTACACTCACTATCCCAATGCAAAACCAGTTTTGAGACACTGCGGAATGGAGTGCTGCGAAATCCGAAAGATTATCCACTTACTGAACGCCTCTTTTTTGAGTGTCACCTTCCCACTCTGCTCTTTGTCAGCAAAAGTATTCCAACAAGCAGTTGTCGGAAGTTCCACTTGTAGTGTATTCCGTGGACGCCATGGATCAAAATCTATTCACATTTAAACTCGCGCTGGTAACAGTGGCATCTCCATAAAAGTCCGGATCTTCCGGCTGCTGGTAAGGTTGTATTTTAGACCTCTCTCGCTGTCGGAAGTTTTGCCCTGCTGAGGGAGGATGATGAGCAACAAATGAAGAAGGCTTCCATAGATCTTAGCTGACCCCGGAGGATAATTTTTGGGATTTTCACTCGTTCGAACAGATCTCTCGCGGCGGCTTCTGCTTCTAGTGATCATAGACCAATCAATTTCTAGGTGTCCCCTAAAATCGATTATTTGGGCACCTTAAAGGTACGAAAAGGATTCGGGCGGGTCAATTCGGCATAAACCTCCCTCAGGATCGTTCCCTGTCACCCGCCTCTCCTTGCTATTGCACACAGCTCACATCGGTAAAAACGCCGTCTTGGGTCAACTAGGCCATTTGACCCAAATCAGGTACAAAGTAGCTCAGCCTATTCTTCATGTGTACTTTAAATGTGTTAAGAATGGTCTATTCTGTCAATATTATTTCGAAAACACACCCCGTAGCTTTCTGGTACGATTTTTTAAGCTGTAACTATGCAAAATTTATTTCATGCTGATTTCTCGAACGCGGACAGTGACCTGATTAAGACCAAATTTTGATCGGATGTCCAAAATAAACCATATCATGGAAAATTTGCGGGGCGCTCATTTTTAAACAAACATAGGCAAAATATGAAGCCACATCGATTTTAAAAAACACCAATGCAGCAACATTTCATATGTTAGTAGACTCATGAAGGCTCATATTGTCCAGTTGCAGAACAATGTGCGGTATCCAGCTTCGGCCAGGCAGGCCGAAACTGGCCAGAAAGTGAGGGGACCATAGACCTTCAGCCTCCAACTCTGGCACTACATTTTCCACTGCAAAACTGAAAGCTAACCAGATTTGGGCCTATTTTTGCTGCCAGTTAATCACACTAAACAATTTACTGTGCCCACAAATCCATTAAAAACGAAATAAACATTTTTGCTGGAAGTGAAATGGCCTGGTCTCACCTGAGGCTCATTTTGTGAAAACAGCCTGTTAGTTACCCTCACTGGTCCACAAGAGGAGGTAAGACTTGAAAGAAAGGACGTGCTTGAAATGCGGTCATGAGACGGAGTGAGCTAGCGAGCGATAGCAAGGAAGTGAACGCAGGACTGCATTTCCCAAATGACGAATTTGTGTTGAATCTTCTTTGTATGTCATGAAGATTTATCTCCACTCCGTCGGATCTATGGGACCAATTGGAGCAAGGATCACATCGGCAGATCCATGATTTCCGGTATTGTTGCATAGGCAAAAAAACTGCATCCATGATTGTGACAATGTAGGGTCTGCACATAATTGACTGTTTTTTGGTCCAAAAATGTGGTAGCCATCGGCTTAGTATGATGCTCAGTACCCCTGATCATGCTGTGTATGCTTTATTAGTCACTCATATAATTGGGATATTACAGAAATCGTAATATAAGAAATATAGGTAGAATTCGCAAAGCCCTATTAATGTTTAATGAGACCTCTTAGCAGGGGCGTAGCCAAGGAGGGGGCGGCAGGGACAGCCACCCCCCCTTAGGGCCCGAAGGGCCCCCTGAGGATACGGACCGCGCGAAGCGCGGCTCGCCTCCACTATGATCTGTGGCCAAATTTGAAATTTCATACCAGACAGCGCACTCTCAAGCCCTCTTCAGCACTCTATTCTGTAACAAGCAAGGCCCTTTTTACCCATCAGGGCTCTTTTGGCGCTGTCGCAGGGAAATCGAGCGAAATCCTGGCTACGCCCCTGCCTCTTAGTAAATACAAATGTGTGATAACTGAGAAGTGTTGCTCCAATTTTTCCTCCCGCATTATTTCAAATTGCTTTATTTTATTCATTTTGTGTTTTATAACACAACAATAATACATGGTTGCTTGGATTTAAAACATCAGTCCCACTAAAATATTCGAATTTTGTTATGGGCTACACTTCGGCTGCTTTCGATGAAAACATCACCCCTTGAGCGATGCTCCCCTGTAGAGATAAACGCTCCCGTCGGACCTTTTGTCCCCCTCTCTGTCTCCTCGGTCGGTTAGTCATTCTAAAATTCCCGAGCATTTTTTCTGGGGGGACGTTTGCAAGCCCGATTTAGCTATTTTCGTCTAATTAACACGATATTATTTCACAAGACAAGTAGCTATTTCTCTTGTTAATGGAATACAGAAGTTACCGAAATATCAACAATCATGATTGGACAATCGGTCGGATGAAGTCTGATGCTTTCGTCTCAGTTTGGAAATTGTAAGAGTACTGATCATGGTTTTTGAGAGACAATAAATTGTTAGGTGAACTTAAAATGATAAAACATCAGCAGCTAGATTTCACGTCTTGGTACGAGCAGGTGCGATGCACCGTTTTAGATTCTTGGAAGTTTTTCAAAGACAGAAGTGTAGATTTTATTATAAAACATGAAAACTGTTTTATAGAACTTAAAAAAAACTTCTTCGCCGAGCCTTTTTTAATTTCTATTTTGTATGGGAATGGTATGGAAGAGATAGCCACAAAACTTTTTTGTTTTCGTTTTCTCGATCTTTACCCTGGACACATCATAGTAGCTCACCTCTTGCTCGTCTAGACCATCGATCCAATAAGAAAACACCTTGCGGAGATGACTGAATGTTGGGGCGGTAAAAAATGAACCAGTTTTGATGACCGGGATGATGTAATATTAATTAGGGTGAATCCCATTGTTTTTTTTACAATTCCTTCATATCCTCATTTCAAATATTTGATTCGACAACACGGTAGTCAAAGTTCATGCAAACTCTATGGCTGTGGCGGATCCAGAGGGGAGGGCAAAAAATATTTACCCCCCAAACGGACAAGCACGGGGCAGAACTATGCTGTGCCTTCCCCTCCCCCCACAAAGTCATCGACCTCCTTTTTGCCTCGACTCCGCTTGAGTTAATAACCGAGATTTGTGTTCCCTTAAAGGGAGATACGCGAAAAAATTATTATTGTGGTTTCTTACTATCTGAAAAATCCTGATAACGAAACTATCAATGATTTTTGTATCTTCGGCAAAATTTTGGGAGGCCACTCACTTATTATCGAAATAGGTTAACAGTTTCGATAAAATGCCCATCACTTGCCCATGCCCATACCCATCACTTACTTTTCGAAAACTATTTAAAGTTGAAAAATAATGTTTCTTAATAATACAAATGTTTGCCCTCCTGTAGTTGTATTTGAATTAATTTTAAAAAGCTTTCAAAAACTCCAAAATGAATAAGTTTGCCCTAAAAACGGAAAAAACATAATTACTCAAGTCTTCAGCGGTTTCGTACCTCGAGTCTTGAGCCATTTTCTGCTTCCGCCTCAGGATGACAAAACTTTTGCGTCAGATAGGTCACGTGACCCTGGTTTGAGAATTCCTAGGCTTCTGATTGGTTAATTGTGATTTCTTTTAAGCCCTATATTTCTGCTTCAAAAGAGTTTTGGAATGTTGTTTTTCTAAAGTAATTTTTTCTGGAGTAGCCCAAAGTTCTACATCACTGTTTAGGATAGATATGACCTAATTCTTAGAGAAATTGATAGCCTTAGCCATGTGGACGTCATAAACATCGATATGAGGTGTACCGGTAAAGTCGTCTAGAAATGTTTACTTTGAGAGCAATTTTAAGGCATTTGCAGGCCGAATTCGCAAAAATGAGAAAAGGACTTCTGAAACAACTTTTTGTAACCTTTTGATATAGCCAATAAAATTTTTTTCGCGTATCTCCCTTTAACTCTAAACTTCACACAGAACCAGTCAACTTCAGTGTAAGCATTGGGCCGTGGATAGCAAAAACAAGCATCTTGTGCGCATATTTTTCACCCCGTGATGGTTTTTTGCCTTTCGTCTTGGGCATCCCCAAAAACTACGGTCAAATTATATTGCGGCAACATTTTCCACTGTCTGACGTTTTTTTATTTGTTGCGACTTTGCCTTGCCCCCCCCTCCAACCGACCGGCTAGATCCGGCACTGCCCAATGGAGACGTCCTTATCCACTCAGCAGGGCCTCAGCAGCCGGATCCCGTCCTCAGTCGGCTGCCACGTGACTGGCGCGCGCCCGAGGCGCAGAGAAACCGGTCACGCCGGTAAACAGGTGTCCGTGTGCCAGTGGCGTAGCCAAGGGGTGATCAGGCTATAGGCTCTCCTTTTGTTCAATATTTCCTATCCAAATTTGTGAATATATTTATTTTGGCTTCTAACTGCAGTTTCTCTGCTATCAACCACCTTGACGTATTTCTTGTAATGCCACTGCTCCTGTCCCATTCACCAAATCATGAATGAACAGACCTGGCTCAGCGGCGACTCATGCGAATCTGGTACTGCCAGCGCCATCTATTGGGAAAGTTTTATAAAACTTGAAATAACTTTTTCGCCGAGCCTTTTTTGGTTTTGATTCTGTATCGAAATTGTATAGAGGAGATAGCCGCAAAACTCTGTTGTTTCCGTTTTTCCGATTTTTACCCTGAATTTTTGGAAAACGCTTTCAAATTTCAGCTTCTAATATCTTTCTTATAAAGCAAAAATTCAAAAAGTACAACAACAGAGTTGTGGAGACTGGCTCCTAGAACATAGGCCCACTCACACTGTTTCAATGATTATATTATGTAAAAAGTTATTCAAACTTTAAGTTTGAGAAATTTGAAAAAGAAAGTCAGATTGTACAAAAACTAGAAATGCGTCACGCTTGAAATATCAACTGCCGTAAAGATACACATATTGTCTACTTTTGGTGAAAAAATCACGACGATGGCCACCTTTACTTTACGAGATATTTCACGAAATATGCTCCCATAGGGTTAACATTGATAACGCACCCTTAAGTAGAATTGCTGCCCAGCTATGTTTATTTTCTCACTCACTTAGTACTTTTATTAGTAGCTTTTAGGCGTACTTAATACTAAATTCGAAGAAATAAGGGCCAATAAATCGAAGACACTCAAACTGTAAATATGATTTAACCTGAAAAAAATGGACAGAGAAGTACTTAATAAAGTATCTGCGTTATCGTTAATGCCTTAAATATGCCCACAATCGTGTATTTCTCGAAAAAATTGACTGTCACGTTTCCGGTATCTAGGCGACAACTTTCTGCAAACTACTAACAATCAGCCCCATTGGGCTGCATGTTAAAATCTGGCAACTGTGACAGTGGTTTGCGGGTTTTCTGCAGCGGGGGTCCCTCGTTTTAGTAGAAACTGAACACAGTACCAATATTGTATTACTAATGGTACGTTGTGCAATTGAAGAACAGAGCTGCTAAGTTAAAATATTCCCTACACGCTTCATTCTCTATTTCGAAAATATGGGGTTTGATCTTGAGCCATACAGTCAGGATCGCTATTTTGTCACAATTATGCACCTCAATTTTCGTAAATGTGTCACAAACTCCGGTAGCCGAGTTGGCAAGTTTCTGCACCTCTGTGTGGTCCTGTGCTCGGCGCTTTCCTGCTCTGTGACTCTGTTTTAGGGGCTGTTCTGTCCTATGGCCCAGTCAGTGTTTGGCGCTGTCCTGTTCTGTGACTCTGTTTTAGGGGCTGTTCTGTCCTGTGGCCCAGTCAGTGTTCGGCGCTGTCCTGCTCTGTGACTCTGTTTTAGGGGTTGTTCTGCTCTGTGGCCCGGTGTTCGGCGCCGTCCTGATCTGTGATTCGGTGTCCAGCCCTGTCCTGCTCTGTGGCCCTGTGCTCGGCGCTGTTCTGCTCTGTGACTCTGTTTAAGGAGCTGTCCTGCTCTGTGGCCCGGTGTCTGGCGCCGTCCTGCTCTGTGGCCCGGTGTCCAGCGGCGTCCTGCTCTGTGACCATGTGTCCGGCGCCGTTCTGCTCTGTCGCCCGGTGCTGACGCTGAGTCCCGGTGAGACCGCCCTCTGTTGGAACAGCGGAGGCGCCCCCAGGTGGCAGCCCGGCCTCTGTTTCCTCACACATTGCTGGCATGCCGCACATTCTGGTGATGCTCCGGCTTCCGGGTGCGAGCGCCGGGCTGAATTATAGAGGTATATATTTATACAATCGACGAGGGTTTCGGGTGTGGTCGAAAGGACGGTGTGGCTTGATCGAGGTGGTATTACTTATTTATGAAGCAAATCAATGTATCATTCCTATTACAGATAAATTCAGATGGATCAGATACGGGAAACAGACGCGTGATCAGATTACTCTATGAGTTTTGGCTGCTTTTGTGATGAACATTGCTCCTCAAAACTCAACAGGAGAGGTTTAGAGTCCTTTGAATGTTCTTTCATTTTTTTTACCTGCATCAGTGAGGTCCGTGCTCCTTAAACCCGTAACCTTAGACAATTGTTTAACCTCAACTGAAAAGCGATGATACATCGCGGAGAAGAGCAATGCTGCGAGTCTGAGAGAACTCAGGTGACATTTTTACACTATTTTCCTAATTTAGATATCTCAATGTCATCAAGTTCCTAGAAGCACATGAAAAGTAGCTGTGGATTATTGACCCATCGTACATTGGTGGAAATCCCAGGGGGTTGGGCGGTCAGGACCCCCTGGATTCTGGGTCTCTCATAGGCTTTGTATAGGGCTTGCATTGCCGTGCTAGCGCTTACCCACCCAGGCCCCCCTGGATCGAGAAGAGATCTCCAGCCATGCCATCGTGGCAGTACGATCTTCGCCTATATTTCTGGAGTGAGTGTATATTCCAAGCTCGCTAGATTACCGCCGGCTGCTCTGTGCACGCCACCCGTTCCCTTCCCACTGACCTCCATTTATATATGTATGTATGTATGTATGTATGTATATTTCAGAACATCCTCATACAGGAGAGGCTTTTCATATTCCATCGTCAATTTGGTGCAGCAGGAGATAAAAAGATAAAAGTGCACAAATTACAAGAAAACCTAAAAAGCAATAAAAGAAAGGTGATCACGCACAAAACACATTTAAAACAGATTCACGGTATGAACAACACTGGCACACAATTAAAAACGTGCTAACTCGCGCGCGCCACACACACCACACACACACACACACACACACACACACACACACACACACACACACACACACACACACACACACACACACACACACACACACACACCCACACACACAAACACACACACACACACACACACACACACACACACACACACACACACACACACACACACACACACACACACACACACACACACACACACACACACACACACACACACACAGAGACCCAACATGTTTCGTAGTGACTGTTTAAAGCCAGTGATACTAACGCTGTCCTTCGCCTTCGTCTGGCAGGGTGTTGTAACACAGCCGTATGAGATAGCCTACGCTTTCCTGCATTCGTTTTCGCACGCGTTGACCGCAAATGTCCGGCTTGTCTGGTCTGGTACATATGCACGGTAGGCCGAATCATACTGCTTAGTACGGACGGTTCCCCAGTACCTTGTACACAATGGCTTAAACTGAGCTGATGGAATGTCAGTAGATTGAAAGGGCTGACCAGACGTAGTCTAGTGACTTCGCGTGAAATATGATCGAATTTTCTCTTCCCGGTTAGGACTCGGGCACTAAAGTTAATGATTTTTTGGATCCGATGAAGTTGTGTTTCGGTAAGTGCCGTATACAGCAATTCCGTACCTGATGTGGGTTATGACAAGTGATTGTATTAGTAGTTTAAGAACAGAATGGGGAATGAAGTGCCGAATATGCATGTGTACGATGAGGATGCTGGTGCATTTCTGGGTGAGATGATCTATATGCGGCTCGTATGTGAGGTGACGGTCCACATGTATGCCTAAGTTTTTAACCTGTCTTGCCTCTGTTACCATGGTGGTACCTACCCGAATGCTGACTTGAGGAATATCTTTCAGCATGGCACGAGTGCCGAGTAGGAGTACTTGTGTTTTTGACTGGTGGATTTTAAGGGAATTTTGCGAGAACCAATCAAGAAGAGATGCAATGTCACGTTCAAGTGTTGATATCATGGCCGCGAGGTTTTGTTTTCGTCCTGATAGTATCAACTGAACATCGTCACAGAATTGAACTATTGTCGAGTTTTCAATGTAGAGGTTCATATCGTTGGCAAATATGGAGAACATCAAACAGGACATACCTACTTCCGCCTTGAAATACGCCTACAGAATTTGGGAGAGATTTAGACTACTGTACATTCCTGGGAATTCCAGCTGTTGAATTTGCATAGTTACGAGATGTGATTTTCAATTGTTGGCATAACCGTCGCCAGGGGCGCCACCACGGAATTTTCGCCGGGGGGACAGACCCGGGCTGGTGCTGACCGGGGAGGCGAATTTTGAGCATATTCGGTAACTGACAGCATTAATGACCATTGACCCAAAAATTTTGGGGGACGTCCCCCCTGGTTGGCCAACAGGGGGGACGCGTCCCCCCGTCCCCCCGCTTTCGGCGCCCATGACCGTCGCCACCAGCAAAAAAAGTGGGGAGGGGGCAGCCAAACTTCAAACTGATTCTGACAAAAAAACTGTCCACGTTAGGACCAAAAAATGTTCGAATTTGGGCTCCTCGTTGCCTTCCGCAGCGGCTGGTTATAAGAATGTCCGGTTTTCTCCCATTTTGACTATGATCAGGAAATTTTTGGCCATAAAGTGGGGGGCAGGCCCCCTGCCCCCTCTTTTCCGACGCTTATGTTTGTTGGTAATGGTTTTTGGGGTAGCCGCTAAGCCAGCGCTTGTCTCCACCGTATTGTTCACATTTCTCCAACAACTTTTTGGGGAAAATTACATCGAAACATTTTGAAAGATCAGTGAGGACAAGGATCGAAATCTAGCCGTTATCCATTGCGTGATACGCCTGGTCTGTTATAATAGTGAGTGCAATTTCAGTGGAATGATACTTCCGGTAGCCATGTTGGGTGTGAGGGAAAAGGTGATTTTTGCTGAAGTATGACCTGATCTGATTGTGAACAATGCGCTTTGTTATCTTTGTTACCGCTGGGGGGGATGGCGATGGGCCACCAGTTAGATGGGTGGGTTGTATCGCCACCTTTCGGTATTGGCACAACCAAGCCACGTTTCCACTGTAGTGGCACTGAACCTGTTACGAAACTCGCGTTTATGATATGACCTAACACATTCTGAATGCCGAAGAAGAAACGTTGAATGATTGCAATACTAAAACCAGAAACATCCACAGTAGAAGAGAGTTTCATAGAACCAACAGTAATGCATAGGTCATTAGCATTTACCTCACCTTCTCCCTCCCCACTGACCTCCGTGCACCTTTCTCTCCCCCTCCCCACTGAAATCCGTGCACCCTTCTCTTCCCCTCCCCACGGACCTCCGTGCACCTTACCCTCCCCCTCCCCACTGACCTCCGTGCACCTTACCATCCCCCTCTCCACTGACCTCCGTGCACCTTACCCTCCCCCTCTCCACTGACCTCCGTGCACCTTACCCTCCCCATCCCCACTGACCTCCGTGCACCTCACCATCCCCCTCTCCACTGACCTCCGTGCACCTTACCCTCCCCCTCCCCACTGACCTCCCTGCACCTTACCCTTTCCTCCCCACTGACGTCCATGCACCTTACCCTCCCCATGCCACTGACCTCCGTGCACCTCACCATCCCCCTCTCCACTGACCTCCGTGCACCTTACCCTCCCCCTCCCCACTGACCTCCGTGCACCTCACCATCCCCCTCTCCACTGACCTCCCTGCACCTTACCCTCCGCCTCTCCACTGACCTCCGTGCACCTTACCATCCCCCTCTCCACTGACCTCCGTGCACCTTACTCTCCCCATCCCCACTGACCTCCGTGCACCTCACCATCCCCCTCTCCACTGACCTCCCTGCACCTTACCCTCCCCCTCTCCACTGACCTCCGTGCACCTTTCTCTCCCCCTCCCTACTGACCTCCCTGCACCTTACCCTTTCCTCCCCACTGACGTCCATGCACCTTACCCTCCCCATTTCACTGACCTCCGTGCACCTCACCACCCCCTCCCCACTGACCTCCGTGCACCTTACCCTCCCCCCTCCCCACTGACCTCCCTGCACCTTACCCTTTCCTCCCCACTGACGTCCATGCACCTTACCCTCCCCATGCCACTGACCTCCGTGCACCTTTCTCTCCCATCCCCACTGACCTCCGTGCACCTTAGCCTCCCCCTCCCTACTGACCTCCCTGCACCTTACCCTCCCCCCTCTTCACTGACCTCCCTGTACCTTACCCTCGCCCTTCTCACTGACCTCCATGCACCTCACCCTCCCCTTTCTCCACTCGTCAGCCAGCAGCAGGGTGCAGGGCGGGGTTTTTAGGTGGCTGTCAGCAGTGCCTACCCGCCTCTCCATATTCATGTGCGCCATGCCTCTCGCCGTGTCTGATTACGCAGCGGCGGCGGCGGGTGCTGCCTAATGTCCACTGCCGACTGTAAGTCTCCTGCGGCCCGGCACGAGACAGCAGCCGAGCAGCCGGCACGAGACAACACCACGCCGCTGGCACAAGCCCGTGGAACTCTGCCAGTGTACAGGCAAGTTGGAATGTAGGCATGAGGGTCAACATGCACGGGAGAGATTCCCGAAATACCCCCCTCCATCCCACGTATTTTTCCGAGATGGCCTAAAAACCGTTCGCTAGAGAAAAATGCTGCTGGATCATGCATGCGAAAATTCAGGAGAGCGTCCATTAGAGAAAATTGGTACCATTTTTTGCTTACAGGCTTTCAAATCAGACCTATATTTTGAGAGTGCCACAACCGTGTGGTCGTACCAGTTCATCTGCATTATAGACCGTATGGTGAATCGTCCGTATGGTATATATGACGCATGGCATGGTATGACGCATATATAATCTTAATTTCACGTTGAGGGCATGTCACATGAAGCTTAACCCGCGCCCCACCGGGGTCCGGCGCCACCTTCGCCCCACCGGGGGCCATCGATGGCCCCCTCTAACTCCGAAAATATGGGCGTTAGCACAAATCTGCAAAGTGCAATAGAAAGCTCACGTGAATTCAGTAAGAAATTACTTCGCATGTTTTAGTGCTCAGGTCAATGGTTTGACCTCCAGAGGTCAAATTAGGTCAAGATCGGCTATTTTCACTCAAATATGCAATGATTAAGCAAACTGGGCATAACTCTTATGTCATTAGAGCTATTGAGGCCTGGTAAAGTACATTTGATAGAAAATTGCCAGTACTTTTTCCGCTATGTGGAACGTAAAGACCTCCCGCCAGTGGTTTGACCGCCAGAGGTCGCCTCGTGACCTAATATGACCTGAGGTCAAGAAAGGTCAAAAAGTGACCTTGCCGTATATCAAATGAAAGCCAGTGACAAGACAAACACGATGGTGTTTGTTTCACCGCTCTAGCTCAATTAGGTCAAAAGTTATTGTCAAAATACTGTTTTTGACCTCTGGTGACCTTGGATGACCTTGGAAAAGTCAAAGGCAAATATGACCCCTGGGATCCGTGAAAGGGTGTCCAAAAACGTTGTTCTGAGCAGTCTGAGTATTTGCAATCATTTTTGTGGCTTTTATATCATGAAATAGCTTTTCCCCATGCTTTTCCAATGGGAGAGGTCGCCTCGTGACCTGACCTCAGGGCACGAAATCGAAAAATCCCGGATATACACCTTGTAGACCCTGGAGGGTCATGAAGTGTAGGAAGTTTCAAATCGATCGACTTTGAAATGTAGCTCTTACAGAGCTCTAAAGGTGAAGTGAGGTGACCTTGGTTGACCTCGTCTGGTGACCTGACCTGGGTGACCCGGGTAAAAAATTTTAGGATGATGGGAAAATGATGCAGTGAGAGGTAGAGCCCTCAACCGCGGTGCTGCACCTCGTCGTTTTTCTGCTATCCCGAAAAACCTTAGGGGCCATCGATGGCCCCCTCGGTGGGGCGAGGGTTAAGGCCAAAGGTCACAGGTGAAGGTCATTGCACCATTTCCAAGGTCATTGATCGTAGTGCTTCCGGTTAGATGACGTCACAAACTTTAACGTATATTACGCTTGGGCGTCATGTTCAAGTTTAATCCATGTGAAGATCAAGGTTACAGCTCGAGATCAAAGGTCATGGAGAAAGGTCGAACCCTTTGTCCCCGCCAAAGGGTTGTAGTGCTAGTAGTGATATTGTGTAGATTACGTAGAACTCACCAGATTGTCGCGTCATACACTAATGACATAAATGACTGTAACCTCAAAATTTATGATAAATGGAATAGCACCTTTGAGCAATGTCTGCGTATGTCCCACTTTTTCCTGCTTACTCACATTTCCCAACAGCTCCCCAGCACGACGCAGATTTTACATTTACGACCTCTTTTAAAAGATTTGTCAGGAATCGAAGTTTGTTAATGAGCGCCATACCGTTAGACTAAAGAGACTCAAAGTTTACAAATGTAGGTCGTTTTGCGCCCGTGGCGAAGGCTCCCACCGAGCCCTGCGCTACGGCCTGCGTGCCCAGGGGTATCAGTGCTTTCGTTCACTACTTCAACGATTGTTATGTTTAACCAAACTTTTTCAGGGTCATGGTCCTTTTGGTCGCCCTTATACTTGAGTATTTATTATATTTCGTCACCAGTACTCCTTACTTCTTTGAAAACAATACACAAAAATCAAATGAAATGATATGCATCGTTGCGTTTATGTTTAAAAGCTCACTCAGTAAAGGACTTGCTCCGGTAAAAATGGGCAGTGTCGTTTGGTCGATAATTTACTCCATGTGTGAATATATTTAAATGTATTTGAAATAGATTAGTATGATGGTAGCTAAGAAAAACAACTCTGAGCTATTTCACAAAAAGAGACACATATAAGAAGCAGCCGCACGTTTCATTGCACCTTATATGATAAGTACGAAACGATTTCAATTTCAGGCATCCAGATCTCCACATGGAGGGTACGAAGGAAACTTAAAACAATCTATGCATCGATGAAACATCAACTTAAGCTTTAACTTTTAAAAGTTTATCGATTTTTTGACACGTTCGGACTGTATATACAAGCTGTGGTACAGTCCATATGAAAAAGCGATGCAGCGTTCAAACACAATACGTGAGTAAAGTGCATATTTTCCACTGAACACCTAATTCTCAACGACAGCAATCAATTGAGGAAAAAAATTGTATCATCCTTCTCCCAAAACAACTATATAGCATCGCGGGTAGATTTAATCTTTGGTATCATGTTTTCGCCAACACTTGTATGTGTTACTATGCACCTGCTGCTTACCAGCTTCGTAATATGGGCAATTGTCATGTCTTCTTGTGGGTAATGACTGGTTAATATCCCATCATGAATATAATGAACCACCCGAAAATCTGCCTTTGAAACCATTGGAAAACCTATTTTTCACCCCACATTCCAGAACCTTTTATCCAGAACCCTTTAACCTTTGTATGATGAAACATTGTTCACTACGGCCCTTCAAACGTATGCAACCAAGTTGCACTGCCTAATATCGAAAGAAAAATGTTAGGTGAC
Source organism: Lepas anatifera (assembly GCA_034440635.1). Classification (NCBI taxonomy): domain Eukaryota; kingdom Metazoa; phylum Arthropoda; class Thecostraca; family Lepadidae; genus Lepas; species Lepas anatifera. The sequence goes on along the minus strand of JAOTON010002112.1, from coordinate 115,966 downwards.
TGGGCACACCCATCCGGAGATAGAAATACACACCCCAGCCCTGTAGGTAGTTTCAAAGTTTCATTTGGTCGGTCACTGGGCATAGATCTAGGAAACATACTCTAAAGCATCAAGTATTTTTGTTAAAAAGTAGAATAATTGACAGTGGAGGAATACTATGCCCACCACTCAGCTGAAGCTTCAGCTGGAGAATGGGAGGACCCATCTAGTGGTATGGGCGCCAATGACCAAAGTAGCTGCAGCATCCAAGAGCTATCATTATTATGATAATGGGGTTCCTGGCTATTTTAAGGTCAGCGCTAGAGTTTTCCTAATCTTAATCGTAAGAGACAAACTGTGATGTCGACCGCTCTGCCTGTTTCACAAATATTGTTTATCTACGTGCATAAACGTCGGAAAAGGGGGAGCCAGGGAAACTGGCCCCCACTTTTTGGCCAGAAACTTCCTGATCTCAGTAAAATTGGGAGAAAGCCGGACATTCTTATAACCAGCCGCTGCGGAAGGCAACGAGGAGCCCAAATTCGAACAGTTTTTGGTCCTGACGTGGAAAGTATTTTGTCAGCATCAGTTTGATTTGAAGTTTGGCTGCCCCCCCCGCCTCCCACTTTTTTGCCGGTGACGACGCCTATGTCTACTTGTGCTTTGCTGCAAAATGAGCGGATACATTTGGTTCATATTTTCTATGAGGCGTCATGATCTAAGCCAGTGTAGATGGTAGAACCAAACGCATTATTATTTGAAACACAGAGCCTTAGACCACTCGATACCACACACAAACCACGTACTGTTTTATACGTATCTGAGGCACTCTATGTGCCGTTATTAAGTGCTTCATAAATGCTATCATATGATCGATCCCGTCAATAAACCAAACTAAATAGTTTTATTTGCAAAAACATGACAAAATGCTCACTAAATGCTTGCATGGATTCCTAACAACTGTACGGGGAAACAATGGTCAAGTGCACGTTTATTTTAGTGTTTCCGTGTCATTTCTTATGCTTTTGTGTAATTTTTCTCACCGGATTTTTATTCTTTGACTTAAATTTCATGGGGAAAAACCGACAAAGCGACAGGGCAAAACGTCTCTCGAACATCAGGCGAACAGAGGGTATCTGTTTTAACCTTGCGGAAAGGTTAAAACTGATTCTGGATATTGTAGTCTGAATTATGCTGCCCAAGGCTTCAAAGGGTGTTTGTCGGATGGCTCATGGGATTTTTTCAGTTGCAGGTCGGTTCAGTATAGAATAATAGAGAAACAGTGTTTTATATTGGGAGTGATACCAACCTGGATTTTGATTTGTACTTGAGCGGTACAATGAACAGTCATCACACAGGATGTAGATCACAGTCTCGTTGAAAAGCGCCTCACTTGACAGGTTTTCATTAGTAATCAAGGGAGCAATTTTCATTCAGATCTTTACTTAGAAAGCGGCATAAAATGATCATCTCAGGGGTAAGTTATTCTGAATCTACGTGTGAAACTACATTAATCATGACAAATCCAGTGCAGTAGTCTTCCAAAATTTTGTTTATATCAGCTGACGCAGTGTGTGGGGTGAAACGACTTTTTGGGGGTATGGCTGCCGTGGCTGTTTCAGGGGAGGGGGCGTGGTCGTTTCAGGGGCCTACGAGACGACGTTAAGAAGGTATGCAAACAGATGATTAGGGATCTACCTGCATTCCCTGAAGCATAGGAAGTGAAACTATACTGGATACTACTCTACTCTATTTCTACCTCTCTTAGGATATATGCTGGTGCATCGCTGAGGTTTCACGCTCTCCCCTTCAGTAGCGAAACCATCGATCGGCGACTGGGTTAATGTTATGTCTGTCACGAAAGGATCTGAACGGAGAAGTTATTTCTATTATGCAGCCCAGTGAGGCAGACGTTTGCCATCACTTTATCTCCTGCATTGGCAGCATTTCCTCCAGCATCTTGACTTTCTATTTTTGTGTAAGTGACCAGCTGTAGTTGCATGCAAAACTGCACTACACCGGAGTGAATCATCTAGTGTTCGAAACAGTGCCCTCTAAAATCGGTAGCCTCACCTGTAGGCTGCGAGGTCGGAGCGAGCGATCAGTCCTGCTGCGTGCCGCTGGTCCCTAACCGGCTCCTGCCGCAGGCCCCTAATCAGCTTCTGCTGCTGGTCCCTGGTCGGCTCCTGCCGCTGGTCCCTAACCTGCTGCTGCCACTCCACAGGCGATCCAATTATAAGAATTGACTTCACAAGCGGCCACTGTGGCGTCAGGGGTCCCGAAAACAGCACCGTCTGTTTATGTGTCGCTACTCTTCACCTGACCCCCCGCCGAGCTGCGGTGGTCCCGTAGCCCCAGCAGCTCGCGACGGCGACACGCTGCGCACCCACCCCCGCGTAGTCTCGTCCCCACAGACCGAGCGCTAGTGTCACTGCCTCTTGATGCTGCCGCCCTATCGCCGTCGGCATCTCGCAGTCAGTCGTCAACACGCAAATTTGGCGTCGGCACCAGACCTGGGGGCGGCGGCGATCTTAAAGCCTGTCCCAGTGGGCCACCGATTCACATGTTTTAGGAACCGTTTACTTTTTTGGCTCTTGCATCTGACTGGGTTAAGTTAGAGTCATGTTTTAGTATCCGTTTACTTTTTCCGCTCCAGCATCTGACTCGTTTCAACCCTCGCCCCGGAGGGGGTGTTTGAACACCCCATCGGGTTTTTCCGGCAGCACCAAAAATGGCGGCGCGAAGCACCACCGTACTTAACACACCTTATCCTTGATCAATTCTGCAACTTAACCAAAATTTTAAGGTTGGGTCATCTCAGGTCAGGTCACTAGTGCAGGTCAAGTGACCTCACCCCAAAAAATGTTTAAGGTGGCATAGGTATGAAATGGGTGAATCCATCGGATTAACCCATTAACGCCCAGTGGGTCATTTTTGTCCTCTGACTTTGACAGGCTGCAGAATCGGTACCAGTGAAGTGATCTTCATGTTTATGATATGGATGTGTGTTTCAGAGAGTGGACAAGCTGAAAAATGCATTTGAAATTTCTAGGTTTTTATGGGACGATTTTGGTGGAACTTATTTTGGTGAGGTTTTGGTCAACGTGAGATAGCTTTGCAAATTTTGTTTCTCGCAATAACTTATCGAAAGCTGAAAAGGGTTTGCATGATTGACATTAATCCAAGACTACTAGGAGTCAGATGTTGAAGAAACAGTAAGATTTTCTTGAACGGCTTTGCCATGAGACGTCGTCAAAATGAAGCGGACAAAAATGACCCGCTGGTCGTTGCGGACATCTGCGGGCCGCTGAAAGTGAGAAAAAGATGCGTCCTGTCCTCCCGTCTGGTGCGTTAGGTGCATAATGTTACCTAGGGAAGGGAGGCATTATGGGTCCTGCGAATTCAGGGTTGCCAGTTTAGAGATTATTTATCAAATCTGAAGATTTTTAGTGCAATGTCGATACGTTTGGAAACTGAAGTTCACGAAATGCTTCCTAACGTTTTCGGGGTCTGTCTGATTTTGGGAATGATTATCATATATTTTTAACGAATACATGCTAGATGGTTCCATTATTTTGTGAAGGTGTTATTAAATGCAATTTTCAGGGATTTTGAAAAATTATTGAAATATTAGCACTGACTTCACTGTTAAGCTAGCAGAGCCTTGTCTTTTCCCCTTGATGGATTGTTTGTAGTGGATAGAGAGGATAGGGAACAGTTGCGGATTGAGGACTTCATTGGGTGGGGGAGGGTTAGGGGTCTCGAGGCTCCCCGACATTGCCTCGGAACAGCCCTCAGTGATGCATTTACTATAAGCATACTTACATTTCGGTGGGGGGCTTGAGCCTTCCTAGCCCCCTTGTTTCCACTACTGATTGAAAGCCAATGACCAGCTGACAAAATGAGTTGAAATTATCGCGGCCGCCGCGCTGCTTTGTTGCGACAAGATGGTGCAGTAAAACGTCCGGAGCAGTATAAAATTGGTGAAAGCACGGGAAGTTCTAGAAATTCTGTCTAAAACGCAACTAGCACTGTTGCGGCTTGGTTCTAGTCAAGTAAAACTACCATAAGTAAACATCCCGGGGTTAGGAGGAGGGGTCAAGATCAGCCTGGATTTTGGTCTCCCACAGACTTTGTCTAGGGCTTGGATTGCAGTGCCAGCGTTAAACCATACAGGACTCCTCCTGGATCGAGAAAAATATCCAGCTTTGGAGATATAAATATATCGAAAGCATAGTTGTTAGCAATGCCACAGATCAAATGTTTTGCAGGAAAAGAAACAAAATGAGTTGTTTTAGTGCGCAAGATAGCGGAGCGGATCAGGTGCATATCATAATTATGCCATCACAAAATATATAAGTCATGAGGATGAGAAAGATGATGAGCTGACCGGCGTTACGGTGACCAGTGGCGTGCCTGGAAATGTGGAGGTTCACATTGATGCAGCTATTGAGCGCGCTACTTATTCCAAAGGAAAGTTGGAAAGGTGGAAATGGACCAGTTTGGAGATTTGGAGATTAATCAAGCAAATGTACACCGCGTGGGGGAGATAACGGATTTAGTTTTCAAAACTTTTCATCTGTATGCTAAGTATTACGATTACTCGTTGAAAGCCCAGTGAGCATCCGTCACAAAATCTGGGAGGCGGAGGAAGAAGGGGGTAGAGACAAAGGAAACGGTTTTCCAGAACCTTTGATATTCACCAATATTCTTAAAATGCTATGATGTTCATAATTTTAGTCCATCCCCCAAATCATTAGTCTAGGTTAACCACGTTTGTATACTATCTGCAAATATGCTGTTAGTGTTGTCTTTAATTAAACCTTAAGAGCATAGAACTGTCTAAACATTTTACTATGGCCAATATACAAGAGGAAATAAAAACACTTCACAGAACTGCAGTAAAAGCGATGCGCATCGGGCCGCTGAGCGCGGTGACTGCGCCGTCCGGGAGCCGGCCGCGCAGTGCCAGCCGATGTCCCAAACGCCCAGCGGGTCATTTTTGTCCGGTGTCATATCTCAGAATCTAAAGGTGGTATCGGCTTAAAACTTTCGGAACATCTTATTTGGCATATTCTAAACATAGAAAATATTTGTTCCCCCAATTTGAAAGCTGGAAGTAGGTGTGGGCGTTAATGGGTTAAAACTTTTACCACATAATATCCCCACCGAGTGCTAAAGCACATATATTCCGGGAGTTTTCATATCGATGGCCTAAGGTCAAGTATGGACCATGACCTCTCAATTGGAAATACATGCAAAAAACAGAAATTGGGCTGTATTTGTGTAGATACAGCTGAGAACACCTTTATAATCTACAAATCGTAGTATCCTGGCCCCTTTGCAGGTTCATGTTGCAATTTTTGATCTGTGACCTCTGAGAGATCATCTGGGGCTACTTAAGCAGTTTTACGACTTATATTAATAACTTTGCATGAAATGATGATGCAGCTTTTATTTCGATATCATTACGTTTGGATTGCTATTGCGAGTCGATTTATAAGCATATTGACTATGCTAGGTTAAAAAGTGATCTTGACCTGACCTGAGATTGTATTTTGACCAGACGATTTTTTTATTTTGACCTAGTTTAATCATATTATACATCATTCGATCTGCCGTGACGAGAGAAAGCGAATGCTGCCTAAAAATGATTCGAAACCAACTCTGTCAGATGCCAGAGCCCAAAAACTCTACTCAAAATGACACCTTCTTTGACCTGTCATGACCTCAATATTGAACGGAGCCAAAAATTGGCTGATATAGTTTCTTCATGAATTTGTATGAGATATCCACCAGCCTTCACGTTTTTTTCGCTTTCCCGCATAGGGGCCGAGTTCGAGGGGGGGGTGTTCAAACACCCCACCAGGGCGAAGGTGGCTCGGAGGCCCACCGGTGTGAGGGGTAAGAGTCATGTTTTTGGAAACCCATACTTTTTTTGGAACTAGCATCTGGCTGGGTTAAGTTCGAGTTATGTTTTAAGAACCGTTCGATTCCTCTAGTTGTGGAACATTTAATTATGTGTAACGTGACTATACTAGGGTAAAAGGTAAACGTGATCCGGCCTAGGGTCAAGTCAATGTTAACATCTGACCTAATATGATCAATATGCATACAAATCGACTCGCAATGACAATCCGAACGTGAAGGCTTATTTTGCCAAGTTAGTGACCAAACAATTATCGGCGTCCCAGGCTAAAATTTTGCGCCAGCCTGATAGTGTTGACGCCCAAAAGTGGCTCCCCCTGGTCTGGATGGGTGCCAACCCACATGGTTGGCACTCCACAATCCTCTGCTCGAAAACCCTGGATCCGCCTATGAGCGAACGGTACAAATGTACTTCTCCCCACTGTTTCCGGTGCTGATACTGTTACTGCTGCGTCAAAAGCGTCAGCTAGCATCGTGTAGAGAGTATTTCGTTAACCAATTCTATCGAAAATCTCACACTACAAATTGATACGAGCTGATAGTTCTTGCTCGGGCTATCTCAGAGTTAAGCTTATTACAAAGCGTATTACCCAGCTCACCAGAGTCTGTGCGGACAATCGCGGGTTCACCCCACTTAGTGAGGAGGCCACTGGCATCCCTGGCCATCGCTACACTCCGACGGTCGTGAACATTCTGGAAAGTTTGAGAACAACTGAAAGCATGGCGCACAGAGTTTCAAGCGAGATGACCTTTGCTGGCACATTTGGGACCAATAAAACAGATGTTTGTTTCGCCAAAGAAGTATATATTTATAGAACATGACACTAAACAATTCAAGATTACACCTCGTTTGGAAGATGGAGAGATGCAAAAGACGTGTTGCCCCCCTCCCCCGGGCCTGGGCGTTTGGGGGGCATGATCCTAATGCCCAACCCCATCCCCTGAATCCGCCAGTGAGTATACCACATCAAACATCCTACGCCACAGGATTGCGTCCCATATTCTATATACATAGACGGTACATCGCGCACTGTTTCCTCGGAATGTAAATATCCGACCTTCAACTTTAATATGCATGTCTGTAAGCGGCTCTACACAGTGTTCTCTATCCTTTAATGATGTCCGCGTTCCTGGAAACCAGCTTGAAGAGCGTCGCACTGCCTGAAGGCTGCTTCTGCTCGTCGACAGTTTGGGGCCTGTCGCGCAAGGGCCTGTTACAGCAGGCTACAATTAGCTCGGCATCTTCGGTTTCCCAGAGTCATGCATACCAAACTAATGGCGGAATCCCGTGACCTCCTCTTTTAATCGGATCTGGTGATTTAAAAGAAGCTCGGTGCGCCGTTGTTGTCCGCCCTCGTCACCCGGAGGTCACCTGTGGCCGCCCCTCGGCAGCTAAGGTCAGGTGTGCCACCCCGCCCACCTCGACATCGGCGGATGTCTGCTACCCTCGCCGGCACCACCCCTGCTGACCCCTCCAACACCGCTCCTGGGTCCCACCACACCGGAACGCTGGAATGCCAGGGCTCCGCCAGCTGATACAGGGTCGCTGGGGTTAGCTGCGTTCGGCAGGTGTTCAGCTGACAGCTTATCCAATTATTCGAGTTGGACCTCAATTAAGTCTACATTTTCAGGTTATAGAAAACTAGAGTCTTGTGACAGTCCTGCTAGCCTGGTGATAGTGTTGTGACAGTTTAGTGACAATCCTTTGACAGTCTTACCACTCATGTGACAGTTTTGCCAGCCCTATAACAGTATTGTGACAGTCTTGTAAAGTGTTGTTGCAGTCCTATCAGACTTGTGACAGTCATGTGACAGTCCTGCTATTCCAGTGGAAGTCCTGTCAGTCCAGTGGCAGTCCTGTGAAATTCTTAGTTTAATGTCTAAATTCTTAGTTCTTAGGCTAGTCATGCCCAGTGAAGGAGGTTTTTAGTGATTGTGGTATTGCTCAGAAACCGTGCCAGAACTTGCTTCCGAGACTTCTGGCCCAGGAATCAGGCGCTCAAGCACTCGATCACCAAGAGTGTCCACATTTGATAGCATACTGACCAAATCACTTCCTCCAGACGATAAAGCAGTCGCCTACTCCCGTCCTTATCGCTCGTGTAACCTTGAGGTTCCCACGTAGGTGGTTGCTGGACAGTGGCGGCCCGTGGTCGATTCACTGTGGTAGTCCCTTGATAGGCTTGTGACATTCTAGTGAAAGTCTCGTGTCAGGCGGTCACTCGACAGTCTTTTGGTGGTTATGTGATAGTCTTGTGGCAGGTCCCGTGACAGTCCTATGACAGTCATGCCAGTCATGTGAAAGTCTCGTGGCAGTTATATTCAAGTATAGTGACTAGCCCCCCCCGGAGTTAGTTGGCAGCACGGGCGTGCAAAACCCTCTGTCCCATTAAAATCACGTATTAAAAGGAATGTGGCACCTCCATAACATGATTTTAACTGAGATAACCAAGTTGTAAAGCAAGTCGGAAAACCCGGTACTGAATATATCATTTGTCTTGGAACTCGAGATTCCCGCAGAAAAAACTAAAGCCTACCTGAAATGTACCCTTCATGTACCCTTAGCAGCAGGCCACAGTTGTCATGGCTCTTGGTGTGACGACCTGTGCTGACGTCACGGTGAGTATCAGCCAACCGAAGCCCCTGAAGCGTATTGAATATGGTAGTGGTTGCCAGATCATGACATCATCCACAGGCAGATATTTATTTCTTTCCCTAGAGGAGCATTTCAAAAATGAAAATATTGAGCTTATTGTACATTTTGCAAAGAAATTATGCAAAACAAGATTTTCGGCTAAAAGTTCCCATAATTACACTAAATTCCAGGATTCGACCGAGGTGCCACATTCAATTTAAACTGGTCATTTTAGAAGGTCCTCGGTTAAGGATTTGGATGGCCCCAGAAACAAATCATACATAGTCTGAGAGCCCAATCAATTGTCCTTTGAGATCCGGGTTGGTTTTGCAATTCCCACAAAAACTGTTCCAAATGAGACGAAAAACTGACACAATGTCACGCTACAATCGACCCTTTCTTTCCCAGCCGGCGTGCGTGACAGTAGCGAACTGGTACATACAGCGACCGATTCGAACGGGACATGTCTCTAGTTCGAACCTGCGTGGGGGGGGACTGATGAATTATTTACTTAGAAGCTTTTAGACGCAATGGCTTTCCCTTGCTGTTGGAAACCGAAGTCAAGAAAAGCCTGGACACTTTAAAAAGTGTTCAATGTTTACTGGTGCACATTTTGAACGTATAACTCTAAATCAACAAGTAGCCCCTCCAGGTGGAACGTTTCGGGAGGTGTGCCTGTCTGTACTCCCAGCGCAGGGGGTCGACGGCAGAAACTTAGCGCATCGGATTTAGTGTAGCTTGGGTTAAGAAGTCAGCCACTCGCTCCCAGGTACAGTCCCCGCGGTGGTGCTGATGTCCTCCTTATGCGTAAGCGGCATAAACAGGATTAGCTAATGTAGATTACCATCGATACTGAGCAGCTGTAACGCTAGAAACTTACGAGCAGAATCTATGTGGGTAAGACACGGGTTAAAAAGTCCATAATGCCGCCTCCCCCTTAAATCCGGACCCTCCTGCCGCCACTGGTTGGTAGGCATGGGCGTTGAAAGCAGTGGAGCGGGGAACGTGTCTCCCTAACTCGTGAACCAAGAGCAGACCTTTCAAAAATTATGAAAACTAGACTTAGGTTATTCTGCATTTTCACCCAATTACCTACGTAGGCACACTCAAATATTTTAAAGTTATGTTTGCGAAGCACTGCACCAAACTTTGCCTCCCAAACCGTGCCCGGTCCCACTGCCATCGCCAGTCCGTGGTCCGTGCCTCAGTAAAAACTCCCGGGGTGACGCCACTGTTTGTAGGCTATTGTCCTCCATGTGTTTGACCTTTTACGCGTATTTTGGGTGTTGCATTTGTTGGAAATCACGACGATAGAAGACTTGCTTCGTATGGCAATATCAATTAATCCGTATGCTGTGCTGTCTGACCCTCAACTGTCGCCCGAGCCTGCCCGGACGATGATGATGGTGTCCTTAGACGCTCAACCTCCAGGGCTCATGCGTCTTTTCACTAGTGGAAAGGGGGAGAAGCCTCTTGCACCGTGAGAGAACCAGTTTTTGTTCCAGTGAAAGGGTGGAACCAAAACCGGTTGTAAAAACGAAACATAACCTATTAATTCGCCGTTAAATTTCGGTCGAATCTCCTAGCCACACAAACACTGCGATCACATTGGTTAGACGAACAAGGCAAACGAGGGGTGAGGATTTCCCAAAATTATTGAGGGTGCCCAAATTTAAAAAAAATGGCCACCACACGAAAGGATAAAACATAATTGTATTTTTTTAGTCATCAGACAGTCCTTTTGGATTCTGAAAAGGATTAAAAATAAGAATGAAAATGATATCTCAACACTAAATGATCATTTCATTACAGCTGCCCGGGCTCCAAAAGGAGATAAATTCACACCTTTATATGGTACTGTTCATTAATCCGGCACCACCTGAGCTGTTTTCATACACACCACCGCCTGGGGTGTGATGGGACCTCCTATAATCTCGGGCACCAGAGGGGATACGAAAAACTTAAAACGGTTCTGGAAGCACCTTACCCTTTTCCAGTCTAGATCTGCGTTTGAAGTGTATCCGTTGACCAGTGGCGTTACAGTGGCCCAAATTTAGACTCATTTAGAACATTCCTTATAACTCGGGACATGGGTGGAAATACTGCGGGGTTGGGGGGTCAGGACCCCCTGGATCTTGGGTCTCCCATAGGCTTTGTATAGGGCTTGTATGGCCGTACTAGCGTTAACCCACCCAGGATACCCCTGGATCGAGAAGAGACTTCTAGCCATGCCTCGGGAACCAGAGACCTAGAATAAAAAAGTCATCAGTGTGTTCGTCTTGAACTAAGGATTCAAATCCTATGTGACCTTCATAAGGTCACATTATGACCTTGGACCTTAGGTCAAGGTCATGTTTCATGACGTAGTATGAAACATGTCCTTTCCAGGTCATGTCCCAAGTATGTCCTTTCCAGGTCATGTTACATACTTGGGTCATGATCATTACTATGATACCAAATTTAGGATTGTATCTTGTTTGGTTCAAAAGGTATAGGCACAAACAACTTTGCAAACCATGACCTTTGGCGACCTCTGGCAATCTTGGTATTGATCTGACCTCAGAATGGATGACAGCATGCGGATTTTTCAAGATATTTCAAACAATGTTTAGAAATTTTATCTAACTCTTGTAGAAACCGAGTTACACCCTGGTTTTGTCAGTCTTATTTTAGAAAACGGAGTTGCCTTACACGGGCCTAGCAATGCCATCATAACTCACTGACCTGACCTACCTGATGCCAATTTTTGATCAAAAGTTTTCGAATTGACATCCCTATAAGCCTGCAAGTCGACGCATGTCTCATCTGAATCGGCTCAGAATCATTTGCGAGAAACCGAGGGGGTGGGGTCAGATCGGACCCACTAGGCGATTATGGGTTAAGGTCCAAGCAACAAACCATCACTATTCGAGATAGTTCAGCTATCGTTTCCACTGTCATGTACCGCACTAACAAGATTTCACGATGCAACTTTAAACATTTTGATTATGTTTAGAATTCTAGCCGCTCAAAAGCTACCGCCGCTCGAAATGATTTATCTAACATTGCTTGATGCTCATCAGTGACCTCTCTCATCCTCGTACAAAAATTTCCGTGTGCTGTATTGTTTTGGTCAATTCAAAATTTCTGAACTAAAAATTCCAAATGTATCAAAAAAATTATTTTGTTAAGGTTCACCATTTGCTACACTTGTCATGATTTGTGAAATCACTGCCCCAGTTCCGACAACTTAGGTACAATTCGAAGGCTGAGTGCTGAACGCCTAAGTCTAATGAAAAATAAAATAAGAACAAATGACATTAATAAACAATAACTAACTAGGAACACGATGTCATCCGGGAGATACACAGCGGAGTATTCTAGCATGCAAACAAATTGTTGTGCCTCAAAATATTAAGTCAGAAAATCCTGGTTAGACGGCAGTGCACAGTGACGTCTGGCTGCCTGTAGACCGGGTGGCGGCGGGATCGAAAGAATGTGATGGGAAGTGGCCCATGCTAAAAGAATACAGTGATGTTAATGGCACTTACATACACATATCTACTCAGTCAATTGACTCGTCCATCCTGTGATCTGCCTTGGACCCTCTGTATTTGAACAGTCAGAGCTACTTATCCCTCCGCCTCAAATATCCATTTTATCAGTTTAAACTTCTAGTGTTGCACACTAGGGTGTCCTGCTTTTCAAAAAAGTTTATGTAGGCACGCGAGGACTTCTGAATCCCGTTTCTTATTCCATGAACATTATTTTAACCAATTTTTAGAATTCTTAACCGGTAAACTCTCTTCGCCCCGAGCGCTTGAAGTTTAAGCCTAAATTTGGTGTTATCGGTACTGCCACGTTGAAGTCTCCTCAAGGAGATTCCATGATATTTGTGGTATTGATGGATATTTAAGGCCGAAATTTAATCAATTTGAAGAAATAAACGTGTGTGCTGTTTTTTCAGTATCATTAAAAGCATTTCTGGGCTGGTAGAGCCCAAAAATAGTTAGTTTTTGCTTATTTGCCATCGTCATGAGGCTAAATTCTAAATTTTACTTCTTGACAAGACCTCCTTTTCCTGAGCATTTGCAGTTATCTGATTATATGGCTAAGCACCCTACAGTCATTCCGAATGAAAAACATACTTCCATAGTTGCAAAGACATAACAATTTCCTCCTAAACATATATCAGCTTTCCTGAAGCACCAGATCATTACGCCTCCGGCAGTTCTGACATACATCCTTTGTGCAATCATATTGCTCATAACTAAAAAGGCAAAACACATAGATTGTTTGAGCAAACAGCGTTAACCTCTATTCATATGTGCTACATGTTTCACTGAAGGCGCGAGGAAGCCTCTTCGGTATGGTCACAGGCCTGCCTGTGCCAGCTAACAGCCTGTGGCAGAGCCCTCAGTTGCTCTTCATCTTGGGTTTTGTCTATGAGCTCTTTCCGGAGCCCAATGCCACGTTCGGAGCCATCGTTGACAACTGCAAGGTCACGAACAAAGCGTCTCACGTGACTGTAGCCAGCTGAAGCTGGTCATTTCTTGACATCATCTGTAAGCCATGAAGTGTCCATTTCACTCAGCAGGTTAACCAGAAGCCACGATCTTTCGCCCACAAGATCCGCCAGGTTTTTGACCCCATGAATGTTCACGGAAAGTGGTTTTCCGGCTGGAATTACCTCAGGTATCGGCATTGAGGACAAACACTCCGCTAACTTCTGACGTTCCTCTTCGGACAAGTCCTCACTGAAGAGGACAAATATTAGTGCAGCCGCTTCCAGGTTAGCCGTGTGTCTCTCTAAAGACTTCAGAACGGCGTTAGCGATCGGGCGGAAAGGCGCAAGCTCGGACAGCTGCTGCATCTCCCTGTAGTATGAGGAGACCGTCCCATACTGCAGTGACAGCAAGCCCGGAGCGAAGGAAGAAGGGAACATTGAAAAAAACGACATAAATCGCCAAGCTTTTGATCTTGGCTGCATCTTCATCTGAGAGGTGGAGTTGAGAGGACAGCAGATCCATTTTGATAGCATACAACGCATCTGCCAGAAGCCTTGCTTCGCTTGCTGCTCCTGGCCTGCGCATTCGGTAGTTTTCATGTAACTATCGACTGGTAGGTAACGATCAGTGAGCACAATTCTTTGTAGTCATCTCTCAGAAGTGTGCTTGAGGTCATATGATCTGTCGCCCAGCCGATTACGCTGTCTGCTTTCCTGTTCAGGAAATCCACGCTGCAGGATCAGCCAAAGCCAATGATTGGATCGTCTTTTTCTATCTGTGACCACCTTTGTTTGAGCTCCTTGTACAACGCCTTCGACAGACCTTTTGTTCCTCCAAAAATGGTTTTTGGTGCATGAGAAACATGAAGATCGTGTACGTGCCTGCGGCATTCCAGCCCGAGCACAGCATGACCGATTTCCCGCTCCAGTCTCCACGTGGCACCTCATCTCCAGCCTGAGTTGGCCGCTGTCGTGTCACAGACAACACCTGTGACTGGCGTCACATCTACGTCGTATTCAGCCAGCTGTTCGAGCATAGCTTCAGCCACGTAAGCGCCTTTGCTGCTCGGTAATTTTAAAGTGAAACTGATCGTTTTTACCACACAAACTACTCATGAAGAAAACATAGTGCACAGAGTACCGTGGTAATAACCCGAATATATATGCCAGGTGGGAGAATGCTGGAAATGCCATGTATTTAAGACTGGTTCTGAAACTTGTTTGGCGTTAATCACTCTCCGTCGTCTAAGAAACTCAACAGTTCGACCTTAATACGCGTGTCTCTAGACCTAAAGAGGCCATGCTTATGCTGCCGGCCTACAAATTGGAAAACAACTTTGCAATAGGTATTCACCCGTTCAACTGCTCGATCACATGTCAAGTATAAAAATCATGGAAAATATTGCATTTTGAAAAACTTAGCTGCATACTTTGTTCTTGGTTGATCCAGTCTCACCACTGTAACGGAACCAAATTTGAGCATGTGTCGGGTCTTGGCCATTGTCTCAGCATTGCCATTTATGTGCATTAAAACTGCATTCTCTGATGGGTAAAGGCAATGATTTCAAAACTGATGGATTAATAAAGTTCCGTAATATATTAAATTATGCTCACTATATTTGAAGAAGAAAAGACCCATGTTAGCATTTAAAAATGCCGGAATCTGTGCAAAATTATCCACCAATGCCACAAATATCATGGAATCCCCATCAGGAGACTTCAACGTAGCAGTACCGATAACACCAAATTTAGGCTTAAACTTCAAGCGCTCGGGGCGAAGAGAGTTTACCGGTCAAGAATTCTAAAAATTGGTTGAAATAATGCTCATGGAATAAGAAACGAGATTCAGAAGTCCCCGCGTGCCTACATAAACTTTTTTGAAAACCGGGACACCCTATTGCACACACATGAAAAGTCAGCTAGTCGTGTATGTCACAAGTACCGGGTGTGTTGTATCGCTAATAAGTGTTAATCAATGCACAAATGAAAAGCTGCATCATTTACCCTGATTCCGAAAAATACTAACGATTCTAAATCGATACCTACAATTTTACCCGCCAGTCGTATTCACACACCATTCTCAACACCACGCGCTTACGTTTTATAATCCGCCACGCGACCCCTCCCCACCGATGCTTGAACCTGGCGCCAGCGGCGCCCAGCGGCGTGACCTTTCTAACCTCTGTGCCCCGCGGGCAATTGGCATCCAGCGGATGGCGGCTGCTGATTGGTGGAGGCGTGTTCACTTGTATAGCGAGAAATTCAGCGGAAATTTCTCCATGAGAATGATAGAGCTTAAACCATAAACCAAGAGATATGTCAACATGACCTTTTCAAGCATTACTAGCCATTGTTGCCTTACATTGGCTTCATTATCTACGCCACAATCCGATACTCTTTGGTACAGGTGAGGCAGCGGCAGTCAGCACTGGCCGCCTTCGCTGAAATCAGGAGAGTCGCGAGGTGGGTTTCTGCGGTGCGAAAAGGAGTGGGACCCGGCCCGATGGTAATCGACATAGGGAGAGAAGAGAAACGTAGTTACATAAAACTAAACCTTAACCGTCGGACGAGTTATAGCGTGTGTGAGGTAATGAGAGCACTGCTGAAGTAAAACCAGATAATATACCAGAAGAGGGAAGCACGTGCTGCTTGGTTCTATGTTGAGTGGTGAAAAGGCACTGAATATTTTATGGGGCTCAAAAATTTCCAATGTTTTAACGCATTTCACCTTTCATACGTCATACCATATTAGAAATTGTATGGTGAAACCCAAACGTCACAGGCAACGGACTTTATCAAATGAAGGCACAATCGATACACCATAAAAACAAAGATTTTCGAAAACCATTGGGGCCACTCAAATCGGGAAAATGTCAACTTGGACAGCGTTAAGAGAACCATTGTACAATAAAAACTGTACAATACACTCCCCTAAACACATGAAACTATGCTGTACTGCCTAATATGAAAAATAAGAGGTACTCCACATCCAGAGATTGAAATTTATACCCCAGCTTTGTATGTATTTTAAAAGTTTCAATCGGCTAGGCACTGCACATATAACTAGAAAACATACTTCTTAAGCGTAGAATGTTTTGTTAAAAAATATAGGATAAGTGACAGCGGAGGAATGATATATCAACCAGTCAGTTAAAAGGAATATGGCACCTGGGTTGAATACAGGAATTTAGTGCAATTGGGGATATTCCTAGCCGATAATCATGAAAACGTCCATGATTTCTCTAAAAAATGGACAATGAGCTCAATATTTTGATTTTAAAATGCTCCTCTATGGTGGAAAATAAACCTTTGCCTGGAGATGACTTCATGATCTGGCAACTACTTCCGTATTCAATAGGCTTCAAGGGCTTCAGTTGGGTAATTACTCAGTGTGACGTCAGCGCCGTCGTCGCACCCACAGCTGACAACTGTGGCGCGCCTGGCTGGAGTACATGTGGGATATGTACATTTCAGGTAGGTTTTTAGCTTTTCTCCACGGAAATTTTGGGTTTCAAGGCAAATGGTTTATTGAGTACCGGGTTTTCCGGCATGCTTTACAACTTGGCTATCTCAGTTAAAATCACGTTATAAAGGTGCCACATTCCGTTTAAAGCTTCAACCCAACGAGAAGACTCATCTAGTGGTATGGGCGCCTATAGACAAAATAGCTGCAGCATCTACAAACTATAATGATTATGATAATGAGGTTCTTAGTCATTTTAAAGTCAGCGCCAGAGAGTTAACCTAATCGTACGAGACAGACTGCGATGTCCCCCCCTTCCGGCTGTTTCACAAACATTATTCCTCCACATATGCTTCGAAAATTGTGTCCAATAAATATGGATGAACATATTCTACGAACCGTCATGATCAAAACAAGGGTAGGTGGTAGAAGCAAACGCATTATTTCTTGAAATACAGACCCTCACACCAGACACAGAACTCCGATCTGTTTTATTGCTGCATTTTTCGTTATTAAGTGCCTCATGAATGCTATAATTTAACCCTGTGAATCAATAAAAGCCCCAAACTGTGCTTAAAAATATCAAAACATGCTCACCAAATATATTTGTATGTAATCCTAACAATTCTTAGGGCACACGGTTGCAGTGGCGGATCTAGCTGGTTGGTTTGGGAGGGGCAAACCAAAGCCGAAAAGCAAAAAAAAAACGTCACGCTGTGAAAAATTGCGCAACAATATGCCTTTTCGATAGGATTTTCGGAACTGGAGACGAAAAGCAAAAAAAAACGCAACGGGGTGACAAATATGGGCTCAACATACTGTTTTTCCTATCCAAGCACCAATATTTACACTGAACTTCACTAATTCTGTTTGAAGTGGAGAGTTGAAGCACCAAAATCTTGCTTACAAGCTAAAAAGGAGTCGGAGGAAAAAGGAGGTCGATCGCTTTTGGGGGAGGGCAAAAACAGTTTTGCTCCGAGCTTTTCTCCGTTTGGAGGGGCAATTGCCTTTTGCCCCCCCCTGGATCCGCCACTGCACGGTTGATTTATGGGATTGTTTTTTAGGTGCAGGTGGGATCAGTATAAGAGTAATAAAGAATCAGTGTTTTATATTAGGAGCGATGCCATCCTTGGATTTTGATTATTTGTACATTTGAATGTACAATGAGTTGTCGCACAACCAGCTTCTCATTTTACATTTTTGGTAATACTATTGTATCTCAATAAAAGCTATAGTAGGCCCTCGGACTGTCAGGTCATGACAGGACATCAGCCGGTAGAAACGCAAGAGAAGAAGCGCTGCTTATCAATATTGGGCAGTAAATAATATGTCGATGCACAAAAATATTTACAGATTTGTGCAAATGTTTGAAAACACCTGACACCACAAACCAAAGGTCTCCATGATGCTGCGCCTTTTTTATTTCAAATACTTTTTCAATGTGTGAACGAATTGTGTAGTGAAAAATATGCACGTAATTCAGCTTTTGTGAATAAATTCTACTTTGCTGTATTTTATGGACCGCATAACTGCTTAACCCGCGCCCCGGTGGGCCTCCGAGCTACGTTCGCCCTGGTGGGGGTGTTTGAACACCCTCCCTCGAACTCGGCCCCTATGCGGGATAGCGAAAACATGCGAACGCTGGTGGATCGTTCATGTAAAATTATGAAGAAACTATATCATTCACTTTTTGGCGCAGGTCAATTTTGAGGTCATGACAGGTCAAAGAATGTGGCATTTTCAGTAGAGTTTTTGGGCTCTAGCATCTGACAGAGTTGAGTTAAAATAATTTTTAGGCACCATTCACTTCCTCTCGTCACGACGAATCGAATGATGTATAATATAACCATACTAGGTAAAAACACAAAAATGACCTGACCTCAGGTCATGTCAAGGTCACTTTTTAACTTAGCATAGTCAATATGCATATCAATCGACTCACAATAACAATCTGAACGCAATGATGGAAAAATAAAAGCTGTATCATCATTTCATGCAAAGTTATTGACCTAAGTCTTAAAACTGTGCAGTGTTTGTATTTTTAACGATTAGCGTCGATTTTTAAACGAGTGTGCTCTGTGATATGAATATACATGAACGGAATAAAAAAACTGCTTAAGTAGCCTTAGATGACCTCTCAGAGGTCAGATGTTAAAAATTTCAATATGAACCTGGAAAGGGGCCAGAATACTACGATTTTTAGATATAAAGGTATTATCAGCTGTATCTACACAAATACAGCCCAATTTCTGTTTTCCCATGTATTTCCAATGGATATGTTTCTTATGCCGTTCTTGACCTTAGGTCATCGATATGAAAAAATCCCGGAATACATGTTGTAGCACTTGGTGGGCTTATTATAATGTAAAGTTTCAATCCGATAGATTCACCAATTTCTTACCTATGCCACCTTAAACATTTTTGGAGGTGAGGACCTGCACTGCTGACCTGACCTGAGATAACCCAACCTTAAAATTTTGGGAAAAGTTGCGGAATTAATCATGGATAAGGTGTGCCAAAATACGATGGCGCTTCGCGCCGCCGTTTTTTCGTGCGGCCAGAAAAACCCGAGGGGGTGTTGAAACACTACCACCGTGGCGAGGGTTAAGTACGGAGTAATGCATTAAGTTCTCTTGCAGGTATGTAAATTCACTGCACATTTTCCATTATCAGTGGCGGATCTAGGGGGGGGCAAAAAGGTATTTTCCCCCTACAAACGAAAAAGCTTAGGGCAAAACTACATTTTTGCCCCCCCCCAAAAAAAAAAGATGTCGAACTCCTTTTTGTCCCGACTCATTTTTAGTTTATAAGCAAGGTTTCGGTGCTTCAACTCTCAACTTCAAACAGGACCAGTCAACTTCAGCTTAAACATTGGGCCTTGGATATCAAAACAAGCAACTTGTGAACGCATGTTTGACCCCGCGATGTTTTTTTCTTTTGCTTATCGACTCTTGGTGTTACCCCCAAAACCTACCGCCTAGTTAAATTGTGGCATAGCCTCACTGCGTGACGTTTTTTTATCGGCTTTGGCATGCCCACCAAACTTACCGGCTAGATCCACCACTGTCCGTTCTGTCTGAGGATTTCCGTTGCTTGGTAAAATATCAGGTTTAGTTCAGACACAGCATGTCATTATGACACTGTAACACGTATTTTTTTAAATTTCCTATTCTTTAAGCACTTCATTATAACTTTGCTGCAAATTTTGGTTGGGGGTGCTCAGTTTATCATTAGGGGTGCCGGGGGACCCCCAAAGAGATATGAATCTACACCCCTGAAGCCAACAACACACCAAAATTATAACCGCTTTCCCGATTTTTTTAACCATGCGTCGCAATATTTACATACCGTACCGTGCCGTGTTGCCTTAATTGCCAGTCAGCTGGAAAGGATTTTTTTAAAAGCAGACATGATGACTAAACATGCCGTAAGACGACGCCGCATCTCCGTGCGCAGCGCTTGCCTCCGTAAGGTGCAGCACTTAAAGCAAGAGTGCTGTTGATATACCTAACGTATGTTGAAAACCAATGACTATATTTACCTGAACAGATGAATGCATAGAGATCTACTATTATAGTAGATCTGAATGGATTTATTTCTTTCAGGAATATAACAACATCACGAAAATATCATGTTCGCTTTCCCCAAGCAAGGTGCACAACGTCAGCGGTACTGCGTGGAGGCTCGCCATTTGCGCCTGAAATTTATGGCATAGGTATAATCAGAGTATATGCAACAGTTAAAGGTACATTGTCGCAATTTTTATTGGGGTTTCTTGACATTTGAAATATCCTGATTCTGGAACCGTCAATCATTTTTCCATCTTCAGCTAAATTCTTGGAGGCCACTCACCAATTATTGAAATTTGTTAACAATAATAATAGTAGGCTGTCACCTGCTCTTCATCTCTATTTTATCAATGACAATTTTTAGTTCTAGAAACAATTTGTTTTACGTAGTAAATGTTTCTATGCTGTATTCGTATTTGCTTTATTTTATCAAGCCTCCAAAATATAATTACTAGATTAGTATGTCCAAAACATCCGGTTTGAGAAAACTAATCAGGAAAATTTTAAAATCGGCCACATTTCGTACGGAGGTGATGGTATAGTGGCTTTCATTCCCGACTCTCACGCGGGTAATACGGGTTCAAATCATGGGCGGGGCAGTTTTTACTGTAAACACAATTTTTCCGATTTTCTTCTTGTTTGTTCTATGCGTACTAATGCATGGAGCATAGGCAGATCCATGATTGCCGATCGGGGGGGGTACCTTCCGGGGGCGCCATCCGGACCAGGGGACACCACTTTTGACCGGCAAAACCTATCAGGTGGGCGCAAAATCCAATCAATGGGCGCCAATTTTCGCATGCTGGGGGGTGGGGAAGTGACATTTCAGGGTTCACCGAGGGTCGATCGGGAGGGGGGGGCACGTGCCTCTTTTTCCCTCCTGGATCAGCCTATGGGATGAAGTAGCTATTCTAAGGACAATTGTTTCTGTTTATCCCTCCGCCCGGGTAGGGGAGGGAAGGGGAATATTAACCCCAAATATTTTTCTGATCTTACCGACGTACCAAACCGGGACCGGTTTTTGTCTCCAGCTCCCTCCAATGGTCCCCAATCCTTTGGATTATCCTCCATTGGAGACCAGTTGCCCTCTGTTTTCTGCCTACCGGGAGACGCTGTTCGCCGTTCGAAACTGTAAAATATTTCCACCACCAACCCAGGCGCCCAACCTTCCCGTGGAAGGGTTCGGCCAGCTGCCCTGTCAGGAAGCCGCCGGGCCAACCCGGGTCGGCGAATGAAGCCAGCTACGCGACCACCCACACCGCGCCCCCGTTCGAAACTGTTTTTTGTGCCATCTGCTGAAGGCCATTCTGGAAGCCTGACCGGCTTTTGTGCAAACCAGTAACCAGAAGCCGACCCGATAAAGAAAGCAGGGGTGGCTCTTCGAGATTAGATGTGTTAGTCGCGAGATCAATTAAGTGTTAATCTCGAGATAAAACGTGTTCGAGATTAAATTTGGCGGTCTCCCAGGGCAGACCACCCTGGGAGACCGCCTGGGCCTTCCACGACAGGAGAGTGTAGAGGTGGCGTGCCTACGCACTGGCCACTCCCCCTTCCCCTGTGCAGCTACCGACAGAGGATCGGCCTGGACCAGAGGCCGCGTGCCAGGAATGTGACGACGGAGAAGACGAGACTCTCCACCACCTGACCCGGTGCCCCGCGTGCGCTGTCCTGCGCTGGAACATATTTGGACGGGACGACCCGCCCATCCGGGTGGCGCTGGCGGACCTGTGACAGCTGGCGATGTTCCTGCGGCGGTTCGGGCGCCTGTGGGGGCGCCCCCATATGGCCGGAACACTGAATCAATCAATCAGATTAAATGTGTCCCTCGACATCTAAATCTTTGATATCATTTTAATTTTTGGTACCCGGAGCATATACAAAACACGTAGTCTAGTGAACCGGGGGATAGCTGAATGTGATACTGAAGAATAACTATTGATATGCGTCAGAGCTGTGGGACCAGGGAGCAGCCACCCGATCCTTGGATGAACAAAAAAATAAGTGCATTTTTGTTTCAGGGGGAACGTTTGTTGTGTCTAGCAGATTGGACATGGACTGGCCACCTCACATTTCTGTATATAGATATACAAGATTTAAAAATATATTGTTTTTACTTCAAGTTGAGTTAGTTTCTGATCAGGGCACATCAAGAAAATATACCTCAAAGTTTTAGCCTGGAACAGTTATTAAATTTAAGAATAATTCTATAATTAATCTAAACATTGATAGTGAGTGTCTAAACCTAAGAAGACGCATTGCGGCTTTAAAATAAGCCAGCAGTATTGAACTATATTATTCCAGCATTCGAGTTCCATATCAGATCTCAATTTCAAGCGTTGGTCACACTATGATCCCAAGTTTTCGCTTATTGTTTTATGAGAATTCTGACGAGGGGCTGTGCCCGAATATGTGATCACAGAGCATTGGCTCCATTTTGCATCCAGAATTGGAGAGGCAAAGCCATGCAAAGCCATGCAACATCTTACCAATTTGCAATCATGATTCTCGGCTACGCACTGCAAAATTTATCAACTTTCAAAAACCAACAGATATCAGTTGATCGATGAGGCTTATCTTCAGACTCACACAAGCATGAGAAAATATAGCCTACCGGGAAATTACAAGCGAGTGATAACCCTCGGCAGGTGAGAAACGCGTGCTACAATCAGGTCTAAGAGTCCCCAAAGAGCAATCTTCCGAGTGCAACGTGGACTAGAGGATATAAATCAATACGTCAGTGACGGATCCAGGCCGATGGTTTTTTGTGGGAGGGGGGGGGTGATGGACAACAGGTTCCAAAACCGTCGGTTTGGGAGGAAAATACATTTTTCTCTGAACCCACCAGTGGGTATGCGGTTTCTAGCCTCCAGTCCTTGAAGTGCACTCTAAGACGGCTGGCAGCGAACCAAATACTGAGTAGGTACAACAAAAGCCAAACAGATTTTGCATCTGTCCACAATAAGTGCTAAACGGTTGGATAAAATGTACACTGCAATAGTCTGAGCCCAGAGGTGTCATTATTTTCGCCGACTTTCGCACGTACGACCACCAACAAAATCTGACCACTTGATTTTGGACTATAAAGACTCTTCGCATTACTAGTTTTCTTACCTTGACGCTAAAAGCACTTTTAATGGCTTGTTTTACTGCGGTCCTCAGAGGGTGTGCCTTGATATGCGGCGATAAACGCCACTTACGCACACACATGAACGTATGCTGCGGGGACACAGGCAGACGACCGAGGTACACTCAGGCAGGTTCATGTTCAATGCAGAAAACTGCTGGCTGTGGTACTCGGCCATCTCTAGGATTCCATTGCTCGTGCTCTGAATCTTGTCTCCCAGCAGCAGGCGTAATTGGCGATAGCCACTGTCGAGGGGCAGCACCTGATTATTTCTGTTTTGCGTTCAACTTGCTCGGGTACACTCTTCTTAAATTAGAAGACATTTTCACAGGTAGGAACTAAATAAAGGGTACAAATAAAATATCACAAGTCCACGATCACAGCAAAAAGATATCACTGAATCTTGTTTTTAACATATACAAAATACATATATTCAAGAAGAAAAACATATCCAAAGATGATCTATAGTCTAGATCATGGGTTTGCGGAGGGGTGCGTTGGAACCATGCAAAATCATGAAAGAAATCACTTTTTTATAATAATTTTTGTCTTCAAAACTGGCCCACAACAGGAAACAATATTTCCAAATTTCAGGTCTATGGGAAAACCGGTCTGATTGGGTTCATCCCATTCAAACTGACAAACAAAATGATCATACACAAGCTGGTCCATTGGGATGATAGCTTAATGATACACAGAGGCTAAAAAGACAGTTTTTTAATAAACAAACTTTGTCTTTGAAGTGACCAGCTTAATCTTTCACATATTCTTCCCAAAAAACACCAAAAAATGGATCTCCCAAAACCGCCCTCCTGTCATTTCTATGTGTCTATTTATACTCTTTGTTCACAATTGTATTGTTGCATTGGGTACACTCCTAGTGTTTTAAATCATACTACATCTTATCCTTGTTTTTCTTCAGTTCTTAATATCAATTATAAAAAGCATGCAAGTGGGCATGCTCGGAGGGCAGATGGATGAATTCATGCTACAGCCATTTTTATGTCTGAAAACAAACAGTAGCACTTGAAATGTGAGTAAATTGATCCGAGAGGTGTATAAGAGTGCACAGACTAGATGTTACCAAAATGAAAAGAAAAATATGTTTCAATGTGTGAAATTAATCAGAAACATTTTTATACTTTAAAGAAGGTACACTAAGCAGCAAATGCACTAGCATGCACACATTGTGCAGAGTTAGTATTTGTAACAGGTAGAAATTTTAAATTCAAATTACAAGCTTGATACAAACTTTTACTAGAGTGCACAAATGTTGTAAATAGAAAGTTAGACAAAAAAAGAGAGGGAATATGGGCAATTCAAAATGATAAGCCTCAACAATCATTGGAAAATTGTCTTCACCAATCATTTGCACCCATTTGGTACACAAGTTGACCTGTGCAACAATCAAATGAGGATTATTTTTTAGTATTGACACTACTCATAAGCCTGGTTACGTCTGTCAGCACAGCCTTGTATGCAGGCCCTCTAGCTTCTCCTCCAGAAAATAATATCAGCGCCACAACGGCCTCTAGTATGTGCTTAGGCTAACCAAACAAAAATGAACCAGAATACTTATCTACCAATCAAAATAGTAGGCTACCACTGTTGTGATGTTAATGTTTTTCCAGCAGCACCACAGCAGGCTGTCAGCCTAGTAAACCTCTAAGATTGGTTCTCGGGAAGGGGCTACATTCATGTGACAGACTCAATGCTGCTCGCTCATTGGTGCTGAAAGACGGAACAGGACCACAGCTAGAATAATGGGCTAAAAGGAGTATGCATCAATGAAGCATAAAATTATTTATTTCTGACAACTTAATGAACCTAATTAACGGGCATAAAAAGGGCGAGCAAAAGGAGCGCCATGTACAGGGACCAGAAATAGGGATGATCACAAAACAATCACGCAAACATCATAGACATACCGGAAAACAAAATCCAGTACGCAACAGACCCCCAGGGACGCCAGAGGACCACAAAACCAGAGAAAGGTCAAAACCCGTATATCAAAAAAGCCAGGACAAACAAAATGTGTGCACCAGCATTAGGCAAAAGTATTCAAAAACTTTTACCCACGATGACCAAAAGTCAAAGCAAATATGACCCCTGGGATCCGTGAAAGGGTGTCCAAAACGCTGTTCTGAGCAGTCTGAGTATTGCAATCATTTTTGTGGCTTTATATCATGAAATAGCTTTCCCAATGCTTTTCCAATGGGAGAGGTAGCCTCGTGACCTGACCTCAGGGCACGAAATCAAAAATCCCGGATATACACCTTGTAGACCCTGGAGGGTCATGAAGTGTAGGAATTCAAATCGATCGACTTTGAAATGTAGCTCTACAAAGCTCTAAAGGTGAAGTGAGGTACCTTGGTGACCTCGTCTGGTGACCTGACCTTGGGACCCGGGTAAAAATTTCAGGATGATGGAAAATATGCAGTGAGAGGAGAACCCTCAACCGCGGTGCTGCGCCTCGTCGTTTTCTGCTATCCCGGAAAAACCTAGGGGCCATCGATGGCCCCCGGTGGGGCGAGGTTAATACAGCACAGAAGCATTAAATGAATTGCCCATAGTTGATAGGTTTAGTGCCTGACTAACTCACTACACTCACTACACAAAACCTCAATAAGGCTTTGTGGCCAGCAAAGATGGATAGAAAAAATTCAAATGGTTTCATTTACTTTCCACGCATACATTTCTTGACTACTAAGAAAATCTCAATTCACCACATAAAAGGGTCAAAATATTTTACTTCCGGGTAACCGACGATATGTTCATTAACGAGGCCGGAGCGGTGACAATCTCCTTATCCCTAAAACCGCCATAAACCTTCTTCGTGCCTCAGAACAGGCGCTACCCGTATTTTTTATTGTATCACTTTCGCAGAAATTCAATCGTGCAATAACGAATAATTATTAATTATAATATTTATGGTAATCGAACCGGGCCGCAGCGCTAATAAGTGTCATAGAAATTGTATTCATATCTCCGCGTTTGCCACGGCTTTTCAAATGGTGCATATCGATAACCCATCGAAAGCCGTGATGACATCACATTGATGTAAGATAAGCCCAATTGACCAAATCCCATAAGGACTGGGCTTCTGATTGGCTGATAGTATTTCTTTAAAATTACTCAAAAGCGTTTTGGAAAGTTATTTGTTATTTGCTATTTTTATAACAATTTTTTATCTATTAGGTTTTAGCTCTCAAATTGCTTTAAAGGAAAAGTTTGACATTTTTTCTATAGAAATTGATAGCCATAGCCCAGACTATTACTACGCTACTACTTTAGATTATAGACGCTACTACTCTAGAAAGCTTTCGACAAATTGCCCCAGAAAAGACTTGCCATCAAATTGCAGCATTACGGCATCACCGGAAAAACCCTTGCATGGAGCCAGTTTTTCCTGCCGGGTCGCACGCAGCAGGTGGTTGTTGATGGAGAGCCGTCTGCTCCAGCTCCTGTGGTATCAGGAGTTCTTCAGGGAATAGTGCTGGGGCCACTGCTTTTCCTTGTCTACATTAATGACCTTCCTCAGCGAGTGGCATCAACGTCAAGACTATTCGCGGACGACTGCCTTCTGTATAGGACCATCAATGCTCCACCTGACTCAGCGCCGCTGTAGCTGGACCTCGACTCACTCCGACAATGGGAAAAAATTTAATCCTGATAAATGTGAAGTTATCAGGATCACCAACAAGAAGACCATCATCCTCTCTGACAATACCATCCATGGCCAGCGCTTACAACCAACAAAGCGAAATACCTGGGCATAACTATTGACAACAAGATAACAAAAAGCTAGTAACACGCTAGCATTCCTTCGGAGGAATAGTTCTGCCTGTCCACAACACGTAAGGATGGCTGCATACAAAACTCTAGTTCGCCCCCAGTTGGAATATGCAGGGACAGTGTGGGAAAATTCAATAAAATGCCAAACATCTGCAATCGAAACGGTCCAAAGAAGACTGCGCGCTTCTTACATCGGACTGCAACAGGAGCAGCGTCACCTCCATGCTCCAGACACTTCACCTCGAAACGCTCAAAACACGAAGAGTGTGAGCAAGAGCAACCATGTTATTCCGGTCGGTCAAGGGTTTAGTTGACCTGCCAACTCATCATCTGAGACCAGCCAACACCGACAAAAGAGGCCACACTCAGAGATTTTTTCAGACCGATGGGGTACGTAAATTCATACAAAGACTCATTCTACCCTGCAGCGATCGCCCCTTGGAACCAGCTGCCCCAGTCTCTCGGGCACTGCAGAAGCTTAGAAGAATTTAAACGCGGCCTAGAATCGTTTAAGATAAATTAAATTAAAACAATAGCAAAATTATGAGTATTGTCTAGAAATCGTATCAGTTGTTGTAACATTCACCATCACTACGTCATTATATCGATAGCATGAGGACGCGGTAAAGTAGTCTTTAAAGGGAGATACGCGAAAAAATTATTGGCTAGATCAAAAGGTCACAAAAAGTTTTTTTCGGAAGTCCTATTCTCATTTTTGCGAATTTGGCCTGCAAATGCCTTAAAATTGCTCTCAAAGTCAACATTTGTAGACGACTTTACCGGTATACCTCTTATCGATGTAAATGGCGTACCCCCGGCTAAGGCTATCAAATTCTCTAAAAAACCGGTCCCATTTTTCCTAAGCAGTGACTTGAAAGTTTAAAACTATTAAATAAAAGGTAATTTAAAAAATATACAGCCAAAAATAATATTAAAACAAAAATATAGGACTTCTAAAAATCACAATTGACCAATCAGGACGTACAGCCACCTAATACGGAGTCAAGTGACCTTTCTGACGCAAAAGTTTCATCATCCTGGGGCTGAAGCAGAAAACAACTCAAGACCCGAGGTACGAAACGGCTGAAGACTTGAGTAATTGCTTTCTTCCGTTTCTAGTGCAAACTAATTCATTTTGTAGTTTTTCAAGGCTTTGTAAAATTCATTCAAATACAAATACAGAACAGTTATTTTTATCTAAAAAATATTACTTTTTAATTATAGTTTTCAAAAAGTAAGTGATGGGCGAAGGATTCAGCATTTTATCGGAACTGTTAACCTATTTCGATAATAAGTGAGTGGCCTCCCAAACATTTTGCCGAACATACAAACATAATTGACAGTTTCGTAATCAAGATTTTTCAAATAGCAAGAAACCACAATAATGATTTTTTCGCGTAACTCCCTTTAAATGTTGACCCGAACATGAGGTCAATGAATTTTTCCTGACAGCGGAATTAGTTTTTTGTTTCTTATTATTCATTAGTTTTTCTGCCTTGATTGGAGTTAGTTCCCATGGGCTCTCTTATTTCTCTTCCTCTGAAAATTGTTTGGACACACACTTTTGCAAAAAATTGATTTTTGCAATTTTTCTTGAGCCGGCACGAGATCGGGACACCAGATATTCTCTCTCCCTTTATTGTGCCTGTCTCTTAAGAGCATTTTCGCACAGAGAAATGACATGTACAACGTTCGATGGGTGATGGTGAATGCCACAACAATTTCGAGACAATACTCATAATTTTGCTAGGGTTCTAATTTAAATTTATCTTGAACAATTCAAGGCCGCGTTTAAATGCTTCTAAGCTTCCAGAGTCCACAAAAGACTGAGGCAGTTGGCTCCACGAGGCGATCACTGCAGGGTAGAATGAGTGTTTGCACGAATTCACGTAGCACATCGGTCTAACAAATCTTTGATTGTGGCCTCTTGTTTGGTCTTGGTTGGTCTCAGATGAAGAGTTGGCAGGTCTACTAAACCCTTGACTGACCGGAATAATAGGACCGAGCGAGAGTTTTGTATGCAGACAACCTTACTTGTTGTGGGAGTGGTGTTCTTAACCCAAGCCCTCACCGGGGCCATCGATGGCCCCCCTCTAACTCCAAAAATATGGGCGTTAGCGCAAATCTGCAAAGTGCAATAGAAAGCTCGCGTGAATTCAGTAAGAAATTATTTGGCATGTTTTAGTGCTCAGGTTAATGGTTTGACCTCCAGAGGTCAAATTAGGTCAAGATCGGCTATTTTCACTCAAATATGCAATGATTAAGCAAACTGGTCATAACTCTTATGTCATTAGAGCTATTGAGGCCTGGTAAAGTTCATTTGATAGGAAATTGCCAGTACTTTTTCCGCTATGTGGAACGTAAAGACCTCCCGCCAGTGGTTTGACCTCCAGAGGTCACCTCGTGACCTAATATGACCTGAGGTCACGAAAGGTCACAAAGTGACCTTGCCGCATATCAAATGAAAGCCAGTGACAATACAAACACGATGGTGTTTGTTTCACCGCTCTAGCTTAATTAGGTCAAAAGTTATTGTCAAAATACTGTTTTTGACCTCTGGTGACCTTGGATGACCTTGGAAAAGTCAAAGGGTAAATATAACCCCTGGGATCCGTGAAAGGGTATCCAAAAACGTTGTTCTGAGCAGTCTGAGTATTTGGAATCATTTTTGTGGCTTTTATATCATGAAACAGGTTTTCCCCATGCTTTTCCAATGGGAGAGGTCGCCCGGTGACCTGACCTCAGGGCACGAAATCGAAAAAATCCCGGATATACACCTTGTAGACCCTGGAGGGATCATGAAGTGTAGGAAGTTTCAAATTGATCGACTTTGAAATGTAGCTCTTACAGAGCGGCTCTAAATTTGAAGTGAGGTGACCTTGGTTGACCTCGTCTGGTGACCTGACCTTGGGTGACCTGGGATAAAAAATTTCAGGGATGATGGGAAAATGATGCAGTGAGAGGTAGAGATCCTCAACCGCGGTGCTGCGCCTCGTCGTTTTTCTGCTATCCCGGAAAAACCTTAGGGAGGCCATCGATGGCCCCCGGTGGGGCGAGGGTTAATATGTGCCACCCATGCTATTTTGCTATCAATCGTTACGCCCAGGTACTTTGTAAGCGCTGGCCGTGGATGGTATAGTCAGTGATGATGATGGTCTTCTTGTTGGTGATCCTGATGACTTGACATTTATCAGGATTAAAGTTCATATGCCAGCCCTTTTCTCATGGGAGTGAATCGAGGTCCTGCTGCAGCTGCGCCGAGTCAGATGGAACATTGATGGCCCTGTAAAGGAGGCATTCGTCAGCGAAGAGTCTTGACGTTGACGTCGCTCGCTGAGGAATGTCATAAGGTAAACAAGGAAAAGCAGTGGCCCCAACACAGTTGCCTGAGGAACTCCTGCCGACTTATGCGGTTCTTACCAAGATGTAAAAGGAATCCGAGACTACTTTTAAACAATGTCTGAGGGATAAGTACTTCCACTAACAACGCTTTTATGTTTGTTGTTCTGAAAGCTCCCAGAGCTACCTATACCTAGGCAAGTATTTTGTCCACACTGTAGCGAGTTAGTAATCGTATTGGCTGTTCCATAAAAAAATTTGGCGTCACACCAAGAAAGCGCACTTCAGGCATAATTTTCACTACATCCTGTCCCAACTTAATTTGCTGTAATGGACCAAAAATGAATGCCTGATGTTTGAATCCTCACACGTATATTATTTATACTGTGATAAAAAATACACCGCAACGCACACAAACACACCGGTGGGCGGGATGATGGGCTCGTAAGTCGCCATCCAGCGGGGACAATCTGAGACCCCCAACCCAGCCAGCAGAGAGCAATGCGTCAGAGCACCCCTGGGACAGGACCCGAACACCCGTGCGGTCGCTGAAAACAGAAAAAAACGGTATGTTCTAAGATTGGGCAAGGTGACACCGCGATTTAGTTAGTGGAGGTGGGCCGCGTCCGTGGCCGCTTCTGATGTTTCTCTGAAATATCATCACATTAGATTTTTCTGCTGAAAATGTGAAACCATTCCAAGGCCTTTAAATGTAGAGGTAGAACGCTCCCCTCTCAAAAAAATGGCAACCTCTATTTCTAGAGACTTTTACGTTTGTGACGTCAGCAGTTGCTCTCAAGGTGGAGTCGCCCATTCATTCAATGAGAATCGACTCCGGATCGTGGAGTGTTTTACGGTTTCAATATGCATCTGGCGAGGGGTAGACCCAAGATTTATTACGCCACGTCCTCAAAAAACAGTATTATTGCCCCTAACACGCAACTTATCTCCTGATAGCCCCGTCTTGTACAATGCTCAGCGACAATGCGTTGCTAAGCAACTCTAGGCGATCGCTGACGTCATCACCATGGTGAATGCCAGATTTGAGGTTGCCATTTTTGGCATAGGCTAAAAAGCCGGAGCGCAACCCCCTGAACCATTCTCACAAGTCATCTGCATACATAGCCTTGGATACTTCATTTTGGGAGATCCTGAAAAAATGTCGTCGATCTTACATAAGAACGGGAATGGCGATATCACTCCACCTTTAACTATGCCATTCTCCTGTGGAAAGCAGTATGAGAGAACATGATTTTCAATCTGAAACGTTCTTCATGTCAGATAACCATCCACAAAACTCATAAAATGACCTCTGAGGCTCACTTTATAAAGTTTTGAAAGCAACGTCCTTTTAGGCGCCATGATATACCCCGATTTAATGTCTAGGAACACTGCAACATAACATTTCTTAGAAAAAACCTTTCCTCATTGCAGATTCCATATGGTCCACAGTCGACCAACCCTTCCGGAAACCACACTGTACTTTCTGAAGCAAATTCTCTTTTCGCTACCCACATCATATTATGACTACGAGTGGCGTCACTCGAGAGGGTAATAACCACTTCTCTATATGTTATTATAGAATTCCAAGAGATGTTTCACTGATGAGGTCGGCAAGTGCTTCAGAAAATCGTAGTGTACCTCGTCTGGCCCGACAGAGGTCAATCCGCATCGTTTTAGAACATTTTGTAATTTTGTATTGTACACCTCTTCATTTGTTGAACAGTTATCCGGGACTTCCATACATTGAGCATATTCCCGAAACTCAAGTGAGTAGTTTTGAGCTGAAGACAACTCTAAAAAGTATTCACCAGACATATGAATAAGTTGTTAAGATGTTCCCTGGCCTCTCCCCTCGAATCCGGAAATGTAAAAAAACACTGAAGATTATATATTCGGGCACAGCCCTTCATCAGAATCGTGGAGTAAATATCAATAATTCTCAGTCCTAGTATAGCCAGACCTCGAATTAAAAAAAAGTATATTGTATAATATTGTAAAAAAACAACAAACAAAAACAGCTTTTATTGTAAAAATATAGCATCATCTTAAAGGGGAAAGTATGCAGTCTTTACAACGATCTAGTATCACGTCTACTAGTGCTTAATAGGTAGTTTTTGGTTAGCATTTTAGCTGCAGTCGACGGAAAAATAGAAAATAAGAAGAACAGAAATATTCAAATAACCGATTAAGGTACTTCAGCGAGTTTTTCACTGTTAATCAAAAGCTAGTGTTTGGCTGAAATAATAGATAAGACTGTCACAAATACTGCTCTAGGTTTGTCGTATTGTCGGCATTACTTTAAGGTTAGAGGTACCAATATGGTTGTTGTCATGACATCCAATCTTATTTTTAACGATTCATTCTAAAAGGCATTTTTGTGTGAAGCTCAATTCGAGGTCTGGCTATACTAGGACTGAGAATTATTGATATTTACTCCACGATTCTGATGAAGGGCTGTGCCCGAATATATAATCTTCAGTGTTTTTTGTATTTCCGGATTCGAGGGGAGAGGCCAGGGAACATCTTAACAACTCATCATCATGCTCCTCGCCGCAGCACTTCAAAACTTATCAATTCCTGTTAAATATTTGATGATACTCCACAGTCTTGTTAAGGGTTTTCTCACTGTAAATGTTGAGAACTTCCCAGCTCCATTTCTTTGCTGCTGGAATAACTTTTCGAGGTAAGGCCTTCAGTCTTTTATATTCCATGAACAGTGACCGGCTTGCTCTGTTTCTCCTAAATCTATTTAGTGCTCTTCTCCTCAGGGAAGTTATGTGTTTTTATGTGGGATACTTCCCTCGGCTGTGTTCATAATTTCGTAGAGGTGTATACATCTGTTCACACCATCCCCAGAAGTAATATATGCATCACATCTTCCCTGGAATTTGTCAGGGCTCTTTTGGTGTTAAATTGTTTTATTGGTTGACAAATAATTGTGCGTACGCTTTAGGAAAAAGGTATGTGGAAGGGGAAGTGATCACTATTGAAGCAGTCGTATTTCAATGTGTAATGATTACTGGTGTCTTATTCTTTCCCAGGCTGCCCCAAGGGCATCACTCCGTGGTGAGCCCCATAATGCTTGTTTACTGTTTGCATCTGTACATATTACAAAGGTTAAGGTGAACTGTTGTTTTAAGGCCTGTAAATATCTTCCAGGGGGAGGTACAAAGAACATATGGCAATCCTTTTCCCATTTATATTAGCAACTTATGCCACTGCCTGAGGGTCGGAATTCACAGGTAAGTTATAGTGGAACAAAGAGTTGCTAATATAAATAGCAGCACCGCCTTGACGATTGTTTCTTCATTTTGATGGAAGAGCTGGCCTGCTACAGCTTCCTGAAAAATCTGATGATAGGGCATCTGATGAATAAGGTCATTAAAAGTTAGTAGACACCAGCAGCAACCAATCCCAAATAAATAATAAAAATCATAAAATTGACTCTTTGGCAGGCCCAAGCTCCTCCCCTACACCCTAAGACCCACCACCATAACGAAAGCACACATTTCGGTCATTAGGCAGTCTGATGTCTATTATTGGCGGAAGTCCAAATTTACCCGAATGTCAACCCACAACTGGCAGACAGGCACACATACAAACATGGTTAGTAATTAACGGTTTATTTGAATGACTACTTCTGGATCTACAATATTGTGCTTTAAATACACACTCTAATAAGTGCACTGTGACGGCGAAATCAAATATATAGATTTGAAGAAAGGTTGCTACTTTTATCAGGGCTAGCCCCCAAAATAGCAAAGTGAACATAACAATCAGAATGACAGATAAATTAACTCATATACTGTCTGCACAAGAAGAAATATAGCGCATAATTTCAGAGATAACCCTTCTTATGATGTGAGAAGGCGAGAAAATTTTCAAACACAAGTCGCAAACAAAACACTATGATTTTCAACACGTGGAACAAAAATTAAATACACTTATGATAACAGTCTGACTGGCAGGGGTGAGGCTTCGGTGGCGAGCTTCCCTACGCTCTGATGCGGCGCCAGAGCTTTGATTCCCCATAGACTGATTTTCAGGCCTGGTGCCTCCGAGGCAGCAGTGCCTTCCAATGATGGGTGATTTGTATTTTTACTTTTCCTCCGGCACCTGCCACAACTACAAAACCGTCATCATCTGACTTAGTAGATTTGTCTGTGTTGCTACGATCTGTGCTATGTCCCTGGTCATGTCACCACCCTGCTCTTTCCGTGGCACGTCCACTAACCAGCTTCATATCACAGTCTTTCTCCAATACTTTCTCCATCATGGTCAGCACCCACTCAAGCTTCTGCTCCAAAGACCTCAATATACAGTCCAGACCTGCAGGTCGATGGCTGAAGAGAGCGAACGTAACACTGGTCAGGCTTCAGAGAATAGCGATGAAGCGGATCTGTTCATTCCTCGCATCTCCGCCTAGTCTGTCCAAGGGAAACCTCATGCTCGTACTTCACTCTCATATCCTACTCCTGGATACACATGAATGTAAGGTCCTTGGACCTACAGTTAACACACTTCAGAACGCATGGCCCCTCATGTGTCGGCTCGCTACACGTGAGGTACACCTCCTCTCGGGTACACCTCTGCAAGAGATGCCCATACATAACACACTTTTCGCATAGCGTTGGTCTCGGCATGCATGGGTGAACCTATGTTGGTACATAACAAGGCGATACTACCTCTACCACCCCAAACACTCTCTGCACCAGCGTCTCTCCATTCCTCAGCATGAATAATCCCCTTTGACATGTTCCTCCTCTCGTCCAAAGAACACTTAAAGACCTCCCCATCAAAGAATTTGGCAGTCGGGAACCGTTTGGTTTGTTTCGAGTTTTTGGCTTTCAGCATCAGCTTCCCTTAAGTCCTGGCCAGCCTCGATTCTTAAAAGGCTGACCAGATGCCAGCTCCAACATCAATTACGCCCCCTCATCATCATGTCTCCCACTCGCTCCATAATAAACAACCAGAGGCCACTTTTTGGCCCTATTGTTTATTATCTCGAACCTGAAACCCTAAATCAAAGATGTAGATCAAAGATCCTCATAAGTATCAATTTATCAGCTTCTCTGGTAATTTTCAAGTTGGCGATCGTTAGCATGATGTGGGGAAACGAACTCCTAAAGTTGGTTTCCTCACAAGGATAACTAATTTTCACCAGGCTGAGACTGCTGGAAAACAATTCCAAATTGATATTTCCCTTACATTTCATAAATAATCGCACCAACTCTTTCCCTGTTGGAAGGGTTTTTTCGGGAGCCAGCTTGTTCCTTGTTCAGGGAAGCCGCTGGGCCTTGAACCCGGGTCGGCTGAATGAAAACCAACTACACTGACCGCGCCCCCTCCCTTACTTTTCATTCTTGTACCTACTTCCAATTATATTTATATTCATAGTTGACTCCCAAGGCAAACACTGTGAAACCTACTCCGTAAAGCTTTCTTTATTTTTATCTACTATATGTTTTATATTATTATATACTATATTATAGCTTATACCTACATATTGTTCGCTAGTTTTAAGCTACTTGCCCGACCTGATGTCATATATCTGTGCTAGAAGAAAATATAAAGGGTTAGGGTGAGAGGGACCGTGTCCAGCTGGTCCCCTGTCACTAGCGGGATCTCCCAGGGGCCTGTCTTAGGGATAGTCCCCTTCGTTCTCGTTGTAAGTGAACTACCATGGACTGATTAGCAGCATAAAGCTGTTCGCGGATGATGCCAAAGTCTGTGGAAGAGCTACAACGGAAGACGATCGCTCTATTTTCCAAGATGACTTGAGGAAGCTGAGATGGTCACAAAATTAGATGCTACATTAACGAGTGCAGTTTTCTCCACTTCGGGCCACATAATCATCGAAGTTCATACACCTTGAACAAAGTGGGACTTACGCAAGTGTATGTCAAACAGGACTTGGGTGTATCTATAGACGAAGAGCTCAAGTTCCAAGTCCTTGATGCAACTGAAAGGAATTTCATCCATCTTTCTTGAAAGGTAACTCTACCCCTCTACAAAGCTCTGGTAAGGCCACATCTCTAGTATGGGAACGAGAATCGAGGTATGGGGACTCTTATCCAGAGAACAACCAGATTGGTCCCCAAACTTTAACATCTTGATTGAGGAAAGGCTGCGGCAGCTTAATCTTCCATCCCGAGCATATCGCCGTAAACGAGTGGACAAGGCTCATTATCTTAAGAGCTGTTCCAGGAGCCGCCACGTGACGTCATCGATTCAAAGTTTTCATACCTGATGCCATAAGCATATCACGGTAAAATTACCTTGATGTTGGTGCACTAAAGGACTGGAACCACCTTCCAGCCCACGTTGTAGAACCTGTCTTTACCAACACCTTAAAAAATTATATTGACTAATACTGGTCGGATATTTTATACGGATCCCCTGAATAAGACGTTGTCTGAATACATCGGGTAAGCCAGGCACCAAGGTGTTCCTTATGAAGACCCGCTAAATCTCATAAATAAATATGCTTCTTAGGAAAAACAAAAAAGGAAGGCGATTTATTCTCTCACTCTTTGTGCTCCCCGGAACAGCACTAAGCAGCGGTTTCAGCCGCACGCCCTCCGCCATGGCCTTGAAGGCCCAAAAATGTTGCTCGTCGCGAACATAACAGTCAACGAGACCATCCACCTGAGCCCGCAGCACTCCAGGCAGCTGCTGGTCCAGGGACGGTGTTGCGCAGGGTACATACATGACAAGTCATTTTGATGCATCTCACACATAACTGTATAACTGAATAGCAAGAGCCGATTCGGTGACGCCGTGCAAACATTGGAATAATAATTTCCCACGACAGGAGTCAACCGTAATTGAGAATAAAACCATAGATACAGCAGACAGAAATTACACTCATGCACCAGCAAAACCACCGGGTTTGTCGATCGCTGACGGTGCATTTTAACAATCAATGAGCGTGCACAGAAACAGACCAAAGGCAGACGAGTATTGGAACAAACATGTGTGCGGTGAGCATATCAATGAAAACAACTATATGAATACGAAACCAGTGGCAGGTGGGCCATTCCACGGTGAATCACACATAATTCGCCACCTTTTAAGCCCATAGCCTGCAATTTTGTTAATGATTTATAGGTTTCACCAAGTGTAGAGTTTACGGCTGGTGATTATTTTTTGGCCAACCTTGGAACACATGATCCCAACGACCTGCATCTAGGTGGTTTAACCCCAGAATTGTACATGCAAACTCAAACGTTTTACGGATGCGTGGATTGATATATTGAAAGTTATCACCCAAAACAGCATGAAATTCAGACAGGAAACCTGGCCATCAACTGAGCCCGTCTGGTTCCAGGGTGTGCCAGCAGCAGAACGCCGCATCCATGGCTGAGTAGCCTGGTCGTAAGAGTTTCAATGAGACCGCCATATTTAGAACCCGATCGGTTGCGTACAGTTGGGTCGTAGGGGCGTTTTCGGGCCACGCATCCAGCCATGTAGACGCAGGGAGTATGTTGGTCGCAGGCTACTGCCACAGCTCCTCGCACGAGTTTGCTGGGAGCTGACAAACTCCTCCAAGAGGCCTTCCACTCCTTGATCATCGGCGTCCGCTATTTCACCACAGAGTCTCGATATCGGTCGCTACATCGGAGTTCAGAGTAGCAGCGTCTCCCGCGACTCTATTTCCTCTTCTGTTGCCCTCACGTCAGGAGTCGAGACGCTTGCTCCAAGTGGGTTGACGCCGCGCCGCATAGCCAGCTGCAGTGTCAGTTAGCGAACTCGGGAGCGGGCTTCCGTCGGGCTTGGGTTTTGGCTGCTCCCACCTCGCGTTCGAACTAGCCCGAAAAGCTCTCAAGTAGATCTCGCGAGTGCCGCCACGTGAGGATGTACGTAGCTTCTCCTTGGGCCTTGCTCATGCCGGCGGGCAGACCTCGCACTGAGCGAATCGTCACAATCATGTCCTTCTGAAATGGAAAGAGATAAGAGGTAGGTGATGCCCTGCATTGCATGAAGTTTTACCTTGGTAGCCGCCAGTACGTCTTCTTCGGTATTGCTCCCGCAGTACCCGCGTCGGAGCGGCTTCGAGTCACCAAGAAAGCTCGCATTTAGTACGTTGCCAACATATCGAAGAGGTCCACACTGGTTGGCGCACCCTTAAACTCAAATAACAAACAACATATCGAAGAGGTGAATGAAATTAGCTTCATTCTGTTTCCCTGGAAGGTACCGGTCAATCGCAGAGGCAGTGGTGGCGCTCAGAAGTTGCAGGCGGGTCTCACCTTGTGTCTGGCCACACCATTCACCTGTGGAAGTAGAAAGAGAAGGTTGTAATACGAAATCTGGCTTCGAACATTATTCTTGCATTCATATACAGATATTATTTGAGTTCACCATATTTTCCCTGTTAAAATGTAATGCCACTGATTAATGATACTGCGGGCTTATCTCCAACTTTTTCCCTAAAAGACAGAGTAGATTTAGACTGTCGCAATCCTGTGACCTGTTACGTGTCAGCTATCGGGTTGAGCATGCAGACGATGCGTGGAATAATCTAGCCGAAAAAGCACACGACATACTTCAGATTCGAACTGGTGAACTTCTACATTAAAGACGAACGTCTTTGCTTGTCGATATCCCGCCCAGCCTACCTTAAAGATAAAAATGAGAGGCAGAGATAGAGAGAAGATGTTATTTATTATGCTTGCCGATCCTGTGACGCATTACTTGTCAGGTATCTTTATTCCCAAATGAAGAACACGGCACGTGTCGGATTCGAAAGAGAGAACTTCCACATAAAAGACAAACGCCTTAGAATGCAGCCACCTCACCCACCGTCCTATGGAGAAGAATATACAGATAACTGAGGATAGCAGGTACTTCCTCCGGAAGCAAACAGTGAGCGTAAAGCAGCATTGTTTGTTTTTGCATGTAGCATATCTTCGTTTCACCCCTCTCTCAGAACGTTTTTTTAGTTTTAAACACATTTTCTCTTTTTTCCTTTCCTTGTTTGTTTTATGTATTGTTGCATTTTATTATCTCCCTTTCTGACATGTTGGAATAAGAGCAACACCAAAATATTATTTTTGAGGCCGATGAGATTTAACGTTATTTCTAAATCTATGCTAGGCGATTATGGTCTTCTAAAATGAGGCTGACAAAAACTTACTCGGCTTCTGAAAGAGCTAGATCAAGTTTCTACGGTTCTCTTACGGTTACCGGGATCGTAGGGGTCCGATCGGACCCTCAGGTGGTGGTGGGTGCGAAAAGAGCCCAGGCGGTGCTAGGTTAACAAGAGGTCATTCTTGTGGCAGTCAAAAACTCATTATCCCAAAAATTTGTCATTGAAATCGCCCTTGTGGACTTCAACGTCCACGCCCGCTTACGACGAAGAAAGAAAGGTCACCGACTGAGGCAAACATAATCCGCCGACTTCAGTTTGACAGTGGCGTCGTGTAGGAAGATTTTTGTTTCCATCGTGCGTAATTATGCAATGTCGTAATAAGGGCGCTAATCCCATCTAAAGGATCTTTGCCCTGGTTAGGATAAAAATACTTTCTAGCTGGAAATATGAGGGCTAGGAAGATGCC
Organism: Lepas anatifera; assembly: GCA_034440635.1. NCBI lineage: Eukaryota > Metazoa > Arthropoda > Thecostraca > Lepadidae > Lepas > Lepas anatifera. Next base: position 76,085 of record JAOTON010002112.1, on the reverse strand, counting down.
GAAAAACAGCAAACGCGTCCTAAACGCATCCGAAGTTACTTTGGCCCTTGTTTTGTTCAGGTCAGTGTTGAGGTCACCAGAGGCCAATATTGCTAGGAAGATAGCTAGAACCATTTTACCGATGACATTCATTCGAAAGTGCTGGGATGGCTCTTCCACTAACAAAGTGTTCCAGCCGAATGCGCTAAGGATGTCGCCGATGGTCGCACACTATCATCAGCAGTTGCAGAACGGCCATTTACCTGCCTCCGGGAGTTTGGACCGGCAGAGGAAAAGTTTATCTTTGGCAGCAATCTGGCTGCTCAAGTTGCAACGAACGGTGGCTTATCAACAACGGGAAATCAGCTGGCGGGCGGGGGCTGGAACTATATTGAAAGGACGGTTTAGGAGAAATAGCCAATCATGTCCAATTTCGATAGATTTTTTCCGTTTGAATTTGAATTTTATTCAAATACACGTACTGCAGCTTATTTGCACACAAAAAAAACACGTAGATGGCCAGTTCTGACACAGACCGTCGGCTTCCAAGTTGGACAGAGTTAAACTTTTGCGGCGATGCGTCGAAGCTGTACGTTTGGTGTCCTAACCACAGCAGATCAGCAGCCTTCACCGCGTTGTAACTGTATGCATTTTGTTTAGGACACCACATAACGCGGCATCCATTTTCAGCCCAGATCAAAGGCTTGGGCGCTGCAGTTTAAAAGGAATGTGGCACCTTTGGTCGAATCCTGGAATTTGGTGTAATTAGGAGAACTTTTAGACGAAAATCATGGAAGTGTCCATGGTTTCTCTAAAAAAATGCACAATAAGCTCAATATTTTGATTTCAGAATGCTCCTCTAGGGAAAGAAAGAAATATCTGCCTGGGGATGATGTCATGATCTGGCAACCACTACCATATTCAATAGGCTTCAAAGATTTAAATTGGCGGATACTCGCCGTGATGTCAGCATACGTCGTCACACCAGCAACTTATGACTGTGGCCTACTGCTAAAGGTACATGTGAGGTACGTTTCAGGTAGTTTTTAGCTTTTCTCTACGGAAATTTTGAGTTTCAATAAAAATGATATATATGGGTACCGGGTTTTCCGGCATGCTTTACAACTTGGCTATCTCAGTTAAAATCACGGTATAAAGGTGCCACATTCCCTTTAATGAATCCTACTCACTTTACAATTATACCTTCAGGATGAAATATCACGCAGGCTCTATTAAAGCGCTATGTGTCCGCACCAAGAGAATGTAGAGTAGTGGTTTCAAGGTCATTTTAAAGCTTTTGAAAATGCATCTCAGTAGCGACCTCCATGCTAAGATTACGTCTAGGCTGAGGTCGATTGAGGTACTCAGTGGCCTTATCAAGCACTATTTAACTCGGAGCAATATATTTACCATACTCTCATTGCCGTCACTTGGAAATTTGTGCTCACTTGACCTGGCCTTGACTCGTAATTCCCAAAACAGATGCAAAGATGATAAAGAAAAAGATATACCAAGGACAGTGTCATTACATGCATCTGTTTTTCGGCCATCTCGGGACAACTTTAGGAGAGGGAAGACCCCAGCAGGGTGAAAGTTGACGCTATCTCGATGTTACTTTGAAGATATATAAATCGGCCCCCTGGCGGCAGAACATGCAAAACCTTCCAACAAGACTTTATTTAGAAATTATGTCCTAAATAAAGGAAGAAATTGCAGTGGTTGACAATACCTTGATGTGATTTAGCGTCCTCAAAAGATTGAACGTCGACTATCTTGCGTATTTTCAATATTAAAAGATGATCTTCTCACCACTCATGCACATATCTTTGCAGTCAGCCTCAGTTAGGAAGTTATTCTTGTTGCCACCGCATCCTCCGTATGAGAATAGATGACATGTGTTTGTTTTATTGGAGTAGAAGAAGCGTGTGCTGAAGAGCTTGCAGGTGCCGTTGTCGGGGTCCTCGAGACAGATCTTATGGGCATCAGGGTCGATGTTTCTGTCGGTTGGTAGCCGGTTGTCCAGCTCTGCGTGATCTTCTCCGCTTTCTCCCGAGCCTTGGCGAGTTGACGATAGACAACCAAAAGTAAGTTCTGTTGCTAGAACAAAAATAATGCCAATAAGGTATAACTTCATTTTTGGGTTGGTAAGATAACTAAAATAAAACGCCTTCAATTGTTTTCGATACTACATTTTCAACTGCCCGTGGCCAGATTTTTACAGCATCAAAAATCCATTCTCTTGGTTTGAGTGCTTATTTCATTTTTTTCTAAGTAGCAAGTAATACATCGTGAGCGCATCTCAAGTGGTACCTTTACTAGAATTTCTTTAGGTGATAAATGTACCGAAAGAAACAAACGGGACAACTCAAGTACTGCAGAACATTCACTGCCAAAGTAGTTAGTACTGTGCAGTCAAGGACTTTATGGTGATGTCGTCTGTAGAGTATCAAAAATTCGCAGAGGCGGAGGACAAGCTACCTAAGAGACACCGGTCGCAGGCAGGCGTGAAACCTGAAAAAACGTTGGGCGAGCGAGATAGTGACTGAAAATAATGAATAATGATAAGAATAACTGACGGCATTAAACTGGTGCGATGACTTAAAGTTGGCAAACTTAAAATTATTTAGCGTCCTCCGTTCTCAAACCGTGCCCCTACTTGGTTCTGAACTACCATGTTATGGCGATGCGCCGTCGTATTGGGGCATAATGATTAGAGGTGGTGAGGCGAGTGTTTGTAGGGATTCAGTTAACTCTATTTGTTCAGTGTCTGGATATTGTATGTGTACGTGCATTCAGTTGCCAATACACGTTTCAATCCAATTGTTCACATCAGCTGCAAACAAACTGAATTGTTTTTTTCGAAAATATATTTCCTAACCGATAATCCAATAAATGACGACCTCGGTTGCCACAAGCTAAGCCAGGCCGCTGCACATTTGCGTGAGGTGGAGGGAAGTCCGAGCTTCACGCAAAAATTCAGCCGGGATAGTCAATATTCTTTCATTTCACTTTCTTTAGTTGGCACTTTGTCTACGAGGTGTGTTGAGTGAGTCTATGGGTTGGCCTACTTGACATACGAGTAAATCACTACTCGGTATACAAGTCAAGTAATACTGGTTTAATACTGGTTTGCTTTGAGTCCACGAGTTGAGTGGGACACTTTGAAGAAGAAGGTTATATTTTCAGATCGTCTGAGCTGACCAAATTTCGAGCAATCGCTTATCTGATAACGATATTGATATGAATATTACGTTTTATGAGTAATTTCCTGTCCAAAAATGTCTCCCTGGATGTGATCGGATGAATATTTCCCAAGAAATGTCAGAAATAGTTCAAGTTTTTGAAGATTTATTATAACTGCCCTTTTGAAAGATTTCAATCGCAACCGAATCCAGACTTTATGTTTGCTTTGTGAAAATATTTGTGCACGAGCTCTTGCCTAAGAAAATGTTTTCCGCCACGGTATATATGATGTATATGTATCCAGAGCGATCTTTTATGGGTAAATCACCTACAAGAAATTAAAGCTTAAGTCGTCAGTGGTTTATAAAATATTGCGTCGAATGAAAGATAAATGGATGCAAAAAATTTACAAGGACTGAAACAACATCGATGCTGAAGTATGATTCAGAAGCAAACTTAAAACCGTAGAATTGACGGCACAAGGAAATTAGTTCACTTAGCCAAAGCACCAATCAAAGTGAATCTTAGCAGGTGTGTTGGAAATCGTATGCGTGTGTATGATTTTAAAAACGGCAATCTTTGTCTTAAGCGTTACTCTACTTTGGTGTCGTGAGAGTATGCGCCTGTGGCAGCAGCGACCCCTCTAGGGAGAATTCCACCTCCTTCAGCCTCATCCTTCTGTCTCCTTCCATAGTTTTTTAATCGCCTCATGCTCCGACACTTTAAAAGCCACCTTGATTGAGCAGAAGCGTGGAAGTGTTTGCAATATATGAATATGTGCCTCCTATTCACAGACGAATTTGATTCGCAACACCCTAAGGAAACAATAAACACGTTGGTCATAAAGCTAAACACATTGCTACACAATTGTTGCGTCCATACATGCATGCAGTTCTAATTCAATGATAGAAAGATAAAACACATTGGATTATAACAGCCAGGACCGACTCTGCCCTACCGCTCGGGAGCTTCCAACTGCATGTACCACCTCGACGCACCCGCACTATGACCGCTACTCTGCTGCACGTCCCATCTGGTAGGACCAACACGGTCCAGCGCGGAGTACTTTTTGGGGGCGCCTGGAGCCTTCTGTGCGTTCGTGACTGCATGCCCCTGGACGTTGACCCACTTGGGCGCGGTCACGCTCAATCTATGGAAATGGTACGAGCGTTTGTTAGACTTCCCTGCCGCCAGAACATTCACCATTCATCACTTGGGAAGTGCATAATTTATCTATCATTATTCTTCTACTGACCTATTATTGAATTTCCCCCGACTCTCCTTTTAGAAGTATGGTGTCTATGGTGTCTTAATTCTAGCATGCTGCATCTTATTCATATTTTCATTCGTATATAACAAACACTTTCATTCAAATGAGGTGGCTTTTAAAATGTTGTGATGAGTATGAGGTAATTGAAAAAAAGGTTTTGTTTTTAATCTCTACTTGGGCTGTTACCGGGGCCCTTATCTGTTGCTCATCAAACCCAATAAGCTAAACTAAGAATTAATCATACCGCGATGGATCTTAACCTTCGCCCCGCCGGGGGCCATCGATGAGCCCATCTAACTTCAAAAATATGGGGGTTAGCTCAAATCTGCAAAGTGCATTAGATAGCTCGTGTTAATTCAGCAAGAAATTACTTCACATGTTTAAGCACTCAGGTCAGTGGTTTGACTTTCAGAGTTCAAGTTAGGTCACGATAGGCAAATAGTTCTCGGAAGTTTACCTCAGGTCCTCTAGCAAAAAAGGTCATTCCCACAAAACTCCACACTAAAATATGCAATGCTTAAGCAAACTGGGCATAGCTCTCATGCTGTTAGAGCTATTGCAATCTGATTAAGTAAATTTGACAGGAAGATGCAAGACCTTTTTCAGCTATCTGGAACATAATGACTTCACGCCAGTGGTTTGATTTCCAGAGGTCACCTTGTGACCTAATTTTACCTGAGGTGAGAGATCAGAAAGTGACCTTGCTGTATATCAAATGAAAGCGTGACGAGGCATACACAATTGCGTTTATTTCAGCGCTCTAGCTTGATGAGGTCAAAAGCTACCGTCAAAATACTGTTCTTGACCCCTGGTGACTGTGATGACCTCAGATGGGTCAAAGGGCTAATATGGCCCCTGGGATCCGTGAAAGGGTATCCAAGATCACTTTTCTGAGCAATTGCAATCACTTTAGTGACTTTTAGATCACAAGACAGCTTTTCCCCACGCTTTTTCAATTCGAAACGTCACCTATTGACCTGACCTCGTGTCACGAAATAGGAAAATCCCGGATATAAATTTTATAGACCCTGGAGGGGTTATGAAGTGTAGACGTTTACTGCTACTGTATCCAGGTGGACGTTTACTGCTACTGCCCATATAATATTACCGTATTCTTATACTGACCAGTGAGATATCTGCACGGAGGCTATACTGATGCCTCCCACAGCACCACGTCTATCCTTAGCTTTCTGGGACGAGCTTATCAAAAGACCAAGAAATGCGTTAGATTTCTTAACTATTGAATCTCTCTGAGATGAATATGTAAGTTTTGTATCCAGAATGACACTAAGGTCCCTGATGGTGTCCTCATGCTCAAGAACAGTATGTCCAGCGAAATGGATGGGAGTCTTTTCAGTCATATTGGACTTATCTTTTGAGAGGTTTGAATTTAGTTTCCAGGAATGGGACAATCTGGTTAGGTGATTTAGGTCATTTTGCAGTATGGCTGCGTTTTTTGCAAAGTTTGTGTTTCTAAAAAGTTTGACACCATCGGAAACATGCCGGCGAGAATTCATTTGGGCCGGAAGATCATCTGTTAACATGGCGAACATGAGGGGAGACAGTAATCCGCCCTGCGGCGTGCATTATCTCACAGCCGTTTAATCGAAACACTCCGTTCACGATCACACGCTTTCTTTGATTCAATACGTTTTGCTTGTTTAGCCCAGGGACGCCCAAGACGTAAACAGTTTTCAAAGGGGTGAGCCAAGAGGTAGTGCTATTTATTAGGGGCCGGTGGTGCACGAGATATTTTGTGTAAGTGGCCATAAAGTGGCCAGGAGAAAATGTGCTTTATTATTTATATTCGGCGGCGCGCGAGTCATTTTGGCCACAAAGCGCCCAGGAGAAATGTGCCTCACTCATCCAACTATTTAGACTCGTATATTCTTTTACCTCCGCATTCCGAGTGCTAATACCGCCTCTGAAAGCTTTTCCACGCTGTTCCCACTGGTTTAATATTTCTTTGTCTTCGAAAACAGGGTGGGAATCCGTCTCTTCAAGCCCTGGAACGGTGGTCATTTAGGCACACTCACAAGCCACTGATTCGCAAACGAAGGAATTATTATCGAATTTCAGGTACATCTCTGAATTTAGTTGCAATTCAAGAAAATCGCACACAAAAATCATGGTTGTCAATAGGAAGAGTTCCGACTGGGCCCATGTACATAGTTCTGGAGCGCCGGAGGGTGGTACTATTTCGCCGCTTGTTTGTTAACAGCCTTCCGAGGAGCAAAATTCACTAAGATGCCGATCAATTAAGTGATATGGTACCTAACCAGGCCGGGTGGCCTAGTGGGTTCGCTGTAGATCGGATAGCGTGGGTTTACGTAGTTTCAATCCCCACGGCAGGAAATCGCCTTCCGTGTCCGATCTGACCCGGTGGAGAGGATCCGTAAACACCTACGCCAATACTCCCTGTAATTGGGCAAGTGTGCCTGTTGGGGGTGGCCCTAATTCAAAATAAAATAAAAACTACACGAATGCCCCTGAAATCAACGCTGAAGTCCTGCAGGAAGATCACACATGCTTACTCTGTACTTCGGAAGCTTAGCACGCGCAGTGGAGAAGGGTCTGGCATCAGCGCGCAGTAGAGGGGGAACCTAGACTGCTCTGCCCTGATATGTTAAAAAAAACCAAGAGGGTTAGAATAAACGTTCGGTTGGGGGGTTTGTGGGGCCTACAGTGATCTACATTAGTGGTCTAAATTATAGAAAATTTTCATTGACCTAGGTCAACATCTTCAAGGTCACATAAAGTCGTAAATATAAAATGCAAACCGTGCTGGGGACTTATCGGGAAATGCTGCAATTATGCAGATAAAAGCCAAAAATACACTGAAAACGGAACTAGGTTCCCGAAGGAAATTCTTGCATCTTCATGCCATCCACTATTTAGGTCCTGACACATCTTTCACGCGACAATAAGTACGCATACTGGACATAGATAACCGAATTTATAAGCACGTCCCAGTTACTCCTTCCCTCCCTTCCCAGACAGGTCTGCTTGTTCGGCCAGCCCACAACAATTTTTTTGGGGAACTCAGGAAAGGACGTTCCCACAGTATGACTAGTTTATTCCAATATAAATATATGCATAATCATTGCCACACACACCATCTCCCCTGGCCATTTAACATGTTAACTGGGGGCCATTTGCCCTCCCCCCATGGCCCAGAAAATGGCCTTCCAGTGAAATCGACAGGTGATGACCCTAACGAAATAGAGACAGGACAGCACCCAATAATAATAATTTTGTTGTATTGCTCGTCCCCAAATCGGCATCAGTTGCTTTCGACTCCAACAGGCAAAAACGATACAAAGCGCGTAGTTACGGGAAATCCCGGCAAAGCAGCCTCAGCAGCTAATCACAACGCTGGAGATAGCCTACAACCAATCAAACATCGTGTTCTATCTGACAGGAAGCCCACGCCCCAGCCAATACTGTGGGATTGCATGATGCTCTCACTTCACACGCGGTCAGTTGTCAGCACTCAGAGCTCGCTCGTGGATTAGGCGGGACCCGATGTAGTCACAGCGCGTCAGACTGGTTGCTGGCGTAGCGGTGTGAAGTGCTTTAGCCTGTTTATTTATCATTATGGTGGGAGCATACGTGAAATAGATTCGTTTCTGTAAAGTTGAAAAGCTGTTAGTTGGCCTCTCTCATCGATTCGTTGATGTTGAAAATTGGGAGAGATTATATATTCGGCCACAGCCCTTTGTCAGAACCATCGAACTGGCTCCCTAGAAACCCTTCCAACAGGGAAAGAGATGGCGACGCCATATGACCCCGACAGTTGGTGCGTCGATAAGCCCCAAAGATTATTAACTGGTCTTTTGCACTACATTCCCTCGATGATTTTGACAGCAACAGCCAGACATCATGGTAGGTATGTGTGCGTAAAAACGTGCCTTGATTTAGGCTATAAACCACATGTGTTCGATACTTAGGGAATTTTTTACCTTGCCACACTCATAACGAAAAAACAGTTTGTTCATCTGGAAAACATTGCAGGGGCATCAGGGCTGCCAGGCTGGTCAAATATCTCAAATTTGATCTTTTGTTACCGTGTAAGGCCCCGGTGATTTTTCGGTTGGCCCTTTCTTGGAATCTGACGTTTTTGGCCACTTTTCTAGCAGCTGGAACCTGAACTATTTTTGGTTTATCCCTTGCATAAATATGGCTTCTTTTAGTTTTCTCTGCTCTTAAATAGGATGTTCTGACACCAAAAAAAGCCACAGAGTAGCGAAAAAACTGTTACGGTGGTGAAAGGAAGGGACAGAACTTTGTTAAAAACACAATTCACAAAAATGACGGCCACCGAAAACCGGACGCGAAGGATGCGATACTATAGGCGCCCTTTGGGTGAAATTTTGATGGCAAAGTGCGCCATTTTAGGATTCACCCTCCCCCATTTACTAAAATCCTAGTTCCGCCACGGTTCAAGAGTAAAAAACTAAGTTGGAAAAGTAGGAAAAAATTCATGTTAGCGGGAGCAGTGCGGCCAAGATAATCGATGATTCTAACCAATTTTATGGTTATGTGGATGAAATCATTTTATGGCCACGCGGGATTGGAAGGGTACTCTTGAATTTCTATTAAATGGATAAGGTGTTAAAACAAATATTGTGTCAAGCCTATGTCAAACGTCAACAATCCGTTTTGAAAAGTGATACAAATCGTTTTTTTCTGAGGGTGTATCACTACCGTTAGGGGTCGTTTTAGCCTCAAATCGTTCTTGTGGTATTTCTTTGGCAATTTTAGTGAAAATAAGATTTGACACTTTTTTACTCTTTTTCTAGCTCGCTTTTGCCTTTTTCTGGCCGAAAAAATCTGGCAGCCCTGGGCAGCATCTATAATCTCTATAACATGGAATAGCACACACATTGGGAAACATTTTATTAACCGTAACGCGTCAAGTTTTATTACCCACCCCCCTTCGTACAAATGGAGTCTTGATCTCCTGAATATGCCATAATGGCCAGCACAAGAAATGCCCCCCCCACTGATATTTCATTAAAAATGCTCTGCCCCCAAAGATTTGATTATTATCTCGCATAATGAAGCATTATCATAGTTTTCCAAGCGCGGACGATGTCACAGCACCGTGCTACGGCTTCCAATGAACGCGCACTAGTCGCTAGCGCCATCTATACATCCTACTCTGAAAACCAAACATCTGGAGAAACCCCAAGCCCAGCCACCATCACCACTTCTCGTCGGGATGCAGACAACAGCACCTAAGGAAGAGGTTCGTATGGCAGAAATATATTAAACTTAAGCACGTAGGGTGAAATGTTTGTAATGGAAAAAGTACGTAAAAATGAAGTTCATTCGTCATAAAGTACGTAAGGTAAAACTTCCCTTACGGAAAAAAGTACGCAGGGATCAAGCTCATACGATATAAAGAGCATTCCTTCGGTTCGGTAAAACATTCGTCTCTCTCTCTCTCTCTCTCTCTCTCTCTCTCTCTCTCTCTCCTCGTTCTCTCTCTCTCTCGTTCTCTCTCTCTCTCTCGTTCTCTCTCTCTCGTTATCTCTCTCTCTCTCTCTCGTTCTCTCTCTCTCTCGTTCTCTCTCTCTCTCGTTCTCTCTCTCTCGTTCTCTCTCTCGTTCTCTCTCTCGTTCTCTCTCTCTCGTTCTCTCTCTCTCTCGTTCTCTCTCTCTCTCGTTCTCTCTCTCTCTCTCTCGTTCTCTCTCTCGTTCTCTCTCTCTCTCGTTCTCTCTCTCTCGTTCTCTCTCTCGTTCTCTCTCGTTCTCTCTCTCTCGTTCTCTCTCCCTCGTTCTCTCTCCCTCGTTCTCTCTTTCTCTCTTTCTTTCTTTCTCCTATTATCTATGTGCATTTTATATCCAGGATTCGAGGAGACAGGACAGTATATACCTTGCCAACTTAAGATATTTTGCCTTCAAAATATGTCATGGCCCCCACTTTGGGGTAGGAGGACCTGACCGGAATACCCCCACTCCCCTCGTCCACCAATGCAAAAACATGTTTTTTTTACTTCAAGTTTTAAGATAACTCTACTATATATGAAGCAGTGATGGTAGAAATCGTATGCTCCATTTTCCGTAGACATATTGCAGATATATTTGTGGTCCCACTGAATATGTTATACGTACTCGGGAGTTATATGGTGAACCAAGGTAAAATAAAAACAGTAAAAATAAAGGAGCAGTTCAAAAAGAAATCAAAACGACAATAGTAAATTTTAAGACACGCTAAAGCATTGAACCTTCGTCACCAGCTATTGCCTGCTTCAATGCATCGGCCTTGTCGAGTTCACCATTCCTCCGGCTGCCAATGTCCAACTCACCAATTCTCAGGACGGTAAAGTCTTCAGAAGTAAAACATAAGAAACACCTGAAAAAGACAAAGCGACGCGAATACCGCTAAAATGCCAATTTGTACTGTCTCATCCTTGACTAAACTCAGGTCGCAGAACATGTTAAACTGATATCTGCTCACCGCTCAGCTCATGCACATTGCACATAGCCCTGCAGTCTGCCTCACTAAGGAAGTTGTTATTGTTACCACCACATCCCCCGTATGAGAACTGACGGCAGGTGTGTGTCTTCCGGGAGTAGTAAAAGCGTGTGCTGAAGAGTTTGCAGGAGCCTGTTTCGGGGTCTTGAAGACAGATTTGATGGCCTGCAGAGTTGGTGTTACCCTGGACTGGTTCAGCAGCAAACTTGTTGTCAGGCTTTGCATCGTCTTCGCCTCTCCTTCCTTTGGGGAGTTTGACGCCCGGAGGCGCTGTGACACGCGGATCGTGCCTTCTGCTAAAAAACGGGTGGCAACCAAACGTAGGTCCAGTAGCTAGAACAAAACCAATGATAACGTAAATCAGCTGCATTTTTGTCGGAAAAGGAAAGTAAAATAGATCACACGAATTCTTCTCCAGATTTCATTAAAATTCCCGGAGCTTGACTTTTGAAGACGTTCTCGCTAGGTGATTTCATGTCCACATTTTTGCAATAACGAGCAATACAGCGTGAGTACATATCAAAAGGTACCTTTATTGGAAGGTCTTGAGAAGAGATGTAGGTATACTGAGCTGCATACCAGGTGCAGATCCTGGCTGGAGAAGTTGGAAGTTGATTCAGAGGACAAGGGACAGTGATGCAGCTTGCACAGTGCACATTGTACACGCTGTGAATCGATGCTGAGAAACCAGACTACGGCTAAACTTTTCACGCGAGCTCGAGTTCGCGCGGCCTCAGGATTGAGTTTTGCGGGGAAAGTGATAAGATTAGGCCACAGCATGAACAGCAGATGCTGACTTGCGAATGCAATTTCCATCTTCTAAGAACACCAAGTCACCTGTTGTCCCCGTACCTCACTCGTCTCATCACTCGTCGCGTGCTTGCTGCTTCATTGCCCGCTAGAAGTTACCACACACCACCGAAGTATTTGGTCTACCTGACGTCATAGATCATGCAGCAGCGTGTTCTGCCAGGATTGGGTGACAACATACCAGCAGCGCCGCGCCCGATCTGGCGCCAATCACGGCGTGGTGCTTTTCACTGCCGTAACGATACAGACAGCCAGGTACAGAGGTCAGGGAAAGCACGGCCTCTCCAAAATAATCGGATATAATTTTTAGGAACTGGTAGATATTGTGTGTATTTCCACCGGTGAATTTCTGGTCCCTCTATGTGTGAAAATCATGACCTGTCGATTCTGCACTTGCGGATCATTCGACCTTGCCATTTTGACCGTTGATCTTAACATTGGCGGATCTAGGAGCAACTTTTGGAGGGGGCCACACCAACTTTTTGAAGGGCTAAATCGAGAAAAAATCGCAAAAGTATGGTATTTTTAACAACAAAATGGCCAAACTTTGGTTCTTTGCGGGAAACTCAACTTTTTTAGGCTTTGCTGGAGGCCACGGCCCCTTTGGCCCGCCTTGGCTTTGGCACTGGATCTTAGGCACTGCGGTTAAATTATTATGCCGACTTTTTGACACATTAATCCCCTATATTGCAGCGGTAGTTTTCATGATGTTGAATAAGGCTAGCACTAGCAGTGAAATTTTTGCCACTCATTCTAAGCCAATCATAATCGATCGCAGCCACGTGCAGAAGTAACTACAAATTTCCCTGACTTCTTCCACTAGGGGGAATGAACGGGGCCGAATTCCTGGCACTCTGAGCACTCGTATCCCTGTTCCCTGCTCTAAGAATCTGCCAGACCTTCAGCCTGTTTTAGCCGCGTGGAAAGTACAACTACTGCATCACTGCACTCCCCAAGAGACTTCATAAAACTAAGGGCGATATTTTATGTTAGGAGAGGCCCTGTTCCAAGTCTGTGCTACAGCCAAGGGCTGAATGAGCACTGAACAAATGGGCAGGTAAGAGGCATATCAGGGGCGGATCCAGCTACAGTAAAGAAATTCGACCAGTACCAACAGATTAAGCCACTTCCATGTCACTTCTGGTGATATGAAATCACTTTTTAAGAATCAAGGGGCATTCATGATGCATTTATGGGGTGCTCCGCAGAGACTTGGAGTTGAAAGAAGTCGGGAGTTGAAAGAAGTCGTCGAAAATGGGGTGTTTTTCAAGCTTTATGTGGTGGAGAGGCGCATTCCTAAAAGCTTGCAAAGCGTCTACGTGACCTAATTTCGGTTGGCGACTTGGGACAGGGGCACCTTAGGCTTCCAAGGGGGCCATGACCCGATAGGTCCCCTCGGTCCGCCACTGGCTGCCGCATAGAAATACCCTACGTCATGGAACATCACTTGATCACAAATACCACAAATACAAATACCCTGCCACATGAATACCCTACGTTAGAAGAGCACTAGTCTCACAAAGGAACGTTAGCAAAAAAACTGTCAAGATAGGTTCTAGTTTGTTTCCTTCTGCCCCACTCCTCCCCGCTGCGTAAACTACATGCAAGTGTGGAATTATCGCTGCGAGTGCTCTGTTTTCTCTTTTTTCATTCACAGCCAAATTCGTGAGGTATTTTCGCAGCAGCCGAGCGTCGGGACCAAAAGCTGCTTCGTGATGAGATTTTACGTTATCAGCAAACAGGAGATCATTTGTATTTTTGTCCGGAGGGTCATTAACGAACAAGGCGAGATAGTTCCACCCTCCGACGTCTCGAAGCTTAGGTGCATAAACCCAGTCCGAGGACTTTCCATTGACAGTCACGAAGTCTTTGCGATTAAAAAGGAGTTCATCCCGAGACGTATGGGGAAATTGATAACACTTCATTAGTTTGTGAATGAGGGATTTATAGGTTAGGTTAGAATCGGGTTAAGTTTGGCGCCCAAAACGGTTAGGGTTTGGGTGCCGCTCAAAAGAGCGTATTTATGGCGTCTGAGGGCCTGAAGAGATGGATTCCCGTGTCATTTCTAATTGGCAAGCTAAATTTGCATCGCACGATCGACGTGAGGTGGAGGGGCGTTGATTGGAAGTCAGGATACAGCAGCAGGATCACAGGCAGATCAAGGGGCAAGTACATCCCGATCGACCCAGTTGGTACCCCCTGAAACGGCCCGATCCCCTTCCCCTCTCCATCTCCTGGAGTGTCACTTTCCACGCCTACCGTCCCCCCCCCCCCCCCCCCCCAGGATAGAAGTATTAGCGGCCCCGTGGTACGATTGTGTGGCCTGTGATAGGCTACACCGTAAGAATTGGCGTCCCTGGCCCAAATGGCGTCCCTACAGGCATGGGTGTCGACAGTGACGGGACTAAAGGTTTTCTTGCATTTCTCCCCATTCCCTGCGTGGAGCTACATAAATGTGTTGATGAGGTGCATCGTCGTTATCAAAGACATCCAATAAGTACGCCCACATTTCGCCTCCCATCCCTCACCTCTCCCTCCTCGGTCATGACCAGTCTGAGGTCCGTCCCCTCCAGTAAACATTTCGTGGCGAGGTCCCGGCCTACAGGGCCAAATAGCTATTGGCGGATCCAGGAGCAACTTTTGGAGGGGGCCAAACCAATGTTTTGGGGAGGCCACATGGAGAAAAAATCACGAAAACTTAGTTTTTTTAAGAAAAAACGGTCAAAATTTCGTCCTTGGGGTAAAAGATACTATTTTAGGCTTTGGAGGGGGCCTCGGTCCCTTTGGCCCCCTTGTATCCGTCACTGCAAATGGCGCCGCCTTCGAACCCAACTGGCACCCCGATATTAAAGTAGCCATCCCATTGAAAGTATTGAATCCGCTCATGTGACTTCAAGGAAATTAGCAAGACTAGTTGAACGTAAAGGCACTACCTACGAAATTTTTGACAGAACGTGGTGAGTGGGGCGGAACGAGTTCGAACGAAACTGCGCTCATTAGCGTGGAAGTGGGAAGCTTAGAGTCGCACTAACTCCATGAATAATACCGGACCAGGGAGGATGTCTACAGAGGTTCGGCATTCAACCAAATATCGACAGTTTATATTGAAGTCTTTCTCGCTTTCAACATCAGATCAGGCAAATGTCTTCAAATTCATTGCAGGTGGACTAGCTTTATAGTACCTACTTTCCGAACCGTTATGAAAGTCCGTGGCAACACCTTCGCTTATACCTGCAGAATCATCACGTTTAGCCTCTGGCTCTGATAATTGGTGTGTTCACCCTCTGCACCTCTCAGTCAAGCAGTATCCAATTCGTGCAGCATTTTCATTTCTGGAGTGTTTCAGATTTTTGGGTGTTCGAAATCCGCTGAAGGTCAAGTTGTCGACCAGTTGTGCGGTCCGCGGATACGTCTGCGTCCGATCTTGCGCAAAACTTTTAGGGAAGCTAGGGGAAAATATTTCTAAAATGATGACAAACAGCGTTTTTAGTGCAAAAATCGGCCAAAAGTGGCTAAAAAAGTGTAAAACTTGATCACTTCGGGGAGAGGAAGTCACGACCGGACTGGACCCCCTGGAACCGCCCCTGCCCTGGATTCGTCCGCTGGCGGGAGGACTGCTTGACAGACAGATGGTGCCCAGCTCTAATGGATCCAGTGGTGTTGGCACACCGCACCCGCCCCCCGTTTACCAACGTTTATGGCCATTGTAAAGCAGCAATAAAGAGCTTGCTAATCAGTGTGTCGCGTCGGTTTCCCCCGGGCAGCTGGGGTACCAGCAGTGACGGCGAATACGGCGCAACCACCGACACCGTGCCACCTAGCTATCCTCTCTTCTCACCGACGTCGTCCCACCGAACTAACCCCTCTTCTCACCGACATAGTGCCACCGAACTAACGCCTCTTCTCACCGACGTTGTCCTACCAAGCTAAGCTCTTCTCTCACCGCTACCTGATGTCAGGGGCGTAGCCAAGGGAGTGCGGCAGGGACAGCCGCCCCTGCCCCCCTCCCTCCCCGGAAGGCCCGAAGGGCCCCTGAGGACACGGGCCGCGCGAAGCACGGCTCACCCGCACTATGCTCTGTGGCCAAATTTGAAATTCCATACCAGACAGGGCCCTCTTAAGCCCCAGCACTCTATTCTGTACCAAGCAGCGCCCTTTTTACCCATCAGGGCCCTTTCGGCGCTGTCGCAGGGGCCCTTTTTCGGGGCGCCGCCCCCACATGAGCGAAATCCTGGTTACGCCCCTGCCTGATGTCGATGTAACTTGTTACAAATCAGACAGTTATCCCGGGACCGGACGTGTGCTTGAACACTTGGGTTCAAGTTCCAATAAACTTCAAAACGATACAAATTTGTAGAGGTGTAAAGCCAATGACCAGATTTAGGCCGCCAGGAAGCCTCTGTCTGTGCGTTTGGGTGAGCATCACAACTAGTGTCACAGACAGTGCGCGCACGCTGCCGGATGAGAGCAAACAGCGGTTTGGAACCATCGCCACCCGATCCGTCATATGCCCACCCTGATACATGAGCAGCTTCAGTACGTACTATTTATGTACGTTCCGACTGCGGGAGAGACTTGAGAATTTATGTAACCACGAATCTGGTAGGTTTACATCGCCCAGTCTCAGTCCTCTCTGAAAAGAAAAGAAAACTTATGGTAAGTCCGTACTATGTATATAAAACAAAGACTTATTCCATACAACTTATTCGCAGTATTTGTTTCATGAATGGTTACTGCTCAATGATTTCAATTATCATTTGATAATGCAGTTCTAATAAGATTATAGGTAATAGTTTTATGGCCGGATGCAAATCTGTATCTTAAATGAAACCCCTCGTAACTGATTTGCTCTTTACCTCGGTGCGTTCTGCTCGAGTTGTAGTGGTTGTTTCCAGACACTCGGCTCCCGGATTGATTCCTTGAAGAAGTGCTGCAACTAAGGCTGCCGAAGATGAAAAAGACTTCAGTGACGATGAGGTGAACGTAAAACAAACCTGCATGCAATGAGTGTATTGAAAGCACAAACTCAATCACTAGGTTTTCAAAAGAATTTTGTTCAGAAGAAAAATTTTCAGTAATTTCTTTCACGAAAACCATTAACTAAGCGGAAAATGAAAATATTTTTTGTTTGCCATTTTCCGCACAAGTAAGGCCGAGTTCATTATTTTCAACATGAAAACGCCATCGACAGTGACAGTAACCGCGTAGGCAGATCCAGGATGGCAATGGGGGGGTACCTGCCAAGAGGGAGGGGCGCCATCCGGACCAGGGAGCATCACTTTTGGCCGACAGAACCTGTCTGGCGGGCGCAAAATCCTATGGGTGGACGCATCCTGGGTGGGGGGGAGTGGCAAGCGACATTTCAGGGGCACCATCGACCTTTCAGGGGGCACCGTGACCATTTCAGGGGCGCCGATCCCTGATCGGGGGGCACCTACCCCACTTTAGCCCCCTCGAATCCGCCTATGAGTGACAGTGGCACTGTATATGTGGAAGTGCACGCAACCAAATAATACTAAATTAGGCCAGAGAGCTGACAGAACTCGACACAACGCTCAAAGAAGAAATACATCCTGTGGGTTATTCAGACCTGTTTCATAAATTTAGTATCACAAGACAAAACAATCTGACGGTACCTAGTATGTTCTATGTGCAGCCACGAGTTAGAATAGCTCGCTGTGTCCCCAGTGCCAGGTTTCTGCGGCGACTGTGAAAGTGAGACCACGCGAAAGCGTGTGAGTGTGTGCGTGCCAATATTGGCACTCACACATGACGCACGGAGCCAGGACCGGGCTGTAGGCGAGGACGATAACGAATCGCCGCTGACGTCAGTGGAACCTCACTGGTGCCGGACAATCACAGCTAGTCCCAACTAGAACCATTCCTATCTATCGCATTTTGGTTCTGTCGCTGAAATACAACTCTAGAATGGTCACTGGCGAGCAGTGACTGGTGCCTTTAACATGGTAGCCTACGATTACGATGTTCGCAGGGGCGTAGCCAAGGGGGGCGGCAGGGACAGCCGCCCCCCGCCTCCTGAGGGCTCGAAGGGCCCTCTTGAGAACACGATTCTGTAACAAGGAGGGTACTTTTTGCCCATCAGGGCCGTTTCGGCGCTGTCGCAAGGGCCCTCTTCGGGGCGCCGCCCCTAAGCGAAATCCTGGCTACGCCCCTGGATGTTCGTGCAAGAAAATTGTCACACCTAGAGCCTTTGAAGCGTGTTTTTTGTCTTTTAGATGTTATACACATTAGGAACTGTTTGAGATAAGCCTACATGCAGTTGAAAACGGTTTTGTGATGATAAGCTAATGGGGTACGGCAGAGAGAAGTTAATGATGCAGACAGAGAGGGCGATATCGCGATAATCACAATACAGGACTCTGGCCGGCCCCTGAAAAGCTACATTGCAAGTGTTGATTGCTTGGTTTTGGCCCCAATGATAATAATTTTTTACAATTTCAAGAACGTTACATTTTCATTTTCTGCATGACATTGCCCACGCTTAAGTAGATCGTTTAACGATAGAACTGACGGCTACCGTTGCCAGCTCTTCGTGTTACGGCTGTTGTGTTTCCACCTCAGCTCTCTTCGCCAGTGAATACACTAGAGACCAACTGGGGCGCCACGGCGTGGGTGGCGCGAAATTTGCGCGCGCCACGCGCTGCCGCATGGCGCGAAAGCGTTGAGAGCCGGCGCCGGAACGGCGGCGCGGCGCGGCGGCCCAGCTGTGGCGGGAATGTCGCCCGCCACGGCTGACGGCGCGCGCAAATGAAGCAGCGCGCGCGGCGCGTGCCGGACATTGTGCATTGGCGCCGCCCTACAGGTCGCCCGTCAGCTCGGCCGGCAGGGGTGAGGCGCCCTGCATCTCAATCTCAGCTCGAGAGGGCGCTGCGCAGACGACGGCCACGCACGCAGCTGTTGTTTTCAACTGGAGTGATAATGCGGTTAAGTTAATAGTTAGCCTGCAACACGACGTAGTACAGGGTTTAATACTGTGCAATATGCGAACTGCCTCGTGCCGACATATTGTAACGCAAGGCCACCGAAGATATCATTGGGAAATGCCCCCGCTGGCGAACTTGCTTCACACCACTTTCAATCACGGACAATGCGCTCTGATGAACTTCATCACTTCTACGCCTTATCGGAACCGCTTTAATCCCAGACATGTCTCCGATCTCGCTGCCTTGCTACCATCCGAAGTCCTCAGCGCCGCTGGGGCGGCCTGGATGAGACGTCTCGCGCGCCCCCTGCCTGCGGGCGGTGACCCGAGCCTGACCCCAGACCGAGCAGCTGTCAGTGTGCCTGGTCGTCGGTGCATTGTTGCCGGACTGGTGGCACAATGGGGGGCGGGGGCGGTGGCGGTGCTCGTGACCGGCGCGCGTCGTTTTTGCCGCGGTGCACCGTGTTTGCTCCAGAAACGACGTCCGTTACCCAGGGACGCGCGGAGTGTGCGGCACGAGCGGACTGGGCGGACGCGTCGTGCAGCAGTGGGGCAAACCGGACAGTCCCGCTGTATTTACACCGGCCGATATCGAGAAATGACCCAATGTGGGTTGTAACGAGGAATGGATCTCGGTACAAGGAGCAAACGTGATGCATTAGCCAACGGTTGTATGACGAGAATACATAGTTTGCACAATCAGAAAGCGAACCTGTCTTAAGCAACAGTGAGAATGGGGCATACTAATCTGTGGTAAGAAACATTCGTGGTTATCGTATTGAGAAAAATTGCTGTGCTGGACTTTTCGAATAGCTCAACTCGACAACTGACCATTACTGTTTCCAATCTTTTTGCCATAGACTTCTGTCAACATATTCTGTCCAAGTCACAATTAGGAAACTCGTTTGATGGTGGTGCTTTCGATAGTAACGTGGAAACATCGTCACGAAAAGAAAGTCAGACAAAAATACATTTGCACTGCATTGGCTTGGGAAAAGAACTCCATTTAAATGCCACGTAATAATTAAAAAAATCGCACAGTGCTTCAATTACAACGTGACAGGCCAAAGCATATATCACAAGGCCAGCCAACGAGGCTGGCCGGTGAAGCCATGTTTCTTCACTGCCACTCCTCTGAGCCGTCTGTGGAGCGCTACAGCCAAGCTCTGACACCGTTTGGAGGCTCAGTGTCGGGCTGGACCGCTTTTCCTTAGCTGCCCGAGGTTGCTGGTACACCATTCAGAGGTCACCGGGGTCGCACAGGTCACGACAACACCAACGCCCGATTAATAATAACGCACACGACGCAGGAGGCTGGCGGGTCGAGATGAAATGATGATGATTCGTACAATTGGCCGGTTCTTATGTTGGCCGAGACTAATATCTGCCGTTTCAGAGCACGAAAGCCTGCCGCGACGCTTGGCCGCCTGAACTGAAGTGATGTGTGGCCCAGCTGGAGGCCTTGTTGCCCGGTAAGTGCCGCAGTTCGCTGCAGAAGAGGTTTCATCTGAACTCTACGACCTGCCGGCCCGCCCCAGGCGTGTAATCATGCCCACTCGCGCCAGTGCCGTAATCACCGACTGTGGGAGCTATCTCTGAATGTCTGGAGTGTGGGAAAATACCTCGGCGTCGTTTTTCTGACAGAGTAAGGCACGGACGGGCGCGTGGCCACTGATTGGTCGATCGCTCTGATCGTGTCACCGCGCCCGTGGGCGCCAAGAGCAGGAGGCGGCGAGCGTGTGGCGCAGCCGAATTCTGGAGACATGAGATCATAACATAGCAGAAGTGCACGAACATTCCGAAAAATCATTGTTGCTCTCGTGGACAGATTTTTCGGCTACAGGCAAGGGCATGGACTTGTATTTATTAGGTGAGGGTGTCCAAAATTGAAGATGTCAATAACGGCCATATCAAACGGTTACCTATAATAACTCAAAATTGTGTTTTAATCATAGCATTAAAATTTCCAACACAGGCGCCAATTGAACGCAATTTTGCCACCCAGATCAGCTGATCTGGGTGGCAAAAAGAAAGTTTGCCGTTGGGCTGCGTGTATTAAAATTTTGCTTTATTAGAATTTTTCTAACACGTATACGGATGCGGATGCAGATGTACAGATTTGCTACATGCAGGCCAATAGCATAGATACCGTCCTTTGCCGCTAAAGGTCATCAGAACTGGGTGGCAAAGTGGTGGTTCAAGTAGGCACGGCTAGCGACGCAGCAGCCGGACGGCAGGTTGGCTGTCTAAGTTTTGATGTCAGTAGTTTTAACCTCCTCATAGGCCTGCTGAACTACATGGAGCTCATAAGAGGTCTTTGAAATGAACAACACGCAAATTTAAAGGATATTTTAAAACTACTTCGACGTTTCATTGGGGGTGCCCGGGCGCCCCAAAAGAGATATAAATCCACACCCCCGGCAATAGGCAAAATCTCTTATCCGAAATTATTACTCCCTATACTGAAATCGTAGGTAAGATGTCGCAAATATTGGACGTTCTCTTAACTCACAGTTTCTAGTCTATGTACTTCCCTGTCACAGTGGCGGATCTAGCCGGTAGGTTTGGGGGCAAGCCAAAGCTGATAAAATCGTCACGTGGTGAGAGCAGGTCACAATTTAACTAGATGGTAGGTTTTGAGGGTAAACCCAATAATCGATAAGCAAAAAAAAGTCTCCGGGTCAAACATGTGGCAACAAGATGTTTGTTTTGCTATAAAAAGCCCAATTTTTATACTGAAGTCGACTGGTTCTGTCTGAAGTTAAGTTGAAACACCAAAACCCTGGTATCAACTAAAAAGAAGTCCGGGCAAAGACGCTTGGGCAACCGCCAAGCCCGAGCCGTTTGGGGGGGGTAAATGTCTTTTTGTCCCCCTCCTGGATCCGCCACTGCCCTGGCAACATAATCCTTCCTGTTTACAAATGTCACCAAATATGACGTCCTTGTCCCAGAAAACCCCTACTAGCATTAAATGCCACAAGCGTTAGTCTTTATCCCCAGTGCACATTGTCTTGCCTTTGGCAGGTGACCAGAAGTGGATTTTGCGAGGGTTTCGAAACTGTGCCGATGGCGGGGGCCGCTAGCGCCAAATAAGGGACCAGCGGTACCGATATGGTTTGGTAATTTTCCAAGGTAAGTCCCTCAAAGTGCCAGCCCGCGAAATCTATTCCGGATACATGAACAGCCTCAGTAGGGTTCCGAACGCGGGAACGGCCTAATTTTCTTATGTATCGGGGTGTCTAGTGTGGTTCTGTCAGTCGGTCTTGTCTTTCTCTAAAAGAACCTTGAGGTTAGACCGTGCCATTTGACAAAGTTTTTATTTAAAATACAATATTTTCATTGGGTAATGGACCATAACAATGTATTTCTAGAAATGTCAGAAACAGAGTTGTGCGACTCACGAGTCAGAGTCGGAGTTGAACTCAAATTTCGACTCATTCAACTCTGAGTTGAGATGAGTTGAGTAAAAAGATTAGACAAGTGAGTTGAGTTGAGTTGAGTCGGTTCACACCATGTCAATGAGTTGAGTTGAGTTGAGTTGTGAAGACAGCGAGTCAAATGAGTTGACGAAAGAAGTTGGCTTAAAAGTAAACTTAATGTTAATCCTATTTCCAACAGGCTCTCGGCTACCCCTATTCTCAACAAGGGAGGGGGGCAGATTCTGCTCCCCTAAGATCTCGAAATCTACCCGGCCGATTTTATAAATTTTTAACTGCAATCGATTCCTCTCGCGCTAAACTACATTTAAAAAAATCAAAATTTTTAAAATTGAGGGCAGGGGGTTCAAAATATACAAAATGTCTGCCTTTTTTAGATTATCCGTAACTCTTGTCTCTTAGGCTTGATTTTCATGAAACTAGTATGGATTGACAGGAAATTGCTTTGAAATGGTCCTATCTTTCATTAAGGTGAAATTCAAAATTCAAGGGCGGTGCTAGGGCCAGAACTTGTGGGGGAAATTATATGAATTTATGCATTCGTTTTTGCAGAAATTCACACTTCGGTTACAGTGTGATATCTCTGATATCAAACAAAGTTCTCAAATGCCAAAGCTATTTCAGAGGCGGATTCAACCCCCATTTTGAGCTTCTGGAACCACCTATGGCCAAAATTGTATCAAAATGCAAGTCAAGTGTCATCGTAAATGTCCGTAATAGTATTGAAACATTACAACTGCCGCCAAATTGTAACAGAGAGCTTTATTGTAGGATAGACGCAACGCCGGCGACAATGCTCGGCTTCTGGATAAAAACCCCCTAAATTAGCGAGCGATAGATCCGCCTCTGGCAAATATACATTTTAAAAATTTTAAGGCAACACGCACTATTTAGTTTAAGAAAATCACAAAATTTTAAGAGCCTATCTCAAACCGTTTTGGAGATACCACGGAAAAACCTGAAGGGTGGCCAGAATCTGCTCCCGCCTGTTGGAAATTGGGTTAAAGGGAATGTGGCACCTTGGTCGAATCCTGGAATTTAGTGTAATTAGGCGTACTCTTAGTCAAAAATATTGAAACCACTTATGATTTCTCTGAAAAATGTACAATATGCTCAATATTTGGTTTTTAAAAATACTCCTCTAGAAAAAGAACCAAATATCACACTGTGGATGATGTCACGATCTGGCAACCACTACCATACTTGAAACGCTTCAAGGGCTTCGATTGGCTGATGCTCATCGTGACGTCAGCATATGTCGTCACACCAGTAGCTCACAACAATGGCCGCCGGCGACGGGGGCTGAGGGGGCTGGTGTCAGGTAGGTTTTGGCTTTTTTCTACGGAAATATCGAGTTCCAAGTCAAATGATATATAGAGTACCGGGTTTTCCGACCTGCTTTACAACTTGGCTATCTCAGTTAAAATCACGTTGTGAAGGTGCCACATTCCCTTTAAACATAAGTGTTTGAATTTGCCTACCTTTTGCGTACCTCCTTTAACCTCCTTTAAATACCTTTTTCCAACTAGCGTTTTAATTTTTAAGTCAAAGTTTCAATAGTTCGAATCATTTGGAGGGAAATTTTTAAAATCTAAACGAGACGCTTGGATTTGAGAACTGCTATTTTATTCGGAGGTAGCTTAACTGTCATTTGATGATCGGCAACACTATATCTGTGAAAAGCAGATAAGGGAGATTGTTATAGGTTTTTTTAATATAAAAAAGCTGTCAATTCCTTTGAAGTCCCTTACGGAACATATACGACTTTCCAAGAATTTGAAATCACTAGACTCTTAGCTTTCGAATGATGTAGCTCCTGCTCTTTATGGCACACATTGCCGTCCACCGAAGCGTGTCGAACGGAGATGGCCGCTTTTCGAAGGGCAGCCGGTAGTTCCCACGCGCTGCCCCCCGCGCGACTGTGTAATAACCGGCATCGTTCGACGACGACCGACACGGGGCAGTGACCACAGGCCACCACCAGTAATGTCTCTGGGCTCGCTCTGAGTGACAAGCTGGCTCGTTGAGGCGCCTGCCCCTAACCGGAATAATCACCGGGCAGGCGGGCGCGTTAGCCGGCACGGTAATCAGCCACCGTCGGCCGATCGGCGACCCCTGACCTTGTCCGACGATACCGTTCAGCTGCCATTATCGCCGATTACGGCGGTCCTCCGACCAGTTATGATCATTACCCTGCGACGGAGTGGCACCGGCTCCTCTCCGCCGCCGCCGCCGATTGTAATAGCTCAATTGGACGTGGCGAGGTGCGCTCGCAAGCAGCCATTATGCTGATTGTGGCCACTAATTGTGCGCCGCCCCCACACAGCTGATCTGGCGTTCTCCCTCTGGCTTCGACGGTGGCTCCGACGGTGAAGAGTCGATGCAAACCAAGTCACTACGAGGCTAGTTCTTTTCTTCCCTTACCTAGCCTTTCACGGTCCTCTCGTCTTTTATTTTCAGACTCATCAACCCATTCGTACCTGCAACATTGTTTCTTGAATATTACATCTATTTTTTCAATTTCCAGCATTTGGGAACATCATCTACAGCCTAATTTGTAATCCAGAAGGTAGCGAATGAAGTAGCGACCAAACCTTATCAATTTTTCAAGATTGATTAATTTGCAGCGTATACAAACCATAACAATAAAAATTTATAAGTATTTAAAGCAGGGGACTGCGTGCACACTGCCCGGTATGTAGAAGCACACACAATTGAGCCAAATGAAGCAGAGGCGGCGCCACCGGCAAAAATTGAGGGGACCAGCCACTTCAGCCCGCTGCTCACTAGAAACCTTGCTCGCTAGAAATAAAACTAATCCAATTTGGGCTCATTGTTTCTTTCCGTATCCGCTGATTAAGAATGTTGCGAATTCTTACTTTTTTGGTTGAAATCAGGACATTTTTTAAAGGGGGGAGGGGCAGGCCCCCTGGCCCCTCTGCCGACGTGCATGAAATGAAGGTCAAAGCAGGGCTCGTCTCAACAGTGCAGTGCATGTTTTAATGTAAGGTGGTCGCATATAGGAGAACATGCATCTGCCTCTCCATTCCATGCAGTTTTGCATTTACGAGGTACAAACTGCTTTAGGTAATTTAATGCCAGTGGTGGATCTAGCCGGCAGACTTGGGAGGCAAATAAAAAACGTCATGCAGCGACAATTTTGGTCACAATTCAACTACCCAGTAGATTTGAAGGTGGGGGAGGTAAACCCAAGTTTAAAAGCAGCACAAAAAAACGTCGTGCGGTGATAGATTTGGTCACAGTTTAACTAGCTGTAGCGTTGGCGGGGGGGGTGGGAGGCAAAACCCAAATTGAAGACCTCCGCCCCAAAGAAGAAAAAAGCATGTCATGGGGTGAAAGATGTGGCCGCAAAATGCTTGCTTTTGTTTTGCGAGAATCATGCACTCAAAAACTATTTTAAATATCAAGAGTCCAATATTTACACTGAAGCTGACAGGTTTCTGTTCGAAGTTGATTGGTTCAGTTGTAGCACCAAAAATGCTTATAAACTGAAAAGGAGCCGGAACAAAAGGTCGACAGTTCGGTGGGGGGAGCAAAAACATGGTTCTGCCCCGAGCTATTTCGTTTGGAGGCAAATTTCTTTTTGCCTCCCCCTGGATCCGCCACTGGTTCATGCAGTGCAATGCAGTACCAACTCTCTTCCCATAAGAAGAACAGGCCTTTATTTGTATTCGTTATTTAGACGTGATGGTCCATTTGTGTGCCTCCGCTCAATATCCGTACGGACTTGTTGAAGCTGATGTGCCCGGCGTCAGGCCGGGCGCCGAGCTGTACCGACAGGTCCCGGGGCGCTGAAACACCTTGAGATCGGCTTGTGAGGAATCTGGCGGCTGTGGCCTGATGGTGGCCAGCAGCGGCCTGGCCCCGCTGCGCCCGCGCTCGGCACGGCAGACTGCCCTCCACCCCGCCCACTTCCATGCAAGTTGCGAAGCCTGTGGGAGAGGCCCGCCCGGGCGCACCCCTCGGCCGCCAACGTCGAGTCCAACTGGGCGAAAACGATGTCCAATGGACCTTCAAGTGCCGAGGCGTGAGTGAAATGTTCCATTCTACAGCGCTTCATGCTGACAGTTGCACCGAAAGCGATACGTTTTGAGCATTCAGCGTTGCCTGCCTTCTGTAACTTTTCAGCAGGATTGCAACCCTGACAGTTTAGACGTCTGAATCGTGTTAGAACGACTATTTTAAATGGACAACTATTAAAAGCCGCGGCACCACTGGTCTCAAAGCTGTACACACAAGGCCGTAAGCCCACTGGATTTCGAAGAGATCTCGAAGTTGCTTGCTGTAGGTGTCTGTCACCAACACCTACCAAACCAAAATGGCTCCCTCCCGTGAGCAGAGTGCTGATTCTTACTCCCACGATTGGGCTATCGATTTCTGTTATTTGCAATGTTTAACTGTAAATGCCTAGCATTCGTCTGGTAGAGCTGGGCATTTAACTTGGTTAAATGTCTATATTTTCTCCTATGAATGTGTGAGTTATACAGGCGAATTCAGGATTTCATAACGAGAGGGGACATATGATCGGGGAGCGCCATCCGGACCAGGGGGAAAACTTTTTAATTTTGTAGGCAAAAAACTGTCAGGTGGACATTAAATCCTTCCGCAGCGGTGCCGGTACCCGCGTTCTCGGGGGAGAAGGGGTGGGGGATATAGGAGGGAGGCGATTTCTCAGGGGGCGCCATCGATCTCTCAGAGGGGCGCCTGATCATTTCAGGGGCGCATAAAGCACTGGCGGTGGAACTGCAGGGGGCACCGAGGCACGGTGCCCCTCTCTTAAATCAGAAATTTTAACACTAACCCTAAGGCATTGACTGGAAAGAAATGGGTTGAAAAGCCCATGGTGCCCCCTTAAATTCGAACGTTCCGCCGTCACTGGCAGACAGTCGATCAGGAAGTGACCCCTTGCCCCCTGGATCCGCCTATGGGGAGTTAGGCGTGGACATGTTCAGCCACCTACACAGTCGGCCATAGCTGCTACAAAATGTGGCGTGCACGAGTGCACTTTACCTTAGCTCGGCCCTCGCCCGCAAGTCTTCTTAGTTGATCCCGCCACAACCGGCCCCCAGGCGGAAGCACCCCTCCGTCCTTCGCTTTTTGGTATTGTGCGCATGCGTTATCTTGCCCGCGGATATGTATGCAGATTAGTTTTTTCAGAAAAATTCTTATCAATTTCGAACTCTGAAAATGGGGGTTAAAGAAGCGCAATGACGCAATGAGTGGATCAGAGGAGTGGGTTTTAGAAAATCATTAGGGTACCCAGTTTTGAACACAGTAAATGACCACCACACGAAATGATATTATTTTTGTTCTAGCGACCACGCAATCATTTTGAGTCTTGAAAAGATGAAGAATAAATTTAAAAGTGTATTTAAACACTAACTCGACATTTGATTGCGGGTGCCTGACAGCCCCCAAAGAGATCAGATTCACACCCTCGCTCATTATAAGATCGGAGCAACAACCCATCACTGTTTAAGACCGTTCAGCTACCCTTTCCACTGACATGTGCCGCACCATAATATTTCACACTGTAATTTTGAACATTTGGAGCATATTCGTAGACGTTCATTCCGCTATAATATACATACCTACTCAGCTAACTGGCTCGTGCATCCTTTGATTTGACTTGGACCCCCTTGTTTGCACGGTCATAACTACTTATTCCTCCGCCTCAAATAATCATTTTAGAACCTCAACTTCTAGTGTTGCATGCATACGCATCAAATTAATTTCAGCTAGGTATGTATGCCACATGTACCGAGTGAGTTGTATTGCCAATAAGTGTGGGTGAATTTAAAGAAGTCTTGAAAAGCTACATCATGTACACTGAGAGAAAAAATCACCCCGATATTTAGCGTAAACCGGTGCAATTTTAACACCTGGTTTCAGCGTGCCAGTACTCTAGTTCGTGGAGGATTGACACTCCATCTAAGAGGTTTCTGCTCCTCGCTACATTGGAGTGAATCTTCCTAATATGAGCGTACAGTCACTCTGGGGTGTAATGACACTCCCTATTGTGTGCTTAAATATACCGCTCACTTCGCCAAAAGGGTATTCAAAATATAGAGTAAAGCCAAAGGGGAGTGATGGTGCAAAAACCACCCCCTCTTTTGGAGTAACTTGATTTACTCTACCATGGAGTATGTTTACTTTCGAAACCAGACAGGGAGGCACGGTCACGTGACATCAAAACAATTTCATGCCAGCTGATGATTGTACCTCGTATTCCGGAGATATTCAAACGGGACAAGTAAAAAGCGTAAACGTAAAGTAAAGGATGCAGTTCGATGTAATTTTAGCAATGCCACCAGCGGAGACTATTCTAGTGCACTGAATTTTCACCGACGCTTTATTAAAAAATTGGACCTTGGAAAAGTAGTATTTGCCTAGAAATAATATGCGGAACGGTGGAAAAGATATATATTCCGACGGTTTTCTACCATACTCAGCGACGGTGGGCCGCCCAAATTTAAGGGGAGGCACCATGAGCTTTTCAACCCATAGGCGGATGCAGGGGAAGGGGGGCCACGTGCCCCCGATCGACTCTCGGCGCCCCCCTGAAAAGTCAATGACGCCCCCCTGAAATGTCGCTTCCCCCAGGATGCGAAAATCAGCGTCCACCGATATAATTTTGCGCCAATCTAATAATAATTGTTGGGGTTTAACGACGCACCAACTGCCAGGGTCAGACGGCGTCGCCAACTCTCACCCTGTTGGAAGGGATTTTGGGGATCAGATCGACTTATTCAGAGGCTCCGCCGGGACTTGAACCCGGGACCGGTGGCTCAGAAGACAAGGGTACTATCCACTAAGCCACCTCATCCCCTTGCACCCATCTGATAGGTTTTGCCGGTCAAAAGTGGTGCTTCCCTCCCCCGGGCCGGATGGTGCCCACCCGGGAAAGTGCCCCCCCTGATCGGCAATCCTGGATCCACCTACGTTTCAACCCATTTCTGTCCAGTCAACGCCATTGGGTTATTGTTAAAATTTATGATTTAAGGGGAGGGCACCGTGCCCCGGTGCCCCCCCCAGTTCCGCCGCCAGTGAGCATACTCCCGTCATCTTATAATCGAGCAAAAGTAAAAATGTCCGGAGCAGCGACGGATCCAACTTCCAAGGGGAGGAGAGTGAATAGAAAATTACCCACTCCTCCCCACCCCCCATTGGCAGACGTAGAGGGGCTTAGGTGGATTCAGGATTTTTAATCGGGTGGGGGCGGGGGCACCACCCGGACCAGGGGGTGTCACTTTTGACCGGCAAAACTTATCAGGTGGGCGCAAAATCATATCCGTGGGCACGGATTTTTGCACCAATGGGGCGGGGGTTGGGGTGGAAACGACGTTTCAGGGGATACCATTGGCCTTCCAAGGCGACGCCGTAACCATTTCAGGGGGCGACGAGGGTTGATGGGGGGCACCTGCCCTCCTGGATCCGCGTACGGAGGGGGCAGGGGCCATGCCCCCCAAATGGCAAAATTTTGACCAATCTTTTAACAATGCGATAGTATTTTTGTACATATACATATAGTATTTTGTACATATAGTTTATTTGTACATTAGGATGTACAATGCTCAGAAATCGAAGAAGGAATAAACTTGCTATAAATGACATTTATTGGACCGATTTCTGAGCATTTTCGATTTCTGAGCATTGTACATCCTAATAAAAACAAACTCTTCGATATCATTAAACGTTTATTTGTACATATTTATGAGTTCTAGTGGTGTTTATGGGCATCCGAAAAGTGCACGATAATCAGATTCCCGGACACTTCCTGAGGCTAATGCTCCCAAAATTTGTGAAATAATCAAGGTCAAAGTTTTCATATTCGGCTTCAGGGCCAATTAGAACCCCGTAAGCCCATTTCAAAGAAAATCGACTGGGCACCGTGTAGAACGCCGTCGATTTGTGATGGAATTGCCCTAATCAAGTTTGAATGTTTTAAATAAAAATAAAAATTAGAAATCAGTTTTCACCCAAGAATGCATGAAATACACACAGACGCTATTACAAATGCATATTCATTTACTATTACAAAGAATCAGCAGAAATCGCAAAACAAACAAACCACAGCAAAACCACATGGAAAATCACACAGTCTGGCGCCTGTTCTCTGGCATCCACATCACTTGAGATCAAACACCTGATCTCCGAGGAGTTTATATGACTCGATGAACCAACGGCACGGGTTTTGCTGGCACTTTTGTTCCGTCCTGTATTCCAAGTATCAGTGCTTGTACATAGTGACCGATGATTTTGCTCCACGGTGAAAACTTGGAGTTGGACACCGTTGTCGGCGAAGGTAGCCACCTCCATTTTCCCCGCATGGACCGCACGACCCACGAGTTTCAGGCCGGTCTTGTCCTCCACGGTTTTTTGCCTGAGCGACAGCTCACCCAGAAGCAGGGATAGCTGGGGTTATATTTCCCCTGGAAAAAATAGACAAAAAAATAAATATTTTATATTCAATTCGGTGGCTGGACCAGCTTTACTCTACATAAGACATATGTGCGTGATATTCAGTTGATTCGGAGTTGTATTTAAATTTGAATGTGACTATTTTTGACTAGTGATTTTCCGTTGCCCGTTTGCTGGCTTATTTATTGTTTGTTTGAACATAAGATTCGTTTTCCAGGGCAAAATATTCTGAGAAATATCGAGAAGTTTCGTGCCGGGTATGGATCACGGGAGCCATCCTGTCAATGCCATGGTCCCCCTCCAAAGCAGGCCCGTAGCCAGGCAAAAACCTCAGAGGACGTGCAACCGAAGACGGGCACTAGCTGAGAGTCAAGTTTTTTAAGTTCAGATTTCGGGAAGTCTCTATGCCTTCGGTTCGGGGCACAGGTGCCAGAACATTTTTTAAGCTCGGGGAGGGGTCAAGAGCCGTCGCCGATGGTAGGGTGAAAGGAAATTCAACCTACCACTTAATTTGATAGGAACCGAAAAGGTTCTGAAATCAGCTCAAAGTTGGGAACTAGGGGAGGGGGGCACCGCCCCCACAGTTCGACAGCTAGAGGCAGCCACTGCCAATACCACTACGGTTTCTGCGCCCATGCTACATGGGACATGCATGGACATACATGGGACATTCTGCGCCCATGCCCAGGGAAGTGCTCTGAGCTCGCAGAGAGTGACCAGGCGCCGAGTGCACCCATGTGGCTACCAAACTGCTCTAAACCAAACCAGGTTTACATAATGGATAATGCATTTACGTGAGACAATGGTGACTTAGTTTAGTGACTTAGACTTAGCTTAGTGACTTAAAGCCAATTTAGTGACTTAGAAGACAATGGTGCTATCCACTAAGCTACCTCATCCCCCGAAGGTAACCGAGGGAAGGATTAGAGAAACGTGTATAAAACCAAAACTTTACCGTCGGACGAGTAATAGAGAGTGAGGATTAATAGAGAGCGCTGCCGAAATACGATCAGGTAATATACCAGGAGAGGGTAACACGTGCTACTTTGCTCCATGTTGGATGGCCCCAGCCCTGTAGGTAATTTCAAAGTTTTATTTGGCTACGCACTGAGCATATTCCTAGAAAGCATACTCCTAATGCATCAATATTTTTTCTTAAAAAAGTAGAAGTGACTGTGGAGGGATTGCATACCCACCAGCAGCGGCAGATCCAGGACATGGGGGGCGCTAAAGGTCTCGAACCTCCCCCGCCATTGCATGGGAACAGCCTTCGGTTATGCATGAACTATCATAACTATGGGCACTCTGACATTGCGGGGAACTAAGGCTTGAGCCCCTAGCCCCCCCTTGTATCCACCATGCCCACCGGTCAGAAAGAGATTCCGCCCAGAATGGGAGACTCGTCTAGCGGTATGGGCGCCAATGTACAAAGTAGCTGCAGCATCCAAAAACTATCACTTTTATGATGATGAGGTTCCTGACCATTTTAAGGTCAGTACCAGATAAGTTTCGTAATCGTACGAGACAAACTGTAATGTTGACCTTTCAGCTGTTTCACAAACATTATTTCTGCACTAGTGCTGCGTTAAAGTTTTGCTAATAAATTTGGGCCTATATTTTCTAGGAGGCGCCATGACATAAGCTAGGGTAGTTTGGCGAAACAAACGCATTACTATTTGAAACACCCTCAGCGGCCCTCAGACCGCTGGATAACACACACAGAACTGCTTTCTGTTTTATTTGTATCTAAGTTGCTGTATTTGTCATGATTAAGTGATTCCTAAATGCCATCGCTTAACCTCGTCAATAAATGATAACCAAATAATTATATTTTCAAAAACATCAACACGTGCTATGCAAAAATGCTAACATGGATGGCTAACAAATGTTAAGTTATAGGGCGAAGCAATAATAAAATTCTCGGTCATAGTGTAGCTAGACCTCGAAAGTCTGGCTACACTATGACCGAGAATTTTGGATATTTTCTACACGATCCTGATGAAGGGCTGTGCCCGAATATATAATCTTCAGTGTTTTCTACATTTCCGGATTCGAGGGGACGGACCACCTTATCAACTACCATCACCTTATCAGCTTATCATCATGCTCCTCGCCGCAGCACTTCAAAACCTATCAACATTTTTAGGTCACATTTGAGGTCACCAGAGGTCAATACATCCCGTCATAGGGATAACATGTAAATTAACGTTTTCGGTCATTACTTTTTATTCAGTCAACGTTCTTGGTCATTTCTGAACAAGTAAAGATATAGCAAAACTATTTGAACCCTTCGAATCCTCACAGCAAGCCGAATCGAATGATGTATAATATGGCCTTGCTAATAAAGTATTAGATTTGATCTGACCTGAGGTCAGGTCACGGTCAAATTAGGTCTAATGCATATCATTGGAACTTCAAGGACACGGATAATCTAATTATGTTACAATAAAGGCTCTATTGCCATCCATCAATAGGTTATTCAGTTAAAACATTTTCCCCATGTATTTCCTATCGAGAGGTCATGGCTCGTACCTGATCTTAGGTCATCGATATAAAAAATACCAGAATACATTTTAGAGAACTCAGTGGGGCCATTATGTGATCTAAGTTTCAATTGAATAAGTTCATCTTGCACTGACTTATGCTGTCTTAAGCTTCTTTTGATTTCAGGTCACTTGACCTGTACTGGTGACCTGACTTGAGATGACCTAACCTTAAGATTTTGAGAGAAAAAATTGTTAAAATGATCAGAGAAAAGGTATGCAAAGTACGGAGGCGCTACGCGCCGCCGTTTCTATGCTACCTCAAAAAAACCCGAGGGGCCGGGTAGACGCCCCCGTCAATGTGCGTGTTAAAAATATCCTCTTCTTTTCGCACCTCATTAAAACTTTGCTTCTCCTTTTGGTTCGCTGTGCCCAAATCACCATTAGGGGTGCTCAGTACAAAGCTGGGGATGCGGAGGCACCCTCAAAGAGATATACATACACGCCCCTAATGTGCATGTGATAATTTCCTGGCACCATTCTGACTCAGAAAGATCAGATAGAAATTCCTGGTAAGTTTTATTATATTTCCCAGTTTTGAACCCAGTTTTCCCAGACTTGAAACCGGGCTACGTTTTTCAACAAAAAGCATCCTTATACATTGAATCACAAAGCCCTGTAAGACGGACAAAAAAGTGCATTGGATTTATCAATGTCATTTGTTCCTAAATACAATTCTCTCGACTCATGCTCTTGCACGAAACACAAAATTGATCGCGCAGCATGAGGTTGTAAATATCAAATAATTTCGACGAAAAATGCCCCTACTGCATAAAAACAAACAAGGTCTTCGCTTTCCAGTCTCCCTACGGAATCACAGTTCGTGGTCTAATTAAATAAGTATGTACTGTATATAACCATTTCTGCAGCTTGGAGAATATCCCCCACATTCACCATCCTAACATTCATAAAATCCATTTCGAAGGTCCACTTTTCAGCTGTGCGCGGGAGCGTCGGCCGAAGGGAACCCGGATGAGGTGGCAGCGTTCTCGCTGCAGCCGGCCCGCCGCCGATTATTATCCGCCTAACGCGCGGGTAACTCGGTAGCCAGCAGCCAGCCCCAAATAAACCACTCACCCGTTCAAAATGGGATAATCAGGCTGTCAGCCGATGCGATCTAATGTGCGCTACAGTGTCCATTAGCGCGCTGAATATGAGTCAAATGTCTATAAGGGCTAATACCGAAGAGCTCGTGCCCTTCAAAGAGAGCCGGAGAGAGCGAGACAGAGAGGGATAGAGAACGAGGAGAGGAGGAGGAGGAGGAGGAGGAGGAGGAGGAGGAGGAGGAGGAGGAGGAGGAGGAGGAGGTGATAAGCTGAGAGGCTGGAACCCTTTATTCCAGGGGCATACATTTTTATATATTTGGTTACAAGCGGATGCAGAGCTTGAGCTTGAGATCCAGAGCTTGAGATATTTATTCATTTATTTAGGACCATGTCCGAACAGAAAACAACGCGTGTGAACAGTGGCGGATCAAAGGGGGTAGGGAGCCTCAAGGCCCCCCGCAATGTCCGAGCCCCTATAGGTAATACATTGGTGAGGGGCTGTACAAGGTACTGGCAGGTGAGGCTCGAACCCCTAGCCCCCCCCGAAATAAACTGGATCCACCACTGCATTTGGACATGTCGTATGGGAATTAACTAGCTAAAATCAGTGTGCTTGCACAAACAAACACACTGATAAAATATGCAATACTCTAAAAAGAACATAAAGGAAAAAATTA
The DNA here is from genome assembly GCA_034440635.1 of Lepas anatifera. NCBI lineage: Eukaryota > Metazoa > Arthropoda > Thecostraca > Lepadidae > Lepas > Lepas anatifera. The sequence continues at coordinate 41,272 of JAOTON010002112.1, read as the reverse complement.
AAGTGTCATGCCACTTTAAAGGAATTTTTGAGAAGTTTAAGTATTATCATCCTTTTGAGAACTCCATCCTCATTTGAGATTCTGACATCAAGAGGTCTGTCCTAATCGCGATTAGTAATAGCAACAGTCTTATTTAATCAAACAGATAATGAACAGAATGTAAATATATATCTATTATATTCAAGTGAAAAGAGGTGATGCAGCTTTCTCGTCTACCTGTATGAACCCTATTCAGCTCACATGTCTTGTGACTAAGTGATTGAGCGTTGTCGCTCATTTGACAAGGAAATGGCTAATCAGCTTCGCTTCGTGTTCAGAGCTTGCGCCATCTCTCCATAGATGGCCCAGCGCATGCAAGCACACTGACCAACACCAATTAATTAAGCCTAGAATCCGTGTGTTATACAACAAGGGTAATGAAATAGGAGCCCTGTAAAGTTTTACGTATGTCACTACTAATACAATAGGTACGAGTATTTTTAGGTGGGTATAAAGCTACGGTTCTAAACTAAAAATGCCCTTTCTCTGCCATGATATTAATGCGATCAAAATCGTATAGGAATATAAATATTTGTCTGATCTCAAATTGTCATGTGCATATATCTTAATTAGATGTTAGTTCATGTGAAAATTTATTATAACACCGTAAGATTTTGCATGATCAACTTAGAACTATAAATGTTACTTATATTCATAATCTGAAGTGATTTTGCGAGGGGTTTTCAAGTCCGGGTAACGGATTTGACACGGATTGAAGTCTTTTAAGCTAGCCTATGAAAGCTGCTTTGCGCGGATTTTGACTGTTTTCGAACTCTGCTCTACCCAAAAAAGTTTAGGAGAGCGCGAACACATTTGTCACGTTACATTAGAGTTCCCAATCCAAAATACCTCTCCTAACATAGCAGATCTGCTCATCTGACCTTAACCAAACCAGGCCATTTTTTAACTTGTTTACTGGGGGCCATTTGCCCCCCCCCTCTAGTCGGCTGGAATATCCCCCAGAAATTGGCCCCCAGTGAAATAGACAGGAGATGAGTTAAACTTGAACAAACGCAAACTCACCTAACGAAAATCAGACAAAACACCACCCGGTCATAGTTATTTTGTTCTATTGCTCGTCCCATATTGGCAATCCACAAACATTGTGTTAAAAAATTTCTACCAGTGGCTGTCTACTCCACCGTGCAAAAATAAAACAAAGCGCGTAGTTACGGGAAATCCCGGCAAAGCAGCCTCAGCATCAACAAATCACAATGCTGGAGATAACCTACAACCAATCAAACATCGTGTTTTATCCGACCGGAAGCCCACGCCCCAGTCAGCACCGTGGGATTGCATGCTGCTCTCATTTCACACGCGGTCAGTTTCCAGCTCTCAGAGCTCGTTCGTGGATTAGGCGGGACACGGTGTAGTCAAAGGACGTCAGACTGGTTGCTGATGCGGCGGTGTAGAGTGTTTGGCCTATTTATCTATTGTTGTGGTGGTAGCAAAGTGAGATTTATAGTGAAATTGCTGTGTCAGTTTTTTCTGTAAAGTTGATAAGTTGTTAGTTGGCCTTTCTTATTGATCCTTTGATGTTAAAAATAGGGAGATATTGTTTTAACACATTTGGCCACAGCCCTTTGTCAGAATCATCAATCTGCCCCTCGAGAAACCCTTCCAACAGGGTAAGAGCTACCAATGCCATATGACCCTGACAGTTGGTGCGTCGATAAGCCCCAAAAATTATTAAGTGGTTTTTGCACTACATTCCCAAGATGATTTTGACAGCAACAGTCACACATCATAGTAGGTATTTGGACTATAAGCCATGGTACTTTAAATACATATAAACCACGTGTTCGTTCCTTTCTAATTTACTTAACTTGCCACACTCATAACGAAAAATACGAAAATGGCCTATTCATTTGGAACATATCGCGGCAGCGTAACCCCTGCCCCGGTGGGGGGGTATTTGAACACCCCCTTCGGGTTTTTCCGGCGGCACGAAAAAAAACGGCGGCGCGAAGCGCCGCCGTATATGATAATTTTTGGGGCTTATCGAGGCACCAACTGCCAGGGTCATATCGCGTCACCAAATCCTGCCCTGTGGGAAGGGTTTCTCGGGAGCCAGCTTGCTCCTTGTTCATGGAAGCCGCCGGGCCTTGAACCCGGGTCGGCTGAATGGAAGTCAGCTACGCTGACCACTCCTCCACCGCGCCCCTGAAGCGCTGCTGTACTTGGCACACCTTATCCTTGATTGATTCCGCAACTTTTCCAAAAAATTTAAGTTTAGGTCATCTCAGGTCAGGTCACCAGTGCAGGTCAAGTGACCTCACCTAAAAAAATGTTTAAGGTTGCATAAGTAAGAAATGGGAGAATCTAACGGATTGAAACTTATAACCTATAATGGCCCCGCCGAGTTCTACAAAATATGTTTCGAGATTTTTCATGTTGATGAACTAAGGTCAAGTACGGGCCATGACCTCTCCATTGGAAATACATGGGACAAACATAAATTGGGCTATATCTGTGTAGATAAAGCTGATAATACTTCCAAATTTTCCAAATCGAAGTAGTCTGGGCCCATTTCCAAGTTAATATTGTAATTTTTGACATGTGATCTCTGAGAGGTCATCTGGAGCTACTTAAGCAGTTTTCAGACTTATGTCAATTAGGGGAAAGGGGGGTCATGAACACCGTAACGATGGTGTAAGTTTTCGATGGCTTAATGAGCTTGTTTCGTTCCTATTTTGGCTGTAGAGATATTTCAGAAATTTATCTACCACTGTGCAAGCAGGTAAGTGTCTGTAATCATCATATTAGAATTTGTGTAAAGTTTAGAAAAAAGTAGCAAAAGTTCATTTCGCCCCACCTAATGGGGTAACATGGCCACCCCATGGGAAAAGATGGACAATATGAACAAAGTGATCGAAACAGGCCTTGAATATTTCGATCTGCATCCACCCACTAAGCGACTGTCATCCGCCTCGGGAAAAGGGATATTTTCTTACTTTTTCCGTGAAAGAGTCAAAGGGGGTCATGCCTTTTCTGAATATTTTAATGACGGAGGGTTAAAGCATCAAGTCTGTCGTGGAAATGTGGATAGGTCTATCCAGGATCGCCGATCAGGGGGCGGGTACATTGCCGCGGGACGTCATCCGGATTAGGGGGCGGGCACGCACCCAGGGGGGCAGCGGACCCGGGCCCTCCAAACGCTTTGGCTCCAAAGTGCCGCCCCCATCCATGTGGAGCGCCGAAGGGGCCCATCGAGGGAAGGATGAGCCTTCACCTGACTTTTAGAGGCAGTGCTACACTGACTGCCGCCCCTGCACCCAACATACCGCCCCCTACACTGACTTTGCTGCCCCTGCACCCAACACGCCGCCCCCTAAAAAAATTACACTAGGTCTGTGGAGCAAACAATTCATCGTTCTCACCCTCCCCCAGGATTCGAAAATTGGCCGCCCTTTGGGTGAACAAGTGCGTCCCCTGAGGAAAAATGCCACCCCTCCACCGGCCTACTGCCCCCTCTCGTCAGCCGCCCCCCCACAAATAAAAATCATGGGTGCGCGCCTGCCAGGGAGTGCCACTTTTGGAACGCAAAACATATCAGGTGGGCGCCAAATCCTCTCGCAGGGCTAAGAGCGCCCCTCCCCCACTCCTGAGGGGAGGGGTTGGAAGCGGCACTTTAAGGGGCCCATCAATCTCTCAGAGGGGCACTGTGACAATTTCAGGGGACGCTGAGAGTCGAGGGGTGCACCTGCCCCTGGATGACCCCCACATTTAAAACATGTTCTCCAACATTTCGGGCCCCTGTGTCCCCACCCCCCCAAACCATCAGCCTTTACTTATTTAAGTTCATATTATATGAAATTAAATATACTATTGTGCGGGGTAACATGGACACCATGTCCATCTTGCCCCACACGTGGTGTCCGTCTTACCCCACTTTGCTCTTCCATATTATTTATTTTATTTGCGATGCCAACTGCACGTAAAATGCTCACAAAAATTACTTCATCAGCACTGGTACATGTAAACATCATCATATTCATCATATATTTTAGGTCTTCCGATGTCCACCGATCGATCCGACCACTCGCTGACGAAGGCTGATAAAATATAGCCGAAAACTCCGAACATTTTTCATTTTCACTAGTGGAGAAGTCCTTTATATTTATGTAATTCATTCTCATCCACCCATCATGTCATTTCGAGATGTGGTAGTCATACCAATGTAACATACCTTACGGGTTGCGCAGTCCCCGGTCTTACATTGGAACAAACAACCGAACATACTGACGCAAAACACCACAGTCCTAGCACAGTGCACTGATCATCGCAGACTCAAGACACTAGAAACACTGTATGTACATCCGAGACACGTCACCCATCATTAACATCTACACCAAACAACTCACACATCTCCCCCTACATGGTAAGAATATTCGGTGAATATTTAGGCAGCATTGTAAGTGTGTTGTATTCCTGTTATTTGTGATATGTGATATGTTAGACGTGATTGAGGTGTTTGCTTGGCATTTTTGTGATGAAGGATAATTTCTCACTATGCTGTGCGCTTTCATATTAGGATTCAAAAATTCAAAATACTTTTAAAGAGCGTCGACTTTGTGTGTGATCATGCCATAACCTTGGTGAAATATTACTTTGTCAAACTTAAACCTATTTGATGTCCTTTGCTACGACTTTGCACAAACATACCGAAAATAACATAAACTTATTCGAAACAATGAATCTAAATCTAAAAAACTTCTGCGGCTCAACAAGCAATTCTATTTAACGAGCAATGCATTAAAGAGAATCTGCTCCCCAACTTTACGTATATATATATATATATATATATATATATATATATATATATATATATATATATATATATATATATAGTGATATAGGTGAACACACAGAAAGTTATTTAAGTAATATTTAATTTACAAATGTTTCACTGTTGTACAGCTTCATCAGTGAAAATAACAAATTATAAAAATATCAATATCAAATTACAAAGTTCAGCACACAGCAGGACACAATATTTCAAACAGTTTGAAATATTGTGTCCTGCTGTGTGCTGAACTTTGTAATTTGATATTGATATTTTTATAATTTGGTATTTACACTGATGAAGCTGTACAATAGTGAAACGTTTGTAAATTAAATATAACTTAAATAACTTTCTGTGTGTCCACCTATATCACATTATGTCTGTGATAACCCCAAATATATATATATATATATATATATATAAAAAAACAACAAACAATGAGAATATTTAAGACCATTTGTTTTTATTACAAATAGATAGTGTTTGGCTGTAATAAATAAAAAATCTGCATACTAGTAGTATTGGCCTAGTTTTGCTGCATTGTAGACATACTCCGTAGGTTAGAGGTGCCCCGATTATTTTTGTCATGACATCCAATTTTATTCTAAGGCATTCTATAGAATGAAAGACATTTGTTTGAAGCTCAATTCGATATCTGGCCACGCTATGCCTGAGAGTTTGAGATTTAACATACCTGATTCTGATGAAGGGCTGTGCCCGAATACATAATCTAAGTGCATTTTAAACCGAGGATTCGAGGAGACAGGCCAGTTTATAAACACGGTTATATCTCGATTAGTGCCGTCACATGGACACACATGATTCGTTCTGACTCGATGCGATCATGTTAAAGTGATTTAAACTAATTTGATTCGATCCCCGCGTTGAATCTCCCTGAGTTCCTCTCGGTCGAGTGGGATCGCTCCCGAGCCGTTATCAGATCGGGTCGAGGCGACACGTGTGCAACAGACATTCAACTGCGGTGCAACACACGACCCATTACCGTGTCCTGTAACAAATGGTGATATTCCTGTAAAGGAGGGTGATCTCCCGCCATCGTCTCTTGCAAAACTGTGGGGACCGCTTATGCTTGAACTAAGACCTACTGTACGCCTTAATGCATCTGCCAAAATTCCTGACTTCTGACTCGATCGCAGTTGGCGACGATTCTTAGTTATGTCTCGAATATTTATCTAGCTGTTTATAATTGCGAGATCTAAGGACTCAATAACTTTCTGTTGAGGCTAATGCACTCAATGTTAAAACTGCTTCAGTGTTCTTTTTCATGAGTGCTACTTATGGTTAAAATGAAGACAACCTTTTGAATAGCTCAGCTGCCGTGGAGACAGCGTTGGGCAGGATTTTCTCCTAAATCTCCTTTTCTCCTCTTTCTCCTAAATACTGCAGAACGCAGGTGGCAACAACTTGACATTCCGGCGTTGTTGTTGAAGCACCACCCGCAAGTTAATAGCTACTGAACACGCATGAGCACGCGCTGGGCGGCACCAGCAATCTGCGTGTGCTGGAAATGAGCGGCGGCAGGCCGGGCGGGTGGGGCGGCACCCTCCCGGCCTGCCTGCCGCGCGGCGGTGTCGGCAGCGTCGGGCGGGTCTCCGCTGCTGCTGCAGGTTATGGCAGCCGGTGGGCAGACGAAAGAGGGCGACTCCCCAGCACCGCCGGGCCCAACATTCCAGCATGCAACGGGCATCTGCGGCACATACCTGGCCAGCAGCGCGGCCGCCGGCAGCGTCGACATCGGATTCAGTAGCTGCCGACATGAGAGACTGGGCCGTCAGCGGAGCCGCCTCTGGGACCCCCCGGCGACACCGGCGGTCCCCACTGCACCAGAGCCAGGAATGTGAACGCCAAGCCCCTTATACCTTCGGGTGCATACCCAGTCCTTGTCAAAGCTTCCCAAACAAGCTTATTACCGAGGCGGGCGCGCCGCTACTGCGAGGTCTCTCCCTACAGATGGAGACAATTTCGACTATGTGCGACACGGCCCAGCTCAGCCCGATCGCACCCTAACGAAACGCTTATTCATTCTCAAGGGTGCAGCATACACTGATGGGGTCCTCATGAAATTATAGCCTGATCGATTTGATCACTAGCTGAACACATTAGCGATTGGTGGGGTTCTGACGAAGCTCGGGGCACGTGCAAAAGTCAAATAATCAAATTTCCACCATTTTTTGCGTCATCACTTGGTTTTTTGCTTCTCTGAAAAGGCTCAAACTTGGTGTGCAGGGAGCAAAAATTCCGTGAGATACGAGGTGAATATCAGTTTCATCTCATCCTAAGTGAAAACGCTCGCGCACAGGTGTACCAGAAAGAAAAGCACACCTGATGTTGCTGGTACCCTGGGTTTTCTTCATGAGAGGCACAATGTGGTGGTGTGGAGGACTGAAGACCTCGATGTGGGGTTATAGGTCTTCCATGGAGCTCTAAACCGTCACTCCCACCCTTGTTGTCCTGGGCTACTGTCATGCCTTCCACACGAAGATAAGTTACGGTGACTGCCCTTTGGTGAAGAGCTGAATGAGTACGATGGGTGCAACCAAAACGTTGGCAAAATTACACATATTTCTATAAATTTAAATTCATTTTAAAGGTGGAATGATATAGTAGGTACTCTGACAGTTTCAAAGGGGTCATCATGACAATTGGATCATGATCCCAGCAGGAGAGTTGGGCATCACTCGTGTAATGGAAATAGTGGAAAAATCACACGCAATATCTTGTTGACCGACCTATTATTCTGCCCAGATACAAGTCTCATAATATCTGGATACAGTCGGAACCGTGACCAGAGCCAAAGTCGGAGTGACAGCCAGAGTCGATATTTTCAGGCCGGAGTCGGATTCGACTCTGATAGGAATCGGTAGACTCCGCAGCACTGCTTTGCACACCATGGTGACATCGTGGGGTTAAAGGCGGAACTCAAGAGATGCGCGGAGGATGGCGCTCCCACCAACGCCAGATTCGGCAAATCATGGGCTGTTTGAACTGTCAGCCTTTTCCAGAAGCCCTTAACGGTTCCTTAGCTGGGAGGGGACAGTAAAACTAATTGTAACACTTTGCTCTCTGTTAAAAGCTCATTCCGTGACTGGGTCTAGAGTAAACGCTCTCCCAATCCCTACCCCAGGACGTCGTCGACAGTGCTACGCGGCCGCTAACGAAAGCGGTGTAGTGGGCCGAGCAATTAGCGGCACATCCTTTTTCATATTTCAGAGCATTTCTGTGCTTCTGGAGTAAAAATGGCCGACCGAGTTCGGAAGAAGCGTGAAACAGGCCTTGCACTAGTTTTCTCAAATTTCTTCCACACGATATATGTTGATGACAGCAGACGATGAAAAATGCGTAAATTTGAATGCACACTATGGACTTGTCGCATTTGTGCGCTGCCCGAGTACATACCTTGCTACTGGAGTAGTTAACACATAGTGAGACCAAAGGTAAACAAAAGTAAACGAATGCCACTCTTCAGACGCAGGTACAAAACCCTTGTGAACGCATGCGTGGGTGGAGAGGGAATACTGCGCTACTGACCTACGTATGTACATACGTACATACCTTGCGCAGCGCAAACGAAAGCTGGGTTGGGTACAATTCACCACGACACCGAGGACAAATCGAGTCCCCATGCCTGCATCAAAAGCCAATCGTTTCAACTTTTCTCACAAACAGTATCATGCCACAGCAGTGGGGAAAATATCAAAAGCTGTTGACAAAGTATAACGGTTCTTGACGCCACAGTTGTATGCAGCTGCATTGGTTTTACTGCGGCCGCCTTCTTCAGATGCCTCCGCAAGTACTAGAAGCCAGAAGAGAGGGTGAGAATTCCAAGAGCCAGAAGTGACTGCAGCGCCACCATTCTCACGGTTCGCCGATCCATCCCCTTGGCCATCAACACTCCTCAATAACTCATGCAAGCAGCAGCGGCAGAATTCTTGGCATTTTCTATTGGCCGCGGCAGATGAGGTTCCCACACGCGTGCGTGCCGCGGCGCGGCGCCGGCGGGGGCAGGCTCTGCGGGCCGCGCTGCCGTTCCCACTGCCACGTCGTGACCCGGTCGCCACCAGGGGCCAGTCGCTACTCCCGTGATCGATGCCCATTGCAGCATTGCCGGTGTCGAGCAAAGGGCAGAGCGTGCTGGGCAGAGGCCGATTAATCGAGCTGGAACGAGCCTACCTCGCTTCTTTGGGACGGCAGATTGCTGGATGGTGAAATTGCAGCACTTCTGCATTCACTGCAGGCGCCACGGTAGTAGACATTACATGGTTGTCACGAATGCATTTTTTGGAGGGGAGGGGTGTGGGGGATCAGCGATTCTGGAAAGTTTGCTATAACTGATCTCACTTCTTATGTTACCCCCCCTCTCTCTCTCTCTCGTCGGTAGTCGGGGGTTCCGGAGCCCGCTATCGGAAGCAGTGATCTCGTCTGGACATTGGTGAGACCACATCTGTCTCCATAAACCATTGTGGCGCCATTAGACGCCGTGTTGGGAGGCCAGCGTGACGTCATGCTGTCTCATGGGCGTGTCAAGGGCAAAAAGTAGAGGGGAAGAAGGAACTGGGACGACTCTCTGATGCCTACAAAAATCACTTCTAGCAAAAAACAACGTGTTTGCTTCCTGTACATGCGCCACCAAATCCACGCAATGACCACGCGCCTACGCAAGCCAACAGTAAAACACTGAGTCTGAGACCAGGTGACACCCCCAGCGGCCTCCACACACCCGGCATAAAGGAGCCAAGGTCCAAAACGTCACAATGGCTGGCGTCTATGGGTCGGCGTCCCTCCTGCCAGCAGTTTGTTTATCCCTAAACGGCAGGTAAGAGCATTCTACACGAGCCGTAAAAACGTCCAGCACGGCTCACCCTGATTTCCAAAATTGTAAACTCTGGAATGCCGGGGACCTGAAGCGGGAGATAATGATGCTGGGAAAGCTGCGGTTTTTCCAGGTTAGAAGGTGGATAAATTCAATGCTTGGAATTCGGTTGGTTGTGCCCTTTTACGGGTTGTAACCAGGTGGACCCGCCCACGCGTCTCAAGTTACAGACGGCGGAGGGGACACTCTCAAAGGCAGCGTTGGATCCGGACTTTCACTTGGGAGCGTAAGGCCTAAGGGGCTCAGCACCAGGGGCGCAGCCAGAGCTTTCGTATGGGGGGGGCACACCAACTTTGAGGGGCACCCCGGGGAAAAAAGGGCACTTTTTAACGTAACCTAAAAAACTTACTATATCTTTGTTTATATAATTTTTTGGGCATCTTTGGTTCAATAAAAATGCAAAGAAATCATTGACGGAGAAGGAAAAACTCGATTAAAACCGAAAAAAGGAACGAAATATCACCAAAATGTCATGGAAGTAGCCAAAACACTACTTTTTTGGATAGATTTAAGGGCAGCCAACTCATGCAAGTACTTAACATCAGAGAAATCAGCGGAGCATGTGATATCTGTTACAATGTGCAGGTTAAGGCATATTGGAGTCGAAAATTTTCTGTTATGCCCACTGGTTTTGTCGTGATGAGTGAGCCCTAGCTGAATGCGGATTAAGTTCCTTGCCTCCCACAATCGCCGTGGGACGAGGAGTAGTATAGTGTCTTTGGAAGAACACATTTTTGCTGCCGGAAAAATTTGGGAGATACATTTTGAACGCGTTTATTAAGTTCCATATTCGCAAGGCTCGGTCCCAGTTAAGAGTAAATAAAAGGTGAACAGGCCGGTGGTTTGGATGGGGATGGTGTGACAGGGCTGAAAATTGTGAAAACTATTTCTTCATCTAAATTAATTAGTAGAAATCCTGGTTTAGGGGACTGTGCTCTGAGCTCAGGGGCACATGCCTTTTTATCATCCCTTCCCAGAATCCACCAGTATAATAAGCAATTTATATAACCAGGGGTGCCTAGGTATCACAAGCCGTTTTAGAGATTCCTCATTCCCCGTTAGCTCCGTTTTACAAGGGGAGTTTCCATTGGGTTCTTATTCCCAATCTATTCAAGACCAGCTCTGGGGCCCCCAAGTGTGGATCAGAGGCCTCCAGAGCAACTTCCCCCATCCCCCCAGATGTGCCTCCAGGGAATAGACTAGCTTAGTGACCTCGCCCCAAGATGATGGGAGTTGGCCTTGTGTTCTTATTATCTATCTATTCAAGATCATCTCAGGGGTCCCTGATGTAGATCAGGGCCACAGAGCAGCTCATGCTTCACCCAGGGACTAGACTAGCTCATTGGTCCCAGAGATGAGGTCATCAGACTAGCTCAATGGGCCACAGATAGACTCATGGGGCCTTAAACCAGTTCAAGAAGCCCCAGAACAGTTTAAGGCGCCAGATCACTTCAGGGGGCCTCAAGCCAACTTAAGGGGCTCTCACAAGCTCAGCGCACGGACCAGCTCAGGGTACTCTCAAAACCTAGATCCGCTCTTGGGCCCCAGATCAGCTCTTGGGGCCCCAGATCAGTTCAGGGGCCTCAAGTCAGGTCACGGGGCAAGATCAAGTCAGGGGCACTAATTCAGCTCAGGAATCCCTCACCAGCTCGGGGCCCAAGCAGTTCAAAAGCCCCAGAGCTGCTCAGGGGACACCAGATCGGCCCATAGGGCACCAGATCAGCCTAGGGGACAAACAATCAAATCAGTGGTCCCCGACCAGCTCGGGGCCCAGATCAGTTCGGGAATACCAGATCAAGTCAGGAGGCACTTAATCAGCTCAGGAGCCCCATACCATCTCAGGGACCCTCACCAACCCCTGTGGGCCCAGCTCAGCTCAAGGCCTGGGAGCTGCTCAGGAAATCACGTAATTAACCTAGGAGGCCCGGGTCAGCTTAAAGGGCATAATATTATCCATGGGGCACCAGACTAGCTCAGAGGGAATAAGATGGGCCCAGGAGACACACTGATGACTCAGCAGGCTCCAGATCGACTCAGGGGGCATTAGTTAAGTTCAGGAGGCAGTATATCTGCTCAGGGTGCACCAGATCGATCAGCACAGGGGGCATGTTCAAGTCAGGGGCACTAAATCAGCTCAGGGATCCCTCACCAGCTCCGGGCCCAATCAGTTCAAAAGCCCCAGAGCTGCTCAGGGGACAACAGATGCCCATAGGGCACCAGATCAGCTCCGGCGACAAACAATCAGATCAGTGGTCCCCGACCAGCTTGGGAATACCAGATCAAGTCAGGAGGCACTTAATCAGCTCATAAGCCCATACCATCTCAGGGGCCCTCATCAGCCTCTGTGGGCCCAGCTCAGCTCAGGGCTTTAGATCTGCTCATGAAATCACGTAAGGAGGCCCAGATCAGCTGAAAGGGCACCAGATTTCTCAGGGGGGCATCATATGGGCTCAGGAGGCACCAGATCGACTAAGGGGCATTAGTGCGGCTCAGGTGGCACCAGATCGATCCGCTCGGGGTCCAGATCAGCTCCCAGCCCCCCAGACTATGGCAGGAGCCTAAATCAGCTCAGGGAGCAACATAACAGCTCAGGGGACACAAGGTGGACTCAGGACCCACCAAACCAGCTCAGGGGGGACCAGACCATCTAAGGAGACATCAATAATCAGTTGAGGGGGCACCTAATCAGCTGAAGAGGCACCATATTGACTTAGGATACAGAATAAACTTGGGGAGGCATGATATCAGCTCGGGGGCCCGAATCAGCTCAAGGGGCACTAAATCAACTATCAGGGCACCAAACAAGCTCGGAAGCATTAGACTAACTCAGAGAGCATTATATAGGTTCAGGAGGCACAATTATTTGCTCAGTGGGGCACTCGATTGACTCAGGGGCACCAGATCAGCTTAGAGGGCAAGTAATCAGCTCAAGGGGCCACGAGATGAGCTCAAGGAGCACCAGATTGGCTTCACCCGTACGATTATTGGCGACGATGATGCAATAGGTAGACACATACTAGGTGCCCATACTCTTCCCGGGTGCTTGGAAAGGCGACAAAATGCCCTAGCTGACCGAGAAAGGTATAAAGTTGGCCAAAAATAGTTTCAATCGCTACATGCAGTCCAGTTAAATCTAGGTTCAACGGCTAGGGCTCTAAATTTCGAGCGGCACGGCCCAAATTGGGTACACCACCTGGCAATCAAAAGGGCACCCTGGCAGTGATGGGGGCACGTGCCCCCTGTGCCTTCCTGGCTGCACCCCTGGACAGTAGATCAACTCCGGGAGGCATTAAATAAGTTCAGGGGGCCCGGATCAGCTCAAGGGGCAATAAAACAGCTAATCGGGCAGCAGGCAAGCTCGGAGGCATCAGACTAACTTAGAGAGCATTACAGGTTCAGAAGGCACAATTATTTATTCAGGGGAGGGGGGGCACCAGATTGACTACGAGGGCATCAGATCAGCTCAGAAGGCACATGATCATCTCCAGGGGGCACCAGATGAGCTCCACCCGTACGATTATTGGCGACGATGAGGCATTATCTGGAAACGGATTACGTGCCTATACTCTTCCCGGGTGCTTGGAAAGGCGACAGAATGCTTTAGCTGACCAAAAAGGCACTTAATTGTTAAACAATAGTTGAAATCGCTAAATGTGGCCTAGTTCCATCTAGGTTCAACGGCGTAGGGCACTAAATTTCGAGCGGCACGGCCCAAAGGGGGTACACCACCTGGCAATCAAAAGGGCACCCGGCACCGATGGGGGCACGTGCCCCCTGTGACCCCTGGCTGCGGCCCTGGACAGTAGATAAACTACGGGAGGCATTAGATAAGTTCAGGGGGCCCGGATCAGCTCAAGGGGCACTAAAACAGCTAATAGGGCACCAGGCAAGCTCGGAGGCATCAGACTAACTCAGAGAGCATTATATAGATTCAGAAGGCACAATTATTTTCTCAGGGGGGGGCACCAGATTGACTACGAGGGCATCAGATCAGCTCAGAAGGCACATGATCAGTTCCAGGGTTCAAGACCAGCGCTCAGGGGGCACCAGATGAGCTCAAGGGGCACCAGTTTAGCTCTGCCCATACGATTATTGGCGACGATGAGGCATTATTTGGAAACGGATTACGTGCCTATACTCTTCCTGGGTGCTTGGAAAGGCGACAGAATGCCCTAACTGACCAAAAAGGCACTTAATTGTCAAACAATAGTTCAAATCGCTAAATGTAGTCTAGTTCCATCTAGGCTCAACGACGTAGGGCACTAAATTTCGAGCGGCACGGCCAAAAAAGGGCACACAACCTGGCAATCAAAAGGGCACCTCGGCACCGATGGGGGGGCACGTGCCCCTGTGCCCCCCTGGCTGCGCCACTGCTCAGAACTACCGCACCTTTGACTCGAATAAGCTCTTACTTTGTGATTAACATGGGCACTTAGAAATTTAAGAGGTGAGAGGGGCATGAGACCTCTTGCCCCCTTGTTTTCGTTACTACACAAAGGGATGCTACATCTTGCCAATGGAATATATAATAGAGGGTAGTCCAAAGGCGAATTTGATCGAAATCATCCCTTTCGTAACTTGCATCCTTTCACCAATAAACACATTAGGATCTAGAGATAAATACTTAGCCGCCGATTGTTGGCTACAGGCAAGATCTAACGGGACAAACTTATCTAGACAATGATGTAATGGGTATTAAAATAGCTGGCTAATGTGCCGAAAATGATGAATCTTATTTAAAAAACACTGCAATTGTGTTCGTGCGTCCGCTTAAAAGGTCTCCCCATCGTTCCTGCAATGAGTTTGTAATGAACACCGCCCAGTCATGGTTGAAATACCATTGCATTGCAGGTGCAATTGTAAGTCGGATGGTAACGTGTTTCTATGAGCCCCGCTGCGTTGAATGACTGCGGAAAGACGGAATGTTTCTGGGTGTTTGATGGTCAAGTCAATAATCTGAGAAGGCGGCTCACCTCCATCACAAGCTTTAGCTCCCCGGTAGTTTAAGGCTTGTAAGAGTTAACATGATATTTGAGGGATCCGAAAAAAGAAGTATAGGGGGCTGAGTCCAAGGGAGTAGCAACCCACTGCTGGAATGTCTCTTCAAGCAGATGTGATGACCGGGGAAGAGTTCGCGCAACCTTGTATGGAGAAGGCGGCTTTGCCCGAGCTTGGTATAGCCATTCTTCCAGATGATGGATACCATGCATTCGTCTGAACTCTTCCCGGAAAGGTTCCAGTGCAGCGGAGATGTACCGATCCTGGTTACCTGTCAAATCATCCTCGCTAGCATCTTCCAAGAAGAAGGGGCCGATGGTGCCGCCTCCCCGCCTACCCACCATCCAAGCGTTGACCTTCTTGCCACGTAGTGACTTGAACAACACTTCATCTGGGCGCTGGGAACCCCATTATATCCAACTCGGGGGTTAATTGGTCACGTCATGACGTCGCCACTAGGCAAAAGTTGGCTTCGTCAGAAACCCACACTTTATCAAACACCGTTGGGTGCTGCTATACCCACTTTGTCATGGCTTTTGGCTACCCGTCTCTCCATGCCCAGTGGCTTGAGCGTCTGATGATGCAGGTGTAAGTCTTTCGTCAAAATGGTGTAAGAAAGGCCTCTTGAGGCGAAGACAGTGACTTCGAAGCAGCACCATTCTCGTTTGACTCTGGTGAACAGAGTATGCCACATTGCGAATGACATCTTCCATCCTTACTGTGAAAAATCTGGTCTCGATTTTTGTTAAATCTTCTATCTGTTCTGACACTTTCTACCTACTTCTGAAAATAGCTCCTGGCAGGCACCCAATCAAACCTACGGTGGTCGAAATAAAAGTTCTTCAGGTTTCGGGGTAGGATTTGCTCGAAATGTAGGCCCCTACGCAGAACCATTTCTGAAAATTTGTCCTAATTTTTGTGCAATAATGTTGTGTTTTTCTGTTTTGCCACACTGCTTTGTGTGGGCCTTGTAATTTTTATAGAATTAATCTCATTTTTGAAACATTCCGAGCTAAAGACATGAATGCACGTTTGGCGCGAACACCCTGATATAACAGACACCTATTGTTCCGGTTTCCCGAAAGCCAGTACATAGTGCTTCTTCACTGCTATCTTGGCCGATATAAGTGGGCACCACAATGGTGGTGTTCCCCGGTCTGTCCCGGGCGGGGGGGAAGGGGCAGGTGCTCCCATGCTCCCCGCTCCAGCAGCTATGTTTCTAGCTTTTCCAGGAGAAATATACAGTTTGTTAATGTTTGGAGGAAGTGTGACACCCTTGGTTAAACTTGATTATTCTAATATATTTAAATTTGAACTGGAACAACCGGATGTAATGGTAAAGCGTATAGCAAACCCCCGAGTTAGCATTTGATTTACCCAGGAACCTTCTAACGCTGTGTCCCTACCTTCTAACGCTGCGTCCGCACCTTCTAGCGCTGCGTCGCCACCTTCTAGCGCTGCGTCCTCACCTTCTAACGCTGCGTCCCCACCTTCTAACGCTGCATCCCCACCTTCTAGCGCTGCGGCCCTCACCTTCTAACGCTGCGTCCCCACCTTCTAACACTGCGTCGCCACCTTCTAGCGCTGCGGCCTCACCTTCTAACGCTGCGTCCGCACCTTCTAACGCTGCGTCGCCACCTTCTAGCGCTGCGGCCCTCATCTTCTAGCGCTGCGGCCTCACCTTCTAACGTTGCAGCCACACCTTCTAGCGCTGCGTCGGCACCTTCTAACGCTGCGTCGGCACCTTCTAACGCTGCATCCGCACCTTCTAACGCTGCGTCGCCACCTTCTAGCGCTGCGTCCTCACCTTCTAACGCTGCGTCCCCACCTTCTAACGCTGCATCCCCACCTTCTAGCGCTGCGGCCTCACCTTCTAACGCTGCGTCCCCACCTTCTAACACTGCGTCGCCACCTTCTAGCGCTGCGGCCTCACCTTCTAACGCTGCGTCCGCACCTTCTAACGCTGCGTCGCCACCTTCTAGCGCTGCGGCCTCACCTTCTAGCGCTGCGGCCTCACCTTCTAACGTTGCAGCCACACCTTCTAGCGCTGCGTCGGCACCTTCTAACGCTGCGTCGGCACCTTCTAACGCTGCATCCCCACCTTCTAGCGCTGCGGCCCCACCTTCTAACGCTGCGTCCCCACCTTCTAACGCTGCGTCGCCACCTTCTAGCGCTGCGGCCTCACCTTCTAGCGCTGCGGCCCTCACCTTCTAGCGCTGCGTCCGCACCTTCTAGCGCTGCGGCCGCACCTTTCTAGCGCTGCGGCCGCACCTTCTGCTGCCCCTGTGCGGCGGGTGGTCCGTCCGGTTTATGGGGGCGCCGTCAGTAGTGTTGCCGCGTGATTTACGTCGCTGCGACGGGGGCGGCCCCGGTAGTCGCGACAGAGCGGCGCGACGTTTTTCTTCACCGAGGCTGGTGATGGCTGAGATAGCGGGCCGGAGATTTTCTCTAGTGAGCCTTGTCCTGCGGCCCCACTCCCGGCCATGGCGGCACTGACGACACCAGGGGCGACAATGTCCTCAGCTTCTGCCTCAGGCACGGAGCATCTCTCCACCCGACAGTGTTCTGTCCCGCCACGGAGCATATCTCCACCGACAGCATTCTATTGAGATGTTATTTGGGTTTTTCATTTTGTCCAATTTTTTAAACGCATCATTTACGAGATTATACGGCGTAGATGAGGGAGGAAAATGAACCATACTTGGGCTAAGTCAGGGCTAAAAGTCCTGCCTCTGGGTGGACTTGATCTCGTGACCCTCAACTCACTACGAAAGGTCATGTGAATGAGCCAATCGTGCACGCTAACCGACAGCGCGATCCAGACACCCTTCCTTGGAATGAATAATTTCCATATCTGTGTTTTTACCACACCAAAACGAATGGAGTAATGGTTATTTTGGCCAATTCAGGTCCTAATTCAGTGCCAGGCAGTGACAGAGGAACATCCGAGTTTAAGGCGGAGGGGCACCATGGACTTTTTAACCGATTTCTTTCCAGTCAACGCCACAAGGCTAGTGTTAAAATTTCTGATTTAAGGGGGCACCGTGCGCCGCAGCCCCTCCCCCCTGTTCCACCGCCAGTGGTGCCAAGTACAGATACTTTAGAACGACTAGCAGCATTAGTGCGTAAAAGCTGAGAACATACGTGACGCCTCCATCGGATGGTGGTAGGCACCGCGGGGAGCAGCACTAGGTATATGCTAAATGCCTCTGATATTTGACGTGGCAGTCTGAAACGTGCAGGTGTGCGTTATTCTTCCAGTATCACTGAGCTGCGCCTATGGACAATCGGAGTTTATCTAAGCCTTCTTCTTGTAGTGTCGCCACCTCGTTATATGGAAGCATTATATCAAAATGTAAATAAACTATCACCCGACACCTTATTCACGTTCAAACATTCTGACAGCTCTGGTAGGTAAAGGTATTTCAAGAAAAAAACACGAAGAGTGGAAAAAATATGTGCTCCCCCTGGCAAGAATACGGTTAAATTACAATACCGCCCCCCATTTGAGTACAAGCTAGCCCCGAATTATTCTGAATTGTCCGCACGTGCTGGTAAATTCTATGCTTCGTCCTTAAATAATATATGTATGGTTGATAGGCTTTGATTTCAAGGGCCTCCCCATGTCCATGCTGATCACCCAAATGCGCCTCAGCCCTTTCGTGTTCTGAATGGTTATCAATGTCGCCCCCAGTTATATATATATATATATATATATATATATATATATATATATATATATATATCTGAAAGCTGTAGCGAACGTCATTATGTCTAAATACCTTCAAAGAGCACTGAGGAAGAAATTACCGAACAGTCAATTTGCAGAGGAGGTATAATTGCAAATGTGACGGCTCCGAATGGTTGTTGTCCCTTTCGATACTAGAGTTGCCCTCTCTTCAAGATAGACCAGGCAACATTTTCTACCGGTTACGGCCCTGCGTACAGTCCACGGTCACAAGAGCCGTTAGTAGCAATTACGATGAAATACATCACACAAAACTGTCAGTTAATAACTTATGAAAAGCCTGTGCAACGGATGAAGTGTGCATAACCCACGTGAATATTATGACGGAACCACACCACAACACACTTGCGGCTGATCAGATCGGGCATTCTTAGCCAACATGATGGCTCGTCCTCCAGCGATCGCGACCCTTTGCGAGCCTCTACAGAAGAGTCTGGACAGAGGCGCGGGCGTCCTTATTCCAGCGATCTATGCTGGAATTAGCCGGGAGTCTGTTGCAGTACGGGCTAAGTGCTCGGTGGAATGCTGCGCCGCCATCTCCGTCACGCGATGCCGCCGAATGACGTCCTGCGGCGCGCTCTGCTGCACGCGGCCGTCGGTCGCGTCGCCCGGGGCGCCGCCCGTGGTGACGGCTTGCAGCTACCGCGCTACACGACGGCTACTGCACTCCGCGCTGCCACGCGCCGCGCTGCAGCTGCAGACTAGCGCGCCTGCAGTCGGTACGGACGCACACGGCGCTCACAGCAGCACCAGCTCTCACAGCAGCCATAAGTGTCGCCACCGACAAAAAGTGGGGGGGGGCCAGCCAAACTTCAACCTGATGCTGACACAAAACTTTCAACGTCAGGACCAAAAACTGTTCGAATTTGGGCTCTTCGTTGCCTCCCGCAGCGGCTGGATATAAGAATGTCCGGTTTTCTCTCATTTTGACTGAGATCAGGAAATTTTTGGCCAAAAAGTGGGGGGCCAGGCCCCCCTGGCCCCCCTTTTCCGACGCGTATGACAGCAGCAACAGCTCTCACATCAGCCACAGCACTCACATCAGCCACAGCACTCAGATCAGCAACAGCACTTACAGCCGCCACAGCAGCCGGTGCCGGGGCACACAGCACTCAGTGCAGGCGCAGTGTCACAGCACTCACAGAAGCACACCTGCTGCAGCGGTCACATCAGCCACAGGGCCCACTGCTGTGTCACCATTGCAAATTCAACATAAGGAATTTGTCGCCGTCCTGGCTGTAAAACGTGACAGGCAACGAGATGAGATGGTTGCGGCAGCTCAAATCATGCCTAAAATGAGGCCGAACATATGAGCATGAGGCAAATATATCAACCTGGGGAAGGACTGATCCAGAAAAACTGTGATGCCAGGTTCAGTGAATATTTAATTGGCACGTTTCTGGCGCAGCAATCTTTGCCACACATGATAATCATAAACGAATGGTAGATCTTACATCCATATTATCATAGGTATACCTGTGTTGTAAACCTATCCAAATTCTGAATTTTAATTCTATCGTGCAACATGCTCGAAGGGAAGTGATTTGTTTAACCCTGGACCGCAAAAGAGTAATTTAAGTTCGAATAAGTGGTAAGAGTTTTACAACAGATTATACATTTTGCATTTATAAAATCTTAATAAACACGCGCCCCGCTAGGGGGGCGAAATTCGCCCGCCCCCTCCTGGTTTTCCCCAGATAACGCAAAAACGAACGGATGCAGAGCAACAAAACTTACAGTACCTTATCCCTGATTAATTTCACGCATCTGACCAAATGTTTTAGGTCAGATCATGTCAGGTCAAGGAGCTATCTCCAAGGTCAAGCGACCCGACCTCAAAACCTAAAATCACGAGTTTGAAGCGACGCCTAAGGAACATTTTCCAACCGATCAGTTTGAAAGTTCCACAATATGATAAAATCATTAGGGTCTACAAATCTGCTATCTAGGAATTTTGATATTGTTGACCTAAGGTTGGGGTCAATTTTTTCGTCCCGTCATTATAAGTCTGGTGAAAAATTGAAAGGGCTCTTTTTCAGTAAATACTGGATAGATAAAGCTGAAAATCTTCACGTCGTGTATTCTTACCACGATCTTGACCATAAAGTTGAGTTTTTGACCATCTGACCTCTCAAAAGCCATGTCAGGTCACAGGAGCATGTAGTGATTTTTTTGCCAATAACGTCTCACTGAATTGAGATACAGCTCCTATTTTGCTTGCATTGTGCTTATATTGTAACGGGGAGTCGATTGATATGCAGCATGACCATACCAGGTCACTCTGTGACCCTGAACTAGGTCGGTGTCAGGTCATTTTCACAATTTGACCTAGCAAGGTCATATTATACATCTTTCGATTCACCACGATGAGAGGAATCCAATGATGCCTAAATATTTGCTCTAGCTTCTGAGTAGATATCTAGAGGGAGAAACGTACACTGCCCAGTTGTAAGGCTATGGAACCTTCTTTGACCTATGCTGGCCTCATTATTGACCTGACATAAAAATGTTTCGTATAATTTCTCTTCGTCTCGAGCTTTCGAACGCCGCCCGTAATTTTTCTTTAGCTTTCCTGGGGAATAAGATACGGAGGGGGAGGCGAAATACGACCCCCCATGGGGCGCGTCATGCCAGGGACCCCAGCGTGGCGCGTGTTAAAGTTGACCCATATCATGCACTGAAACTAATAATAATTTACAGTACCACCTATGCGAAATATTTTGAAAGTGTGATTGAAATTTTACTTCCATTCGATGGAATATCAAACCCAACTCCTGTTCCGGACCTCCGGCTCCGTCACGATTTCTCCAGAGCGATTTTACAGAAGCCCTTCTCCTCAGACCCTGTTGAGATTATGGTTTGCTGTATAATTTGCAAATTGTAGCCGTTGACACATTTAGCCCGTGATGCAACCAGACCCTATCTGCCCCACAAATGCTACAAAATTAAATTTTGATTTTTACGGCATAGAAGAAAGAAACAAACAACGCAAGAAAATGGTACCAATTTGCAGGGCCAACTGCTAGTTTTGGGCGTCCGAGTGTGTTATTGGAACCCCTTCTGCCCCAGTGGTTCTAGTCAACGTCCCTGATGATTTTCCCGTTCCTATACTTATGCGGACCGCGTGGTAATTGTATTTAGCTTCGGTTTGTCGGGCGAAGTTCGCGTTGTTTAGCTTCAGGTCACATTTTGTTGCTAGGTCTATAGCGTCAAGTGAGCAATACGTTGTAAGTGATGTGCTTCGATCTCCCGATTGGAAAATAAACCTCTTTTTCGTAGTATAGCTCGATTGGAGTCGCATTACATCATTTTGCATTTGCAGTTTGCTTTTGTTTAACATTTGTACCCCGCTTCTCCATGACGATGAAAGCCAGAATGGCAACTGAGTAATAGCGAACATGTTTCCCATGCAAATACAAACATAA
The DNA here is from genome assembly GCA_034440635.1 of Lepas anatifera. Lineage (NCBI taxonomy): Eukaryota > Metazoa > Arthropoda > Thecostraca > Lepadidae > Lepas > Lepas anatifera. The sequence goes on along the minus strand of JAOTON010002112.1, from coordinate 19,385 downwards.
ATTCTCAGGTGTGCCCACATTTACAACAGATTAAACTAAGCGTGCTATACCGAATCTGCACAAGTAATTCACACGGCTCAGGACGTGCCTGTTTCGCATGCCATATGTCAAAGTACCTAACCGCCAACCAAACCGCAAACGGAGGCCTCGGGTGCCAGCTTTAGTACACTTTGTTGGGAAGTTCAGTCACGACTAGGCTATAGTAAAAAGAATGAGTCGTGAGAGAGGTTCGTAGTTCCCGGCAGCAATCGTAAGCCACTGCAGTAAAGGTGGCGTCAAACCAGCTACAAAAATCTACAACCTGGCCCGGCCCAAGCACTGCGCGAACCAGAACATGGTAATTCGCCTATCATTCACAATCATACGCTTTCCAAAGTAATTAACAACCACTCTGAATATTTCAGTCACCACCGTTACTCCTCTCCTAGCGTTGGCCGTTAGAACTGGCTGCGTGTTCAGCTACAGCACCCTCCAGCCTGCCACCACCAGCGGCAGCATCAGCATCTGCCGGGTCGTGAGATCTCCCCGGCAGCTAGGATCGGAGCTGCCGGTCTGTCACGACGCGCCGCGCCGCGACGCGACGAGTCGGCGGCACGCAGGCCCGCTTCGGCGAACTGGGCTGCCGCGGCTGGCGTGACTGCGCGCCGTATCGCCGCCGCTGGTAGTGCGGTCCATTAGAGCCGCCTGTGCAATACCGGCCCCGACTCCTCTGACCATATCTGGTAAGCCTGCTGCACCCGGCTCTGGTGGTGGAAAACCTCCGCCGTTTCGATCCCGACGCCTGGCGGATGTATCCAACTCAACGAAAAAGCCAACGGCTAGCTAGTTTTCAACTGCAGAGGTGTTATAATTGTCTAATATTTCGACCGGCAGGCAAAAAGCCTGACGGTAGGAGCCTGTCGCGGCCGACGCGCCGTGTCCGACTGGGCGACCGTCGCCGCTGCATCATCGTTAACGACTGTGGGTGTCACGGCTCACTGTTCTGCCGCGCTGCTGAAACGACCTGGTAAACAAAGCAGCAGAGTGTGGGTGGCACGCTTGGCAGGCGGGACCACAAGGGGACGGCGACACATGTGATCAATGTATACATACATAGCCAGAGCCAGGATAGACATCATCGTCCGAACCGGCCACGGACGTGCCCCCGAGGAGTGGAGACTGCGCTCTCCGCACGGCGAGGTCATTTGCGAGTGGTCCCAGTCTGTCGCGCACCACCGCGGAGCTTTTACGGCAGAACTTGCAGCAGAGTTGTGGACTGAAAGCGTAAGTTTCTTTGCAGAGTAAATATTGCATTGGGTGGAGATTGGTGCAGTCAAGCCAGAGTCATGGTCAGCTGCGGAACCACGCCAGCGTTTGGTCAGATCGCTTGTGTGCAACGGTCGGGTCCCATGAGAACACTTTTTACGCCCTGTGTTGTTTATTTCCCATGAATTATTCATCCGAGCCTCCCCATAATCACAACACTTATGGAAGGCTGCGGTCCATCGGCATGGCATAGAGCGGCGCGTGGAATGCCATTTGTGGAGATACGCCCCGTTCACGTGTGGATGGGATCTCGCCTCCGGCTCCGCTGCAGCGTGCATTATGGCTGCAGCCATTGGTGGATCCCAGCCGGGGGGTCCCAGACCCCATCCACTGAGAATTCTGGAAATTAACTTGGTGAAATGTATATACCAGGTACAAAAGAATAAGGTTGGACACGTTTTTGACGTTAGTGCCACCCTCGTTAAAAGTATAATGTCAAAGTCCTTGAGAAGAGAAAATAAAATCAGGTTCTTACTTAAGCAATTGAGAGTTTGGTTACAAATGCCAAGGCATCTAAAAGAGATAGAAATCCACGCTCATACCACTGGGACATTAGGAATAACGTGTACCAAGTAGTTCAGAAGGTCACTCTTTTTACGTGTCGTACCCCCAGAAAGTGTGCGGCAACGCTTCTTGACTGTACGCTTCTTGGCCGTGCACTTCTTGACCCGGTCCATTTCCAACATGTTCTGAAGCGATTTGTGAAACAGGTGAGACCAAGGCACAAGAAACACGGATTATTGTGAGCTGTGGCACAGACTGTCCTTTTTATTACTGTTGTTTGTTTTAACTAGATAATATAACTATAGAAACACAAACACCAATTTGTTCCAGAATTTGGCAACAATAAATATATTCGATAAGCGACATCGGCGCCTCCAGCTCATAAGCAGGTGCCGTCACTTTACCTGAACTAAGTGAGCAATTCAGCTACTTGATGCAAAGAATGAATGGTACGGATGTGAATCGTGTGGATAGCTCAACGACGGTGTGACGATGACGACGACGATGTGACGGTGTGTGGGTAGCTCAACCGAATCCCGATGTGAATTTGTTGGGTTGTACATTTTTTCGTCTGAATGGGTGCAGTATTTTCATGAAGTTTGGGTTGTTGCTCAAACGGTACTTGAAATGTCATATTCTTACAACGGTGACTGCCGGCTCTTTTTGAATCCGATGACACTACTATTTTATTTAAATGATCACCCCTGGTGAGTGGGAGCATTGGCATCCATCCCACCTTTAGTAATTAAATTCTTAAACACGAGAATCCTTCCTGTCTGCTCCTGCGTTGCAGCATCTGAATCGTTAAATCTTTGATACATTCTTGATACATTTTTGTTATTAGGGCCACTCCCAACAGGCACAGTTGTTCAATTTCATTTCATTTATTAATCATATTGCCCACGGAACAAGGCTCATTTACAGGCAAAGTCACATAAGAATCGGATGTCAAAATAGGCTAAGAAAGCGTTACACACATAAGATCCACATAAGCAAGAAGTTAAAATCTTCCGTAAAATTTAAGAAGTACAAACATGTCAAAACTTGTAAAGATAAAATATAAGACATAAAAACTAAAACTGGGAAAAGAACACAAGACTAGAACCGACAGGTGCAATCTTAACTATAATGTGGCTATATATGTGATGACCTTTGCTCGAAATGAGCTGAAGGTGTCATGAAATATGTCTGCTTGTGGTCGGATGTTCAGGAATGTGTTCATGACTCTGAGAAATCTAACAAACAATCCTTCCTTCACGGTATTCACTCTTGCGTATGGCACATCAAACAACGCTAATTGCCTCGTTGCTCTCACGGGCACGTACAATGAGAAACGGCGTACTAAAAAAGACGAATCGATCCTACCTTTAAGAACATTGCGCATGAACATCAAATCATGCTGACTTCTTCGCGATGACAATGGCATGACCTTAAAATGATTCATGAAGTCGCAGTACAATAGTGATCTAGATTGGTTCCGACAGTTTGCATTCAACCATAGGAGAAATTTGTGTTGCACACTGTCGACTCTAGTCAAGTGAACAGCAGCTGCTCCGCCCCAAATAACACTACAATACTCGAGGACCGAACGAACATGTGCATAGTAAGATACGAGAGCAGCTGATAGGCTGAGATTTTCTCCTTCACCGGATTTTTGGAATAATCTTATTAAAAAACCAAGAGTTCTGTTGGCCTTTTTCACCCTGTTTTCAGTTTGAGGACCAAACGTGAGTTTTGTGTCTAAAATGACGCCCAAATCCCGGATTTTTTCAACACGTTCCAACTCTATATTTTCGACAGAATACGTTGCCAGAACCGGTTGTTTTCAACGTCATGCAGAAGTGTTTGCACTTGTCCGGGTTTAGATTCAATCGCCAAAGTTTGGACCATCGACACACTCGATCAATATCGCCCTGAAGCAAGGCTGCATCCGTCTCACACTTGACCTGACGATATATTTTCAAGTCGTCAGCGAACATGAGACAATGGGAGGAGGAAATCTCATTCGGAAGATCCTTTACGTACATCGCGAATAAAAGAGGCGACAGCAATCCACCTTCCGGTGTGCCCGATATAACCCGGCCCCACTCCGAGCACTTTCCGTTGACAATAACTCGCTGCTGTCTATTCTGTAAATAAGATGATAACCAATTTAATACTGAACCGGAAATTTTGTAGGAATTTCTTAGTTTGTGTACTAAAAGAGAATGGTTTACGCTCTGAAAAGCGGCTGTATAGTCTGTGTATATACAATCTGTTTGGTAGCCAAGCGAGTTAGAGTCCCAGGCCGCGCCCAAAAGTGTGGCCAGGTTAGATGCGCACGATCTTCCAGAAACAAATCCATGTTGAGTTGGCGATAAAATGGGTTTTACATGCCCCAACAAGCACACATAGGCTACGCGCTTTAAAATATTTCCAAACAATGGAGTTAAAGATACTGATCTATAATTTTTGGGGTCTCTAGGACATCCCTTCTTAAAAAGTAGCACTATATTCGCTTGCTTCCACTTCTTCGGGAAGATTTTCTGGGCCAGTGACAAAGAACAAATTTTAGCGAGCGCCACGGCAAGAGGATCACGACACTCGTATAGGATCCGGGCACTGATTCCGTCCGGACCGCATGCTTTATGGGCTGAAACAGTGTCTAATATTGACCTCACCCTATTCACGTCACACTCGATATAATCAAACAGTGGTACATCATGGTGAGGTGCGTCCAGCAGGTTGTCTACTTCGGGTTCTGTGAATTTAGCTGCAAATGTTTGATTAAGTAGACTAGCCTTTTCCCTGTCGTCTGTTACGTCTTCATAACCATTGCGAATTACAGGGAGTATTGGTGTGGGTGTTTAAGGATCCTATCCACCGGGTCAAATCGGACACGGAAGGCGGTTTCCCGGCGTGAGGATTGAACCCACGTTAATCCATGCTATCCGATCTGAAAGACTGGCAACGAAGCCACTAGGCCACCTTGGCCCCTTTTGATGCAAGGGCAGACCGTTTTTTATTGTAAGTGTTCTTATAAATGATAAGGGGTGTCAACGTTCTGAATGTAACGGGTTCTGAATGAATAATTTCCAACGACGTCAATGACATACCATTTATCATGGCTGGAGATCTCTTCTCCATCCAGGGGGAGTGGATTAACGCTGGCACGACAAAACAAGCCCTATACAAAGCCTAAGGGAGACTCAAAATCCAGGGGGTCCTGACCCCCACCCCCGGGATTTCCACCCATGTCATATATAGGGCATTATATGACAAATGTATCTTATGTCTCATCGTCACCCACAAATCATGTAAAAGGGGAATGCTGAAAGAAATAAAATAAGCTGAGGGCTTCGTTCGATAGGTAATTCAGTTCATATGCCCATCAATGTTTCATAAATATTTTAAGATGACTTCCTATCAGGGGCGTCGATTTCCGAAAATCATTGGGGTGCCAAAATTCGAAAGAATACCTATAACCATCACGCAAAAACAGAAAGCATGATATTATCTTTGTTTTTACCCTCATACAGGCCTGTTGAAGCAAACAAAACCGGTCTGAAGTCCTGAAAATGATTAACTATTAAATCTAAAGGAGTTTTTAACACGAACTCAACGTTCCATTAGGAGTGGCCGGGCACCCCGAAGATATCTAAATCCACACCCCTGCTTCATATGGTTTAAGGCACCCCTCTTTCCAAAACTGGTCCAACAATGAGAAAACGTTCGATGTATTAGCTCTCCGAAAATGTGAATGAAATTTTGACGGCTGTATGGGATTCTTCCTTACTTCTGTTATGCTACCATATGCTCAACGTGGTAAACAATCATTGTCAGTTCCATAGGCTGGGTTATGGAAAATGTCATTTAGAATTCCCACACCTTCCTGATCCCATTAGAATACACTATTTTTTGGCTGCGAATTTGATGTCAAAACTGATTCGAATGAAGAAGTTTTAATGTTTGCCGCCGTGTCATGTACCCAATGTCACCAGATTGAATTGTTGCATCCCAGGGGTGAAACCAACATCATATCTCTTAGTTAATGGTTCCTTCGAGGCTGCATCATACGTGTGTCCATCTCTCTAACCAGCTCATTGGCGCTGTTGGCAAGCCAGGGCTGGGTGTGAGAAACCCATGAATTAAAGCTGATATGGGACAGCCCTTTCCGCGTCCGCCTCTTACCCAAGATATTGTGGTAGACTGGGGAGTGGGGATAGGGCCTCGCCTAACATACAAACTAGGTGGGACTCGTCCCACCTAGTTAAGCCGGATCCCACCTAGTTCAGTAAAAAATCCCACCTAGCTTATACTGGCTTGGGTGGAAACTGTGTGTAATAAAAAATAATTGAAGTTCAAGAACATTCTAGAAGATATGTGCATCACATGAGGCCTAATCATGGTCTGTATTTATTAAGTTCCATCTGATGCATGTTTTATTTTGAACCATCATAAGCTGAACTTAATCTGCGCCCCACCGGGCATCGATGGCCCCCCTAAATCCGAAAATACGGGGGTTAGCGCAAATGTGCAAAGGCCATTAGAAAGCTCGGGTAAATTCAGTAAGATTTTAATTTGCTAGTTTAAGCGCTCAGGCCAATGGTTTGACCTCCAGAGGTCAAGTTAGGTCACGATAGTCTATTTCCACCAAAATGTGCAATGCTTAAGAAACCTGGGCAGTGCCAGGATCTATCAGATCTGACCATTAGAGCTATTGAGATCTGGTAAAAATATTTTGAAAGGAACACCCTCCAAAGGTCACCTCGTGACCTAATTGGCCTGATGTCACGAAAGGTCAGTGTCTTTGCCGTACATCAAATGAAAGCCAGTGACTAGACATAAACGATTACGTTTGATTTAGCGCCTCAGTTTGATTAGGTCAAAAGGTATCGTCAAAGTGCTTGTTTACCCCTGGTGACCTGTGATGACCTCGGATAAGTCAAAGGGCAAATATCACTCCTGGGGCCCGTGAAAGTGTGTTCAAGAACAAATTTGAGGAATCTGAGCATTTGCAACCATTTTTGTGACTGTTAGATCATAAGACAGCATTTCCCATGCTTTTTCTATGCGAGAGGTCACCTTTTGACCTGACCTCAGGGCGCCAAATCGAAAAAATCCTGGATATATATTTTTAGACCCTGAAAGTGTCATGAAGTGTAGAAGGTTTCAAATCGATCGGCTTAGAAATGTAGCTATGACAGAGCTCAAAAGTTGAAGTGAGGTGACCTTGGTTGACCTCGCCTGGTGACCTGACCTAGTGTGACCAGTAGTAAAAAATTCAAGGATGATGGGAAAATGATGGAGTGAGAGATAGGCCTGTCAATTACGGTGCTGCGCCTCGTCGTTTTTCTGTTATTTTTGAAGAAGAAAAGGTAGGGGGCGATCGACGCCCCTCGGTGGGGCAAGGGTGAAGAATGCTCGCTTATGTCGGCCTACCCAAACGTGTGCGACGAAAACCCCGCGAATGCGCCGAATTATCACAAAGCTGGATGCAGTTTGCCCATAAAAACCCCTCACGTCACTTGTCAACCTGGGAGCCCACCTATCATGCCTGAGGCTGGGTGGGGTGGCGGCAGCAGGCCATTTTTAACATGTTAGCTGGAGGGCCAATTGACCCCTAGTCGGCCGAAATGCCCCCCCCCACTTCCGAAAAATTGCCCCCCAGTGATATACACAAGTATTACTTAAAACTGAATAAACGCAAGCTCACCTAACGAAAATAAGACAGAACACCACTCGATACTAATACTTTTGTTCTATTGCTCGTTCCAAATTGGCAGTCCACAATAATTTTGTTCAAAAGCTACCATCAGTAGCTGATTACTCCATCGTGCAAAAACGAAACAAAGCAAGTAGGAAATCCCGGCTAAGTAACCTTAGTATCAATTTAACTAACCACAACGCTGGAGATAGCCTACAAACAATCAAACATCGTTTTCTATCCGACCAGAAGCCCCCGCCCCAGCCAGTACCGTGGCATTGCATGATGCTCTCATTTCAGACGCGGTCGGTTGTCAGCACTCGGAGCTCGTTCGTGGAATGGGCGGGACACAGTGCAGTCAACGCGCGCCAGACTGGTTGCTGGTGTGCCAGTGTGAAGTGCTTAGCCCATTTATTTATTATTGTATTGGTAGCATACGTGAAATTTATAGTGAGATCATTGCATCACTTTTTTCTGTAAAGTTGATGTGGGAACTGGGTTCAACTGTAACAATTTTTACTTTTCTGTTTCAGGAAGGGCAGTGCTTTATGCTAGCCAACTTTTCCTCATATTTTCAGCAACCTTGATATTTTGGCCACCTGGCAGATGTTGCACTATACAAAAAAAAACATTTATTGGTTGAAACTTGGCTTTGGAAAACTTATTTCAAGTGATACATTTGACCTCATCAAGGGTCAGCTGTAACACCCCAGGGGTTAATTGTAACACATTAAAGCCATACATCTGGTTCTTTCCGATCACGATGCATGTCTCGTGGGCCCCACAAAGAATATAACTGACACTGGACCAATGTTTCCTTTGCCCTGCTAGTTTGGAACTTCTTAAAGCATACAATACAGAATACATCCTCTTCTTTCTCATCACTGGTTCTACTGTTGCGCTATATGGCGCTCACAGCCGAAGCGCCCTAAAACCCCAACACACACGGTTCTACTGTTGCCGGGTGTTCTCTGAGCCTTTTTGTTTCTGGCTTTCTGTGTCTTTTTCGTCCTCTTCCTTGCGTAGGCTGAGCCCTCTCGGAATATTTTTCTGTGTGTGCGTGTTTGTTTTTTTGTACGCCCGTTTTCCAGCCACAGCGTTCTCTTTTCGGATGTTTCGGATTTAATTGAGAACAAAAATTGGGAATATTATTAAGGCGTCTAGGCTTTATTAAGCCCCTCCCTCTTCCTCTCCAATGGAGTCTTGATTCCCTGAAAATACTATAATAGCCAACACAAGAAATGTGCCACTGATATTTCCTTAAAAAATGCCCTGGACGACAGTGTGAATTTTTATTCATAATGTTTTTTTCGATTGGTGGGTAAGAGTTGTATTTTATATATTTCTGTGAAGAAGGAAGAAAATATCAGTTCAGAAAAAAGAAAAAGAAATGAAGACTCGTTCTTTTTTTCCAAAAAGGTGGGTAAATATTTCAAGTTTTTTTTGTTTTTTAATGGCAATCTAATCTGGACAGGAGTATAGCTGCAATTAAATTAAACATGAGGGTTATTTTACAGACACATCAAAAGCGTTCCCACAAATTGTTCCTGTGCCGACGGACTCCCTGTGGGGGCTCTGGGGAGGAAAAAACATGGAAAAAAACACCCTGCATGACTGAATTTTGTGCAGTTTCACGAAACTGGTATTTTTTCAGCGCAAAATTTTTCTTAACTATCGCGCCGCTGCCTCCATTTACATCTTGGTGCATTACGTTACATACAGTGTATATGGGGTGGATAAAGATTATCATGAACAAAAAAGGACAGTTTTAACGTGAAAATGAATTTGAATTTTCCTTGCATCCATGACGCACCGATTGCATCGCGCAACGTCTTTTTTTCCTTGTTGACTTGACCTGTCTCCCAACTGAAGCTTAGTTCTACCATTTCTGCCTTTGTATCGGGTAGGGTTGGTTAAGTTTTATGAAATCCCACCTAGCGAAAATTCCTTAGACGAGGCATTGAGTGGGGAGCAGAGTTGTGCGACTCGCGAGTCAGAGTCGGAGTTTAACTCAAATTCCGACTCATTCGACTCTGAGTTGAGTTGAGTTGAGTCGAAAAATTTGACAAGTGATTTGAGTTGAGTTGAGTCGGTCCCCATACCACGTCAATGAGTTGAGTTGAGTTGTGAAGGCAGCGAGTCAAATGAGTTGACAAAAAGTTGGCTCAACAGGTAAACATGATGTCAAGTAAAAGTGTTTGAATTTGTCTTCCTTTTGCAAACCTCCTTTAACCTCCTATAAATACCTTTTCCCTCCTGAATTTCAATTGTTTAAATCAAAGCATCAATTTGTTTCAACATATCAATAAATATATGGTTCGATTGCTTATTTTAAAGGCCCATCCGGTCTGAAGAAATCCCTAGGCACAAATAATAAATATACTCGAAACATTTAACAGGTTCCTATCACTGGCCTTGTCTTAAACATTTGAAGTGGTGGAACGCACCACAAAATACATTTCAAATCTGTCAAAAACTTATCATCTTCAATATTTAACGCTACTTCTTTACTTCAACTAGGGGCGTCGCCACGGGGAGGGTGGGCAGGGGGCCTGGCCCCCCACTTTTTGGGCAAAAATTTCCTGATCTCAGTCAAACTGGGAGAAAACCAAACATTCGTATAACCAGCCGCTGCAGAAGGCAGCGAGGAGCCCAAATTCGAACAGTATTGTCAGCGTCAGTTTGAAGTTTGACTGGCCCCCTTTCCCCACTTTTTTTCCGGTGACGACGCTTATGACTTCAACCACTTCAACAACACGCGTCGTCGTCGCTGATTGTTGTCGTCAGTGGTCTTCGTCTGCGAATAGTGTGTGCGCCATTGCTGTCTTTGAAGAACAAATTCAACCGAGTATAGGTTCAAGCTTAACTAGCCTCAAGGCAAAAAGTGTAAACATCACGTGATAATTCATAAAGCCATGCAAATATTTGCATACCTACATGTTATATTGTTCCTTTTGTCCTGAATGCGCCGTCTGCCGCCGCTTTTTCCATTTTGCCTATTAAAAGCAGATACTGCTATTAGCATCGAAAAAATTCGACCTTTGATTGGACAGAAATGTTGAGACGCCTTTGTCGCAAGAATCAGAGTAATTATTTCATGCTACTGGTTTTTTTCTGGTCAGAGACCCTCACCTGGCGTCCGTGTTTTATTTAGAAATCTATACATTGTAAATTTTCTATGAAATCGTGCTCCAATTTTGGAGAGCGATTGGTATGTACTGTATTGGAGGTTCTCAAGCTAGAAATTGAATTGGTTTTAAAATATATATATATTAAAATCGAACACGTTGATAGAATTTCCATTTATATTGGCCTTTGTCATATATGGTATACTTTTTTAGGGTTTGCTGTAGGCATAGTAATGTTTAATTTATATAATTTTCCTCGCATCGTAATTTAACGAAAAAAACAATACCTATACCATCCCTACAAATACTGTTTATATCATGCTTTTTAGCTTGGGCCTTTTTGACAGTATGGAGGTTGAATTTTTGCCTGTGTTGGTGTAACCTTAGCCCTTTTAGGCTCCTTTTTTATTTAAATTACCTAGTTTAATATGCAATGCTCCTTTTATAAATAATTGCAGCATGTGGTGACTTGTATTGGCAGTGACAGTCTGGAAGAATTAAAAAGGTAGTCAGGGTTGCTGGCTAATTTTTAACCAATGTTTGAATACCAATTAATTAATTTTGCTTCTATTAATATTGCGCTTCGCGTCAGACTTCCTGAACAGCTTGGTTTTTCTTGGTTTATTGATTTATTTCTTAATATTTTAAAAAAATATTATTTATATATTTGTAGTTTATTTATTTCATATTGAAAACGAGTCGAAGTTTGAGTTGAGTTGAGTCGTGAGTTGAGTCAGAGTTGAGTCGGATGAATTAAGCCTTGAGTCAGAGTTGAGTCGACTCACTGAACTCTTGATCATGAGTTGAGTCGGAGTTGAGTCAACCGCTCTCAGCACTTGAGTTGAGTTGAGTCGACTCAATAAAATTCCGAAACGCACAACTCTGGTGGGGAGAGTGCACCAATAAACGTCGTGCCAGCTGACGTCCCTGTTTGTGGATGCAGGGACCCAGTAGGCTTTTAAAGCCTTGAAAGCAAGCACTGGTTCGGTCTCTTGCCCGCGGCCTTCATGTGAGGGCTTGGCTCCTGCCGAGCGTTGTGGGTTGGTGCAACAGGAGCTGCCTACACGCCGCGGCATGCGGTGCCGCTGTCCCGCAAGGGTTGATATTTACATCTACCCGCAAGGGTTGACAACACAGCACAGCGACCCCGTGGATATCCATTGATGGGGTCTTTGCCATGCTACTGCCAGATCGATGCAATTACAGACTTAACATTTCCAAGACGTGTGGGGGTATTTGCAAAGGTCGTGGTACGTGCAAAAATCAAGCCCATGTTAAATTATCAAATTGCCGTCACATATTACATCGTAGTTCGGCTTTTACTGGCCTGAATGGGCCACAAGTTGATGTCCAGGGAGCACCAATGCTATAAGTTGACCCTCATTGCCTTTTCAGCAATAGAACTAGCATCATGTGCGCACCCGCACGCCCCTATAATGATGGAAAGATGCAATTTACAGGCAGGTTCAAGAATGTCCCACGATATCCCAAAGCAGATAATGTGGTGTGAAGTTTGCACTGAAATGTTCTGTGCGTTCAGAATTAACGGATAGAGCTTCTCCGGGTTAGGGGTTACGATACCAGAACTATGCGTCTTATCCGTAACAAAACCTTCAGCACAGGATACAGCGTCAAATTGCACACTCCTCGCTGTGCCGTTTCAAAGAGCGTTTTAGTGTCATAACTTTATAACAACAACAAAAACTGCTGTCCCTAACTGAACTCGCATGCAGTCGCACCAGGGTGGGTATTTCCGAAGTTACTGATGGGGGATCACTGGTGTCAGCGAGCCAAACCTGCAGTCCCGTGCCCTCTAACGATGAAAACAAGCGCAGCGCTCTGTGAAGCACGCGGCAGTACTGACGACAGTCCACCCAAGGCGCTGTGATTGCAAATGTTGGTTGATAAAACATAGATGAATCCAAGATTGTCAATCGGGAGGTGGGCGGGCGCCATCCGGACCAGGATGGGCGGGGCGCCACTTTTGGTCGACAAAGCCTATCATGTCAGTGCCAAATCCTATCGGTGGGCACCGATTTTTAAATCTGGGGGTGAGAAGTTACATTTCAGGGGGCGCCATGACCATTTCAATGGGCGCCAAGGGTCGACCGGGAGGCATCTGCTCCCCCTTTGCTCCTTGCATCCGCCTATATAATAAGAACAAGAAAAAGGAATTATCACTGCAGCTGGGAACATTTTGTTAAATTGGCACCAAGTTGCAGCGACCAATAACGTTAGAGAAATATCGGAACACCCGAGATTCGTCATCTCAAAGTGTCGAAAGATTCTTTCTCGATTTGAACACATTGCATTGACATTGCATCTTGACTAATACGATATTAATCAATTATAAAGCATAAGCCACACAAGTGTGATTTATTTTACCGGTAGGCAAAATAGCTCGAACGTTATAAGCAATGCGCAGATTTCATCATGAAATTAAGTTTTTAGACCCGCAAAGCAGCTTCAGAACTGCCAACGCTGTTTAGCTAATTAGAATGTCTCGCTTCGTGTGAAAAATTCGCTGTTTATGTTTCAATTTATATTGTTCGATATCAGGTGTCCACTCGGTTTACACCCCCCACAGGTACTTGGGCATTTTTACTTTGATAACATGTATGTGGTACGGCTGTGGTACGCTGTGGTACGGCTGCCGGAGGGCTAAAAACTGTTGCCAGTAGTTCCAGATTGCTTCAATAGGAAGGAAATATGGCATCATGATGCAATTCCAGAATGTAGTTGCTTCAAGGACAATCGTAATGGAATAGACAATCGTAACTGAAGATAATGGATATGGCCCAAATTCTGCTAGAAATGGCTAATAAGCCTAATAATTCGTTTTACTTAATTTGCCTCTGAAAGAGGTGAGACATCCAAATTGCGTGACGTCACATCAGCTTAATACCTATTTGTGTTGTGCCAGACTGAATGACTCTGATTTGCGTCACAAATGAATACGAATACAAATGAGGTGTGTTTAGCTAAGAGAGGTTATCATTAGGGACCAAAGTGAGACTTGACGATTTCGGCTATTTTTCTTAATATATCCAACCTTACTTGACGTTTCAAAGAAGCCCCTGAGAAGAGTTATTTACGCCCGTTTATAGTCGTCAGTACCCAAAGCATTTTAGCGCGTATGTTATAAATAAGCCCAAGCAAGATATGCTTGTCCGCACAGCGGGACAGAGCGTTACCTCTCGTTTCCAAATTCAACTCATACCACGTGACCACCGTAGGAAGAGGTCAGATTTGCGGTGATTTTTTGCCTTTTTCTACGCCAACAGTAAGTTCTGGAGCGAATGGAATTTCGATCAAGTGGCTTCTCGGCACGCTCTAACACATGTATATCTCAGTTGAAATCAAATTCTGGAGGTGCCACACTTCATGTAAGAAGACGTGTATTTCGAATCTATTCGAAGAGGCAAGACAACAGCTCCCTGCTGGGTTTGCAAAACGTTTTGAGAGGGCAAAACTCCTGGGTCCCAAGCTGAGCCCCCACGTTCTCCATGTTTTCAGTTTGTGGGGAAGGGGAGGGCGCCTCTAGAGCCATAAATGCAGCCGTTGTCACGATGTGCGTGTCTACACCTTTCAGGTACCGTCCAGTGGCCAGAGATGGTGGGCCTGTGCTGGAATGTCGGCGTGTACGCCGCGTCTGGACGCGGCACGCGGCTCGGTGTGGGAGGGCGGCAGATGATGTCTGGAACGCGGCAGGAGAGCTGCGCAGAGCGGCGACTCCGCGATTAGCGCGCCATTACTCAGATGACGACACGTGTGAGTAATGTAGCGCCCTCGCCGTTCGCGACGTCGGCAACCCAGCCGTCAGATACGCCGCAGATAATGAAACAAATCGGCGCTGCTGCCGCAGGGTGGCGGCCGCCCGCCGCCGCGTGCCGGCGTGGGAACCGGAGCAGGCGTCAATACCGCCCACCCCGCCGTCTCCAGCGGACTCGGAAGTGCCGGCCACTGAGAGCTATGGTTTGGCATGGAACCGTGCGCCGATTGAAAAAGTGTGCTGATAATTGTCAAAAGTGTGGCAGGCTGCAGTCAGATCAGTATTTGCTCTAATTTCCGGCAACACCACAATTGTATTTGCTCCATCAGGATTCTGATGTTTCCGTACCATTCATTTCAGCTGACAGGCGAACATCGCACGCCTGTTACGTTTTGACTTTGACTCATAGTATGCAAGTATTTCGCCAGGAAGGACGGTTTCACCAAAGATGAAAGTTATATTTTTCCGCAACCACAGAGCCAGGGAACAGATCAGCTTAAGTCGCGCGAGGGTGAATGAAACGTCAACATAGGTGACTCGGGGAAAGCACGAAATGAGAAAACACTACTCGGGTTAGATAAAAGTCGTTAAAATGTTGTTTGGTCTATCTCCTCCCATTTGGGATGAACAAATGAAGAAATATTCAGTGATTATGTATTTGGCTAAATTCCTTCATCAGAGTGATAGTGCAATTAACGTTTGACAATTTCTGGTGATCGTATTGCACCTTCCCGTGATTCGTTTCCTTACAAACGCCCTTCTGTATAAATACTTTAAAACTGAACGGTGCGACATTTCTCTGACTCCTGCTATCCTAGGGATTGTTTCTGCAAAACAGTAAATTCGGACCAGTAAAATTAGGAGAAACTTTGTTAGTTTATTTAAGCTCGCAGCTATCTTAACATGTACTCGTTCGCCGCCTCTTTTACCTCGTCGCTCCGAGGATCGCCGTACGTTCTTATTTTTTTACCCACATGATAAACCCAGTCCAGTGCACAGAGAATGTTGTGGCTAATTTATTATGCAGATTAACAATATATTTATGGCCTATATACAGTGGCGTATTGAGAAATTTGAAACGAGAGCATGCCACCTCAAGTGCGCAAGCCACGCAAAGACACCTACTTAAAAAAACACTGAGCAGGGGAGGAGAACCCAGAAATGACAATGTTAAACCGGTAAAATAAATCAATTTTTCACTACTGATTCTCCTAAGTTGAAGACTCTGTTTATTCTTTTAATCTAGGCAGGGCAGCTGCGCTGCTTGCGTGCAGTTTTTACGCCACTATTCCACCGGGCCGCTAAGACTCTTCGCTCAATGCTTCTGTGCTCTTCAGCCCAGGGATATATGAAGTACGTGGGGTACGGGCGGGTAAGAGTACGCAGTAGTTACTTAGCAACCACTGAGATGGTTGATACCCTGGTGTAAAAAAGCAAGAGCAGGGCCTTGGTTGCTAAAAAAATTCAACGCGCTCCTGTTCTTTCCGCGGGAGTACAGAGCAAAATAGGTTTCTTGGCACCCTTAATGTAATATGTCTTAACTAGGTAAACTTGTAGACCATGTTTCTATTATCAATAGTATTGTATTATGGTCTGTCATCAGTAAGAAAGCTGAGCTAAGACTGTGCTGCAGGACTGAATCTCACGCCAAAACGCCTGCCAACATGTTTATGAAGACATTCTTCCTAAGGGAGCATATCTAGCAAGAGTACGCAGTAGACCATTGTGCAAGAGTACGCGTACGCGAGATAGGAAAAATTATTTTCGCTTGGGACAGAGTCTGCAATTCATATTAGGAAAGCCAAACATTCCAACACAGTTCTTGTATATTTAGTACGATATAAAATCTTACGATCGCCTAATTTGGCGACAAAAAAACTTTGCGACATTGCTTATGCACCTAAAGCACAGCGGGGCATCACTGCGTACTCCAGCCTCCTCTTTTGCGTATTCTTACCGACCCACTCCGGCAAGAGTAGGCAAGTGACTTTTATTTTCGATGGGCTCGTGGCAAGTTCCTTTCAGAGACATCAAGTTGAAACATGAACCATAAATAGACAATTCTTCAGGCTAAACAACGATATAAATTTTTCAGCTGTTTGACGTATAGGAGAAAAGTGAAAGCCTTTAGAAAGTTAAGTGCGTACTCTTACACGGACTTCCCCTAAGTCCTTTTATAGAGAGCGGAGAAAATATGGCAGATTCATAATGAAAACAAATGATGTTAGTGATAATAATCTGCTAGAAAATAAAACATTTTCTGGCAGATTATAATGACTAGCATGTTTTCCCCTTTACGCGAACCATTTTCGAAAAGGATGAGCCAAGAGAAAAAGTGCGTAGTGTGTTAGTTTGTTGCGTTTATGTGTGCGTTTCTGTCAATACTTGGTCATAAAGAGCTATCCGAGGAAAAGGCCCACTTCCTCTCCACAGCGGATTCAGGGTTCCTTTCTCTTTGACTCTCAAATGCTGACATGCCCCTGCTCTGCTCCCGACCATGCTCCCTGGAGAGCTGCATTTCATGGCCGGGGAGAAGAGTTCTGCCACCTTCTGTTCTTTTAACAGCGCCTCCAGCCCGGCCAGATAGATAGTGTGCCAGAAAAGGCGTCCACCTGGCGTTAGTATTTTAATTACAGCTAATGCTCTTTTATTAGGAGGATGCTACTCTTTTTATTAGGGCCAATCCCAACAGGCACACGTGCCCAATTACAGGGAGTATTGGCGTGGGTGTTTAAGGATCCTCTCCACCGGTTCAAATCGGACACGGAAGGCGGTTTCCCGCCGTGGGGATTGAGCCCACGTTAATCCATGCTATCCGATCCGAAGACTGGCAACGAAGCCACTAGGCCACCCCGGCCCCACGAACATTTCATCAATGACGTTTGTGGTTGTAGAGTCGCAGTTTCCTGTAAATTTGGCATTTGCATTTTCACACTTACGCTGCCGTAGAATTGTTTCGTAAGCTTAGGTGGAGGGCTCACATTTTTCGGAATTTGTATGTCTCAGGGGCGCCCATCAATAACACATCAGGGTTTTCTGGTCTTGAAACATTGCACCTCGTAGGCATCAAGCTGCCACCTTGATGTTTCAGCAGGTGTTCCGAAAGTTTCTCTTGGATTTTAAAGACAATATTCTGAGGTTGGGACACCTATTTAGCTTTTGTGATGTGGAAGCGACATTTTGCGAAAGATGCTTCCTCTTAAAAGCTTACGGGGCACTTCCGTGGCTTGACATTTGACCTCGCCGTGGCTTGACATTTACAACCTCGTTACAGATTGAAGGTATTGACTTGGGCCATTGAAAACTGGCTGTAACATAGGTCACCATGGCCCAGATATCAGGAAAAATTAATCATTTTCCCCAATGGATAATACATCTTGCCCCGAGATATGAAAATTTCCCGATACGAAAATAGACTCTGTAATTTTGCAAGAGAGAAAATGAGCATGCCCAATGCATAAAGTAGTTGAGTTCAGGGGCGTTCCCAACACGGGGGGCCATGGCCCCAGAATTTTTGGAGGCCCCCTTTGGTACTCTGGAATACCCCCTGAGCATAAAAAGCCTAGCCTCCCTGAATCCCTTCTTATAAAGGAGGCCTCCTAATTCGCCTATGCAAGAAGCCACATTAGCTATAAAGGAAGCCCCATAACAGCCTACCTAGCAGACCCCTTTAGTTAAAAGGAGGCCCCTAAACGGCCCACATAGGCGGCACCTTTAGTTACAAAGCAAGTCCCTAAGCGGCCTATCCAGGTACGTATAAAGGTACTTATCCCCGTGCTTATAAAGAAGGTCCACTAAATGTCCTACGTGGAGGCACCTTTACTTATAAAGGAAGCCTCTTGCTTATAAAGGAAACCCCTAAATGACCTACAATATGGAGGCCCCCTTCGATTCTGACCCCCATGGAAAGAAATCCGTGGTGACGTTCTTGGTTGAGTTACCAAACTGTGATGTCATACTGCATTAAGGGATTATTGCACCTTAATGGGCAGCGGTCTCAATTATGTATGCCACTCCACTGCGTATTTATGCCATATCTTTCTCCACTGCACGCATTCAGGCCCAAGGAAAATAGTCTGGCATTGTCGTAGCGTTTCCTTCTTTCTACATAAACCATGCCGTGGCTAGGAAAAGTAATGCGTGGTTTACTCCTTGATTTCTAAGTGCTCGTGCCTCACCTTCGAGGCAGATATGCGCCTCAGCAAACCCGTGTGGGAGTGCCTTTAACACTTCACTAACTGGTACGGGGGTTGGTGCCACCCTCGCTATTTCAGACGGTACCCCCTCCCCCAATATTTCCGAAACCACGCTAGGTAGCGAGAAGAGGAGAGCGGTGCTGAATAGCCCGCCTTGATCACTACCGAAATATATCGCTAGTTGCTCCGTTTGGTGACTTTTAAGGTTATTAGAGCTCAAAGCATGCTCTTAAAGCGGTGGAATGGAGGCTTACATTTTGTCATAACGAATGATTGAGTAGAGTTATGTGCGAGACCTAAGCAAATGATGTATCATACGCCAACACCAGGTAAAATCCTAAAATTAACCTGACCTTAGGACAGTTCAAAGCCAGTCTGAGTCATAATGCTTATTGTTGGAACTACAGTGGCAAGGCAGACATAATATCGTCAAAACTCTGTCAACATTCTCTGCCAAGATATCGAACTTCAACTGATTGCCCCCTGCCTTTCCAATGCAGAGGACAATGCTTTTCCCTACCGCCAGGTCACTGATGTATACAAGTTCCATTGTCAAATGTTGTTGCACTCTATGATGTTATTACGTGGTATACATCTCGGACTGTAGGCTCAAATCTGCTCTCACTGCTGCACCTCTGAACATTTTTGGCAGGTTATGCCACTTGAGCTGGACTGGTGACGTAACCTGAGATGGTCTGAACGTAGAATTGTGCTATAAGCTGCAAACAAGAATAGGGAACAAATATGTCAAGTATGGCATCCGTTTTTTTACTATCTGTGAAAGACCTGAGGGG